>VDFB02168118.1:26494703-26865826 GCA_007258455.2 Sequoia sempervirens
GTTCTTTTAAACATATTTAATTGCAATTGGTGTATTATTTAATGTAACCTTCATGTTTCAACTTTTAGATATTGTAGAGCATGATCAACGTGTTGAGCATGATTGTGCTAGAGAAGATTAGGAACATGATGTGGCCCCATCAGGTAAAGAGGAGCACCCTCATATTCTCTTAGACATATTTAATTTCAATTGGTGTATTAATTAATGTAACCTTTCATGTTTCAACTGCATATTAGGATTTATAGGGCGTTCAACATGCTGAGCATGAGTCTATAAAAAAAGTTTAGGAACATGATGTGGACCCATCAGGTAAAGAGAACCACTCTAATGTTCTTTTAATTAATGAAATACTTGTAACAATATTAATAAAACATATCAGTTTAGCATTTCTTTCTTATTGCAGCAGATCCCCCCTTGCAGTGGCATCCACGTCATGAGCAGATGACTAGGTGTACATTAAGATCATGAGCAGAGGGCAGAACAACTAAAGGGGGGACAAATATTGATTTAGAAAACTATACTACACTTCAACTTTATGTAGCTTTCAAAAAGAAACAAAAAAAAAGTGATTGTAATCATATCATGACAACCATATTTTTGATAATATGTAAAAAATGAAGAATGAATATTATATGTTAATGAATGAATGTGAATATGTTAATTAATGAATTTCATATGTTAATGAATGAATTTTATATGTTATTAATGGATGAATTAATGTTATATGTTATTAATGGATGAATGAATGATTAATGTTATATGATTGGGTATGGGGAATTGAGAGTGATGTGAGGGGGGAGGGGCCAAATGAGCTTCCACCATAACGTGGTTGGCCCTGTTAAGTAGAGAATATTAAACTATTCTTGAAACAAAGAGAAGCTCAATAAGGTAATGCACTTTTCAATATAAGAAATGCATCGTTTGAAGCAACAAACCAATATGCAGTCTATATGTATGATCAATTGTCAGTCTCGGCAATGGTACATTTCCACGAATATTTAAAAAAAATAAAAAATTGATGCTTCGTCGCAATTTCAACGAAAACCACTAATGAATCAACAAAAAGGTTTGACAGAGTTTCTATAGCTACGACGAAGGTTTCGTCATAACTCCTTGCCCATTCTATCACAATTTCGATGAACTTTTGGCATTGTTTCCATGCTACTCCTTTCCCATTTTGTCGCACTTTCGATGAACTTTTGGTGTTCTTCCGATGCTACTCCTTGGTATTTTCATCGCAAAGCTGACGAACTCTTGGTGCTGTTTTGACGCTACTACTTTCCTATTTCATCGCATGTTCGACTAATTTTTGGTGTTATTTTGATGCTACTCCTTTCCCATTTCGTCAAAATGGTGATGAACATCTAGTGTTGTTTCAACACTACTCCTTGTCCATTTCGTCAAACTAGCGACGAACTTCTGGTGTAATTAGTCGGTGGATACACGAAGTGTTTGTCAATATTCTGACAAAAGGCTGAGCCATTTCACAATGCCGATGACCGACGATTCTTCACCATTATTTCGACGTTTAATTCATCATTGGCCTTTCGATGAAAAAATAGCGACACAAATATTTTTGCCATTTCGTCGCATTTCTGATAAAGATTTTTTGAACGATTGACAAACGACCATCAGAAAATGGAGCCAAATTCAGTAGTGATTGTTTATAGCTTCCCCTTTCCATCATAATCAGAGAAGGATGAAATGAAAACCCCATAATGAACTATGATAGATCTCCACAAATACAAAGACATTAACCTTCAATAGAAAAAAAACTCCCAACTATGATGTACAACTAAAAATGAAGCCTCTCTTGATTCAAATAAACCTTCTCCAAATTATAGTATGTCCAAGATATCAAGAAAAATCCTTAAATTACAAAAAATTGATAGAATATAACTCGAGCTGAATCTAAAAAAGTGGATGGATAGGATGAAAGAACTCTGAATCACCTTTACAATACCACTAGAATCTCCAAAATCTGACAAACTGGTGAAAAGATACGATCTCAGGAGTCCAAACGGGAATCTTCACTTCAAGCCAGAAAAGATATTCCAAGAGTAAAATATGAAAATAATACTTACACCAATGGAAAGTTCTTGGAACCAACTTTTTGATGATATCTTGTTTTCAAAAATCCGATACCCGAGTCAAAAGTTATGATGACTTTAAGAAAATTTCCTAATTAAGACACGAGGGGGCTTTCATGATGGTCATTTGGCCATCAAATTTAAGATAGTTACTTAATTTTTTTTTAAAATTCACCAAGATTAAATTTACTTAAAAAATATGTAGTATTTTATATGAAAATGGGGAGTTTGGGCCTTGCACGTGCAATGGTAGGGTCAGATTTGACCCAATCTGCTCCAGAAATCAACTACCTCCTAGATGATGGCAACTAGCCCACAATGCAAACCCTCCATCCTGCAATGAAAATATCCTCAACGGGTGCTGCCACAATAATGGGTTACACTTTTTGGGACATCCTAATTTTTGCCTGAAATCACATATTTTTAGAAAATATAATGATTTAAGAATTTAAAGGTTCCATTTAAACAATTTTCATTAAAGAGGGATTGATCAAACCCCCTTAGATCAAACCTCCTTGGATAGAACCTTGTTATATTTAAATCATACTTATAATCGATTTACCTTTGGATGATTAAATGAATTCATTTAAAATTTATGTTTTGTAAGTGTGTAGCCCTTCTTATAAGCTTCCCAAAAAGTATAATTTAAAATATGTTTAATTTGATTATTATATTTATTTTTTTATTTCTTGTGAATGTAGGATTTTCAATGAATATAAAGTTCTTTGTTTCATAGATACTAAAAAATAGAAAAACAGAGAATTTTTTTTGTAAAAAGTACATCTGCAATAGGTATTGATGTTCTTATTCGAACAAAAAAAAAGTTATTTCAAACGACTACAAAAAAAGTTATGTGGTCCGAAGTACACCTCTGTCCAAATTATAATTACCCTGACTTAGAAAATTAATTTAAAAAAAAAATGTAACAAAAAATTATGAAAAAATATCCATGCACTAGATATTGGTGTGAAAAAATTGTATTTTAAAAATTAGAATTGTATCCTATCTATAAAAAAAGTTATGTAGTCTAAAGTAAACATCACTTTTTAAAAATGTTGATTAGTAGAAAAAATAAGTTATTAAAAATTACAAAAAATGATTCACGATTTATTTTTTAATTTTTTAAAAATTATATAATTAGTGTAGACATGTAAAATGTACCGATTGACTTTGTGCATCTGATCCTGACCACTAACATCGTTTCATCTTGAATCATCCTCTGGTCTAACCAATTAATCAAATACCCTTATCTGATTAAATTCATCAATATTCCTCTCTTAATTATATAAATTAGTTATCTAATTAAGTCACCTCTTTTCGATAATTAAATTAACCATTTTGATCTAATTATCTTATTTAATTAAATAATTAATTTTATTTGATTAAATCTCTTAAGTCTATCTATTAAATTAAATAAATTAAAACCTTATTTAGTTTAATCTAACAATCATCTCTTTATTTAGTTTAATCTAACAATCATCTCTTTTAATTAAATAAATCAAAAATTTTATTTAATTAATCCCTTATCACATTCTTCTCATATTTGATTTAAATAAATCCATAAATCTAAGTCAAATAGGTCACATCATTTAACCCCCTTCATTAAATTAATTAACTTTGATTAATTTAATCTCCTCTCATGTCCCATCCTCTAGATTTTACCACTTGCACATGAAAATATATTGAATTGATTTATTAAATCTCTATTTTTCTTCAACAAGGCATCTTTTGGGAATATTCTCCAAGTTTGAATTCAAAATCCAAGTTGACATGTACATCCAACAAGGCATTTAATCTCCCTTACATGTCCTTTTCCTTGAGCCAAGTGGCATTCAATGCTTTTTTCCTTCCCTCTTGCATGTCATTTCAACAAATTCAAAATTCAAAAATATGCATTTATTGGCACAATCCTCAAAAATTGCACATTCTCCATCCATTCATAGGTTGACAAGTAGCATTTTTCCATTGGTTGAAATTTAGTCCACATTGCTCTATTTTGGACATTCATCCATCAACCTCATCTATAAATAAGAGGCTAATCTCCTCATTTGATTATCCACAATTTAAGTAAACTTACTATGCTCAAATATTTAGCAATTTCCATCCACATTTTTGAATTTGTAGCTAGGTTATGCATATTTTGGTCTTGAAGCACTCACCATTCTTCATCAAAGTGGATCATTCATCAACATTCATCAAGCTTGTATCATAGGAGTTGGGAAAGGGACAATTTTCACATCAAATTGGCACCAATTCCCCCATGGGATCAAGAGTTTGCATTGTCTTCAATAGGATTTAGTTTGATTTATTGCTCTTTCATTTCATTCTTGTTCATTTCCTATTTTAAACTATGCTAATGGATTTCATGGGGAATCCTTGTTCTTGCTTTCATTTCATCTTCAAATGTGTTTGTTCATGTTGCTTTCCAGGTATTGGGATTGGGGTTCGACATTTTGGCGCTAGGAGGGAAATCTCACTTTTCAATCACATTTTTTTATCAAATTTACACGTTTTTCTTTGTTTACAGGTTCAACGTCACTATTTAGTACCACTGGTTCTCCAGTGTCACTATATAGGACTGCTGGAAATTCAAACTGCGACGCTGAAGTCTTCCCGCCCAAGATTTTGAATTCCAAACTACACTGCTTGACCAACCAGACCTGCAGGAATTTTTAAAAAAATCAAATTGCACCATTGAGCAAAAGGGCAACGCATTCACCCTCATTGGCCTGACTACAAAGCGACACTAACTGGTAAGTGGCATTGTATAGCACCACTGGAGAAATCAAACTGTGATGCCTTCATGGATTGCACCACTGGAGGGAAGTATGAAGTGAAATTAATTTTCAACATGTGCTTTTTTTTCAAATTCTGCTTTTTCTATCTTTTTGACCTTTGTTTTGTAGAATATAACTGATTTTCTCTTGTAGGTTGAATTGATTAGAAGATGAAGAGGAAGAAAAGTATGATGAGGTTATTTCACAAAAATAAGTGTTTTTAAAAACTTTAGTGTTTGTTTAACACTTTTTGAGGATTCATTAGTCCTCTTAAGAAAAAATTGTCATCTTTTTAGGCTTAGGATCCACTAATTTCATTTGAGCTTTAAAAAGGACTTTTCAATTTTTGTTACAAAAGGCTTAAAATGAACATTAGGACTCCAATCTACTAGAGTTCATTTTGGGGACTAAAAATTGAACAAGGCAATTTGTCACACTTACTTTGGTGTTTCTAAAATGAACTCACAATTGCTTTGAAATGGTAAAATGAACATGTGCAACTTTGTCTCTGTGATTGCTTACTTAAACTAACATCATCAAAAAGGCATATGCGCTTCTCTCGCACTTTATAGCAATCTTGAGAATCAAAAGGCCTTTTTTATGATCATAGGTTGAGATAAAGTAATCACCTCCACACTTCATTTTGGGCTTAAAATTGAACAAAACATTGTGTGAGTGTGAGTAGAGCATTATTGCGTACATTCTCTCTTTGTGTTGCAAAAAAAGATTGATCGAGTTATGGTTATTATCTTTATTTGCTTTTGTTTATCTTAGAGGGCCTGCCTTGGGGAAAAAGTACTCACCCAAGGGAATGACTCAACTGGTAACACTCTAAAGCCAAGAATATTTCCAACCGGGATATACATGTGGGTATTGGAATAAATGCCAATATCACTTGGTTGGCTCTGACGAGATGGATCGAAAAAGGGACTCTCACCGTATGGGTTAATCTCCACAAACAGAAAGTCCTAATTAAAACCCATGTTTTACAATTGCCAAAATCCTTGATCTATTTGTTGGTGCAAGAATGGTCATTTTGAAGCTGCCCCACACTTTTACGGTCTTTTAGTAGAAATGGAAAGCATGCCATGGGAGTTTCATGGGTGTTGATGCTTGGATTCCTTGTATAATTGAGTGTTGTGGAGGGGAGCCAGTGGGGTCAAACATCTAACCATTTGCTAAAGATAAGCATAGCTTGACTTGTCCAAGTGGGGACTCAACAAATATTGTTTTCCATATCCATAGGGTTGTACTTATTCTTGGTTACAAAATTCTTTTCTTGTGTGAAAACATCTTGGAAACAAACACTTAAACATCATCATAAAAATTTAAACCCTTTAGGAGACAAATACAATTGACCCAATTCATGTGTTATTCCTTGCCCTTGGGATTTGATCCCTAGAGGTTTCTAAACACTTGGATTACATCTCAATTTGTTTACTAAAGTTAAACAATAGGTAACCCTTGCCTAAAATTCATCAAATTTACACATAACATACTTTGTGGGATTCAAAGAAATTAAGACATTAGACATCTAGGTTGGAAAACCTAATCAAACAAGTGTTTGTGGTAAAATAAAGTCACTAATCAAAGATAACAAAATAAACTCTCACATGTGTTGAAACCCCACAATCTCCAAGAAAGTCAAATCCCAAAACGAAATTCGTTGACTCAAAATCCAGAAATGTATGCTCTAATTGAACCACTTCTTGGTTATAAAGTTCTATAGAAGCATTGCATGTTCTTCAATACCAAGGTTTAGGTAAACAAAGTATCTTTTTTTGGGTCATCTTAGGATCAAAATCAAAATCTCTTTTTCACGCATCTTTAAAAACATCAAACGAAAAAATCATCTCACCATCATCTTTTGAGAAATCTTGAAATTATCCTTCATGCCAGGCTTTTTGAAAAAAATTTGAAATCATCAAATCCTTGGGACAAAATCCTTGAAATCTTTATCAAATCATCTTTGACTAGGTATGTATAGATGCATCCTTTTGCACATGCTTAATCAAAATTATCAAACCATCTTGTTTAGCTAGGTATATGTAGATGCATCCTTCTTCATATGCTTGGTTAAATTATCATCTTGTTTGAATAGGTGTGGGTAGATGCATCCTTCTCCCTACACATATTCAAATTATCATCCTTTGAGAAAATCTACCCCTTAGATAATCATCCAACATCTTAGGGTCTATTTGTTCAATGAAAGAAAACCAAAATCAATCAAGTCAAGGGAAATCCAAAAAATCAAAATCAAAATCCAAAACATATCCAAAAGTCCTAAAATTCTAGTATTCCCCTCAAGATTTATCAAAAGATCAAACATCCGCATTGTCCATCTCTTTCATCATCATATCACCTTTTGGTCCTCAAGCTATCCTAAATTTTTTCTTTTGTGCTTAAAATAAGATCAATACAAAGAATTAAGAGATTCATCTCCCATATTCTTGAAAATTGATCCTTGCTTTATGGTTTAAACTAGATCTCAATACAAGAAGAACATGGAAGTTGACAAAGAAACACCCGCTTCAAGTGACCTAAGCCAAACGAACGTCGAAATGAATCTTGTCGAATCAAGCAATCCTTTGACTATCTCATCATCACAAAACCCACAAGAGGAAATTCAAGAAGAAGATCTTACCTTTTGGATGTCGCACAAAGAAATAACCGAAATGCTCCAAAATCCAGAAAACCATAAGATCATCAACATCATGATGAGGCTTAACCCTTCACTATACATGCTTGAACTAGCAAAACAAGGGGCCAAATTACCTTCTAATTTCCACGTGAGATCTATAGTGGAACCATCTTTGGAGGTCATGCCTCTAATTTCATCCACACTCTCCATCTCGTCTACACCCCCATCCCAAAGCATCACTCAAAGCATTCTGCAAATCACATCTTTTGCTCCATCCCAACCCAATGTTAATAAGGGAAATGCATTTCTTAATTCTATTCAAACACGCCCCCTTGTCAACAATCAAGACTTGGATGCAAATACCATTTTGGAGAAAAATGTACCCCAAAATCCATTACATAAGTATATCCCTCTCATTTTCCATAATGATCCATCATCATCATGCTTCCACGCAACACCTCAAACTTCTCTCCTCACAAATTTGCAAGAGGAAGGTGACATGTTCAGACCTGGGGGCATTTTCGACACCACATCATTTTCTCAAGAACTCACACCCCTCACATTTTCACCTCTTCCACCATTACCACCATTATCCACACCTCTACTTGGCTTGGGCCTCCCACCTTTACCAAATATCAATCAAAATCAAACCAACACCAATCAAAACATCACACCAAACTCTCAAAACTTGTCATCGATATCGCAACAACATATGACAACTACACAAGCAATCATGACATCATCGACCACCCCCCTAACATCTCAAAGCATGGGCTCTCAAGGACCAACCACATCAATAGCACCATTGACCACTCAAACCATGAACACAAATCACTGATCACCACCACCACAAGCACCATTCTTAATCCACCCCCACCCCCACCACCACCAAACTTCAATTTATCAAGCCAATACAACATGGCAATGCAAGCTGCTCACCAAGCTACTTATCAAAAGGCATTCTTGCAATTGCAAAAGAAAAAAGCTGCACAAATAGATGCCCAACAGACCACACAAGCAGCGCAAAATTTTCAAGCTGCCCAAATTACACAGTAAACACAACAGGTCACACAAGCCCAAGCCTTATTGCAACAACAACAACAAGCTGCTCAAGGTGTGCAAGATGCTCAAGCAACCCAAGTTGCATTACAATCACAAAAGGCTACCTGAGCCCAAATTCTATTACAACAACAAGTGGCACAAGCCCAAGCCCAAGCTCAAGCACATGCCCAATATCAAGCACAACAAGCGCAAGCACAATTTATTGCACAAAAACAAGCAACACAACTACATGCATATCAACAAGCAATAAAACAATATCAAGAGAAACAAGAAGCAACCCAATTGGCAACCCAACAACAAGCATTGTTGGAACAACAAGCACAACAACAAGCTCAACAACATGAAATCCTAGCACAACAACAACAAGCACATCAACAAGCAATCCTAGCACAACAACAAGATCAACAATAAGTGTTGTTTATACAACAACAAGTACAAGCATACCTGGCTCGACACAATGTGCAAATACCATCAAATAACACACCAACCAACCCACCCATCCAACCCACAATTGAAACACTCCAGAATACCTTCATCCCACCCCCTAATTAGCAAAATGACTTAATGACACAAATCAAGTTGCTCTCGCAACAAGTGCTCGATCTTCAATTAGGGTGAACCACAAAAACACCAAGCAACTTGTGTCCCTATCCATTTGACAGGAGCCTTGTGATGAAACCATTCCCCAAGGGAATTGAAATCCCCAAGTTTGACAAATATCGTGGGATGGGAAACCCGGAAGATCACATCAGAGAATTCGAGGTTCATTGCATGGAAGTCACATACAATGATACTTATCTAATGCGGCTATTCCCTAGGAGTTTGGTTGGCCATGCTATGGAATGGTTCTCTTGCTTACCTACAAGTATCAAAACATTCCAAGAAATTATAGATGCATTCATTAAAAACTACACATGCAATATTGCAATGGATGTCAGTCTAGAAGAACTCTCAGCTCTGAAACAAGGAAAGAATGAATCATTCACTTCATTCCTACAAAGATGGCGATCCAAGGCCAATCGGAGCAAATGGACCATGCCCAAAGAACAACAAGTTTGCATCATCATATCCAACCTTGACGACCTCTTGGAATTCCATCTCAAGGTACAAGGGATCACCAGATATGACGAATTGATGTCCAAGACGCTCAGCATCGAACAAGCCCTTATGAAACAACCCGTGGGATCAACTTCATACCTCGAGCAACAAAACAACTGCCCACCCCTCAATTACAATGACAAACCTTGCACGTGGGAAAGAAACAAAAACATCACTAATGATGGTGTTGTTGCTGCCAAAGTGGTCATTAGTGCCCCTAGCCAAAAAACACCTGTACCACAAATCCAAAATCAACACCAAAACAATCATCAAGCAACAGAACAACCAAACAAAAATACAACAATTAACAATGTCAATGATCAAAGGGGACCACCCCAATGGAACAAGAATTACCCCAAGCGAAAGTACACCACTCTGGGGGAACCACTTGAAGTCATCATGAAGAAACTAATAAACAAAAAACTCATCAAAGCTCCCACCTATGAGAATTACTAAGAACCGGATGTGAAACCTCCTTGGTATAATGAGAATCAACTTTGCGACTTTCATAAAATCAAAGGGCATACCATGAATAGTTGTATGAGGCTAAAAAACATAATTCAAGATCTCGTCGATCAATGAATTATAAATGTGGAACAACCAATAGGAAACCAAGACCTTAAGATATACAAGAATCTAATGCCTAACCATGGAAATCAAGGGAATAATAACATGGATAAGGGGAAAGGCACCATCACAAATGTGAATCATGTGTATTAAACTTTCATTTCCTCCCTAAATGAATACTGTGCTACCATCACCATCAAAGGAGCCCATGCCGATTGTTGAGTCACCACAAGAGGCGAAAAAGTTACCATCTCAGGATCATCCCAACCAAATAGAGTCCCCAAACCTAGATCTATCTGTAATGGATATAACATCCTTGATCAGCTCAAAAGAATGCCAACCCAAATCTCCATCATGGAGTTATTGAAAATCTCATCTGGTCATAGGAAAATCCTTGAGGAAGCGCTGGCTTCATCCACTGTCCCCACAGATCTTGATGTGGAACAATTCCAAGCTATGGTCGGCAATATCATTACCCCAAATCTTCTCACATTCTCTAACCAATATTTTCCTTCCCAACCATCTCATAACCATGCACTCCACTTATAAGTCCCAGTATAGAAAAGAAAAGTCAAAAGGGTCTTGGTGGATGGAGGTACGGGCTTGAATATTTGTTCTCTCAAGCTCATCAAACAATTAAAAATCTCAGAAGATTCTATCAACAAAGGAAAGGGTATCACAATAAGAGCATATGATGATCAAGAAACATTGTCCTAGGGCACAATCAAAATCCCTATTCAGGTAGGGCCATCTATCATGGAAACCACTTGTCAGGTCTTGGACCTTGACTTGCCATATAACATCCTCCTAGGACACCCATGGATTCATGCAATACAAGAAGTAGTGTCAACTTTCCATCAATGTGTTAAATTCACACATGAAGGACAAGAAGTTACCATCCATGGAGATCCCAAACCATTCTCCTATTGTAAAAGCCTCAAGGAAAAGTACTATAAAATCCCCCAAGTACCAAAAAATGATGAGGGCCCATCTACACCATACATTGATCCTGCCATTCTCACTTCCACTTCTACGACAGAGACACCCGCCACTCTCGCCATCCCCACCATCTTTGAAATTAAGGTCATCATCCAAGATAATAGTTGTTTAAACTACATGATCCCTAAAAATGCTTTTGTGATAGGAGAGTTACCACAATCTCCTAGATCACAGGGACGTCCACAATTAAATGAAGCCTCCACATCTCAAACGTCTCCTGAAGACTATCCCAACTTTACAAGTTGGAGAGATCTTGGTCAAGAGGTTATTGAGGTAGATCCATCTCATATGACATACCAAGATGAGAGATCAGTAGCTGATTTACCAATGGATGATAGAAGCAAGGGTCTACAAAGATGCTCGCAATGGGCTATGACAGAAATCAAAGACTTGGGAAAAATGACAATGGGCTTATAATACCTATGATTCTAGAGATGTGAATGATAACAAGTCTTGGCCTCAGATGTACCCCTCTGAGTATAACCATACGTGGCTGAGGTCCTCCAGTTAGAAAATTCAAAAATCCTCCTTAGCAAACTGTAGCTGAATTGCACTTACCAGTATCTACAGGTCATGTCATAGATAACTTCACATTTGACATAATCAACATCTGTAGTAGTAGTGATGATGAGGATCCCATGAACAACTTACCTAGGCTATTTGAGGATACCACTCTTTGCATGATTATCACCCTATCTTTTGAATCAGACCACCAAAATCATGAAATCCACCTAGTATACCCCCAACTCTTCGACTACGACCAACGAGGACCACCAGTTCTTGATACATTCAAAAATAGTGAAGCACTCTCAGAATTCATGGGACTAGGGGGAAAACATTCCATATGGGGATCACAAAGTATGGTTTATAATTGAGCTAGATACACATTCCTATTATGGGGAAACGATTGAATCCCTCAGTCACAAAAGTGAAAAAATAAGAATAATATCTAAGTCTTTGAGTGAAAACCACACTGTGGTAGTCTCCGACTAGAAAAAAGTAAAAAGAAAGGACACATCCAATGGTGAAAACCTCTCTAAGGCACCCAAGGATGGGGAATTCCATCTTCCTTTTAGAGCTCTTCATCAAGAAAAATTAGTAGTCTTGGCAGAAAGATGCATTCCAGTCAATATAGGAACAAAAGAAACCCCAAACATTACATTCTATGTGGATTCATTACTATCAGAGGAACAAGAGCTCTTAGTAGCCTTCCTAAGAGAGAGACAAATAAACTTTGCATGGAGCTATGCGGACATGCGAGGGCTTGATCCAGAAATCGTGGTTCACCACTTAGCAGTATACCCTGAAGCAAAGCCTATTAGACAAAAGCTCAGGAAAATGCACCCTCAGATTGCCCTGCTAGTCAAAGTGGAATTAAAAAAGCTACTAGGTGTAGGATTCATTCAACCGATAGATTATCCAGAATGGGTGTCAAACTTGGTGCCTGTCTCAAAACCTAATGGGGGCATCAGAATCTGCATGAACTTTAGAGACTTGAATAAGGCATGTCCAAAAGATGACTTCCCACTTCCAAACATTGACATGATCGTAGATATGACAACCAAACATGAAATGTTGTCACTAATGGATAGTTTCTTAGGTTATAACCAGATAATGATTGCCAAAGAAAACCAACACAAAACAGCCTTCACTTGTCCATGGGGGACTTACTGCTGGAATATGATGCCATTCGACTTAAAGAATGCAGGAGCAACATACCAAAGGGCCATGAAATTAATCTTCCATGACATGATTCAAAAAACTATGGAAGATTATGTTGATGACATTCTAGAAAAGTACAGAAGGAGAAAGGATCACATAGAAAGCTTAAGTGCCATCTTTGACAGGCTGGAAGAGTACAAGGTCAGATTAAACCCAAAGAAGTGCGTCTTCGGTGTACAATCAGGAAAATTGCTAGGATACATAGTATCAATGAGGGGTATTGAGGTAGATCCAACAAAGGTAAAAGCAATCCGTGAAATGGAGGCACCAAAAACATTAAAGCAATTGAGAGGTCTCCAAGGCAGGCTTCAATCCATTCGTAGATTCATAGCACAACTGATAGACAAACAAAACCCATACTCTCAGCTACTCCACAAGGGAGTAGCATACAAATGGGATAACAAGTGTTAAGAATCCTTCAATAAAATCAAAGAATATCTACTTACACCACCAGTCCTAATGCCACAAATCCCAAGAAAACCATTAATTCTCTACGTGTCAACAACAACAACAGCCCTTGGAGCTCTCCTAGCTTATTATGATGAAAATGGAATAGAAAGGGCCATCTACTACATCAATAGAACAATGGTTGGGCATGAGCTAAACTATTCATTCATTGAGAAAGCATGTTTAGCAGTAGTGTTTGCATCATAGAAATTCAGACATTACATGTTAGCACACAAAATAAAAATCATCACCAAAATTGTCCCTCTCAAATACTTACTATCAAAAGCAATGCTCATGGAAGAATGGCCAAATGGGTGATGATACTATCAGAATACAACATTGAATATGTGGAACAAAAGGAAACCAAAGGCCAAGTCATCACATATCAGCTTACAAAAGCACCAATCTATTCAGAGAATCCTCTCATCTCAGAGTTTCCAAACAAATCCATTGTCAATATCAACATAGCTGACCACTAGATAATCTACTTTGATGGCACATACACATAGCATGGATTAGGATTCAGTGTCTTCTTTATCACCCGACAAGGGGACTACATACCAAGGTCTTACAAACTGGCATTTTCATCCACTAATAATGTTGCAAAATACTAGGCTTTAACCATAGGTCTCAGAATAGCAGTGCAGTGGAACATTATAGCTCTCAAAGTATACAAAGACTCTTAATTGATAATAAATCAAGTGAATGATGAATATCAAACTAAAGACAACAAGCTCACTCCATACAAGAAATTGGTGGAGACGACTCTCAAAGAATCCTTCATTAAGATTACATTTGAGCAGATACCCAGAGCCAACAATAGAGCAATAGATGCCATGGAAACAATTGGATCCCTACTGGACATCCCCCACAACATTCCAAAATATGAATTCCTGATAGAGCAGCTTCTCATGCCTACATTCGAGGTACCAGAGTCAAAATTCGTGTGCGAAATTGTTGGTCCCGGTGATCCTTGGTACCATGACATTTATACATACCTTCGAATAGGAGTCATACCTGATGACTTACCCTCAAACCTAAAATGAACCTTTGTCAAAAAGGCATCTTTATTCATCATCCTAGGAGATACCCTATATCATAGGAGCATAGAAGGAACCGTACTACACTGCTTAAATGCTGAGGAGACATTGACCGCTCTAACTAAAGTACATAACGGTATCTATGGTTCACACTCGAGTGGAATGACCATAGCCAATAAATTGATGAGGATGGGGTATTATTGTCCTACAATGGAAAGAAAAGCACATGAATACGTCAGAAGGTGTCTACAATGTCAGCAGCATCGGGACCTCATCCATGCTCTAGCTCAAGAGCTTCATCCCATTGTCACACCATGGCCTTTCTTTTAGTGGGGACTCGATCTCATTGGGAAAATCACTCCCACTTCATCTAATGGCCACAAATTCATCATAACCACCACATAGTACTTTACTAAGTGGGTAGAAGCCATACCCATGGCGTATATAACTGGGAAGTAGATATCAAAGTTCATCCTAAATTATCTCATTTTTTCCTATGGTGTTCCACAAGCCCTTATCTTAGATAATGGGACACCATTTAAAAATTAGGAGGTTCACGACTTATGTGAAAAATTCAAAATCCAACATCGCTTCACCCCATACTATCCCCAAGGCAATGGCCAAGCAGAAGCCACTAACAAAACCATATTGAAAATCCTCAAGAAAAAGTCAATGACGTAGGTCATGACTGGCATCTATAGGTCAATCCCACCCTCTGGGTCTATCGAACCAGCATCCGCACACCCACCGACACCACCCCTTTCTCCCTGGTCTACGGATCAGAAGTTGTACTCCCCATTGAGATTAAGCTCCCATCACTCAAGATATCACTGCAAAACCTCATCACAAATGAAGAATACTGAGTATCAAGATTGAATGAGCTAGAGCTACTAGATGAGAGATGTATAGATGCTTTGAATCATCTGCAAGTCTATTAAAATAGACTCAAGAGGAGATACAATAAGAAAATCAGAAGCAGGACTTTCCAAGTCAGAGAACTGGTATTAAAGGAGAATCAGAAGAATGTCCCAAACCCAAACAACAAAGGAATATTTGAACCCAATTGGTTGGGACCATTTGTTATCACAACAAATTATAAGTCAAGGGCATATCAGTTATCAACAATTGAAGGGGAACCTCTGCAAGAGCCCATGAATAGCTCTAATCTCAAAAAAGTTTTATGCCTAAATCTTTTAAGGTATAGAACCAAAAAAATAAAAAAAATCAGAAAATGTCCTTAAAAAATGATTACTTCAGCAAAAACCTAGCAAATAGGTGTCTTGGTGACAAGAAAAAAATCAAAAAAGAAAAAAATTAAAAAAAAAACAGAAAAAGGATAACAAAAATAGTAAAGAGAAAAATTGTCCTGTAGTGAAAACCACTTCTGTGGCACTTTGGGCAAGTACCTTGGTGAAAACCTAGAAAACAGGCACCTTGTGTAAATAAGCACTTTCCATCCACTAGGATCTTCATGACTTGTTCTACATCATCCATAATCCATTGCATTCGGATCTCCATCCATCACCCATCCACCTGCATCCGCATCGTAGCTTGGTCATGTTTTCGTATCATGATCCCTGCTAGTACTACTTGGCCCATCCTCAAGGTCAGTTTTTCCTGCCTTTATCAGAGTAGTCTATTACATCAAGTTGGGGGCATGTTCTCATTGGATCAGATTCATGTATATTCTTGAAGTCCTAAAATCAAAAAATCCAAAAACATCAAAACATCAGAAAATCCAAAAACATAAAAACATATCAAAATCCCAAAACAAGTCAAAAAGTCAAAAAAAAAGTCGTCTTGTCGAACTATGGGTCTCTAAGCCTTGAACATATGGAAGGTTGATCTTTGATCATCCCCCGAGACACTTAGGTTAGTCCTTTAGGAGTTCGTCATAATAAACTGACATTTCATCATGTATATCGTCATCTATAAATCAGTCAATTCGTCAGTCGAACTACATGGTCTCTGCATGTATAACGTAGGCAAGGGTAATCTATTGATCAGCCCTTGAGGCCCATAGGATAGGTCCTTAGGTTAGTCTCTTGGTCAAAATCTTAGAAAACCCCAAAACATTGGAAAATAGAAAATCAAAACATTTGAAAATCTTGAAAAATACCAAAAAATAGTCTCAAAACATTGCAAAAATTGAAAAACATCCAAATATTTGAAAAAATCCATTTGTCTCATCTCGCTTGCACCCGCAATAACCGCACTCATAATAAATGGTCTTCATCCTCAACATTTGGTGAAACAATTAGAGACAAGTCTAGCAGGTGAAAAGTGAAAACTCGAAACGTCAAGTCTCAAGCTTAAGTCAGTACGTAAACAAGTTGGTCAACTCTTTGTGTCGATAACCCATCATCCAATTGGTCCCATATCAATCATTTGAAAGAACACTTTGGATAAACAAAATGATGTGCCGCCATCCACTAACATGTCCTAGGATGTATCCTTGCTACAGTGGGCATTATCTTTTGGCAATAGTTTCGGTTTTTATCCTTGAAAAAACTTTTTCCCTTTTTGGTTAGCGGTATTGAAGAACATCAACTTGTTTGTCTACTTTATCTTTATCTTTTTCACTTATCTTATTTGGCTCATTCCAAGGACTTCTCAATGATATCCGAATAGAGGATTTAGAGAAATAGGAATGGGGCAATGATCATTATATTTTGTCTGCTGCACTTGTTGGATGTTCTTGTAATATAACTTGGCGAATACTTGCTTTGTTAGGTATGTATGGAGAAATTTTTGGGCAGCTTGTTGACTATTACATTGATAGGTTATACCTTTATGTGTTTTGGTCCGAGGTGTTTGAAACTTTTAAAGTGCATCCTAGCAAGGTTTTCGTATTTCAAGTGTGAACAAGGATACTCCTATATATTTTTCAAGTCAAAATCCATCACAATGGGTACAACGCCATCCTAGTTCTCTATACCTTGATGCATTGTACAATGTGTGTTATCAAACATAAGAAAATTGTCCCTTTGAAAATCCCAACTCCTCAGCAAGTAGCCATCATCATTTGCATATTCATCATCTTGTGTCTTGTTGAAATGACTTCTCTTTCATTCCTTCTTGCTCATCGCACTAACAAGGTACTATGATAGTTGGTCATCATCATCATCATCATCATCATCATCATCATCATCATCATCATCGATCCTACATCCACAAATCATTATCATATTCCAACAATATATCATATAGGAAACATATGCATTGCATTTTCATCATAATATAAAGATGGTATTATAAGCATTTTCCATAAATTAGCACATCTCTTTCTCATTACATTGCATCCATTTTTTGCATCACATTGCATTCATCACATAAATCATTGCATAACATTCATTTGCATAAACATTTCATAACAATTTCACATTACCACCTACTGCATAATCATACATAATAGGTACATAAGCATTATAGATAATCCATTGCATACATACTCGCATAACATTATAAGGTCATCCCCCACATTATGTTCATTTTACATTAAGCATCATCATACCACTCTGCATTATCATTTCATATATTTCATCACATCACATTAAATGCATCACGTACATTTAACATGTTTAGGATAATATTTGTTATTCTAAGCATCTTAAAAACCATCTCATTTGCATCATCAATACACATCATATAAAACATGACCATTGCATTTACATTGCATTATATCATCCATTAATCATCCATATCATCTCATAAATAGCATCACAATCATTTTTTACAATCATTACATAAATCATTCCACACATTATAAGCATAAATAGGAACATAAAAATCCATTACATGCAAAGCGTACATCCATCCATAAATATTTTATAAGCACGGTTCACATATCATTTCACCTATACACCATAGATCATCGCCATATTATTTTACATATTACATTTCATGTCATATCATTTGCATCAACATAAATAGATCATCATATAAATCAGCATCATCATCCATTCATAAATCCATCTACATATCATGAATAAAACAAAATAATATAAGATCTGGTCATAATGCATACATCATCAAAAAGAAATGCATCCATCACATCACATCATAAACATCATATAGAAATAGAATCATCCATAAAATGCATAAATAAATGGTACACATAACATCATATCAAAATCGTCATCTCATATATATATCATTATCAGGTAACTGTCATAGTACAAAATAATCAGATCACTATACATGTATGTCAATAAGTAAAAAAAGGCCCATCAGGCTATCAAAAAGGAGCCCATAAGGCACAAAAAATATCATCTCGATCAAAGTCAAGGTCTACCCATCCTATCTGCTACCCTATCCCCTGTCACCGTGACCCTCTGCTGGTCTATGGTTGGTCCACTACGAGTAGTCTGGGGCCCACTCTGCTCTAGGCACGGTCTAATGATAATGCATGTGGTAATAATATGCCTCCCGAATGACCTCCCTGTAAGACCTAATAGACACTGTGCTCTGAGAGGAGGAGGCTACCATGCTCTCCAACTGCTGTCTCTGGCCCATCTCTGTGGTCACCTGTAGCTCTGTGGCCTTCCTATATAATACGGCCTAATCTCTCTGGGACCTAGCCTAGTCTCTCTCGGTCCTGGCCTGATCCCTCTCTACTTTCATGGTCTAAACTTGGGCCTGTAGCTGCACAATCAATACATCTCGAGGGTCCACCTACCCTACTGGCTGCCTTGCTTACTATGCTCATGGAGGCTGTACCTAAGGCTGATCCTCACCCCCAGCCCATGTGGTGCACCTACCTACTCCTGTTGCCTAGGTGGCACCTACTGTTGATCCTGCATCTACACATCAACCTGACTTGGCTCAACTAGCTAAATTGGGGGCCTGACCGGCTGGTCTTATCATGCACCATCTCTCCATCCTCATCCTCCCCCTCTGTCTCTCATCCTCCACCGATCAGGGAATGCTCCTAGAGATGTCAACCGTAGGGGAGGTAGAAACCAGTCTTTGTATGCTTGTGTGATGCCTAGATCTGTAGTACCCTGATTGTAAACCCAAGGCTGGGCCACCAAATGTTTGAAGCTGTCAATGGCCTCTAAAGCAGGAATGTATCACCCCCATGAATCCTGTGACATGGTGTGGGAAAATATGGCCACATAATCATCATCTGACCAGTCTTGTGGCTCATCGAACTGTCGCTGAACATGCTCAAGCAGGTATCTCTCCACCATCATATGCTCCCGCTCTTGCATAAACTAGTCCTGGCGAGCAAAGAAAATATGATCTGCATCGTTGGCCCATTCTGGCCAACCAAGGTATGGGCACCATGTAAAAACTATCATCTCATTTGGCACTCTCCTCCAGTATGGAATCCCATGCTCACCCATGTGTGTGAAGGACACACCACCTCTATAACACCATACAAGGGGATCATCAGGCCCCATCGGTACTGCAACGACCCATGGCCAAAAAATAGCGATGCACTCCCATGTCCATACATGGAGAAGTGTCACCCCTACCCCGAGTGCTCTTCCATCAAGGTAGACGTACTTGTGTAGATCTATGTATAGTGATACAAGAAGAACAAGCCCCCAAGAAAAATGGGTAGGCCTGTCACGCATCACCATGCGCTCCTAGTAGAGTCCCCAACGAGGACTAAAGTACCAGCCTCGTCGATCTAGGACAACGAGACTTGATATGATGGCAACAACAACTAGGTGGAAGGGGGAGGTGAGATCCCTATGATGCTCAAGATCAATCTGACCCTCGCAAATGATAACATCCTCTATGGTGACAACTGTGTGACAAGCGTCTCGCTTGACATCTATGTCAAAAATAATGCACTGACCATGAATCGACAATCTCAAGATGTGCCACACGTCCTCCAGGGTGACGGTGGCCTCATCAGTGGGAAGGTGGAAGGATGAGGTCTCATTGTGTCATCTCTCCGCAAGTGCTGACATCATCCCAATATGGGTACACACGAGTGGTGCGTATGTGATGTGCCACAACCCCATGTCCCGTAACTGATTTTGTTCTCTGTCACTAAGGTCTCGCAAGTAACCAAAGAGATCCCATGACCTGTGCTCTCAGAAATACAACTCCCTCACTGCGTCCTGCATCGGGAAGGGTCATTGTGTTAAATTTTTTGAAAATTTTCATTCCAGGCATCCAAAAAGTCACCCCAGCATCGCTATCCATGAAGGCATCATAGTTTGTTTTTTTATCAAACTGCGACCTTGGGGCACAAAATGCCGAAAGCGCACTACCGTGGTGCACCTTTCTTCCTAGCGGCGCAGTTTGGAAATATTCATGTCGATAAAGCACCACCGTGTCGCACTTTGGAAATGACCCCGTGGGCCATGACCTCAGCATCAGAGTTTGGAGTTTATTTCCAAACTCCAAACTTCACCACTGTGGCACAATCTGACACTAAGCAGTGCAGTTTGATTTTTGAGTGGCGCTATATAGCACCGCTATGGAAAAGAAAACTTTGAAAGCAATAAATGAACACTAAAAATGAGAAATAAAGTTCAAGTAAGGATCACTTACCAGTGCCCCAATGCGAGGTGGCCACTGATACATCTGAACTCGGTTGGAAATGTGCATTGGGAGCTGTCTTTGTGCCATATCGTCAGGAGGTTAGAGCTCAAATCTCAAGGTTGCTAGGTGGCTGTGTGAAAATGAATTGAAAGTGATCCCTCAGATCCTTTTTAAGCTTGAAAATTAGGGTTTTTTCACCTTGATTAGCTATTCTGCTAGGGTTTTGGACCCTTGAGCATATTTTTGTCTAGTTGAGGCTTGTTTTACATCATTTAATTGCGTTTAGACACGTTTTTGGCCTCCTGGAGCCTTTTTGGACTTGTCGTGCGCCTTGTCCTCTTTTTTCACAAGATTACCCAAAAATTGAAATTTTTGTCCAATCTCTCGAGGGGGCAATGTATTGGCATGTTTTCTCTCACTGGGCAGCAGTGGGGAAGGATTTTTGAAAACATAAATTTTTGGCTTTGATTGAGATCATTTATTCTTTGAACCAACGCAACAAGTGCATTGCTTCAAAGAGGGGCAAAATGTAGACACGTAAAATGTACCAATTGACATTGTGCATCTAATCCTGACAACTAACATCGTTTCATCCTGAATCATCCTCTGGTCTAACCATTTAATCAAATACCCTTATCTAATTAAATTCATCAATATTCCTCTCTTAATTAAATAAATCAGTTATCTAATTGTGATATCAAAATGTCTAACCTATTCTAAGCAATTAAAATGCAATAGAAAAACATAAACACCTCAAGATTAGCCTAAGAAATTTGTAAGTGCAAAGAGAAAAATGTAAAATGATGCTAAATAGATATACCTCCCTTTTGCAGCTAAAACTCCTTAGTTGGCCCTTGATATGATTTGATTTGTATGCTCCTTGATGGCTCTTGATATGGCTAGATGTAAGGCTTAACTATATGCTTGGATGTAAACGCAAGTGAATGTAATTGAAGGCTAGATGAGTGCACAAAATGGCAACATTTAGTTGCAAAATGGCTAAGTCCCCCCAAATGCCTTAGAGGATGGGGTATTTATAGAGAAACTTGAATTCTCTAGAGAATTCAATGGTTGGGATTCATCCAACAAAGTCAATATGAAGGGCTAAGGTGAGTTGAGGACTCACAAGCCCTCACATTTTGACATGTGGAATGTGGGATGGCTAAGGGTGAGATGATGTGTAGGTGATGTGAAAGAGAGGTACATAATGTGGAGGAAGGAGAAGTACCTTCCAAGTACTTTGATGTGGCCTTTCAATGATCACATGGGGAAGGGGAAAGCTTTGGAAGAATAAAAGTGAATCAAAAATTTACAATGATTGGAAGAATCTAGTCGATAAGAGGGGGTCTCCAAAAAGGTGAGAGTTTTTCACATGTGACTTGATGTGACAAGTCAAATGTTCTAGAAGATGCATGGGAAAAAAGGATTCTAGGAGGAATAAAAGTGAATTAAAAATTCACATGGGGAAGAGAGGAGCCTAGGGTGAATAAAAAGGAATTAAAAATTCCTTGGGGGATGGGGAGAGTTGAGTAAGGTACTAATTAAGATTAACTAATCAGTAATTAGAAGATAATTACGGGTTAATGAGGATTAGAAGACAACTTGCAAAAGTTGGAGGATGTGACACATCCTTAATGAAGAGATTAGGAGATGGTTTAGGATTAGATGAAAATGACATGTGAAGAATTAAATAAATGTAATATTTATTTAATTCATTTGATAAAAAGGGGATTAAGGAGGGTAAGGTATTTAATTATTAATTAAATACCTTAGGGATTTGGTAGAATTAAGGATATTAATTAAATAATAGTAAGATTACTTAATTAACTTGGATAAGAGGATGTTTAGATGAAAAGTGGTAAATTTGGATAAATTAAGTGTCCAAATTTGGATGTCTACATTTTTCCCCTCTTTGAGATAGTGTTACGAAGTAGCATCATTTCAAAGAATATTAAAATATAGAGCCCAGAAGGAGATGGTTAGATTGAGAAGGATGCCCCAGTCATCAAACAGATAACTAGGAAGAAATATGATGGAGGTGAAGATGAAGATTAGGGATAAGGATGCCCCCTCGAGAGGACATGTGGGTTCAAGAGAACATGGATGTGCTCTTGAAATGGATGAGATGATGAAATGGGAGATGAGGAAGAGGATGAAAAGGGATGGATATGAAAGGATGAAAAGGCGACAGAAGGTTGGGAAACAAAAATGGATTTAGAGATGAAGATAATGTTGCCCCAGTCAAGGTATAAGCCAAAAGGGGTTGAGGATGGATGGAGTGTTGTCAATGAGGATAGGGAAGGATACATCCCAATGAGTGGTATTGATGAGGGAAGGATACATCCCAAAACACCACTAAAGGATAGGGAAGAGTACCTCCCAATGATGATGATGAAAGTGTTGTTGATGAGGGAAGGATACATCCCAAACAACGTCGAAGGGATATGGAAGAATAAAATGGGATGATGATGATGATGAGGATGATTGGATCGAGGCTTGTAACAAGATTGAGAACAATACCAAGGATATGATTAGATGATTCGGGGTAAATGGAATAGATGAGGGTTGGATAGAGATGTGAGATAAGGATGAAGGATGAATGGATGGGGGGATACATGCAAGACGATAGAATGGAGAATGAAATGAAATCCTAATGCAATTTCCCATCTTTAGAGCATTGATTTTTGCTATAGCATAAGACACCAAGTGCCAGGGTATGTGGAACCAAGGCGTAATAGTGTCTAATGCATGAAATAAACACAACATACAAGAAGGCTATCCCAACACCCCAAAGTCACAAAGACCTTGGTCGGGCCAGGTATTGAGATAACCACAAGCACAAAAGGATGCCCCAGCATAACACAAGACCTCAGGGATCTTGGTAGGTACTACGTGGGACAACCAAGAAGACAAAAAATAAACATAAAAAGATCAAGATATGCCCCTATGTTGACTAGTCAAAGCACACCATGATATGATGGATCAAGATGACCATGACAAGGGATGATAGGGAGCTTAAATGATAAACAAAATCCAAAAGCATCAAAATATCACAATCAATTTCAAACGTCCTTTGCCATAGGATCAAGGGGATAGATGGGATTGATGAGGTCTATTAGGAAGGATGCATCCTGTTGAGACTGATGATGATGGATACTAAACTAAAAGATCGTTATGACGTGGGATGTTCAAAATCGATTGGATTTGTTGATACAAGTGGATCTTGTTTGTTAAGAACCAGCTAGATAAGGGCATAGATTGACAACATGACACAAGGGAGACAAGACATGAGACTAACACACCCTAAAGACCTAGGGGCTCGGGGGCCGATCAAAGATTAGCCTTTCCTACATGAAAGCATAGAGCCCTCGTAGTTCAGTGAAAGGTGGACGACTGACCATGGATAAAAGTAGAAAGAGGATGATAAAGACTAATGGTGGATGAAAAGGATTGGAGAGACAAAAGAAAAGATTGATGATAAATGATAAAGGAGTTGATGGATAGAGCAGAAAGACCGACGCTAGATGATAGAGGAGCCCCGGGGGTAGATCAAGTGACCGACCTTGCCTACGTGAAAGCACAAGGGCAACGTAGTTTGACAAGAGGCTGATGACGAACCATGATGGAGACCTCGATGGATGACAAGATGGACAAAGAAGAAGGACTGATGATAGATGATAAAGGATCCCTGGGGGCGGATCAAGTGACCAACCTTGCCTACATGAAAGCGCAGGGGCAATGTAGTTCGACCAAAGACCAAAGATAAATGATGGATAAAGGAGGATGACAGGATGAGTGGAGGATGAGGATTGAATGAGTGGATAAAAAGATGACACCGATATGATGAGATAGGATAGACCGGTTGATGATGATGATCACATAAAGCTCAGGGATGGGATAGTTATCCAAATCATTAAAATGACTTGGGAGGATGATATGATAGATAGATGAGTGATGACAAGTGATAGGGGATTGGAAAGATGTATAAGAGAAGCAGGAGGGATGACGATTAGATAAATGGCATTGGGTTGCATGGAGGGAGGCCTATAGCTAGATACCAATGACAAGGGATTGTGAGATGGGATGAGATGGGATGAGGATAAAGATGGAAGAATGGATAGAGAGATAGGGATGGGGGATGGAAAACATTGTTTGAATGGATAGGAAGATAAGGATGGGGAGATGAAAGGTATGCTAGGATAGATGGATAGGAAGATAAGGATGGGGAGATGGAAGGGATATCATGACAAATGGAGAGGGAGATGAAGGGATGTTATGATAGATGATGTCTCCAAGGAATATGTTACAAAGGAAGTAGATGCCCCCACTCTAGATATGTTATGTATGATAATGCATGAGGGATGGAAGATGAGTGGATGGGAAGATAAAGGAGATAACTAGAGGAGGATAGGATGATTGACTAAGGAATATGATAGAACATGGATGAAGGGAATGTATACTAAGAGGTGTCCAAAGCATGCATAGATAGGTGCCCTTTTTTTGATCAAGATCACAAGAAGGATGGAGGGATGGGAGATAAATGGGATATGATGGTAGGATGTAGAAGATAGGTGGGATGGAGGGGATGCATATCAGAAAGCTGCCCCCAAGTGCAGATGGGGATTTACGCATGACGCCTGTTTGCCAGGTTTTCATCATGGTTCTTATCCAAGGCGCTTGTTTTCCAAGTTTTCACCATTGGATGAAATATTTTCTCTTTAATATTTTATTTATTTATTTATTTATTTGGATTTTTTGGCTTTTTCTATTTTTTTGACTTTTTTGGATTTTTTGACTTTTTTGGATTTTTGACTTTTTTGGATTTTTGACTTTTTGGATGTCATGCAGAAAGAGATGGATAAGGATAAGGAAGTGGATAAGAAGATTTAGAAGACATGTGATAAGGATCAAGTTCCATACAAGGTGTTAAGAGCCCATGTTTGAAGTGATTGTTGGATGTTGGTACAACTTTATTACGATAAATGGATTATGCATGAGGATGAATTAGAGGGATTTGATGGGGTTGATACATGGGATAATGGATGGGATGTTGGAAAGGGTATGGATGGAATGATGGGGTGGATATGTGATGGAGAGATGTGTTCAGGACCAACATTGGCACATGTGGTGGTGGATGTGAAAAGATAAGAGGATTAATGGATGGAGAATATGTGGATAATGGAGGAGATGGGGTGGTGAACTTTGGAACATAAGGACCCAAAACAGACTTAGGAGATGAAAGGGGTGTATGACTAGCTTTTGGATTAGCAACTTTGGATGTTCTTATAGATTTTTCATTTGATTGCATTGCATATTTTTTCTTTGGGATCCACATGGTTTTGATTTTTGCTTTGGGGGGCCTTTGTGGCCTACGGATTTGATTTAGATTTAGATTTTTCTTCTCTTCACCATGTATTTTGGAGGGGACATGGGGAGCCTTAGATTCATGTGGATGCTTGGATTTATGCATTTTTTCTTTGACATCCAAAGTGCTTTTAGTAGAAATGGGATGGGTGTGAGGAGATGGATGATGTGGAGTGATGGAGATAGAATTATGAGGATTACGTGTAGATGGAGAATGTGTAGGTATGTGCCTTTGTTGATCCTGATTAGGGGACATGTGAGTGGGATGTTTATGATGGATGACATGGATAGGTGATGAATGGATGAAAGGATGGATATGACAAGATGGAGGAGGTGATTTTAGGGTATAGGGGCCCAAAATAGATGGAATGGGTGGAGGGACATAAGAACCCAAGATGGATAGTGTAGATGAAGGATGGGAGATGGTGGATGGAGGGATGTAAGGACCCAAAATGGATGGATCAGATGAAGGAGGAATATGGATGGTTGTTTTGAGGCGACATGATAGAGGAGGAGGGATGACAACATATGATCTAGTGGGGCGATGGGAAGAGCTGACATTTCTTTTAGAAAAGGCTCATTGGGGACGTCTAGAGGTTGTACCAACATCTTTAGATTGCGAGTCTTGGGAAATAGGTCCAAGACCTTGCATGTAGACTTGTTCTTTGACTTGGATGGGCTCTAAAATACCTTGCTCATGAAGGCCTAGACCTTTTCCTTGATAGTTCATTTTCTTAAGCATGCAATCCATGATAGGATTTGTGTTATTCTGAAAACATGATGCGAGTCCATTATTAGGTGGAGGATGATGGGTGGTACATACACTGTGTTTTTCTTCTATGAGGAGGCCACCATGGAAGAATGTGAGCGTACTAAGGGGATATGCAAGTGGTGTGGAGATAGCAGTTTTAGGCGATGATGGGGGATTATGAGAGGGAGATGATGGGATAGCAACATTTGGATGGGTGGTATCAGGAGAGGGATCAAGGGATATGATAGGATTTGGATTTGTGGTAGTGGGCTCATGTGATGGAGATGGAGATGGAGCAGTGGAAGCTTGAATGACAAGGGGATCATGGGATGGAATGGATGGGGGACTGTGATCTTAAGGTGGACTAGATGGGATGGTAGGATCTTGATCTGGAGAAGGGGATATGTTGGCATGCTTTGGATTAAAATCTTGGCATGAATCATCTTGTGTGGATGGAAAGATGATAGAGTGGTGGAGAGACTCTTCAAGTTGGGGAGATGGAAGGATGGAGGATTCAAAACATTCATGGGATTTGATGGTTTTGATGATTCTTGGGGTAAGAGTTGGGTGTTCAATGGATTCAATAGATGTGATGGTAGGAGATGGGGGCTCAGTGGATTTAGAGGATGTGCTGGTAGGATATGGGGGTTCAATGGATTTAGAGGATGTGATGGTAGGAGATGGGGGCTCAGTGGATTCAGAGGATGTGATGGTAGGAGATGGGGGCTCAGTGGATTCAGAGGATGTGATGGTAGGAGATGGGGGCTCAATAGATTTAGAGGATGTGATGGTTTCGATGGTTTGAGTGATGCTAGTGGTGGTACCACCAATGATAGGTGTTATGTGGAGAAGGGTCTCGTCTCTGATGACTGTGGATGATGGGTTGGGATGGCATGATTCCATAACTTCAAGGTGTTGAGTGGGAGATGTCTTCTTGGTTATAAGTCCTTGGAGAACTTCTGGAGTGAAGAACTTGAATGCTCTAGGCTGAGATGGTGTGGTAGGAGTGGATGAAGGATTATGGATTGGTGGAATAGGATTAGATGGGGGAATGGGATTGGATGCAAGACTGGAAATAGATGGGGGATTGAGATTAGACGAAGGGTTAAGATAGGGATATTGGAATGGTGAATTAGGACACGAGGATATGGGTGGTGGATTGTAGTGAGGGTATTGGGATGGTGAATTAGGACACGTGGATATGGGTGGTGGATTGTAGTGAGGGTATTGGGATGGTGAATTAGGATGGGAAGATTGAGGTGGCGAATTGAGATAGGGAAATGTGGATGTCGAATTAGAGTTAGGAGAGGTGGATGTTATATTATGATAGGTTGGTGTGGATGTTGGATTAGGATAGGAAGGTGTGAATGTAGGATTAGGGTGAGCAGATTGGTATGGAAGATTAGGGTAGTGGGTATATGCAGATGAAGGATTGAGATAGGATGATGTGGATGGGGGATTAAGATAGGGGTATTGTGATGGCAGACTAGGATAAGAGGATGATGTAGATGAAGGATATGATGGATATCCCTTGTCAAAGGTAGCATAAGCAACATGATTAGGCATGGATGAAGACATAATGGGATGACTCAAAGGGGTGATTGGATTTTGGAAAGCAAGTGGAGAAAGCTTACTAGCAATGATAGTGTCAAGGGAATCTATGTCATATTCCTCTTGATCGACAAGACTTTCGTTATCATTGTCAATGTAATTAGGGTTTCCCTTGACCACTATTGATGGAGGATAAGGATTCATGATGGTGAAAGGATAAAGAGGATGGGTCAATGATTTGGGATGGAAATGGACTAAAGCTTAAATCAAGATTTAGGTTAAGCTCATATTTAGATTGGATTAAAGCTCAGATTAGGATGATTAGATGATGTGATGGGATTGATTCTGACGATTGACACCAAATCTGCTTCGAGATGGAAGTAGATTGATTAGGTCGAAGGTGATGTGATTGGATTGGATCGATCTATGATTGATAAGATCGACTGATGGATAGGATAAGATGATGAAAGAGGCTGCAAATCCCATTTAGAGATTATCTTAGATGACTTAGGATACTGATTGATCGGATAAAAGGATAAATGGATGATTACAACATTGAATCCACTTTGAGATTGAAAATGGATTGATTGGGCTGATAATAATGATTATCTTAGGACAGATGATAATCCTAAGCGGATGTTGATGATGATGATTAGATTAGACACTTAGGTCAATTTGGATAATAACCTGAAACAAAGTTTAGAGGATTTGGATGGGGAAAATGATGATTTGATTGGAGAAATGGATGATTAACACTCAAGATGAGTAAATGATTGATTGGAACAAATGAATGACTACTCAAAATGAGTAAACGACTGCTCACAATGGACAAATGATTCTCAGAACGAGAAGATGAAGGTTTGGAATAGATGGAAGATTACTCGAAATGAGTAAATGATTGGTCGGGATTGTTGAACAAGAGTTCAAAATGATTGAATGTTTACTCGAAATGGGGAAATGGATGATTGAAAAGGGAGAACAACTATTCAGAATGGATGAATGAAAGGTTGAAATGACTAAAGCTCAGATTAGGGTTTTGGTTAAGCTCAGATTGGGATTAGATTAAAGCTCAGATTAGGATTGGGTTGAATCTTAGAATGATTGGAGGATGTGATGGGATTGATTCTACACCAAGTTTTAGGGTTTAAAGGACGTAAGGTGCTAATAATCAGATTTTTCCAGATTTAGCAATTTTCAAAAATTGTCAAATTTTGCCATTTTAGGAAACCTCACAAACGTACTTTTGAGAGTCTAGTTTTTTCCCAAAAAATACCCAAAACTAAGATAGGATTAATTTCCAACTAACATACCAAATTTGAGGCATGCATTTTGAGTTATTGACAAAAATGATTTTTCAAAATGTTGGAAAAAAACACTAAATTGTGATTTTGAGGGTCAAGATGAAAGTTTGAGGCCTCAAAAATGTGAAAAAATGGGGTCCAAGGGACTTCTAGTCTATCGGGGATCCACATGCCATCTCATAATGCAACCACCCATAAAATTTCAACTCAAACGGACACCCGAGTCAAAAGTTATGGCCTCCGGAAGTTTCAGCACAAAAATCAAAATTCTTAAAATGAAGTGTAGATGATTGGGATGGATGATTTGATGTTGGATATGGACTCTAATGATGTTCTAAGTGGAACTTATGTGATTTTGGTGATGAAACAATGATTTTCAAAAAAGTGTTGATGACGAGCAAATGGGTGCTCAGAATAGATGAATGACTCTCAGAACGAGGGGAAGAAGATTCGAAATAGATGAACGAATACTAAGAATGAGTGAACAAGTGCTTGGAATTAGGATTGGATTGAAAGATATGATGGGATTGGTGTCACTGGTTGGATTTGGGAACTAGATATGTTTTTTTTCCAAATTTTTTGCAGAGGGGAGAATATGCCCTTTTTTAGGGGCAACTGTGCCCTCACAGAGGGGCAGATTCGCCCTTTTTTAGGGTAGATTCACCCCACTGCTTTGTAGACTCTTTAGGTGGGTAAACGGGTTGTAAGAGATGAGCAATTAGAATGGGGTGTTAGATAATTGGATTGAGGAAATAGATGATTGGATTGTGAAAGTGAATGATAAGAGTGGATGAACAAGCACTCGAAATTGGTAAATGATTGTTTGGAATGGATGAATGATTGAAAGCTCGAAACAAGTGAACGATTGATTGGAAGGGATGAACAACTCTCAGAATGAGGAGATGGATGCTTGGAATGGATAAAATAGAGCTTTGGAATGATCAAATGGAGGTTTTCAGAGGTTTAAAATGATAAAACGGAGGCTTGGGATGATGAGAAAAAGGTTGGGAATGATTAAATGATGGTTCAGAGGCTAAATGGATCCAAACAGGGTGATTTTGGTTGCTCAGGAGGGAAAATTCGCCCCTCTGTAGTAAATCAGGGGGTGCATTCGCCCTTCTACAGAAAATCAGGGGCGTAATCACCCTTCTACAGAAAATCAGGGGCGCAGTCACCCTTCTGTGGAAAATCAGGGGCATAATCGCCCTTCTGTAGAAAATCAGGGGTGCAGTCACCCTTCTACAGAAAATTAAGGGCGTAATCACCCTTATGTGGAAAATCAGGGGCGTAATCACCCTTCTGTGGAAAATCAGGGGTGTAATCGCCCTTGTGCAAAAAATCAGGGGAGTAATCACCCTTTTACAAAAAATCAGGGGCACAGTCACCCTTCTGTGGTAAATTAGAGACTTGGTTTAATGAAAATGACTTTGGCAAGGACTTTGAAATGATAATAATAAGGCCAATTTGTCAAAAATTTTATTGGTTTCTCACAAAAAATCACTTTCAAGCAAATACAAATCCTATGATTAGTGTTAAGTGTATGGCCAAAGAGGTCTTAATCTAAGATGCACAAGGTGTCTAGGGAGTCCTCGATATACTCTCAGTACATGAGGCACAACCGTGAATACCAGCCCATCACAAGCGTGAGTCAGGAACCCCAGCAAGATACTGAAGGGTTCAGACCAACACTTCACGTCTATCTAGGTATCACCCTAGCTTCGACACTCCACCAATTACGATGTGAATGGATTGGAGTACAACTTTCATTCTCCCCCTTTATATACCCCACTGGTACGCGTGGTTGGAATCCTCCCTTGGGGTGATGAAATCCCCAAGCAGGTCCCACTAGAAAGAAAGCACTAATCATTTCCAACTACTTCCCAGGCTCACACGAAGTGCAAGGGGAAAGCGAAAACAAGCTAATGCTCCCTTTGGGTAATAGGAAAAGATAGACACAACAAGCAATGAGTATTACTCCACCCCAATTAGACTATGTTCTTAGATTAACGAAAATAACAAGGATAGTTTAAAAAGTCTGAGCGAACGAATAGCCCTGCAAGCAAATGTTAGATGTTTTATCCCGCTTTCTTCATCAAGTTCGTAAGAATATGCTACAAAAAGTTAGCAAAAACACTAATATCCTTGCAAGAAATAGTGTTGGGGGGTTAGTACCTGAAAATAGCACAAACTGAAGCTAAAATGATAGTTTTACCTTCCAAAATGTGTTACTTTGCAGTGACAAGAGGGCGCAATTGCACTTCTACAGTGAACAGGAGGGCACAATTACACTTCTACAATGAACAGGAGGGCACAATTGCACTTCTGCAATGAACAGGAGGGTGCAATTGCACTTCTGTAGTGAACAGGATGGCGCAATTGCATTTCTGTAGTGAATAGGAGGGCACAATTGCACTTCTGTAGTGAACAGGAGGGTGCAATTGGAGGGCACAATTGCACTTCTACAGTGAACAGGAGGGTGCAATTGCACTTCTCCAGTGAATAAAAGGGCACAATTGCACTTTTGTAGTGAACAGGAGGGCGCAATTGCACTTCTGCAGAAAATCAGGGGCGTAGTTTACTTTCTGCAGAAAATCAGGAGGGCATAGTCACCCTTTTATGACATATTCATGCAAACAACTCAACAACAACAAACATGAAATTTAGGGACCCGCTTGCGGGTCCCACCGAGTGTGCCAGAAATGTGATATCAAAATGTCTAACCTATTCTAAGCAATTAAAATGCAATGGAAAAACATAAAGAAACACCTCAAGATTAGCCTAAGAAATTTGTAAGTGCAAAGAGAAAAGTGTAAAATGATGCTAAATAGATATACCTCCCTTTTTCAGCTGAAACTCCTTGGTTGGCCCTTGATATGATTTGATTTGTATGCTCCTTGATGGCTCTTGATATGGCTAGATGCAAGGCTTAACTATATGCTTGGATGTAAATGCAAGTGAATGTAATTGAAGGCTAGATGAGTGCACAAAATGGCAGCATTTAGTTGCAAAATGGCTAAGTCCCCCCAAATGCCTTAGAGGATGGGGTATTTATAGAGAAACTTGAATTCTCTAGAGAATTCAATGGTTGGGATTTATCCAACAAAGTCAAGATGAAGAGCTAAGGTGAGTTGAGGACTCACAAGCCCTCACATTTTGACATGTGGAATGTGGAATGGCCAAGGGTGAGATGATGTGTAGGTGATGTGGAAGAGAGGTACATAATGTGGAGGAAGGACAAGTACCTTCCAAGTACTTTGATGTGACCTTTCAATGATCACATGGGGAAGGGGAAAGCTTTGGGAGGATAAAAGTGAATTAAAAATTCACAATGATTAGAAGAATCTAGTAGATAAGAGAGGGTCTCCAAAAATGTGGGAGTTTGTCACATGTGACTTGATGTGACAATTCAAAGGTTCTAGAAGATGCATGGGAAAAGGGGATTCTAGGAGGAATAAAAGTGAATTAAAAATTCACATGGGGAAGAGAGGAACCTAGGGTGAATAAAAAGGAATTAAAAATTCTTTGGGGGATGGCGAAAGTTGACCAAGGTACTAATTAAGATTAACTAATCAGTAATTAGAAGATAATTACGGGTTAATGAGGATTAGAAGACAACTTGCAAAAGTTGGAGGATGTGACACATCCTAATCAAGGATTAGGCATGTGCACATCCTTAATGAAGAGATTAGGAGATGGTTTAGGATTAGATGAAAATGACATATGAGGAATTAAATAAATGTAATATTTATTTAATTCATTTGATAAAAAGGGGATTAAGGAGGGTAAGGTATTTAATTATTAATTAAATACCTTAGGGATTTGGTAGAATTAAAGATATTAATTAAATAATAGTAATATTACTTAATTAACTTGGATAAGAGGATGTTTAGGAAAAGTGGTAAATTTGGATAAATTAAGTGTCCAAATTTGGATGTCTACACTAATTAAGTCACCTATTTTGATAAATTAAATTAACCATTTTGATCTAAATATCCCATTTAATTAAATAATTAATTTTATTTGATTAAATCTTAAGTCTATCTATTAAATTAAATAAATTAAAACCTTATTTAGTTTTAATCTAACAATCATCTTTTTAATTAAATAAATCAAAATCTTTATTTAATTAATCCCTTATCACATTCTTCTCATATTTGATTTAAATAAATCCATAAATCTAAGTCAAATAGGTCACATCATTTAACCCCCTTCATTAAATTAATTAATTTTGATTAATTTAATCTCCTCTCATGCCCCATCCTCTAGCTTTTACCACTTGCACATGAAAATAGATTTAATTGATTTATTAAATCTTTATTTTTCTTCAACAAGGCATCTTTTAGGAATATTCTCCAAATTTGAATTCAAAATCCAAGTTGACATGTACATCCAACAAGGCATTTAATCTCCCTTACATGTCCTTTTCTTTGATCCAAGTGGCATTCAATGCTTTTTTCCTTCCCTCTTGCATGTCATTTTGACAAATTCAAAATTCAAAAATATGCATTTATTGGCACAATCCTCAAAACTCGCACATCCTCCATCCATTCATAGGTTGACAAGTGGCATTTTTCCATTGGTTGAAAGTTAGTCCCACATTGCTCTAATTTATATATTCATCCATCAACCTCATCTATAAATAAGAGGCTAATCTCCTCATTTGATCATCCACAATTTGAGTAAACTTACTATGCTCAAATATTTAGCAATCTCCATCCACATTTTCAAATTTGTAGCTAGGTTATGCAGATTTTGGTCTTGAAGCACTCACTGTTCTTCATCAAAGTGGATCATTCATCAACATTCATCAAGCTTGCATCATAGGAGTTGGGAAAGGGCCAATTTTCACATCAAATTATCACCAGTTCCCTCGTGGGATCAAGAGTTTGCATTGTCTTCAATAGGATTTAGTTTGATTTATTGCTCTTTCATTTCATTTTTGTTTCATTTCCTATTTTAAACTATGCTAATGGATTTCATGGGGAATCCTTGTTCTTGCTTGTATTTCATCTTCAAATGTGTTTTTTCATGTTGTTTTGCAGGTATTGGGATTGGGGTTCGACAATTAGAATCTACACAAAAGATCTAACTAATAAATAGTTTGATTCATCTTCAAATTATTAATGGTTTAGCTACTATAGTTGTAAGAAAGTGAATATCTGGTGAAAAATCATGATTTTAATGTCAAGTTTGGCCAAAAACTGTAACCCATTATTGTGGGATCACCTCAACTCAACTTTCCAATTTGATATGGACTTTGCATGGCTTATTCTTTAATACCATGTTGGAAATATGAATGAATAATAACCCAATTAAAGTTGCACACTCTTCAAAGAATCAAACCAAGAAAGACACCATCCACATGAGCAAGAAAGTGATGCATCATGAGTAAGAAGACAATTTGATAAAATGATGATCTATTGATTTGATATCTAGAATCTCTAGAATATCATGAGATACATGAAATATGAGATGATTTACAATGAACAAGCACCTTGCTTATACAGGGAAGGTGAGAGGAGGTTAGATAACCACCTTGGATGCAAACATTACATGACTAATGCATAATTTTAAGTGCATGAGTGAAATATTAAATGCCTAGATAAGTGATGAGCCTAGTTTTTGGTCTAGTTCTGGGGAGAATCTATAGTCTATTTGCTCATATATGTTATGGAATTTAATGCTTAAGTGTTGGTATTGGCATAATGTTTCCCTCAAACCATTGACATTTGATATTATCTTATCTCTACAAAAAATAATGATATTTGGCAAAATATGTGAACTATCTATATTGATTTTGCATGTGGTTAATGAATGTTTCTTAAGGAGGTTCTAGATGTGTAGTTATTATGCGTACTGACCTTGCTATGTAGATTTAATATGCTAAGTTGAGGAAAATGTCACTAGCTGAGCATGCATCATAATTCCTAGCAAAGGAATTGCTCCAAGTCAAAGAAGACTGACGACAGATGATTCTTCATGCAGTCGGGCATAACCACCTTGTTGTAGTGGACTTTAATGATCGAGCATGCACATGCATTACTGCTATGTTGAGTCTGTCTCTGACTTGTATGTCTGACTAGATTCCATGCATGTGTAACTGCCATCGCTCCACTTTCCCTGTTTTCCCTAATTGGGGTCCTCCCAGTCGTGGAGTTGGCTGCCTTGTTTAGATGTTAGCATAAATAATAATATGATGCTCCTTCCTCCCAGTTAGTCATTTGATTAGTGAGAATAAAGGAAGAGGTTGCACGATTTGATATTCTACTCCAATTTTGATACATGTCTCTTTGTATTCATGATTTATAGTGAATGAAATAAAGTTCTCAGTTCGAGCATCTGAGTTCTTGTTACTTTAGAGGATACTTATCTAAGGGGGCCCACTTGGTGAGTAATCCATTTTATTAGTTTAGCATTAGTTAAATATTACTTGTTTTTAGTACTTAGTTATAAATCTGACACCAACTATTCCTATAGCCACTAGAAGTCCATTTTATGTCTGTTCCTACAGCCAAAGCAGACAGAGTAGTTTCCTGTTTGTTGATCATATCTTTTATTCCTGTTATGCATTTCATTTCAGCATAGTTGTTGGTTGATGTTCGACATTTTCTATATTTCCTTTCAAGCAATTTACTTCTAGTATTGTGTGTTTCTTAGCTATAGAATAGGAATGACAACTTAAGAGTTCCTAGTGCACATATTGTGCTGGCCCATTTCAAGTTCACATCCCTGGGTTGACAATTTAAATGCACCTTCATGATGATTAAAGTAGCTATTCAAGTTAGATGTCCAATCTCTGAATCATGGCTGTAAGGGTTGAGTTATGGAATCATTGTAGGAGGCAAACAATAACTATAAGCTAATTAATGAGACACGGCCCCACTATAACTAGTTTCTAGAATGCCACCTAGGAAACTATCTCCTAAGTAAACTTATTAATGATGTGAATAGTTCCTTAGTAGGAATTAGTTAGGAAATAACCCTATTCACACTAACATGTATTGGTCCTTGATAGGGGTTCCTAAAACTAATTTTGCAGCCCTCTAATGCTAGATTTGACCTTCTATTTCTCGAATGTAGAATTACCGAAATGTTGTCAAATAATTTTGTAGGTGAGTTTTTGTGGCTTGACAATATTTAGGGATTTGAATGTAACAATAGATAACTTGTTTTCAGTATTCTTTCAATCATCTTCAAACCTATAACCTACACATTCAAATAGAGAAGAAATTTTGTGCCATTTTATGGGCTCAAGCCTTGGTCAAACCTCATGTTAGTGTTTCCACTTCCACAATGGCATTAACAATTATATAAATGATAATGGAAAGGAAGGAATGATGGAATCACAAAGGGCTACAACTCACCACCCTTGAATGGATTCCTTGAAGGACTAAATTCATACACATCACCTCAAGGATTTGAATCTTGCTTGCTTGAATTTCTTGAATGCTTTGGAGACCAACAACAAGGGTTATCCTCCACAAAACAATGATAAGATGAATACACATAGAATTTGACATGATATTAGATCTTGAATTACTATAATAAAACTTAGAAATGTTACTCTTGACTTGCTCAATAGTGCTCTTGATCATAATTCTACCAATATATTTCCCCTTTAATGATTTTTAGATTTCAAATGATGAAAAGACTAGGTATTTATATGCAATTATTCTAATTTCCCAAAAATTAGATCCCAAAAGCCGACACTTAAAATTTTAATTTTGAATGTTAAAATTCCACCAACAACATATTAAAAATTGGCCCCCAACAAGATAGTGGGGCCCATAGGCCCATGGGTGTATGGGTTTTGGCCCTATATGCAAAGACTTTTAGTGTTGGGATTAAAACATTAATTTCTTACACTTATTTAATGCTTCTAATCCTTTGAAAAATGGTAAAAATAGGCTGTAGAATGCATAATTTAGGAAATTAGGGACTTAATTAGGTCCATTAATTTAGGGGGAGAAAACTATAGTGTGAAATTGTTAAGGGTGATAGTTTTAGACACCACATTTAGCCCCCATTTTAGTGAGTATGAACTTACGCTCAAACTCACAGTAAAGTAGAAAAATATATGTCAAGAGGGGTTCAAATGTACAAATGTTGAAGAGATAGGATGACCAAGGATGAAGGGAGGTGGCCAATCCCCCAAGAACTATGATTCCATGGAAAACCAACATAGGCACAAAGGAACATAAACATATATGATATGTAGCAAGACAACATATACTAACATACAATGTCAACATGAAATTCAAAAAGAGGGTATGGACTAACAAGTTGTGTTATGCTAGGATCATACAAAAGGTGTTCATGACTCACACAATAGAAAAGTTTGATATTTTCTAGGTGAATCACAAATCGAAAGGAACATAGGCTAGTGAGGACGAGTTTTCACTGGGTGAGCCCTCAAGATAGGGTAGAAATATGAGAAACACACTAGGTCTAGTGAGAACCGTTTTTAACTAGTTGTGCACCCATAACCATAGGGTACGTGTGGAAAGATGGGGGCCAAAAAGGGGTCTTAAGTGGCCAATTTTTTCTAAAATTAGGAAATTATGACCTTCAATGATAAATTGAGGATAGTTACACTAAATTTTTTAAGATGCAACAAAAACAATGTAAGAAGTGCTCTGAGTCTACTTTCTAAACTACTATTTATTTTTTTAAATGATAGAGATTAAGGGGTTCAGAAAAGCGAACCACAAAAATAGGTGCTAAAAATATAACAAATCGTCTGTTGTGGCTCCCTCAAAAGGTTAAATTTCTTTTAGTATTTTTAAAATTGCTTCAATGAGAAATTAGCTAATAACATGTAGCTTATGCCTAACTTTTTTGATAAATTTTTAATGAATATAATATTTTTTACTAATTTTTGAAGTGGACAATGTAGACAATGAAAAATGCCCTAAAGGATGTTGTACACTTGAATCGGGTATACTAACATCATTTCCTCCTAAAACCCATCCACTTTTTGCTTAATTGATTAAATTAGCCTAGCTAATTAATTAATTACATCATTTTCATATGTTAACCTAATTAATCTAACCGGGTTAATTCACCCCCTTTTATGCTAATATTTCATCCTATTAAATAGAATAAATCTAATTATTTAATTTAAATCCCTAAATCTTCTTATTTAATTGAATAACCTGAAGTTATTTAATTAAATGTCATTTTAATTTCCCCCTATCACTTTATTTAATGAATATCATCTAATTCTTCTAATATTGTATAATTAACATTGTTTTAATTATCAATTACTAATAAATCTAATTTTGTCCCCACTTGCAAAGGAATATTCCTCCCTTCCACATTCCTCCAAACGGGGAGTATTCCCAAGGACTAACCCTTTCCCCTTTTGCACATTAAAACTTTGTTTTAATTTACTAAATATCTATTTTCCTCACCCATGAGAATATTCCAAAGAATATTCTCTTTCCTCACTCATTTGAAAAAGGGAAATATTCCCTTTCTGTAACAAACTTATAAGACTTCTTGTGCAAGTTAACTTATGACTTCTTGTGCAAGTTAAAAATGTGTTTGTTTGGACAAAGATGAACCCAAGTGATTAAATCTAATCGTTGATTCTCATCCCTTGATGAGAATCCATGATCCATGCTTGCAACTTCCTCCATCCTTGACCATTGATTAACCTTTTTGGTCTCAACCTTTCATTTCTCATTTGTCCTCCTATAAATAGGTCACTATTTGGACACAAATGGATCCATCTTATAACATCAAACTTATGTTGTTAAAATCACTTGCACTTGCACATATATTTAGCATTTATTTAGCATCTTTTAGTTTAATTTCTTTTAGCATATTAGCTTAGCTTCCATTAATATCTTCCATGGTAACATAGATGCATTCATGTAGCTTATTTGGTAATTAGGGTTTCAATTTTTTTAGCCTAAAATCCATTTAGATTAGCTTTTCACTCATACATATTGATCATCTTAGCATAAATCATGTTAAAATAGCTTGCATCATGTTAGTTTAGCATATAAATCATGTTTTATCACACATCTCATAATGGTTTCATTAGTTTTCTTCAATAAAACTGATTGAAACAAGCTCATTATCCAAGGGATCAGGAAAGCATCACTGTTCCACATCAACACGACACCACTCCCCAAACATGATAAGTTTCAATGGATTAGAATATGTGTTTTGAAGATTTCATAGTTTAACATGCTAATTTTTTGATGGATTCCTCATTTAGTGTTTATTTGAATGATCTCTATTGGGATTGATGTTTAGTGGCATGATTATGCTTTGTATCCTCATGGGTCAAGTGTATTCAACCCATACTAATCCACCGGTCATATTTTGGTGCTAGAAGGAGGGCTTAATTGATCATATTTAACAATTTTTTCTCCCAAAGTTCATTTTTCTAATTTTTTGTAGATACAGCGACACTCCAGGAGATTTCAGCAACTCCTTTGTAAGGTGTCACCATATAGTGATGCTATTTCCATTTGATACAATGATTCCTAATTAAAACATTGGAATTGATACACTAATACTTTTTAGAAGTGTCAAGAATTTGAAATCGGTGATGCCACCAAATAGCGATGCTATCGTGGTCACTGTCTTGCTGTAGAGCAATGCTAATTTTCACCAGATCTATGCTCATTTGACATATGGTGATGCTATCATAAATAGAGATGCTTTTGTTTGGTAAGAAAAAATAGTGTATTTTTTAGCACGTGCTTTAATTTTTTTACTTCATCTGACCACTAACATGTCTCTAAATTTTTGTTCTAGTTTTTAGGCTAACTGGGTTTTGCAGGTTGGATGATAAAATTCGAAGTGATGAAGAATTCTTGTCTTTAAATCTTATAATTATAACAAGTGTTTTGACACTTTTTGGGTAATTATAACCCATGTATGATGCTTTTTATTTCACGCTTTAGGACCACACTAACTTTCAAATTATGTTTTAAAATAAATGCTCAAATTGGTTAAAATTGAACCCTCGCATAATTTTGCTTGCTAGATTAAAATTGAACAAGGAAAAATCACACCTAGTTTGGTGCTTAAATTGAACTTACCTTTGCTTTGAGGGTTAAAATTAACAAAATGTTTTCTATGTCTTGTAGTTGCATTTTTGTCATTGAATGTGCATGATCTTCTCTCACACCACTTGACGATCTTGAGAATCAAAGGCATTCCTTTGAAATTTTGTATAACCACCCACATATTTTGATTTGGATTTAAAATGAACCTCATGCTAGTGTGAGGAAAATGTGTTGTGTATGATCTCTCCTTGTGCTTCACACGATCTGGAAGACCAAACAACAAACATACTTCCTTACTTTTGTATACCTTTAGAGGGATTTCCAACCCACTTCAAAAGGTGGAAATGACCTACGCGGTAACAAGGCTAAGGCCAAGCTACTTTTAAGTTGCTATATAAAAAATGTGTTTGTGATGAAGTTCATAAGCAATAGGTATGGATGTGTCATACAGAAAAGTGCCACCCCTAGTGTCTACATGAAACGTGTCAAAATCCTTTCTTAGGAAGGGACTAGGAGGCCTCTTGATTGAAATAATCTTGAGCTAATCTTACCGTGTGTATGGCCACCTTGTATGAAAGTCCTTACTAAGAACCACTTGTTTAGAAGCCAAAAACCTTTATGCTTTCTAGTCTAGGAATAGTCATTCCGAAGCCACCCCACATTAAATACTATTCATTATAGAAAGAAAAAATTCCTTCAGATCTATGGATCTTAAGGATTTGAGATTTGGTGTACCTAAGAAGTGTGTGTCGTGTAAGGGGGAGCCAATGTCACCAAATCTGTAATTGTTCGCATTGTCTTAGTGTTTGGAGAAATCCAAGTGGGCATTCAACAAGTAGTATCTTCTGAACCTAGGGTGGTAAATGCTTGTGAGTCAATTTAATACTTTTCTTGGTTCTAAAACATTGTAAACAAACATTCACAATCTTCCTCAAAATTTCAAACCCTTTGGTCTAAGTATGGATACCCTTTGAAATAGCCTTGATATTAATGCTTGTCCTAAGGATTTTTATCCTTAGATATTTCTACATATCTTGACTTATATCTTAATCCATACTTACCAAAGTTAACATAGGAAACTATGGATTAAACCTCATGATTTTCACAAAATGGACCTTGTGAAATTTATGATTTTTTGACATAGACATTTAGTTTGAACTTAATCAAGATATATTTTTGTAAAAGAAACTCATTTAAGCAAGATAAATTGAAAAATTGAACCCCACACATGAACATTTGGATACTGATCACTCTGATTGAACAACCTGGCCTTATGGGCCCGCTATCATTCAACCAAACTTTGAACTCATTGAAGAAGAAAAAACAGGTATAATTAGTAGTTTGAGAAGCTTCACTTTTAAAACAAACGAAACACCAACTCAGTGGAGAAATGATGCATATATCATATAAGAAGAAGAGGAACAAGATGATATTGTGGCTAGAAGGCCCATATTACCACCACCCACATGGCAATAAATATCCACTTTTCCATGGTTTTAGACTTCTTTAAATGATCTAACACAAAATCAAAATCCCCAAGATGACTTCTACATTCTATCACTTCAAACTTAGGCATCATAGAAAAAAATCTTCCAAACAACACCTTGAGGCACTTTATCAAAATAGGACTAGATTAACAAGAAAATTTTATATACCTGCTTCAAGGAATAATCTAGAATTGTATGCCTTTTTTGAAAGTGAAAATGTTGGTCTTTTCCATGATCTTGAACTTCTCTAAATGATTTCATGCAAAATTAAAATACCCAAGAGAAGGTATACATGCCGATATTTCAAACTTAGACATCATAGTTTAAAGTACATTAGAAGACGTATCCTAAAATAGTACGACAACAAGAACAAATTGGCAACAAGGTTTTATAGACTTATCCTGTTGAATAATCCAGACATATATGCTCAATATGAAACCCTCATTTAAGTCAAACATTGGTCATAGGAATTGGAAACTTTAGAGGTATAGCATGTTTCTCACCACCTTGGTCTTTGAAAAAGAAGGTTCACTCTAGGTCAATCTTGGGTCAAAAATTTCATCCACCCCTTCATCATCTTCCAAACTTCACTTCACCAAACTTTGCAAATTTTTTGAATATACCAACACTTTTGGACTTAGAACTAAATCCTTTTCCATGCATTTGGTTAAGTTAGTTATCATATTTGAACTTTTTTATCTTGAAGTTTACAAGTCTACCCTAAATGTTCACAAGTTCATAAACATCCTTTATCCAAATATCAAAACATCAAACCTAAGTCAAAAGGGTTGTCCCAAAATATTTGCAAATATCACTTCACATATCACTCATATTTTCATTTCCCACTGCCATCATGGCTCCAAAAAGATTCAGGGCATCCATTTTACCTAGATTTGAGTCAACTAGAGAGTTTAAACATTACAAATCTCAACACAACTCTCCCAAAGGTGACGCAAAATTTATGGTAAAAAAAGAATCACAACACAAGAGAATCTTGGAGAAAACCAAAGTCACATTTACCTCAAGTGATCCCAATCATCTGGAATTTGATATGATAAGTCATGTTACCCCATCATAGCAACCCTCCTCACCATTAGGGCCATATGAGATAGAAGACGTCATGAATAATCCATTTGGACTTACTAGGGAAGAAATCATGGAGCACTAAGCCTTAGAGAACATAGTTCCCAATTCCCCATCTTTTGTTTTAAAATCATTGACACAAGGTTTAACTTTAACCAATATTCAAATGAATCCATCATTAGGTCTCAATCAAACACCAACACCTAGTATTGTAGCTAGTCTTGCTAAGGATTTTTTCCATACTCTTGCATTTGAAAGTAGAAAAATTGTGGGTACCCTTGATACCAATCCTCCTCAAACTACCACTTGGACACAAAAATTTGGTGCTCCTCCCATTCCCAAGGATCCCCAACATGCATATAAACCACTTACACTTCATTACTCCACAACAACTTCAACATATCGAGGACACCCATCTTCATCCATACCCATGAGTACCACAAGTGTGCCCACTATCATGCAAATTAATGTCGAGCAAGTATCACAAGTAGACCCAAAAGGGAAAGAGAATTCCCTCATGCAAAATCAACCTTTAATGCAATAGGGGACATCTTCATCCAATCCTCCCATTGATCCATCAAAACTAGTAGTTTCCCAAAACATTTCTATTCCATCCATCATCAATCCCCATCAAAACAATCCCTTGGTCACAAACCCCATCTACCAAGGTAATACCTTGACCACATCTCAAAGATAAGGTAATCTCCAAAACATCGATCAAGAGAATCCTTTCAATCAATGGACTCGAGGTCCTAACGTACGCTTAATGTCACAATATTTAACAAAACCATCCTCATCTTTACCGTTTTCCTCCCAAGTCATACAAAATCAAATGGGACCTCAAACTTACATTCCTCCATCTCAATCCACTATCTTGCAAGGAATATTAAATCAAGGGAATCCCAAAATCAACCATACACAACCCACACAACACATCAACACCCAAAACCCATCACAGATGTCCCAAAAACTGATTGATCCTACATTGCAAGCACATTCCCTAGCTTTACAACAAGTAAAATAGGCTTATCAACAAGCAATCCAACAACAACAAGCATAACAAGAAGCCCTAGCAACACAACAACAAAAACAAGCACAACAAGCAGCCCTAGTAACACAACAACACTAGCAACAACAATAAGCAACATTAGTAGCACAACAAAAAAATAACAAGATGTAGCATTCATAGCACAATAACATCAGCAACAACAACAAGTAGCCTTAGTAGCCCAACAAAAACATCATCAAGCAACCTTAGCAACACAACAAGCAACCTTAGTAGTTCAAAAACAACAACAAGCTCAACAATATTCCCAACAACAACAATCTCTCGTGCAACAACTATAAAAATAGGGTTTATACTATAACCCTCAACAAAACATCGTCAACTTGAACACGTTAGGAACATATACTCCTACACCATCATCACCTTATCTGACACCACCTTACACCCCATACAACACATCATTATATCAAAATCCCACGTACACTTCATCCACCATCCCACCATATGCAACATATGTTCCTCCACCAAGTCCACCAAAGGATATGGCATCACAACTCAATGCACTAACACAAGAAATGCAGGATATCCAGATGGAAAAAATGAAGAAACCCCATACATAGAACCTATGCCCATATCCATTTTATTGAAACATCACAATGGTACCATTCCCTCCCAATTTTTAAATCCCCAAATTTGATAAATACAAAGGGAGAGGAAGTCCTGTGGACCATATCAATTAGTTTAATGCCATGTATATGGAGGTCGCCTATAATGAGTCCTACTTGATGCACCTCTTCCCATGAAGTTTAACAGGTCTTGCCATGGATTGGTTTTCTCAATTTCCTCTCAGTATCAAAACTTTTGATGAAATTCTTGATAAATTCATAGATCACTTATCCTTTAATCTTGTCATGGACATAAGATTAGAAGAGTTATATACTCTCAAACAAAACAAGGGAGAATATTTTGCCAATTTCTTACAACGATGGAGGAAAAGAGTATGTAAAAGTAAGTGGCCAATCCATGATGAACAAAAAGTTGGAATTATCATATGAAATCTGGATTCAAATCTATCCTTCCACCTGAAAATACAGTGCATCACATCTTATGACGAGCTTTTTTCTAGGGCCCTTAACATTGAGAGAGCTCTAATCTCATAGGATAATACTCAAATACAAAGACAACGAACCATCAAATAGTTCAAATGACAAGCCTCGTGTCTGGGCTAAGAACAAGAATGTAAAAATGATGGAGTGGTAGATGCTAAGGTGGTCCTAAGTGCTCCTAGGCTGAACAATAATCAAATCACCAATGTTCCACCAACTATGTAGCAGACAACATTGCTACCAAACAATCAGGTCAACAACATTGAAACACAACAGAGACAAACTACCAACAAAAACAACTATCTAAAATGTAAGTATACATAGTTTTCAGAAACCATTGAGACTATCATAAAGAAATAGGTAGAGTCAAACTTGATAACACTTCCAAATTTTGAAAACTACCAAGAACCACAAGATAAACCGCCCTGGTACAATGAAAAATATCTATGTGAATTTCACAAAATCAAAGGACACAAGACAACAAACTACATGCAACTCAATAACATTATCTAAGATCTTATAGAGAGCGACACCATATCTATTGGGGTACCGGTCAATAATTAGTATCTTAATATATACAAGACTCCCATGTCAGATCATAGTAAAGGAAAAAAATGGGAAGCTATGGATTACACAAATGTGTATCATACCTATTACAATGTGGTTGCTTCCTGCAATAGCATCATTACCGTCATCACCATCAAAGGGCCTAGTACAAAGTTTGGAATCACCACAAGACATGGTAAAGTCACCATCCAAAGAGTTCCATCTCAATCTAGGGAACACCCTACTCAACTAGGAGTAAGTACTAGCAAGTACCATCTCTTAGATCAGCTTAAGAAGACCCCCACACATATTTCTATCTTATAAATATTGAGGCTATCCCCCACGCATAGGGAAATCTTAGAGGAAGCTCTATCTACATGATCTGTCACTGAGGATATAGATACAAAGTAGTTTCAAGCTATAGTAGGGCATATCAATAATCATCTTCTCACCTTCTTGGAACAAGACCTCCCATCGCAACCATCTCGTAATCATGCTTTACACCTTGAAGTTATCATTCATAAGAGCAAGGTTAAAAGTCCTTGTAGATGGAGGTGCTAGTCTGAACATTTGCACCCTTCAGTTGATAAAAAGTCTGGACTATTAAGAGGATACTATTGGGAAAAAAAAGAGTGCCACCATCAGAGCATATGATGACTAAGAATGGATATCACAAGGCATCATCGCAAAAAATACATACCAAGTGTTAGACCTTGATCTTCCCTACAACATCCTACTTGGTTGACCCTGGATCCATTCCCTAAAAGTTGTAGCTTCAACCTACCATCAGTGTGTAAAGTTTCCTTTCGAGGGTAGAGAAGTTACCATCCATGGAGATCTTGAGCCTTTTTACTACTGCAAGAATCTTGAGTCAAAGTTCTATAAAATCCCCCAAATACCCAAGAATAAAGAAGTTCCTACACCTTCTACCTCATTTGTTGACCAATCATCCCTTGCATCTACCTTAGAAACAAAAACACCTGTTGTGCAGAACATACCCGACATCAAAGCAGTGATCCAGGATGATGGTTGTGGAAACTATAAAATAATGGAAACTTTTGTGTTGGGAGAGCTGCCTCTTTCTCCGAAATCTCATGGGAATCCCATGTACCTAGCAACAACATCCTTGAAACTATCAAGATGGAAGCTACTAGTTTCACCAAATGGGGGGACCTAAAGAAAGAAGATGTCAATGAGAAGGATATCTCTAAACTACTCTATCAAGATGAACGACATGTTCATGTTCTTCCCACGAGTGATGACAACGAAGGCTTGCAACTATTGAAGGGAATGAGGTATACCAAGAATGAGAAACTGGGACAAAATGAAAATGGTTTGCTAGAACCTATAATTCCTTAGAAATATCCAAAAAGTCTTGGCCTAGGTTGAGCTACTAGCAAAATTACCCTTATTGGCAAAGGTACTTCTGCTAAACGGGTTGAGGGTTCCTCTTGGTTACTAACATCACATGATAAAACCCTAGACAACTTCCCTCTTGATATTGTTGATCTATTTGAGAATAATTCCCTCTTCATGATATCTACATCAACTTTCACCCTAGGAAATCGACCAAATGAAATATACCTAGTATGCCTGCAATTCATTGACTTGGGCCAACGAAGACCATAGATTCTAGATTTATTCAAAAATAATAAAGGGATCTCAGAGTTCATGGGACTTAGTGACAAATTATCATGGGTAGACCACAAGGCTAGTGTTGACATAGAGCTTGACACAAGGGCATACTATGGGGAGATGAGTGAATCCTTCAGTCATAAAATTGATGACATGCAACTAACTTGCAGATCTTTGAGTGAAAACCACACTATAAAACTCTTTGATCTTAAAATAGTAAAAAGAAAGGACATATTCAAGGATGAAAACATCTTTGAGGCACCCAAGGATGAGGGATTCAATCTCCCCCTTAGTGCAATGTATCCAAAAAAGTTAGCAGTACTAGCAAAAAATGCCACTCCAGTCAATGTGGGAACAAAAGAAGCACCCAAGATCACTTTCTATGCTAAATCCTTGTTGGATTAAGAACAGAAAAACCTAGCAACATTCCTGAAAGAGAAAATAGCTAACTTTGCATGGTCATACATAGATATTCCAGGGCTCAATCTAGACATATTTGTGTATCATCTAGTAGTCTATCCTAAAGCAAAACCAGTAAAGCAAAAGTTAAGGGAAATGAACCCTCAGATCACACTCTTGGTAAAACTTGAGTTACAAAAGCTTCTTGACATTGGATTCATACGACCCAGAGATTATCCTGAGTGGGTTTCAATCTTGGTACCAATTTCAAAACCCACTAGGGACATCAGAATCTGCATTGATTTCAGAGACTTGAACAAAGCATGCCTGAAGGATGATTTCCCTCTTCCTAACATTGACATCATCATGGACTTAACAACCAGGCATGAATTGCTATCACTCATGGATGGTTTTTTAGGCTATAATCAAATAATGATCACCAAGGAAGATCAACACAAAACTACATTCACTTGCCCATGGGGGACATACTACTGGAACATGATGCCATTTGGGCTAAAGAATGTAGGAGCAACCTATTAGAGAGAAACCCTCATATTTCATGACATGATCCACAAAATAGTCGAAGAATATGTGGATAATATTTTGGAAAATTCAAAGAAAAGGAGTGAACACATAAAGGTCTTGGAACCCATCTTCAACAAACTCGAAGAATATAAAGTATGGCTAAATCCAAAAAAATGTGTCTTTGGGGTGATATCAAGAAATATCCTTGGCTATATCGTCTCACAAAGAGGGATAAAATTTGATCTAGTAAAGGTAAAATCCATCCCAGACATGGAACCACCACAAAAATTGAAGCAAATGAGAGGGTTACAAGGAAGACTGTAGTCCATTAGGAGGTTTATAGCACAATTATCAGAAAAAATCCACCCTTTCTCGCATCTTCTCCATAAAGGAATAACTCACAAGTGGGATGAGAAGTTAGCTAAAGCTTTCCAACAGATCAAGAACTATCTATTGACAACTCTAGTGCTCATGCCACTGATACCGAACAAACCATTGATCTTGTATATCTCAACAACATTAGCAACATTAGGTGCTCTTTTAGCACAACATGATGGAAATAGAAAAGACAGGGCTATCTATTACATTAGTAGGACGTTGGTGGGATATGAAATGAAATATTCATCCATTGAGAAAGCATGCTTAGTAGTGGTTTTTGCTTCACAAAAAATTTAGACACTACATACTGTCACATTAATTCAAACTCATTGCAATGGTCAACCCATTAAAATACTTGTTATCCAAAGCAACTCCCACTGGGCGAATGGCCAAATGGGTAATGATCTTGAATGAATTTGACATAGAGTATGTGAAGTGTAAGGAAATTAAAGGGAAAGTGATCACATACCAACTTGTAGAGGCACCTACCTATGTAGAGAATCCATTGATATCTGAATTCCCAGATGAATCAATATTCCTTGTCAATACAACAAATCAATGGAAGATGTACTTTGATGGATCATTCACCCAACATGGATCAGTGGTGGGTATTATTTTCATCACCCCTCAAGGTGATTGCATTCCAAAGTCATATAGGCTATCATTTTCATGTACTAACAACATTATTGAGTATGAAGCCCTAATCATAGGCCTAAGGATAGCAGTTCAATGTAAGATACAAGAAATGAAAGTCTATGGAGACTCACAACTAGTTATCAACTAAGTCAATGATGACTACCAAACTAAGGATGACAAGCTTACTCCTTACAAGAATATGGTAGAGAGTCTCAAGGAAATTTTCATAGATATAAATTTTGAGCATATTCCTCACGTGAGCAATCAATCAGTAGATGTTATGGTAATGATTGGATCATTGTTAGAAATGGTGTATAATGTCCTTCAATGTAAATTCTTGGTGGAACAACTTCTTGCACCAAATTTCAAAATCCTAGAATTTGAATTCGTGTGTGTCATTGTTGGTCTTGGATCCCCGTGGTATCATGACATATTCACCTACCTAAGTAGAGGAACCCTCCCCTCTGATATCACCTCCAACCTTAAAAAGAAATTTGTTAAGAAGGCATCCCGATTTGTGATCCTAGGTAATACCTTATACAGCCAAAGCATTAATGGGACATTACTACGATGTCTTAACCAAGAGGAAGCCTTGAATGCTTTAACAAAATTTCATGATGGAATATGTGGTTCCCATTCTAGCGGTATGAATTTAGCTAAGAAAATATTGAGGATGGGGTACTATTGGCCAACCATGGAAAGATAAGCCCATTAGTATGTGCAAAAGTGTTTCCAATGTCAACAACATGGAGATTTGATTCATGCTCCAGCTCAGGAGTTACAACCAATGATAACACCTTGGCCTTTCTTGTAGTGGGGGCTTGACCTCGTAGGAAAGATTACCCCAACTTCACCTAATGGCCACAAGTTTAGCATAACAACCATTGAGTACTTTACCAAGTGGGTTGAAGCCATTCCTATGACCTACATAATGGGGAAATAAATTGCTAAGTTTATCCTCAATTATCTAATCTAGCGTTATGGTGTTTCGAAAACCATTATCTCAAACAACAAAACACCCTTTAAGAATCAAGATGTCAAAGAGTTATGTACAAAATTCAACATCCAATAGTGATTCTCTACTCTGTATTACCCCCAGGGAAATAGTCAAGTTGAGGCTACAAATAAGACCATTATGAAGATCCTAAAGAAAATGATCAACAAAGCTGGTTGTGACTTACATTTGTAGTTGAATCCCACCCTATGGGCCTACCAAACTGATATCCACATGCTTACAGGTGCAACCCCATTCTCCTTGGTCTATAGATCAGAAGCCATCTTTCCTATTGAGGTCAAACTTCCATCATTACGAGCATCACTACAAAATCTATTCATTGATGAAGAGTATAATGTATCTCTGCTAGATGAGCTAGAATTCTTGTATGAGCATCATCTTGATGCCCTTAATCACTTGCAAGTATATCAAAACCGATTGAGACAAAGCTATAACAAGAAGATCAAGAATTGGTCTTTCCAAGTAGGATATCTTGTCTTAAAGAAGAATCAGAAGAATCTCCCAGATTAGGATAATAAAGGAAAGTTTGAGCCTAACTAGTTGGGTCCCTTTGTCATTATAGCAAGTTATGGATCATGAGAATATCAATTGTCAACACCTGAAGGCGAACCCATGCAGGAACCAACCAACAACTTGCATCTTAAAAAGTTTTATGCCTAGTCTTGAAGGGTGTAAATCCAAAAATACAAAAAAAAAGATCAAAATCCAAAAAAAAAGAAAAAGTATTAAAAAATGTAAAGAAAAACTATCATCCTCTAGTGAAAACCACTTTGGTGGCACTTTGGGAAAGTACCTCAATGAAAACATGGTAAAATAGGTGCCTTGCATAAATAAAGAACCTTCATCTACCTATGATATTTTTCACATCCATTACATCATTAATCCTATTTATTCCATCCCCCCATCTATGTCTACATGATAGCTTGATATTTTGAAGTATCGTATCCTCTTAGTACTACTTGGAATATTCCAAAGGTCAGCTTGTCCTGCCTATATCAAGGTAGTCTATTGCATAATACTAGGGGAAATTCATTCTAGATCTGATTGGGTTCTTGTATATCTTAAGGTTATTTGAAATCTCATCAAAAATCCCAAAAACATTCATAAAACTTCATCAAAATCCAAAAATCCAAAAACATCAAAATCCTATACAGGTAAAATCCAAAAACATTCATAAAATTATAAAGTAAAAAATCCAAAACACCTAAAAAACATCAAAATATTTAAAAAGGTTGAACATCGAAAATCCAAAAATGTTACCATGTCGAACTTGATGAGCCTACTTTTTTGTCCAATTTTGGGTAGAATCTATAGTTTAATTGTTGATAGATGTCATGGAATTTAATGTTAAATGTTGGTATTTTCATAATGTTTCCCTCAAACCATTGACAATGGACTTAATCCTATCTCTGCAAACTTTAATGACATTTGGCATAATATGTGGATTATCTATATTGATTTTGCATGTGGTTATAGATGTGCAGTTATTATGTGTACTAAAATTGCCATGCAGATTTAATGCGCCAAGTTGAGAAAGACACCGCTAGCTAGGCATGCACCATAACGTCTAGCAAAGGAATTGCTCCAAGTAAAAGGTAGCCGATGATAGAAGATTCTCCATACAACTAAACGTAAGCACCTTGTAGTGGACTTTAATGATCGAGCATGCATGGGCATTACTACTGTGTTGGATCTGCATTTCAACCTACATGTCTGACCAAATTCCATGCATGCATAACCACCATTGCTCCATTTCCTCTATTTTCCCTAAATGGAGTCCTCCTAGTGGTGGAGTTGATTGCCACATTTAGTTGTTAGTATAAATAATGATCTGATGCTCCTTCTTCAGGAGGTTGGACGATTTGATATTGTACTGTCATTCTCTAGTTTTCAAATACATTACTCTTTTGTATGCATGATTCATAGTGAATAAAATAAAGTTCTAAGTTCAAGCATTTGAGTTTTCATTAATTTTATAGGATACTTATCCAAGGGGGCCGACTTGGTGAGTAATTTGTTTTCTTAGTTTAGCATTAGTTTAGTATTACTTGATGTTAAGTACTTAGTTAGAAATTTGGCACCAACTATTCCTACAGCCACTAGAATTTCATTCTATGACTGTTCCTACAGCCAAAACAGAGAGAGTAGTGTCCTGTCTATTGCTTAGATTTTCATTCTATTATGCATTCCAGATTAGTATAGTCATTGGTTGATGTTCAACATTTTTTCCATTCCTTTTCAAGTAATTTGCTTTCAATATTGTATGTTCCTTAGCTATAGAATAGAATGGCTACTTTGAGTTCCTAGTGCACATACAGTGTTGACCCATTTCAAGTTCATGTCCCTAGGTTGACAAGTTAAATGCACCTTCATGATGGTTGAAATGACTATTCAGGTTAAGATGTCCAATCACTGAATCATATTTGTAAAGGCTTAGTTATTGAGATCATTGTAGGAGGCCAACATTTTTGGTGCCATTGTTGGGGATGGTGTCAAACTAGTGAATCTTTTGGAGTCATTGGTATTTTTCCTTGTTGTAGTGTTTCTAGAAGTTGTTCTTAGTATATCCTCATTTAGGAAGTAATGACCCCCCTTATTCTTTACCAATTTTTTGTGTGAGCTGACTAATAGTGAGTGATACCGCATGCATAGAGGAAGGAGAAGGGATGCTTATGGGAGATTCCTTCCTAACAATCCTAATCTAATCCAGCTAGTTGACTATCAAAATCTACTAGAAGAAGAAGAAGATCCACACCCCTTTGCTGATGCATATCCTAATCTGACTAGTTCTAAAGTCTCCTCTGAAGATCAAAATTAGCTTGAGAACCTGTTTGCTTTGGAACAACATCAAGCAGGCATGGGTGATGCAAATAGGAACAAACCTAACCAACCAACTTTTCCTTTCCCCATTTCCCACCAAAATGATGTTGACAACATCAAGAACATTCCTGCCTCAGCACTCCCAAAGTTTTATGGACTTGTCACAGAAGATCCTTATACCTTTTTATTTGAGTTTGGCATACTCTGTAGGAGTTATGATTATAATACTGATGCCCATAGGCTTAAGCTATTTCCTACTACTTTGAAAGAGGCTGCATTAAGATGGTTCATGAGCCTAGGCAAAGATGTTGTGGAAACTTGGGAAGACATGAAGACAAAATTCCTTGAGAAATACAAGGAATATATTGCAGAGGTAGTGACATGAGAGGAGGTGACATTTTCAGGATGCAACAAAAGGAAGATGAGAGCCTGGAAGATTACATTGCAAGGTTTTTGTTTTTCCTATAAAAATCTCCACACAATGCACTTAATGAAGACTCACAAAAGTTTATTTTCTTAAGAGGAATCAATGATAGCTGCACTAATGCCTTGGACCTCATGGGAGGAGGAGACATTTCCCAAGTTCCTCAGGAAGATATCAAGAAAATATGTCAGAACTACTATAGGGCAGTTTCAAAGAAAGGGAGAGCTTACCAATCTTCCATGGGTAAGTCAACTACCAATGGTGTCTCAAGAATGGAGATTACTCATTTGATGGAAAACTTCAAGCAAGACATTATCAATAATCTAGCTACTCAACTAGATACACTTCAGGCCAAGAAGAAGCAAGAGGAGGTAGAGACAATGTTGACAGAGTATTGCCCCCACTGTAGACAAAAGAAGGACTATGGATGTAAGATGGTAGCTAATATTGAAAGAAAGCAAGTTTCACTTGACTTGAACCCAATCCAGATTGAAGAAGACCAAGTCTACTATGTTGCACAAGGGAAACCTTGGGATCCAAGACAAGGTATGCCACCAGATCCACTATCCTATGCTTGGCCATATTTTAATTCATATTCCTCTGGTAACCAATGTTAGCCCCCATATCCACCCAATTATGGAGGATATCCATTGCATCCTTGGAGTAACCCTCCAAATGCTTGGACTAGTCATTAGATTTCTCCACCCCAGTGGCAACAACCTTTGGGGAATTGGTAGAAATTTCAAGGACATTGGTAGCCACCTCTAGGAAATTGGCAGCAAACAAATCAATGGAGAAGAGGGAAGAAATGTACTACTCAGACAACGAATTACATGCAACTACCTTCTTAGCCTCAATATCCTGCTATAATGCCTCCACCTACTAATCCCAGCTCAAATGCACCTAGACCCACTCAACTACTAGCTCATCCCACACCCAATCCAAATAACAAACCACAACAATAGCTTGCCTACTCTCCTGATTCAAATCAATTCCTTGCATGTGTTGTAAGTGTAAGTAACATTCACTTGCATTCATGTACTACTCTACCAGCCCCTTCCAAGCCCATTATCACTGAGCTCCCTATGGAAGAGGAAGATGAACCTCTGAATGATCCCATTTAGCCTAGTGTACCTAAAAGTCCTAAACCAGTCCAAGTCAAGCAAACTGAGCAAGAGCCACCATTTCCTCAGAGATTGGAAGTTTTCAAGAAGAAGGAAGAAAAGGAGGATACAACTTTTGATATCTTGGACCAGCTGAAGCATATATGTTTCCAAATACCTCTATTTTAGGCCATAAAGGATATTCCAATCTACGAAAAAATAATCAAGGAAGCCTTCCTCAAGAAGATAGGTAGGAAAAAGAAAGACCCAACTATAGTTCATGTGGTGGGTTGGCTAGCTAACATCATGCTGGAAAAAGTGACTATTCCCAAGTATAATGACCCAGGTAGTCTTGTGGTAGTAGTTGTCATAAATGGGGTCCAAGTGAAGAATGCTCTGATTGATTTAGGGGGAGCAATAAATGTTATGACCAAAGATATCCTGCATCAACTAAATACCACAAGAATGAGGTCCACTCCTACTATTCTCCAGCTTGTTGATAGCTCTATTGTTAAGCTTGATGGTGTAGTGGAGGATCTTGTGGTAGTTTTAGAATCCTGGGAGTACCCAATAGAGTTTATGATTCTCTCTCCTAAAGCCACACTAGGCGGGTATCCCATTATTCTTAGAAGACCATAGTTAGTAATTGCAGATGCATACATTGGATGTCAATTAGGTGACATGACCATTTCAGATGGGAGGAGTACTAAATTTTTTATTCTCTATTTGCCTGCTCAGCCATCTCATGATGAAGATAATCCTGTATGGCCACATGTTGGTGAAGAGTTCAAGGAAGTTAAATCTATGGCGCAAATTATGATGCTAGGTAGAAGCTCCTTCATGCAACTCCAAGATGAGGATGAAGTATCGGCTAACATCATTCAGAAGCATTATGAAGTGGAGAAAGCATCATCTTCTTAGTTTGCTACTCCAGTCAAGACACTTCTGCCTGCTCTTCCTATAGCCACTGTTCCTGTAGATGTTCTTCTTACAGATGCTCTTCCTGCAGCCACTATTCCTGCAGACAAACTTCTTGCAACAATAGGTATGTCCCATACATTGCTGCCATATGAACTAAAGGTACCAAGTGTTAATGAAGCAGCCATGATAGAGTTAACTACACAAGTACAAATGTTAGAAGGAAAATATTTGAATGTTAATAGTAAATTGAATGAAGAACAAAATTTGTTATTGAAAAACCTATTGAGGGTCCATCAACATGCATTTGCATAGGATTATCATGATATGAAGGGATTGGATCCTAAAATTTGTACACACAAAATTTACATTAGAGATGATTGCATCCTAGTAAGACAGCCATAGAGAAGAATTAACCCTGCACTAAGAGAGATTGTGAAAAGAGAATTGTATAAATTACTAGATGTAGGATTTATCTACCCCATTTCAGATAGTCAGTGGGTGTCTCCATTAGTGATTGTGCCCAAGAAGGGAGGGAAATGGTGAGTTTGTGTTGATTATAGGGAACTTAATTCTGCCACCAAGAAGGACCACTTTCCTTTACCCTTCATTGATCAAGTTTTGGACACACTTGTAGGAAAAAAATACTTCTCTTTTCTTGATGGATTCAATAGCTACAACCATATCCAAATTGCACTAGATGACCAAGAGAAGACCACATTTACCTATCCATGGGGGACCTATTCCTATTCGGTGCTCCCATTTGGCTTATGCAATGTACTTGCAACTTTTCAGAGGGCATTCATTAGCATCTTCTTATACATTTCTCATGATTGTACGGAAATTTATATGGATGACTTCACCACTTATGGTGTTCATTTTAATCAAGCATTGGAAAATATTAGAAGGGTCCTGCAGAGATGTGAAGATCAAAACTTGTCCTTAAATAGTGAAAAGTGCTTCATGATGATGTAGGAAGGTGTAGTTCTTGGCCACTACATCTCCCATAAGGGAATTCAAGTAGATCTTGCAAAGATTGGGGTAATCACAAATCTGCCCACACCTGCAAAACAAAAAGATGTTAGGAGTTTCTTAGGTCATGTAGGATATTATAGGAATTTCATCAAGGATTTCAGCAAGGTAGCAGCACCATTGTACACTCTTCTCACTAAAGATGCTGAATTTCAGTGGACCAAAGCCTGTGACAAGGCATTTTCTAACTTGAAGGCAACTTTTACTCATGCTCCTATACTCAAAGGGCCTAATTGGGAGCTTCATTTCTACATCCACACTGATGCATCAGATTATGCCATAGGAGCAGTCTTGGGACAGAAAGAGGGAGCTATTGAAAATTCCATTTAATTTTTCAGCAAAAATTTAGGAGTTGAATTCAATTATACAATGATAGAAAAAGAAATGCTGGCAGTAATCTATGCACCGAACAAATTCAAACATTACATAACAAGCTACCAAATCTTTGTAAACATTGATCATGAAGCCATTAGATATCTTATGAATAAACCTTTGATCATAGGTAGATTGGAAAGATGGTTATTGTTGATGCAAGAGTTTGATATAACCATTGTGGATAAGCCAGGGAAGGCCAATGTTGTTGCAGATTTTCTTTCAAGGCTAACTACATCAAAAGATAATTAGCCCATAGATGACTCTTTCCCTGATGAGAATCTATTCTCCCTCAGTGTACAAACACCCTGGTATGCTGACATAGCCAATTACTTGGTCATAGGTAGAGTTGCTTCTCACTTCTCTCCAAAAGAGAAAAGGTCACTCATTGAAAAATATTTTTCTTTCTCTTGGATTGCTGGATGTTTGTTTTATACTGGAACTAACCATGTCATGAGGAGGTGTGTGAGAGAAGATGAGACATATGAAATTTTGCATGCATGCCACAATGAACCATGTGGAGGAAACTTTGCAGCTAAGGGGACATCAATGAAGGTTTTGAACACAAAATATTATTGGCCAACACTCCACAAGGATGTAGGAAGGTATACCAAAAAATGTGATAGATGTCAAAGAATGAGTAGACCAACCAGGTCCGATGAGATGCTACTGTGCCCTCAGGTAGTCATCACTCCCTTTGACAAGTGGGGATTGGATTTTGTGGGACCAATTGACCCTCCATCAAATGGTAAGTCTTATATATTGGTATGCACTTGATTATGTGACAAAATGGATAGAAGTTAAGGCCATGAAACATGAAAGAGATAACAAGGTTGCAAAATTTCTTTACGAGGAGATTTTCACAAGATATGGAGTCCCAAGAGAAATAGTGACTGATCAAGGGGAACAATTCATGTCAACCCTTGTTGCAACACTAGTTAATGAGTACAACATAAGGCACAAAAATTCTACTCCTTATCATCCACAGGCTAATGGCCAAGTTGAGGTGACCAACAAAGAGATTGAAGCCATTATGACTAAAATAGTAGTTGTTCATAGAAAGGATTGGGCAAATAGATTACCAGCAGCTGTTTGGGCCTAGAGGATGACCTGGAAAACAACTATAGGCTTCACCCCATTTGAGTTGTTGTATGGAAAACCAACTATGATGCCAATTGAATTCGAATATAAGACTCTACAGACTGCAGTAGATTTGAGGATGGACATTTCTAAGGCACAAAGAGAAAGAATTATGAAGCTATACGCTTTGGATGAGATAAGAAGAGTAGCCTTGTTTAGAATCAGAGAATCAGGTGGCATGACAAATTTATCAAGGACAAGAAATTCCAACCAGGAGATTGGGCCCTACTCTATGACTCAAGATACTAAGACAATGTAGGAAAATTGCAGAAAAGGTGGCTAGGACCATATGAAGTTGTTGAGGTCTTTCCTAATGGAGCTATTCAACTTACTACCATTGAACCTGTCAGGTTTAAATTACTTTTCAGTGGTCATCACCTCAGACTATACCACAAACTAGCTTCTAAAGAAGAGTTCCTACAACAATTCACCCAAAATTCAACACCTGAGCTTCTTGTAGCCAAAGAGAGTGGACCTAGTGTCCTTCCTTCTGGCTAATTAAGGTACGTACTCTCTCATAATAAATACTTTCACTTATGTGGAAGTCCATTTCTTCATCCATCTTCCTATTCACCCATCCATCACCACCTTTCTCTCTCTTCCATTTCTCCATTCCACCTCACCTCACTCCACTTCATTTTCATTAATTGCTCAATTTATTCCCACAAGGCGAGCGGTACTTTCTCCACGATATTTGTAGAATATCTTCCACATATTTAGGTATGTGTGCATTAATTGCTATCTTTAATAACCTTTTAAGTGCATTCATTTATTCACTATATGTTAGTATAGAAGTTTACATCAAATTATATCATTCCCTATCAAATCACCACTCCCATCTCACATGTGTGGACACATGTCCAAATTTAGGTTGCAGGGAGGGGAAAGAAAAAGATGCAAATATTTTGTGAATTTATTGCCCATGTGTCAATTCATACTAGGCTACATCAAAAAATTTGAAATGAGCCTCATTCCATCCACAATTATGCTGCAACACTAAAGAGGATTGATAGGTATATTTAGATTTGGAGAACTCAGGGACAATCTTGGCTTCCCCTGACTTTGTAGGAACCCATGCTCATGTGGCCCATGCCAAACTTCAGATTCTACCAACTTGAAATTGCTGCATAAAGGCAAATATGGAACAAATTTGACAGATTGGGAGGATTCTATTAGGATCCTGATTCATGCACTATAGCCGCTGATGTTGGACAACTATCAATTGAAAATTTCAGAGGTTTGACCAAGCAGAAAAACAACCCTTCCCCTGTAGGAGGACCAACAAAACGTTAGGTTGGGGGGAGTGATGAGCCTAGTTTTTGGTCCAAATTTGGGTAGAATCTATAGTTTAATTGGTGATAGATTTCATGGAATTTAATGTTAAATGTTGGTATTTTTATAATGTTTCCCTCAAACCATTTACATTGGACTTAATCCTATCTCTGCAAGCTTTAATGAGATTTGGAATAATATGTGGATTATCTATATTGATTTTGCATGTGGTTAATGAATTTTCCTTAAGGTGGCTATAGATGTGTAGTTATTATGCATACTAACCTTTCCATGCAGATTTAATAAGCCAAGTTGAGGAAGACACCGCCAGCTGGGCATGCACCATAATTTCCAGCAAAGGAATCACTCCAAGTCAAAGGCAGTCGATGATAAAAGATTCTTTATGCAACTAAACGTAACCTCCTTGTAGTGGACTTTAATGATCGAGCATGCATGGACGTTACTACTGTGCTAGATCTACATTTGGACCTACATGTTTGAGCATATTCCATGCATGTGTAACTGCCATCACTCCATTTCCTCTATTTTCCCTAAATGGTGTCCTCCCAGTCATGGAGTTGACTGCCATGTGTAGTTGTTAGTATAAATACTAATCTAATGCTCCTTCTTTGGGAGGTTGCACGATTTGATATTGTACTCTCATTCTCCAGTTTTTAGATACATTATTCTTTTGTATGCATGATTCACAGTGAATAAAATAAAGTTTTTATTTCGAGCATTTGAGTTTTCATTAGTTTTAGAGGATACTTATCCAAGGGGGCCCACTTGGTGAGTAATCCATTTTCTTAGTTTAGCATTAGTTTAGTATTAATGTTGTTAAGTACTTAGTTAGAAATTTGGCACCGACTGTTCCTGTAGCCAAAGCAGATAGAGTAGTGTCCTATCTGTTGCTTATATTTTCATTCTGTTATGCATTCTAGATTAGTATACTCATTGGTTGATGTTCAACATTTGTTTAATTCCTTTTCAAGCAATTTACTTTCAGTATTGTGTGTTCCTTAGCTGTAGAATAGAATGGCTACTTTGAGTTCCTAGTGAACATACTGTGCTGACCCATTTCAAGTTCACATCCTTGGGTTGACAAGTTAAATGCACCTTCATGATGGTTGAAATGGCTATTCAGGTTAATATGTCTAATCTTTGAATCGTGTCTGTAAAGGATTAGTTATTGAGATCATTGTAGGAGACCAACAAAACTATGGGTCTCTGAGCTTGAACATAGGCAAGGCCCTCATTGATGTGCCCTCGAGATACCCTAGGTTAGTCCTTTAGGAGTCCATCATAATAAACTGGCATTCCATCAACTATTCACTTGTTCATCATCAATAAGTCATGTAAGTCAAACTACATGGTCTCTATGTGTATAACGTAGGAAAGGATTATCTTTGATCAGGCCTCAAGGCCCCTAGGATAGGTCTTTTAGGTTAGGTTCTTGGTCAAAAATCACAAAATCCATAAACATTCAAATAACTCAGAAAATCCCTAAACATTCAAATATCACAAAAAACCCTAAACATTTAGATAACAGAAAGATCAAAAACATTAAGAAAAATTCAAAAGACCTAAACAACCCAAAAAATCTTAAAGAAAACCATAAACAACCTCAAATAATCAAAAACCAAAACATTCATATAAAACTCTCAAAAAGACCAAAAAAAGCTTCAAAACATTTTTGAAATACTAAAAACATTGAAAATTTCCTAGAAAATCCAAAACCTTTCATCCCATTTCACTTTCACTCGCTATAAACCTTCACCCATAATAAATCGAGCGTCACCTTCAACCTTTGGTAAAACAAATAGAAAGCAAGTATAACAAGTTGTAAAGTTAGAACCTAAGTGTCAAAATCTAAAGTCTAGATCATAGGTAAACGAGTCAGTGAAGTTTAATGAATTATCATAAGAACCTCATCCTAATAAAACAATCTAATCAACATGTCCTAGGATACATCCTTTCCCCGATGGACACCAGCATCATAAATCACCTTAGCTAAATTAAATGGGCAAGAGATATAGATAACACTAACTGTTTCTCTTTGATCTTTTTCTCTGATTTATCTTATTGACCCATTACAAGGACCTCTCAATGATGTCTATCAAAACAATTTAGAGAGAAAGGAATGGGGAATTGATCATTATCTTTTGTTTGTTGCGCTTATGAGTATTCTTGTAAAATAATCTTGGCGCATACTTTCTTAAGTTGTGTGTAGGGAATTTGTTTGGAGTACATTGTTGCCTATTACATATGCATTGGTTCAATATATTCTAAACTTGTAAAATACATTTCAATGAGGTTTTCTTATGCCAAGGTGTGAACAAGGATTATCCTATCTATTTGTAGAGTCAAATTCCATGACACTAGATACAACACCATCCTAGTTATCTATACCATGATGCATTGGGTCTATGTGTTATATCAAACAATAAGGAATGATGAAAAATACCAATCCCAATTTATGAGCAAGTCATCATGCATTTATCATCATCATCTCTAATAAAGTCTCAGTGGATCATAGACTTGTTGGAATTTATAATTGAAATCAATGGTCAAATCATTCATTTTATTTCTTCTATCTTCTTTCCACACTAACCTGATATCATGACAGTCAACGAAAAAATAACATCAATGCATCCATCCTGCATCCACGAAATCATCAACATGCATACATCTCGTATCATCACAACATATCATAATACAGAAAAAAAATTCTACTACAATATCATTATCATTTGAGTTGTGATAAATAATATAGATTTGTTATCCTAAGCATCTTAAATCGTTGCATTATCATAGCATAAACAAACATCTGCATGAGCATACATAGCATGAATACTCATATACATCCATATGCATACATCATCATCTCATAAAATACGTAGAAAAATACACAAAAATAAATGCATCCATATCATTTGCATAAGCATCAATAAGCATATCATAATATCCGATATCAATGCATCATAGATCATCATCACATAGTTCATAAACATGAATAAAAATTAAAACACATCCATTCATTATAATGCATCGACACATGATCATAATATATATAAACACATCACATCATATCATATCAAATGCATCCATACATTCATAAACATGAAATAAAGAGCACATCACATATCGAATCTGTATAATTGTTTCCCATTTTGTTACTTGTTCAAGTTGATTGAGCTTAAGTGTTTCCAAATTGAAAGAGAGGTACATTTCTTATTTATCTTTCCTATAGTACATTCAATTGTATAGACAATAAAATAAGGAAGATTACAAGATTATGGTAATAGATCATTGCATTTATACAAGTGCATGTAACATAGAAAAGATTTACACAAATATTTCTAAAAAGTAATCTTAATTGATACACAAGTGCATATTTGTCTCACACAAGTCGTGAGACTAAATTATTCAATGTAATGAAGAAAAGTTTATACATTGATGGATAAATGAAATAAAATGAACATGTAAGGAAAGAGGCCAGTCATTGCCTGATGACTGGTTTGGTTTGAGTTTCCTTGCTTCCGTTTCTATCTTGAGCTGCCTTGTGTCCTCCTTAGCTCCATGCTGCTCCTAGTTCCTGCATCTGGCAATAACAATGATGCTAGAGCAGTGCTCTAAGCAATGAAGGTCTCTCACATTACATGTACAAGAACTCATGAACATATAAACTGATACTCAAGTGCATTAAACAAGCATGTAAATTGTAAATGTCCAAGGAAGCAATAGGAACATCAAGCATACCAGCCATATGCACATATTTTTTCTAACTTCTTTGTTTCATGTGCAGGTTTAGGAAAAGTAATGTAGCTATCTTGTTTCATTCAATATCAATATGTGGGTTAAAATGTGGCTCCCACAAGGGTTGAGCCCAGCGTACTAATTTTTTGTGCTTTTAAGAGGCATTGAAAGACACTCATCAAATAATTCATCTATTTCTTACCTACTCAATCAAGCAGACATAAGTTATGATAGCGAGTTATTTGTCACTGTCTTAAGTGACATATATTTGCTCAAGAAAATCAGAAGAGAGGATGAATTTAATAACAAGTGAATGAAGTAGATTGTAGGGATTCATTGATCAACTTAATCCAGGAAAGTACAAAATATGTGAATAAGGAAAGCAGTTTGTACAAAGCCCAATGTACAATGAAGTTATAAGTCTGTGAAAGTACAATAACTTTAGTGGATTGCCAATATCTATTAAGTGGGTTTAATATCAGGACAATGAAGCTTCATATTCATTAAAAAAATGGAATCATGACAATGCATACAATTATTAGAGTACAGGGTGCAAAGTGTATCTATTTTTTTGCATATAGGATTTAAATAAAAAATGTGCTTTCAGGAGAGTACAGTCAGTTTGCAAAGTAAAAAGTACTTCAAATAAAAGCTTTGCTATAGTAACCAAGTATAATGAAAGAATTAAATGATTATTTAGTAATAAAGTAATTCATATGAATGAGGTCACTGTAGATTTTTGTGCACAATGAACATGCTTCCCAAGAGACAAATTAAAGTCACTATGCATAGATGAAGATAGACATCAAATACAGTCTATATCACAAGATTGTGAAGACTGAGATAGTAACAGAAGGAGAACAAGTTAAGCTACAACATTTGAGGACAATTTTTTTCAAAGCCAATGCCATAGCATCACAATGTATAGAATTCTAGGGTGATGAATTATTGCAGAAGCCAAAATGAAGGTTTTATTATGAGCCCAATGTAAGTGTAAGTTCACAATTATACTAAAGCAGAATTGGAGCATCATATTCAGGTTTTGCTTCAATATAGTTGTAGGATCAAAATGCTTTGGACTGTGTGTTCAAACAAGGATATTCTTACTACATCTGTAGACCCTCCAGAGGATATTAAATCAAGCACAAACAACAAAAAATGAAATGAAATCCATTATAATTTTATTTTTGCAGAAATTAATGAAGCTATAGATGAAGGTTATATATATAATGGAGGTGCAAGAGAATCTATGAAGAGAGTTTCAAAATAGCAAAGTATTGCAGTTTTTTCAAAATCTAGAATGCATTTCCTTCATATTCATTGAAACCCTCTTGGGGTTTTCCATAAAACAAATGAAAAACCTAGAATGCTAGGGTTTAAACCTTAGAAGAAAATCATGGCCGCGACCATTTCTTCTATGTTTTTACAGGAAGTGCATGAATATATTGAAGCTGAGTCAAGGAAAGGAAATGAAGATTCTTTGCAACCTAAAATAGAAGAAACCCTTGTGGATTTTGTGTATAAACAACATAAGAAGTGCCCAATATAAAATGTTTGTCATATTTTCTATAGAGTACAAACATTATGCTAGAGGAAAATAATTTGTTTTAAAAAGACTCAACTACAGAATATAATGGCATCCTACAGATGAAATTCCATAAAAGCACAGAAGAATTAGAAGGTTGCGGCATGTAATGAAGGAGTATAAAAAAAATATTTTACAAAAAATGTCTCATTTTCTTCAAGTTAATACATGAAAAACAACAAGGAGAGAGTAAGAAGAATGAAGGGAAATGCTTTTATTCAATGATGGCTAGTTTTCAAAGTATTATCTCTTCATAAAAGGAAAATATTTTTAGTAGGAGTTACCTTGATTTCTTTTGTCTTTAAAGCTCCAAAACCCATGTTGAGAAAGTTTTCTCAAAGCTCCAAGAGAAGGCTTATGGCGGCCAGATAAAGAAAGAGAAACATGAAAAATAAAGCATGTGAGATATTTAAAGGAAGGGCTATAGGAGCCATGGCCTAAAAGGGCCAATTCAACAAAATGAGTTTTCTTTTTGTTTGGTTTCAAATAAAATGCTTACCAGTGGATCTTTGAAGGATTTGACAAAAATTGTAGGAAAAAAATGCCCGCAAAATCACAAGATTCCACCATAGAAGAGTTCCACAAACCCTTGTGTTAGCAGCCAAGCTTCCTCAAGAAGCTTCATGAAGAAATGAGATAAATTTTCTCTTCTTTCTTTACTTTTGTTTTAGTGTTGCAACCCTAAGAGCCGATTGAAACTTGGCATTTTTTCCTAAGTTTTAAAAAATGTAATGAAGACTATTAAGCCCATAGGCTAAAGCGATGAGTTTTATGCCTTTGTGAATTTTCAATGAGTAAAGCTTATCATTTTTGGAGGAAGTCAACATTATCTTGTATTGTTTTCTTTTTCTTTTCCTTGAAAAATCTAAAATATTTTTAAATAAGTGATAGTTTATAAATCACTTGATTTAAAATACTATTTTTTAATGCAAGGAAAACAACTTGAGAGGTTTTCAACGCATGAGAAAGAGGGGAGATGAATAATATGTTTGAAGTTATGATTTTGAAAGCATGTAGGGGCAGTTTTGACAGTTTGGAGACATGTACCCATGTATAAGGATCATTTATGCATCTTGTTGGAGATTTTTCAAGAATCTAGGGGTGATTTTGCATGCCTAGGTGTTTGGTATGGTAAAACCCATTTTTTTCACATAATGGAGACAGTTTTTGGGGGACTCTAGTGGCTCATTTTTAGCCTCTTTTGTGGGATCCGACCCAAGTTAGTTGCTACCTCCTATTTTGGTGCAACTACTTGGAGTTGAGTATTTTCTTCTTATCTTAACTCTTTTGAACAGTTAGTTCAGATTATGCATATTGGAGACTTAGTGACTTTTGTAGTCCTTTGTCAGACTTCTTGCAAGCTTTTGTAAATCATTTTGGGAATGAATTAAGAAAAAAACTTGGATAGCAGTACTTGAAGTTTGTCCCTTCTTTTTCTTGTAGTATAGTGGTTATCAAGTGGTTGATAAAATTGCATGTGAGGTATTCTCACTTCCTTGTAGTTTTGTCTCACGTTATTTTTCCCTTTCTACAAAAGTATGTCTATGCAGGTTGAAAATTGTGTTTTAAGTTGCACATAGCTTTTAAATTGTGAAGGTGTCCTTTATTTTTGAAAGTTAAATGCATTCAATCCTTTTTCCTAAATACTTATGCATAAGCCTACAAAAATAAGTTGTGCAATTTTTATTTCAATCATTGAAAACAATTGTCTCTTTCTTTGAATTTTCAGGTCTTTAGTATAATTTGGTGTATCACCTTTAGTTTTCTTTATCATTCTTTTAGTTTATGTTATCTCTTTCTATCCTTTTCCTCTACAAGTTTAGTAGAGTAATTTAGGTGATATCCTTGGATTAAGAACCAACTTTCTTTGGAGGTTCTTTTCTAATATAGGTGACCCACAACTTTAGAAAAGTTCCCATGTTTCACATGATTAGTTGTGTTTAAATTCAACTAAGGTCCAAATCATAGTGATAATAGTTTTGGCATGTTTGGTTGAACTATCGAATCAAATAGTTTAGAAAAATACAAGTCATTGCTGGTTCTGATATGGTACCAACATTTTCAAGCCTTTAAGAGGCATTTTTTGCATATCTGGTGACTTCCACTGAGAATAAAATAAGAAAAATAGTGTTGTGTAGTTTTGTATGAAAAAGATTCAAACAAGGAGTACAAATTCCTTTGAATACTTACAGTTGTCTCCACCTAGAAGGCAGAGTAGGTCTATAAAAAGAACTCCTATCTCAAAGAGGGTTCAATCATCCCCACCAAGTTTCAGACCAGCTTTAATAACTAGTTCAGCTATACCTACAACTTGAATCTCTATTGTTCCAGCTCGGGTTAATCAGCCTCTAGCTGTACAAATGGAAAGGAATCAACCATTTGTGGCTTTTAATAGAGTCAGTCCATTAAACCTTGCACAAGATGATGACATACCCATAGCTGCCTTAAAAAGTTTGCCATTTTTTTATAGGAGAGGATCAAACAACCCCTATTGAAGATATCATAGATGTAGCATCTCTGTGTGGGGCTCATCATATAACTCAAGAGAATGTAGTTGTTAGATTACTTACAACTTCATTGAAAGGTAAGGCTTTGCAATAGTTTAGGGGTTTCCAAGTTGGGTCTATTGCAACTTGGGATGAACTGGTAGGTAAATTACATTAGCAATTTTAGGATAAGTCAGACCATTTGTCACTAGTATAACAACTTACAACTGTTAAAAGGCCCCCTGAAGAGAAAATGATTGATTTCAATTTTCATTTTTAGAAGACATGGTTTAGAATTCCTAAAACAATAAGACCCTCTCTTGATTATGCTTTTCTATATTATTTGAGGGCTTTGCATAGTGAAATTGTTGTCATGATTCAATCCATGGGTGGAAATACATTACCTCAAGCATATGACATAGCCATTAGGGCTGAAAATAGTCTTATTCAGGCCAAAATAATAGCTCCCAAACCCCCAATGCTAATTTTTCTAGATATTTATCCTTCCATGCCTTTACAAATTCCACCTTTTGCACCTTTACCAGTTGTACTAGCTTTACCAGATGTTGTCCAACCTGCTGTTAGTCAGTGAACTGCTATTCCAAGCTCATCTCAAGAGCTACAGGAGATCAAAAGCCTACTTCAGAATTTTGGTAAGAAGCTAGTAATCATAAAGAAGCAACAATCTCAAAGTAGACAGCCTTTTCAGCAGACCCAAGGTCAAGGACAACAATATCAGGGGAATAGAAAGCCTTATCGAGGCAATTATCAAGGTCCAAGACATGATGTGAATCCACAACCGGTTCAACCATATAACCCAACTCCAAATAGTTTTGTTAAGGAGCTTGTTCCTATTCAAAACAATCTAGCAGCAGATTATGAATGGTACTATCCTTGCAACTAGCCTCATAATCAAGCTACCTATTCAAATGGAATTATCAAACAAGCATTAATGGTGCAGAATGCTTCAAGTTCATAGCCTAATGAACCTAATGATGGATCTCTATAACAACAAGGTCAATCTATAAGTGATGCTACCTTTCTAAATTGGTAGGGTGAAGAATTCTATGGAGTAAATAATGATGATTCTCCAATTGCAAAAAATACAAGGGCCAAGAAAAGGGATTTTGAGCTTGAAAAAACAACAAATAAAGGAAAAGGTGCTACAAAACCATCTACATCACAAGTACCCCACATTTTGCAAAGGAATACACAAGTTGTTGCCAAGGAGCAACCTCACTTGCAAACAAAACATGTTGCTGCAAAGACACAACATAAGGTAAATTTTGTTGCCCCCTTCAATATTGTTGAAAACATGAAAAAAATGAATGTGACAATGTCTTTGTGGGACTCTTTGGCAATCCTAGGCCAAAAAGAGTTGTTACAATCTGCTTTGACTGAAAAGACAATGTCTAGTGATGCCTCAGTTGATTCAGTTAAGACTATTCTCACAAATATACCCTAGCATAGTGATAAACAACAAAGTAAACAACCAAGTAAAGAGCTAGAAAAAGGTGTCAAGCCCCCTCCTTTCTATTTGTCTCTGATTGTAGGAGACAAATTGGTACATAATTTTATGGTTGATAGTGGAGTAAGTAGTTCAGTCATGCCAAAAAAGATTGCAGACCAATTAGGACTAAAGTACCAATCCCTTGAGAAAGGAGTACTCTAGTTCGATGGGACAACAGTTAATAATGTGGGTGTTATTAAAGACTTGGGTCTCACATTACATGTCTGCCCAACTTTTTCAATTCCCCAAGATGTCTTTGTCATTGATTTATCTCCATTTTTTGCCTTGTGTTTATTGAGGGACTTCACTGCTAAAATAGGAGGTTATCTATCCTCTAATTGGTCTCACATGATTTTTAGGACTAGGTATGGGGGAAAAGTAACAATAAAATTAGAGTCCCTCACAAAGGATCACATTGAACCTTATGTACCAAGTGCAGTTAATGCTAACTGTGCTATTTTTGAAGATAATGAGCTTGCTGAAACTCAGGAGCTACAAGTTGAAAGCATACTAGAGGTGTTGCTAAATGAGTGGGAAACAAAAAATATTATGGATAATACAAAAGAACTCATTCAGGATGCTGGTTTGGGGGGTTATGTGCTGCATGAACCCAAAATAAAGATGCCAAACCTTGAAAAGAAAGAAGAACAATAGTTACCACAACAAGATGAGCTATGGAAAATGTATTTTGATGGCTCCAGAAGCAGAAATGGAGCTGGTAGAGGTGCAATGTTGGTGTCTCCACAAGGTGATAAATATTATGTTGTTTTTAGATTTTATTTTTCCTATTCTAACAATACTACTGAGTATGAAGGTCTGATTCATGGCTTGAAATGGGCAAGTAGAAGAGGAATAAGCTGCTTGCAAGTATTTGGGGACAATGAATTGATTGTTAATCAGGTGTGAGGGTTAAATGTGACAAAAAATGATGCTTTGAAATCTTATAAACATAGGGTATGGGATATGATAGAGGATTTTGATGCCTTTAATATGATTTCGGTCCCTAGGAGTCAAAATAAGCACACAAGCAGATTGCCTACAATTGGTACTCAGTTTGACATACCCAATGAGATTATAAAAGAGAAGGTACAACAATATGTTAAGGTAGTTGTTAGGCCATCTATTCCTTACAATAATGTTCACTGGAAAGTCTTTGAACGTGATGAGTAGGTATTAAGTTTTTTGCTTGAGGAAGATCAATTTTCTATTGTAAATCAGGAGAAACTTAAACAACAATATGAAGATAAGATTATTTAGCTTAGGACAAATAAAATATCTAGGGGTCTGGTTACATTAGATTCCATTTTCAGTACTAATGACTAGCTTAAAAGTAATAAAACTAGCATTTAGATTAAAGAGGAGTATTACGAAGAGTTGGAGATTTTTAAGGGTAAGCTTCTCAAGATAGGAAAAATCTATTCACAATCAGATAGGCAGGCTTTTATTGCTTTATGTTAGGAGTTTTAGGATGTTTTTGCTTGGGATTATTCTGATTTGAAAGGGTTTGATCTTAGAATTTCTTAACATACAATAGAACTAGAACCCAATGCAAAGCCTATAAGACAAAAACAAAGAACTTTAAACCCAAAATTGGAACCTCTTATGATTAAGGAGTTAACTAAGATGATTGAAGGAGGTATTATATTTCCAATTAAACACACCTCCTGGGTTTCTAACCTTGTTTCAGATAGAAAGAAAAATGGGGAAATTAGGCTTTGTGTGGAGTTTAGAGACCTTAATAGGGCTTCTTTGAAGGATCATTACCCGTTACCTTCTACGGAGTAGATCCTTCAAGTTGTTGTTGGTTTAGAGAGATTTTCCCTACTTGATGGATATTCTGGTTATAACCAGGTATTGGTCAAAGAAGAGGGCCAATACAAGACTGCATTTACAACAAAATGGGGCACTATGGCCTACAAGAGAATTCATTTTAGCCTATCCAACACTGGAGCCACTTTTCGAAGGGCTATGGATTTAGGGATTAACTAATAAAATTGTGCTCATTTATCTAGATGATGTAATAGTATTCTCTAAAAATGCTATTGAACATCTGTTGCATTTAAAACAAGTGTTTGAAAGATGTAGGGAATATGGAATATCCCTCAATATAAAGAAGAGTATTTTTTGTTGTTCATGAGGGTAATCTGTTAGGACACATAGTGTCGAAATAGGGAATTACTATTGATCCAGAGAGAGTCAAAGCCATATTAGAGCTTCTTTTACCCAATCACAAAAAAGGGGCTGCAAAGATTTCTTGGAAGAATAATTTTTTTGAGAAGGTTTAAACCTGATGTTGAAAATATTTTACAACCTTTGACTGCCATGTTAAAGAAGAGTGCAGTTTTCAGCTGGACTAAAGAAGCTAAATGCAGTTTTGAAGCTATTAAGGAGGCTTTAGCATCAACTCCCACACTGGTAAACCTAGATTTTTCAAAAGACTTTATTTTGTATGCTTTTGGCAGTATAGATTTTGTTTCTACAATGCTAGTATAGTAGAATAATGAGGGCTTAGAGAAACCCATTTCATTTTTCATCCAAGGGTTGGAAAATTACAAACAAAGGTATTCATTTGTGGAGAAACATGTTCTAGCTGCAATCAAAAGTTTGAAAAAAATTAAACCTTTTGATTTTCAATAATAGCATACATTTGATGGTTTCCTACCCAAGTGTGAAGGAGTTCCTACTAAGGAAGGACCTGAATGAGAAGAGGGTTGGTTGCATCATGAAAGTGATGGAATATGATATAGATATTAAGATCACTAAGCTTCTAAGAGGGAAGGGATTGTGTGAGCAACTAGCTACAAGATCTAATGAAGGGAAAATAGAAATAGAGGTTGTTTTAGTCACTGATGATCAAGATCATAATGTTGCACCTATATTGGTTGCAAGTTGGGTACATGATATGACTCACTTCTTGTAGATTAGTGAGTGTCCACTAGGTTTAGACAAGCAAAGAGAAGATACTTCAGATTGTACTCTATCCCTTATGTATTGTTTGGCAATGTTTTTTTTAGAAAGGACCTTAATGATGTGTTGTTAAGATGTATTGATTAGGATCATATTCATAAAGTGCTTCATAAGTTCCATGATGGAACTACAAGGGGTCATTTTTCCCCAAGAAAAACTACATGGAAAAATAATGAGAGTTGGATATTATTGTCCAAGCATGTTTAAAGATGCCAATGCATGGGCCAGTAAATGTGTAAAGTGTGCAGTTTTTGTAGGAAAAGAAAAGCTGCTAGCATTACCTTTGTAGCCAATTCAAGTGGAACAACCCTTCATGAGATGGGGCATTGAATTTATTGGACCAATAAACCCACCTTCTAGTGGAGGTCATAGGTGGGTACTCACCGCTATTGATTATTTTACAAGGTGGAGTGAGGCAGTGGCTTTGAAAGAAGCCAATGAAAATGTTGTTTTGAAGTTTTATGATGATTTAGTAACCATATTTGGGGTTCTTGAATCAATTATCTTAGATAATGCCTTAACATTAATGGGACTCAGAGTGAGTGACTAGGCTGTCAAGAATGGCATATACTTGAACACTTAATCAAACTATTACCCTCAAGGTAATGGTTTGGCTGAATCAACAAATAAGAACCTGATAAGAATCATTAAAATAATAATGGAGGAAAATTAGAGAGCTTGGAACACCAAGCTGAAATCAACCTAATGGGTAGATAGGATAACTACCAAATGGTCTATTGGAAATTCTCCATATGTACTAGTTTATGGCAAGGAGTTAAGATTGCCTTTATTTGTAGAGCTTCCAGCTCTTGATATTATGCATCAGTTGAAACTGTTTGAAGAGAAGGATGCATTGGCAGTTAGATATGCTCAACTCATGGAGCTAGAGGAAACAAGAAACCAAGCTATGAAGTCTTTGGAGTATCATCGACTCCAAACTAAATAAGTCTTTGATAAGAAAGCAACTCCCAGAGTATTCATGGAGGGTGATGTTGTACTCAAATGGGATGAGGTGAAAAGAAGGCCAGGAAAGCACACAAAGTTTGATAACTTATGGAGTGGCATGTTTGTTATCACAAAGTGCAAGGAGAACAATGCATTCCAGTTATCAAAGATGGATAGAGAGATTCTACCTATCCCAGTCAATGGGATACACCTCAAGCATTGCTTTGAGGTTTGATCTATATCACATTTTGCTAGTTTAGAATTTTTCTTTCAATAAGTGTTGTTGCACCTTAGTTTAGTTGCTATTTTCAAATTCCCTAAGTGCTTTTCAGCATAGTTAGATAGTTTCCCTATTGCAGTTTGGTTTTCAATAAGTTTCTAGGGTGTTCTAAGTCATTTTCTACTGAGTTACAACATTGAATTAAGTTGCTTCCAGATCTGTTTCGAGTTTTTGAGTGACCCCGTGCCCAATGGATAGCCTAGGCAACTGGTCTTAATGTTTAGAAGGAAAACATATAGCAGATGTCACCAAAAATTTTACCCATTTTGTTACTTGATCAAGTTGATTGAGCTTAAGTATTTGCAAACTGAAAGAGAGGTACATTTCTTATTTATCTTTCCTATAGTACATTCAATTGTATAACCAGAAAAATCAAGAAGATTACAAGATTATGGTAATAGATCATTGCATTTATACATGTGCATGTAACATAGAAAAGATTTACATAAACATTTCTGAAAAGTAATCTTTATTGATACAAAAGTGCATATTTGTCTCACATAAGCCGTGAGACTAACTTATTCTATGTAATGAAGAAAATTTTATACATTGATGGATAAATGAAATAAAATGCACATGTAAGGAAAGAGGCTAGCCATTTCCTAATGACTGGTTTGGTTTGATTTGCCTTGCTTCCCTTTCTTTCTCGAGGTTCCTTGTGTCCTCCTTAGCTCCATGTTGCTCCTAGTTCCTGCATCTGGCAATAACAATGATGTTAGAGCAGTGCTCTAAGCAATGCAGGTCTCTCACATTACATGTACAAGCACCCATGAACATATAAAATGATCCTCAAGTGCATTAAAAAATCATGTAAATTGTAAATGTCCAAGGAAGCAAAAATATCATCAAGCATATTAGCCATATGCACATATTTTTTTCTAACTTGTTTGTTTCATGTGCAGGCTTAGGAAAAGTAATGTAGCTATCTTGTTTCATTCAATATCAGCATGTGGGTTAAAATGTGGCTCCCACAAGGGTTGAGTCTAGTGTGTTGCTTTGTTGTAATTTTAAGAGGCATTGAAAGACACTCATCAAATAATTCATCTCTTTCTGACCTACTCAATCAAGCATACATCGGTTATGATAGTGAGTTATTTGTCATTGTTTTAAGTGACATATACTTGCTTAAGAAAATCAGAAGAGAGGATGAATTTAATAAAAAGTGAATGAAGTAGATTGTAGTGATTCATTGATCAACTTAATCCAAGAAAGTATAGAATACGTGAGTAAGGAAAGCAATTTGTACAAAGTCCAATGTACAGTGAAGCTATAAGTCTGTGAAAGTACAATGACTTTAGTGGATGACCAATATCTATTAAGTGGGTTTAATATTAGGATAGTGAAGCTTCATATTCATTAATAAAATGGAATCATGAAAGTGCATACAATTATCAGAGTATAGGGTGTAGAGTGTATCTAATTCTCTGCATATAGGTTTTAAATAAAAAATGTGCTTTCAGGAGAGTACAATCCATTTGCAAAGTAAAAAGTACTTCAAATAAAATATTTGCTATAGTAACCAAGTATAATGAAAGCATTAAATGATTATTTAGTGATAAATTAATTCATATGTATGAGGTCACTATAGATTTGTGTGCACAATAAACAAGCTTCCCAAGAGACAACTAAAAGTCACTATGCACAGATGAAGATAGACATCAAATGCAACCTATATCATAAGATTCTGAAGACTGAGATAGTAACAGGAGGAGAACAAGTTAAGCTACAACATTTAAGGAAATTTTTTTCTCAAAGCCAACACCATAGCATCATAGTACACAAAATTATGGGGTGATAAATTACTGCAGAAGCCAAAATGAAGATTTTATTATGAGCCAAATGTATGTGTAAGTTCACAGTTTTATTAAAGCTGAATTGTAGCATCATATTCAGGTTCTGCTTCAGTATAGTTGTAGGATCAAAATTGTTTGGAATGTGTGTTCAAACAAATATATTATTACTACATCTGTATAACCTCCCGAGGATATGAAATCAAGCACAAACAACAAAAAAGGAAATGAAATCCATTATAATTTTCTTTTTGTAGAAATTTATGAAGCCATAGCTGAAGGTTATATATATATTAGAGGTGCAAGAGAATTTGTGAAGAGAGTTTCAGAATAACAAAATATTGCAGGTTTGTCAAAACCCAGAATGCATTTCCTTCATATGCATTAAAACCCTCTTGGGGTTTTCCAGAAAATAAATGACAAACCCAGAATGCTACGGTTTAAACCTTAGAAGAAAATCATGGCCGTGGCCATTTCTTCTATGTTTTTGCAAGAAGTGCATGAATATATTGAAGCTAATTCAAGGAAAGGAAATGAAGATTATTTGCAACCTGAAATAGAAGAAACCCTTGTGGTTTTTGTGTATAAATGACATAAGAAGTGACAAATATAAAATGTTTGTCATATTTTCCAGAGAGTACAAACATTATGCTACAAGAAAATAATTTGTTTTAAAAAGACTCAACTTCAGAATATAATGGTAGCTTACAGATGAATTTCCATAAAAACACAGAAGAATTAGAAGGACGTGACCTATAATGAAGGAGTATAAAAAAAACATTTTTTTATAGAAAATGTCTCATTTTCTTCAAGTTAATATATGAAAAACAATAGGGAGAGAGTAAGAAGAATGAAGGGAAATGCTTTTATTCAATGATGGCTTGTTTTCAAAGTCTTATCTCTTTAGAAAAGGAAAATATTTTTAGTAGGAGTTACCTTGATTTATTTTGTCTATAAAGCTCCAAAACCTACAGTGAGAAAGTTTTCTCAAAGCTCCAGGAGAAGGCTCATGGCAGCCAGATAAAGAAAGAGAAACATGTGAGATATTTAAAAGAAGGGCTATAGGAGCCATGGCCTGAAAGGCCCAAATCATCAAAAGGAGAGAAATTCCTCTAAAATCAAAGGATTCCACCATAACAGAGCTCCACAAACCCTTGTGTCGGCATCCAAGCTTCCTCAAGAAGTATCAAGAAGAAATGAGATGGATTTTCTCTTCTTGCTTTACTTTTGTTTTAGGGTTGCAATCCTAAGAGCAAATTGAAACTTGGCATTTTTTCGTAAGTTTTAAAAAATGTAATGAAAAATATTAAGCCCATAGGCTAAAGTCATGTGTTTTATGCCTTTGTGAATTTTCAATGAGTCAATCTTATCATTTTTGGAGGAAGTCAACATTATCTTGTATTGTTTTCTTTTGCTTTTCCTTTCCAAATGTAAAGTATTTTTAAATAAGTGATAGTTTATAAATCACTTGATTTAAAATACTATTTTTAATTCAAGGAAAACAACTTGAGAGGTTTTCAACACATGAGAAAGAGGGGAGATGAAGAATATGTAGGAATTTATGCTTTTGAAAGCATGTAGGGGTAGTTTTGACAGTTTGGAGACATGTACCTACATATATAGGAGCATTTATGCATCTTGTTTGAGGTTTTGCAAAAATCTAGGGGTGGTTTTGCATGCCTAGGTGTTTGGCATGGTAAAACCCACTTTTTTCACATAATGGAGATAGTTTTGGAGGGAATCTAGTGGCTCATTTTTAGGCTCTTTTGTGGGATCCAATCCAAGATAGTTGCTAGCTACTATTTTTGGTGCAACTACTTGGAGTTGAGTATTTTATTCTCATTTTGACTCTTTTGAAGAGTTAGTTTAGATTATGCAGATTGGAGATTTAGTGACTTTTGTAGTCCTTTGTCAGACTACTTGCAAGCTTTTGTAAATCATTTTGGGAATGAATTCATAAAAGACCTTGGATATCGGTACTTGAAGTTTGTGCCTTCTTTTTCTTGCAATATAGTGGTTATCAAGTGGTTGATAAAATTACATGCGAGGTATTCTCACTTCCTTGTAGTTTTGTCTCACATTATTTTTCCCTTTCTGCAAAAGTATGTCTATGTAGGTTGAAAATTGAGTTTTAAGTTGCACATAGCTTTTAAATTTTGAAGGTGTCCTTTCTTTTTGAAAGTTAAATGCATTCAAGCCTTTTTTCTAAATACTTATACATAAGACTTGGAAAATAAGTTGTGCAAGTTTTGTTTTCAATCATTGAAAACAAGTGTCTATTTCTCTAAATTTTTAGGTCCTTAGTATAATCTAGTGTATCACCTTTAGTTTTCTTTATCAGTATTTTAGTTTACGTTATCTCTTTCTATCCTTTTCCTCTATAAGTTTAGTAGAGTAATTTAGGTGATATCCAATTAAGAACCAACTTTCTTTGGGGGTTCTTTTCTAATATAGGTGACCTAGAACCTTATAAAAGTTCCCATGTTTCACATGATTAGCTATGTTTAAATTCAACTAGGGTGCAAATCATAGTGATAACAATCATCTCGTATATATATCAAAAACTAGTGACTGTCATGATACAATATCTGAATCAGTGTACGTATATAAATCAAAAGTACAATATGCATGAGGCTATCAAAAAGGAGCCCATGAATGTATATCTATATAAATAATCAAGAAAATAATAAAAAAAGTGTTTGTATGCCAACTAGCCCTAATGGTTGCTCGACTCCCCAGCCTGCCTATCTAATGACTTATCCTTAGCCTGGGGATGTACTCCACTCCTTTGTGAAAAATTGGGTGGCCTCATCACCTTTGGGACATCCCGATGATAATGCATATGATAATATGCAGCCTTAGTCACTACCTCTCTATATAGTTGGGCAGAAAATGTCTATCACTATGATGCGGCTATTATGGCCTCTAACTACTGGCGCTTCTCGATATCCTATGCTAACTGTATATTTGAGGTATGTTTGAGCTAACATTCTTGATCCCTGTCCATCGTGAGTGTTAGCACCTGATGTTGAGCCTAATCTCGCTTAGCTGTCATTGTCTATAATTTCTATATCTGCACATCACAAGGATCTGTCCTTGGTGGTGGTGGTTGTATGGGCTACTGCTACACTAGTTGCTACTGTATGGGTAGTTGTTGATGCAATGGTGGTGTACTTGGGACCTGTCCATCATGTTGTTGGCTATTCTAACCATCTTGTCCTCTAGCCCGACCATCTAGCCCTTTTCCCTATCCTCTGCCCTGCCCATCCTATGGCTAGCCTCAACCTTTGCCTACACCCCTCCCTCTCGGCGTCCCTCATGGAAGTATACCTAATGGATCTGTTAGTTTGGGAGGGGGTATGAACCATGCATCATATGTAGGCATAGGTTGTGTGTCTTCTTGTCCCTAATCATAGGCCCATGGTCTTGCAACCAACTTCCTAAAGCTCTTGACAACCTCATGCGCTTGGATTGTGTGTCCACATGTCATCTCTCGTGTTGATCTAAAAAAAATGGTTGTATATACATCATCGGGTCTATCTTGCCTCTTGTGAAACTATCTGGAAACTCTATTGGGCAAGTACCTCTCAATCATGGTATGCTCTCAACCCTACATATACTAGATCTATCAAGAAAAGAATAACTGTTGCACATCATCATACCATGCCGACATATAAAGCCACAAATGCCATCTAAACATTGTCATCTCAATAATCACTCTCCTCCAGTGTGGTATACCAAGCTGCCTTGTGTGTTGAAGAGTGATGGTGCCTTTGTACCTCCAAACAACTAGATCATATGGCTCCACATATTCCATATGGACAATCAATCAGAGTATGACAATGTGCTCCCATGCCCATATGTGAGGAAGGGTGACCCATGTACCAATCGCTCTACCATAACAATACATGAATCCATGCATATCATGGTAAAGAGAGGCCAACATCATTGGTCCCCATGCATACTGGGTCCTCCTAAAAAGCATCTTTTGCCAAGCCAACCCCCATCTTGGACTGAATCACTTGCTCCATCAATTTGGGGCAACCAACCTTGAAATCATTGCCACAATAATCAATCTAAAGGTCGATGTCTGACCTCTGCACATCTCAAGGTCAATCTGGGAGTTGACTAGGACAATGGACTCCTAGTCAAGAACCTTGTGACATGCATCATATCCTACATCAGTGTCATAAATCACATGCTCACCATGTATCAACAATCACAAAATCTGCCATTCATCCTCCAATGTCACTGTCGCCTCACCAGTGGGTAAGTGGAATGAGAAGGTCTTGCTGTGCCATTGCTCGCGTAGTGCTATCACCATCACCAAATGAGTCAACATGATGGGCATGTAAGAAATGTACCATAAACTAATCCTTCCCAAGTACTCCTATCGAAGCTCAAACAAATCATCAAGTTTGGACAACACAGTTGGTCGGTGTTCATAGGACATCAAAGGTTGAATAACCTCTTGCACCCATGAAGCACATAATATCAAAATTTACAAATATTGGCTAATTTTGGAGTTTTTATCCCCCAAAATGACAAAAGTGTTGCTATAACTCAAATTCTAACCAATGACGCTATATGCCTTCAAATTACAAATCACAACTAGTGTCGCTTATCACACCAACGTCACCATTTGAAATTTGGAAACACTAAATTCTAATTCTAAATTGGGAAGGTGCATTGTTATTTACACCTGCACTACAATTTGAAATCTAAAAACCATAAATCTAAATCATAAACTATGTTGCACTCATTACAATAGCATTGCTAATAATGAGAATAGCATCGCTGATTCTCAAAAAAGCATCACTATATAGCGACACCACCCAAACCCAAATTTTAAATTGCAATAAATGCACTCAAAAGTCAAAATGCAAGTCAAGTTTTGAATTGCATACTAAGGGTCCTACACCTAGATGTCTCTGGTACTCTTGAATCCAATCAAAAATGTGTCATGGGAGCACTCATTGCGCCATTTCGTTAGGATTTTAGAGCTAAAAATGCAAGAATTCTCTAAGGTGTGAATGAAAAATGAATTGAAAGTGACCCTTCCTCACCTATTTAAGCTTGGACTGAATCACTTGCTCCATCAATTTGGGGCAACCAACCTTGAAATCATTGCCACAATAATCAATCTAAAGGTCGATGTCTGACCTCTGCACATCTCAAGGTCAATCTGGGAGTTGACTAGGACAATGGACTCCTAGTCAAGAACCTTGTGACATGCATCATATCCTACATCAGTGTCATAAATCACATGCTCACCATGTATCAACAATCACAAAATCTGCCATTCATCCTCCAATGTCACTGTCGCCTCACCAGTGGGTAAGTGGAATGAGAAGGTCTTGCTGTGCCATTGCTCGCGTAGTGCTATCACCATCACCAAATGAGTCAACATGATGGGCATGTAAGAAATGTACCATAAACTAATCCTTCCCAAGTACTCCTATCGAAGCTCAAACAAATCATCAAGTTTGGACAACACAGTTGGTCGGTGTTCATAGGACATCAAAGGTTGAATAACCTCTTGCACCCATGAAGCACATAATATCAAAATTTACAAATATTGGCTAATTTTGGAGTTTTTATCCCCCAAAATGACAAAAGTGTTGCTATAACTCAAATTCTAACCAATGACGCTATATGCCTTCAAATTACAAATCACAACTAGTGTCGCTTATCACACCAACGTCACCATTTGAAATTTGGAAACACTAAATTCTAATTCTAAATTGGGAAGGTGCATTGTTATTTACACCTGCACTACAATTTGAAATCTAAAAACCATAAATCTAAATCATAAACTATGTTGCACTCATTACAATAGCATTGCTAATAATGAGAATAGCATCGCTGATTCTCAAAAAAGCATCACTATATAGCGACACCACCCAAACCCAAATTTTAAATTGCAATAAATGCACTCAAAAGTCAAAATGCAAGTCAAGTTTTGAATTGCATACTAAGGGTCCTACACCTAGATGTCTCTGGTACTCTTGAATCCAATCAAAAATGTGTCATGGGAGCACTCATTGCGCCATTTCGTTAGGATTTTAGAGCTAAAAATGCAAGAATTCTCTAAGGTGTGAATGAAAAATGAATTGAAAGTGACCCTTCCTCACCTATTTAAGCTTAAAAATTAGGTTTTTTCACCAATTTCACCAATATTTCCAAAATGAAGATTATTTTATATCATTTTTTGCATTTTTGGCACTTTTTTGCATCCCTGAGGCAACATTTTATCTTTGTCAAGAAATCAACCCAAAATTTCAAATTTCTGCCTGATTTCTTGAGGGAGTAGGGAACCAGCTTATTCCTTTTGCTGGGACAATAGTGGGGCATCCAAAAATTCAAATTTTTATATTTTATGATTTAAGCAACAATTTTTAATCCATAAGGGTGTCAGTATTTGAACCAATGTAGCAGGTATCTCACTTCAAAGAGGGGCAAAATATAGACACTAAAAAATGCCCTGAAGGATATCATACACTCGAATAAGGTATACTAACATCATTTCCTCCTAAAACACATCCTCTTTTCACTTAATTGATTAAATTAGCCTAGCTATTTAATTAATTGCATCATTTGCATCTATTAACCTAATTAATCTAATTGGGTTAATTCACCCCCTTTTATGCTAACATTTCAGCCTATTAAATTGAATAAATCTAATTATTTAATTTAAATCCCTAAATCTTCTTATTTAATTAAATAACCCTAAGTTATTTAATTAAATGCCATTTCACTTTCCCCTTTCATTAAATCACTTTATTTAATGAATATCATCTAATTCTTTTAAAATTGCATAATTAATATTGTTTTAATTATCAATTACTAATAAATCTAATTTCATCCCCACTTGCAAGAGAATATTCCAAGGGAATATTCCTCCTTTGGACATTCCTCCAAAAGGGGAATATTCCCAAGGAAAATTCCTTTCCCCTTTTGCAAATTAATTATTTTTTTAATTTGATAAATATCTATTTTCCTCACCCATGAGAATATTCCAAAGAATATTCTCTTTCCTCACTCATTTAAAAAAGGGAATATTCCTTTTATGTAACAAACTTACAAGACTTCTTGTGTAAGTTAACTTTAGACTTCTTGTGCAAGTTAGAAGTGTATGTTTGGAAAAAGGTGAACTCTTGATTAAATCTGATCATTTATTTTCATCCCTTGATGAGAATCCATGATACTTTCCTCCAACGTCCTCAATCCTTGACCATTGATTAACCCTTTTTATCTCAACCCTTCATTTCTCATTTGTCCTCCTATAATAGGCCACTATTTGGAGACAAATGGATCCATCTTTTAACATCAAACTTATGCTGTTAAAATCACTTGCACTTGCTCTCATATTTAGCATTTATTTAGCATCTTTTAGTTTAATTTCTTGCAACATATTAGCTTAGCTTCCACTAATGGCTTCCATGGTAACATAGATGCATTAATGTAGCTTATTTGGTAATTAGGATTTCATTCTTTATAGCTTAAAATCCATTTAGATTAGATTTGCACTCACACATCTTGATCATCTTAACATAAATCATGTTAAAATAGCTTTCATCATGTTAGTTTAGCATTTAAATCGTGTTTTATTGCACATCTCACAATGGTTTCATCAATTTTCTTCAATAAAACTGATTGAAACAAGCTCATTATCCAAGGGATTGGGAAAGGGTCATCATTCCACATCAACGCGACACCACTCCCTCAATAGGATAAGTTTCAATGGATTATAATAGGTGTTTTGAAGCTTTCATAGTTTAACATGCTAATTTTTTAATGGATTCCTCATTTAGTGTTTATTTGAATGTTCTCTTTTGGGATTGATGTTTAGTGGCACGATTATGCTTCATATCCTCATGGATCAAGTGTAGTTAGCCCATACTAATTTGTTGGTCACAGACACAACTGAAAAAACAAAATTTTGGCCATGCTAACCCTATAACTTTTGAAAACTAATGAAAAATCTTTTTTTTTAATATGTGTAGAATGGATTCTAGCTTATAAAAATGAAATTTATTTCAAATTTCAATGAATGATTAAAAAGTAAAGTAAAAAATATAAAACATTGGTTTTGTGACAAAAATAGACACATAAACAAAAGACATTAAAGTTGAATGACTTAATATTTTCAAAAGGTGAAAAAAATTACATCGTAAAATAGCTAAGAGAGAGCCTAAGATTACCCACGTGTGCAATTGAATCGGCCTTGAAACACATGCAAACCTGATGGTTTAAATGAATGAAATTATGTGACATTTATAAGAATATGCAGAAATACATATTTGGATGTTGGGAAGACACTCCAAGCCTTTGGGTTGGAAATCCAAAGCAAATACAAGCCAATGGCCCAAGGATTCCCAAAGCAAGCAATAACACGACAACATTATAATGCGGGCACATTATAATGTGCTCATGTTATTTCATAGTTTTGACATATTTTTTGCATTTGTGCTTGATTTGATTAAGTAAGACATAACACAAGTGTGTTATAAAACACTTGTGTTATGTCTTGCTTTGTGTTAAATGCTAGTTTGTTAAATGTATGTATATATGTATGCATGCATGCTTGTATGTATGTATGCCTGTAGGTATATATGTATGTATGTATGCCTATATGTATGTATGTAATATTGCTAGTGAGGATGGAGTGTATCTTAGGGTGCTTTTATGTATGTAGGGTGGGAGGGAGAGACCTGAGAGAGAGAGAGATAGTGGGAGAGAGGTTGAGAGTGGGAGAGGGGGTGGGAGAGAGCCATAGAGAGAGAGAGAGTACTCTAGTTTTGGGTGGGAGGGAGAGACCAGAGAGAGAAGGTGGAAGGGAGAGTGAGAGAGGGAGAGGGGGTGGGAGGGAGAGACCTGAGAGATAGACAGAGAGAGGGGGAGAGAGAGGGATTGGGAGATAGGGAGTTGGACCTAAAGCCTAAATCCTAAACCAAAGCCTAAAGCCTACATCCTAAATCATAAAGTCTAAATCTTGAACCCTAAATCCTAAAGCCTAAAACCTAAAGCCTAAAGCCTAAATCCTAAAGCCTAGAGCCTAAACCCTAAAGCTTGAAACCTAAAACCTTGATAAATTTAACTTTTTCAAAATGTGAGCACACTTTGGAAAAGTTTAGATATATGGACATTGTAAGAGCAAGCCAAAACATTCTCACATTATAATGCAAGCGTGTTTTGTCTCTTTCTGAAAAATGGTAAAAAAGGAATTGACACCTGTGGCATGGCCCACATGCTTTGTTATTCTCCTTCTACATGTGATCCAACAAAAGAACACTTTTTGAGACTATTTGAGAAAGAACATGAGATAATTTACACATTCCACCACCTTTGCATCACCTTTGCAACTTAGGATGGAAATAATAGATTTTTTACATCAAATTTTATTATATGAACTCAAATTTTGATGTGTGTAGTGTTGCAATGTTCATTACATGATTGAATTGTTATAACTTAACATTATTCATTGTTTAATTCTATAGTTTTTAGTAATTCTTGAAGAGATGCAAAATTGAACATTGAAAAGGAAGAATTTTTGTGAAAATCTCCAATTGCTGAGGTGTTTGATGCAAGAAGAAAAAAGACTACATTGAATTGGGTAGTTAAATATCCAATTGAATCTTCATTTATAAGGTATGTCAAGTCTAAATATATGTATGTTATTTATAACTTCTAATAATACATGCTTAATAGAATTATTTTATTTTAATTTTATGTTAAAATGCATATTTAATATTCATCATTGTTTGTTTTTACTTTTTGACATCTCTGAGCATTCAAGGGGTGTTCCAAGTTGAAAAATATCATTGTAACCTTATCCCCTCTTGGCACATTTAACCCAGACAATTATTTACTCTTTGTAGTGGTTTGGTTGCTCTTATAGTATCATGCAACTCTTAGGCAACCAAACAAATCATGGTTTACATTACTACAACATCCTTCTCTAACCTTAATCTCTTCCTCTACAATGCCATCCACTAAACGAGCATTACAGTAGGAAATATCAACCAATCTCTCGCATCTATCAACCTCTTTCTTATCTTCAACATATCATTCACTTTGGCATTCCAAAGACATTGAATACTCAATATGGCTCTACATCCTCTTGTTAATATATCTTGTCCTTTATACTACTTCCTTTTGATGACCCCTTTCATGTTACCAACTCTCTAGATACTACTTATTTTATATTTTTTGTGCTACCATCCATTCTAGTAATGAAGCATGTATTTGTGATCAATACAAACCACTCCTCCTTAATGCACAACTTTGTACTATTGTAAAAATGTAACTCACTTCCCAACAATGGTATCAACTTGTGCTTCTAATCACACTTCCATACGATATTGGTATTAACCCTCCTATTATACACTACTTCTTTGTCAAACTACCATGGACTTCTTAATGACACACATCCATTGTTGCAATATGACATAACACTTCATCATGGGATGCTTTAATCTTAAACTTTATCTAGCACTATTCTTGTACCAACATTAAATCCACTTACTATAATCAACCAAGCCATAATGGATCTAGATGCCTCAACATCCTCAGTCCTAGATTGTCAACCATTTCCATGAACATTAGATTGTTTTTTCTACCACTATCTACCACCATATCACAACACTTACCTCTTTCCTTCCATCAAGTATTGAACAAACATTTACCATTTTTAATTTCACCTCTCCTATTAAACAAATTAGAACCCTATGTGAAACTAACAAATCCCCTTACTCATGATGTCCTAATTTAGTTATTGGTTTGTAATACTCCTCCAAGTACTCTTTCATAGTCATCTCTCCTACCATAAATTGCTGCCACTTTTATCACTAAAAACTTGTTGTCTAACCCTCTATGGCTAGGAAAGAACTTTAAATTTGCCCCAAACTAGAAAAATTCACTTATATAGATGATAAATAATCCAAATGAAAATGTTGGTTAAGGTATGATATGAAATATACAGCCAACTTAAGACCCTTTGATATGATAGGATTGGATATAAGTGATTTTCTATGTGTTGGAGCAACTTAAATTGACTGATATGCACATTTTTAGACCTATAATATTCAAGCTTTGCTTGGAAACAATGAATAAATAGCTGCCATATATTGTAAGAATCTCATATGGTGAATATCTTGCAACTTTGGTGGCTACAGATGAAAGGATTGATGGCATTAACTAGTGTTCTTATGCATTTGGATAGATGAAATTAACTATGTGTAATTGATTATAAGGATTTTATGTTGAAATCATCCAATACCAATAATTATTTTATTGTTCTGATGGTGTGTCCAAGTGCACTTATGCTTTTTTTGCTGCCCTATGGTGGAACTAATATATATTTTTTATTTTCATGCCTTATGCTACAAATAAAATTCTTCGTCATGCTGAGGAAACGGTCAAGGATTAAACCAATAGAGGAAGAGAAAGAAGCTAATAATGCAAAGAAATTAGAATATATGAGGGAACTTCATGAGAAAAGGAGATTGGACCCAATAGAAGAAGAGGAACCTCAACCATCAATGAGAGATATGGAATTGGTGGCACAAAGGGAATGAATGAAAAACCTTTGTGCTATGAGAAATTTAAATACTATTGTTGGAGACACATCCTCTACCACAAGTCAAGGTGGAGGGACACCATCTACCACATCTCGAGTTGAAAGTACATCATCACTCACATGTGAAGAAGGAGGTATGCCATCTATCCCATCTCATTTAAATATTGAAGATTCCATTGAATGTTGAGATGAATCTACTTGTGAGAACACCACCTAGAATTTTGTATAGAAAACCAAAGTATTTGATTGATATTGATAAGAATATTTTGCAGCCAATGGAAGGTAAGATCCAAAAATGCACTTTTAGAAGATATGATCATATGATTTGGAGAGTGTTCTTTGAAAAGTTAAATGAGACTGCAAGATGTCAACTATTTGTTGAAATGATGTGAAGTATAAAGTATAGGTCCATCATGAATATTCTTGGGTTGAGAACATTGAAGGCTTCAAGTGAAAAATCTATTGTGAAGAATCTAATGAGTGCATATGAGAGTGTGGCTAACACCTCATGCTCAAAAGATAGTAATGTCACACAATGTGTCACTACATAGACAATAATAAATAATCAAATGAGGAAATCTAGTCTCATTAGAAAGACAAGTATTGAGAATTAAGAAAAAATAACTTTATCAAGATTTGTTGGAAGGCGCTAAAGAACCGAGGATAGTGATGCCACTAAATTATGGGAATCCTTGAGAAGACTACCACGAAAAGATAAACCAATTATTGAAGCATTGAGATCACTAATTGAAGAATTTTGGAAGAAGTAAACAAGGGTATCTCTAATTAAAGGGATGTGGTAAGAAGGAGAATTGGTAGTCTATGAGCCACATCCAAAGCATTTTTTTGGATTCAACTCAAACATAATTTTTTGGTAAATTTCTAGAGCTGTATCCTTAAACTAAAATTTGTAACAAGTATTTTGAAAAGCTAAAACCTTTTTATGTCAAAATAAACCTCACACACACTACTTGTTTTTGTATATTACATATTAAATTTTCTTCCATTTTCATGTTTATCAGTCTATATGTTTAGATTTGCATACTAATAATGTTTTGCAGAACTTTGGCATACATGCCCCACCAACATCTTGAAGAGACCTCATATCAACAATTTTATGTGAAAGAGAGGAAGGTCAAATATTCTATAGGAAATTATGGTTGGATGGTACATGTCAACATTTTGGTGGTTTGCAACATATGGAAATGGCACAAATAGTTGGAAATGAACTAGTACAGTTTGACAAGTATAAAATAGTAGCCTACAATACAAAAGATGATAAAGAAGAAAAAATTTGTGATTTGGTTATTCAAAATATTCTAGTGTATCAATTTATGTCTACATCTTTTGATAGTATAGTGTATGAGTATGCAAGACATACCCATAGAGTTTGATGGTTGGAATTGCAATTCAAGTTATACAAGGAAACCTTTCCAATTGGTAGCATTATTTCAGTCATCGACTTTGCAGAGAACTACAATCTACATCCATAGTGTGAGGTGCAATCACAATATTACAACTCCTCACATGCTTTCATATTTTTACACATAGCATTCATTCATGCAACTGATAGTACTTACAAAGGATAACAAGAAGGTATTGAGGGAGTACCACTTTTACATCAATGATGATTGCACACATTCTACATAGTTTGTGCAAGGTTGATTTATGTTATTCTACCATGATTTGGATAGAAGGGGCATATCATACAACCAACATATAATATGGTCGAATAACTATGCATCATAATTCAAGAACTCATGGATATTCTATTGGTTGAGTACCTAGGATGCATAATAGTACAAGTGTTCAACATATGTGGAACTTTTTTGACGTTAGGCAGGGAAAGGGGGAGCATGATGGTGTAGGAGAATGTATCAAAAGAGCCATAGCATAAGAAAATTTAAAGTATAAAGACAATGAAAACTTGATAGATGCAAAATCAATTGTTGACTTGTGCAATGCTTCAATGGGTCAAATTAATTTGAAGGTAAGTCTTCAGTTCATAGGTTTTTTTGGTTGATAGATGATACTAACATTGCACCATATGAGGATTGTTGTGTACATTGACAAGATCAAGTGAACTACACTCCTTCAAAAGCTCAAATGAAGGTTCATGGAGTATCCATACATGAAAGATGGCATGCTTTTGTTCTTCATGTACAATGGAAGCCTAGAATGAGTGTGAGTCAAAGGAGTGGGTTGACGAATGGTGGTTAAGTTTTCTTAGCCCACTTGACACATATCGGCTCTCGACAACACTTGAACTGAAATAGATGGAATGATCAATTGATTTTGATCACATATTATATCTCGTTCAACCAACTAATATATCTACTTGCGTAGTTTTTGAAATTCCTAATGTTATCTTACTTTGTATTTTTTTTGTAATGCAAACTAATTCCATCTAATTTTCTACTCATATCAATGCAAGGCATGTTTATGCAGTTATTATAGATGAAGACAATGAAGAGGGAATGTATTATTACTTGTGTCATTGTGTTGAGGCAAAAAATAAATTGGAGGCCCTAGTTACAGATGGAGAAAACATAGAATTGGTTGTTATTGGAACATGGCTTATAAGGTATCCACATAAGATTGTTAATTTTTGGCTCTTTCAGGACTTTGACATGCATCAAAATATTCTTCATTACTCAAACCTTGTCATGGCATCCAATGTTCATTTGATACAATATCGAGGTAGAACTTTGAACAAGACCTTGTGGAAGGTGCGTGAGTCTAACCATGAGGAAATACTTGACACAATAAAGAGTAGAGTAGACCCAGATGGTTTGATGGATTAATTTATAAGTATGCACATTGATTCTGTAGATGTCATGTTATTGATATTAATGTATTACAATTGATAGTTAGACCTTTCTTTTCTATATTTCAAGTTTACATATGTTTGTCTTTTTTTGCTTCTGCATTTTTACACATATGTAGTGAATATTGGATAGATTATATGCATATTTATGGTTTCACCATTTGACCATCTAGAGACTTCAACTTGAAAAATTAAAATTTGTATACCTAGATTAGACTTGGGAGACCCTTCCTCAACCATCATTTCCCCTTAATCATCAACCATTTCCATCATATCCATCCCAAATATATCATCTTTCCCTCACGTTAGCATTTTCATCCATTATCATAAGCTAGTCATCCATTATCATCTTTTCGTTGGATTAATTTGTAAGTATGCACATTGATTTTGTAGATGTCATGTTATTGATATTAATGTATTACAATTTTTAGTTAGACCTTTAGTTTCTATATTTCAAGTTTACGTATGCTTTGGTTCCAAGTTTACATATGTTTGTCTTTTTTTGCTGCTGCATTTTTACCAATATACAGTGAATATTGGATAGATGATATGCATATTTATGGTTTCACCATTTGACCATCTAGAGACTTCAATTTGAAAAATTAAAAATTTTAAACCTAGACCAGACTTGGGAGACCCTTCCTCAACCATCATTTCCCCAGAATCATCAACCATTTCCATCATATCCATCCAAAATATATCATCTTTCCCTCATCTTAGCATTTTCATCCATTATCATAAGCTAGTCATCACAACCATCATCCTTTGAACTTGGTCATTTTGGCCATTAGCCTACCCTTATCATCTTATCATTGTCATCATCATTGCTTTCATCATTGATCATCCTTATCTCCTATCCAATATATATCCTATCATATCATATCCAATCTTTATCATCTTTTATCTTATCTCATCATGTGTTGTGGGATGCACTTTGTGTGATTGGCTGAGTTACCTTATTTATGCTCTTAGTTTATGATTTTAGAGTTTTTTGTTACATTTCTTAGAAAGTTAAAATTTGTAGCCCACTGATTCACCCCCCTCTCAGTGGTCTTTGTGTTCCTTCAATTGGTATCAAAGTGTTTGGTTCCTTGTTAGAAAGCTTTCTCTAGCTTGGGTAGATTTTGGTCTGTGAACATAATGTCTAATCTTGAATCCTCCTCTGTCAAAGTACCTATGTTTGATGGCACCAAATATGCATTTTGGAGTAGAAGAATGGAAACCTACCTATCTTCCTTAGGTTGTGATGTATGGTTGATGGTAAAAAATGGTTACAATGTTCCCCAAACTCCTCCAACTGATCCTGATGCTAAAAAAAATTGCGAGTTCAATTCCAAGGCCAAGCATGCTATTCTTAGTGGATTGTCTAATACTAAGTTTGTAAAAATAATGCACTGCAAATCTACAAAACAAACATGGGATAAGCTACAAAATATTTATGAAGGTGATGAGAATGTGAAGGAAGCTAAGTTGAAAAATCTTAGAGCTCTTTTTGAAAGCCTGAAGATGAGAGAAGATGAAAATATTGTTGATTACTTACTAAGAGTAGATGATATTGTTAATGTTGTAAGAGGACTTGAAAAATAAATTGAAGATAATGTATTTGTCAAGAAAGTTTTGTGGTCATTAACAACAAAATATGATACTAGAGTTTCTGCCATAGAAGAAGCTAGAGACATGAAGAATTTCTTTATGGATGAATTATTTGGTTCATTATCAACCTATGAAATGAGGATTGTGAGTGTTGAACCCTCTAAGGGAGAAGCTTCCTTCAACTTGGTGAGGAAAGGAAAAGAAGTAGCTGCAAATGTTGATCAAGAAGATCCTGAAAATGCTAAAGCAGACTTTGTCAAGAAACTAAAGAAAGGATCAGGAAAGTACAAGGACAAGATTCCCTTCAAGTGATTTAATTGTGGAAATATTGGATATTTTTTTTCTAAGTGTCCTTATGAGAAGAAGGAAGAAAAAAATAAAGAAACTAAAAAATCCAGACCTAAGAAGTTCTACAAACCCAAGAAGAAAAACTTTAAGAAGAAAAAAAGTCTTCTCACTATTGAAAGTGAAACATCAGATGATGAAAGTGTTTTAGCTAAAGACACGAGTGAAGATGAGAAAGAGGTTAATCTCTTCATGGCTCTAGAAGTTCTAAATGAAAAGAAGAATTCAAATATTGAAAATAATGCTCAATCTAAAAATACAAAAATAGTTGAGAGTGATGAGGAAGATGAAGTTGATGCTAAGGTTGATCTTGAAGGAGAGTTAATTTGTGCTCTTGATGAATTAGACAAATTGAAGAAAGAGCATACCAAATTAAAGAACAATACCTTAAAATAACATGAACAATTAGAGAAGATTATTGCCACTCTAAAGACTCAGATGGAAGAAGCAAAAAGAAAAAGTGAAGTTTTGAAATATGAAGTTGAAGCAAAGAAAAAAGAATGCCATGAGTTGGAAAAAGAGGTAGTGACTCTGAGGAAAGAGTTAGAAGCTTGTCAAGAAGATCTAAAGTTGAGAATGAAAAATGAGAGTAACACTAATGCTCTAAATGATACACTTGGTAAGTAGAAAAAGAACAAATATTTTAGTGGTGTTGGCTATGAACATGGTGAGATCTCTAATATGAATGAAAAAACCAAGAAGAAGATTGTTTTCACTGCTATCACAAGTGAAAATGTTGCTGCCCCAAAGAATAACACCCCAATAGATGGTATTGAGGTTGCAACAAGAGAAAATGTTTCTTTAGCAAGAGATAGTTTTTCTGCTCCAAAGGATAACTTTGTTGTTCTACAAGTTAATGTTGCTGCCCCAAGGATGAGAAGGTCTACTGCTGCTATGAATACAACTAGAAGTATTCCTTGGTATAATAATTGGAATACCCCTAAGTTTTATGGTTATTGCTTTAGATGCAATTATTTTGGTCATAAGTTCATTCATTTCCAAATGGTGAAGAGAGCAGCACCAATTTTCATGAGCAAAAATCCATTTGCACTATTGAGAGATTTGGATGTAGAGTGTTACAATTGCAATAATTTGGGACATAGAAGTGCAGATTGTAAAATTTTAAATAAGTCCAGTAAAAGTTTCAACTTTCCTATGTTTAGTGAGAATATTGAATGCTATTATTGTCATAAATATGGACACACAACAAAGTTTTGTAGAGCAAGAACTACTAAACTTGAGAAGAATGTAGTTGCTGCCCCCAAGAACAAAAATGAAGAAAAAGTAGCAGTAAAGAAGAATGAAACCAAAAATGAGTGCAAAGAAGTGAGTAAAGATAAATTTCAATCAAGCATGATTGAACAAACAACATTACACACAAAAAAGAAAAAATTATGGGTGATAGATAGTGGCTGCTCCAACCACATGACTAGCAATAGAAACAAGTTCAAACAACTAGAAGAGTGGAATGGTGGTTCAGTTAAGCTTGGTAATAACTCCTCAATCAAGATAAAAGGTAAAGGAACCCTAAGTATTGATGGGAAACTACTCACAAAGGATTTCTATTATGTTGAAGGGATGAAACACAACTTACTTAGTGGAAGTCAAATGTGTGATAGTGGTTATAAGTTTTCATTTGATTAAAAATGATGTGAAATAAGGGAAGAGAACAATGGAAGATTAGTTGCTGAAGGTAAGAGAACTGATGGAAATGTCTACAACTTGAAATAATTTCATGAAGCTCAATGTATGATTGGATAAGTGGATGAGAGCTGGTTATGGCATAGGAGGTTAGGTCACATAAATTTTGACAACCTTGTCAAAGTAAGCTCAAAAGGTTATGAGAGACACATGCCAAAGATAACCAAACCAACAAACATTATTTGTGATGAATGTCAAAAAGGGAAGCAAACTAAAGTTAGTTTCAAGACTAAAGAGTACTCAACCACAAGGCCACTTGAGTTAGTACTGTTATCAAATAGATTTGCACCCTACTGAAACTAAAAGTTCAACAATCTATTGACACATGGAAACATTCTTGAGTTGTGGGTAACTCGTTGCAAGAACAAATCTCCAGAGTGAGTTGGTTCTTCGAATGATAAATATTATTCTAAGTGATTTTCTAAGGGAAAGAGTTAGAAAGATGACTGAAATTAAAACCTATGACTAACAGATGATTCACCAGACTTATAAAAATTCAGACTTAACCACTCATAATAGTTTCTTTATCATAGAAACCCTCACAATCTCATTAGCACATATTTCATCAGTGATTTGCATGAAAATCTTAAATAACTAAATACAACATGCAACCTGAAACCATGTAATTCTGAAAAAATGTTTACAATAGCAAGAAATATAAGGATTCAAGTTTGACACACAAAGACATCAGATTGCCATTACAAAACTAAGACAAGAAAAGTGAGAAGGAGAACTCTGCTACTTTATTAAAACTGAAAGAGTGAACCTGAATTCATCCATCAAGCCATCAAACCAACTGTTCACTCATAGGAGTCAAAAATGTTTCTAAAAGCTATAGGTGGATAGTTAATTTAAGTTAGCTTGATTAATTTAACTGAGTACATTCGTCTCAAACACTATTGGATGGTTTATTTTTTCTGGAATTCATCATGTTCATATCATGCAAAGATCAATAGTGTTCATGCTCATGACAGTGATAGTGAATAGGCATACATAATGCCTCAATGAAGAGCACTATTTTAGATTCTCAATTTTAGAAGAGAGCAAGTGCGTGGAACAATTTTATTAAATGGAGCATAAAAATGCATGAAGAGTGCCAGATAGAAGGGCATACTTCCAAAGGGAAGTCAGGCATGGAGACATGCGAAGGAGTTTCAAATTTCAATCAGGATAAGGTGACAAGGTCAATTTAGTGACAGATATGCTTGATAAAGGAAGGTGAATGATTCAATAAAGCAACTAGATTCATTATGGCTGAAAGTGTAAAATGTTGCTTTAAGTAGGAGTTATGCATCACTTTTCTGAAAGAAAAACAATCAAGTACAGTCTGCTAATTTAATTGTTCTCGCAATCAAGTTTATTTTCAAGGAATAGTTGCAATGGTGGTACAACAAGTAAAATTCATTTCCAGAATGAGAAGAGTTTACATTGAACATGATATGAATGAAGGTTTGGAATGCATCCCTGAAGAATGCAGTTGTGAGTGCATGAGAGACTAAAGAAAACAAATAGTTTACAGGTTCAATCAAAAGGAGTTTTGTGTGCAAAGAAAAAAAATATTATAGTGGTAACTAAAAATGTAAACATAAGATACCTGAAGGTCAGTATATTTAAGGTACAGGAAGCCATATGAAAGTTTAAATTCAAGTTATTTTGTTTCAGAATCTCATAAATTCATTTCAGGGTTTTTAACAGAACACAAAGGAAGTGTGTTTTCCTTTTGAATATCAGTTATCATGGTGGGGTTTTGACAAAATACAAGCTTTACATAGTGTTCCATCACTGGGATGGAATATAACAAAAAAGTATATTCATATAGGTTTGTTTTTCAAAATAAGATAACCATTTTAGAAGTGTCAATAAATATCATACTGGGTTGAGCCCAAATTTTGCATAAATCATTAAATATACAGGTTCTTGTTCAAATTCTGAATACCCACATTAGGGTTTCAAGTTTAAAGACAAGATATTCCATTTTTCTGACATACCCATGTGAGGGTTTTATAGAAACAATAGAAAATAGAAGAAATCATGGTGAGTCATGTTCAATAAACATAGATTTCTTCATAATACAGTTTACACACATTGGGGTTTTGAACAGAAAATAGATGATTTCTAGTATTTTCAAAGTCACCCATGAAAGGTTTTATATGAAACAATAGAAAGTAAGAGAAATCATGGTAGTCGAGCTTGAAAGATTCAGAAATGAATATATTTTCTTCAAAACAACAAATTCCCACATCAAGTTCTTGTCGAAGGAATGCATTTTCTTCAAATTACCAGATACCCATGAGGGATTATGTTCCAGTTGGTACATATAATGGCACGCAGCCTATATATGGCTTTGAAATTACAAATAGGAATCAATTTTTTGTAGAAATGTAAAGCTTTATAAGCTTTCTTTTGTTGGAAGTGAACATAGAGATAGAATTTACCATTGCATGCTTGTAGGAGAACACATAATCCACGACTGAGCTCACAGAGAAAGAGACAAAGGGTCAAGCTCTCATAGTGGCGACCAAGGAGAGAAGCAACAAAACACAACAAGAATGAGACAAAGAAATCAGAAGAGATACATGAGTAGCCATGACCTTATGGCCTTTTTTTTCTTTCAAAGCACAATGGAAAAGCCACAATAATGTCAGAAATTAAGCTTACCTTTATCACAGTGAAGGATTCAACCATTTGAAGACAAAAGTGAAGATTCTCAAGCATACAAGCTACAGACTGAGCTCACTCATGGTGGCACCATCCTTTCAGGCAGAGCCAAAGTCTTCAAAAATGATGATTGCAAAATGAAGTGATTTTTAGGGTTTGACTTGTTTTTGTGTCTTGCCCTAATTCAAATTTAGGTTGAGCATTATGAGTGTCCTTAATGTTCCCTTTTCACAATACAATAGTGGAGAAATTCAAACTTAGGATTTTTTTTTGCATTTGAGACCAATTTAAGTTAATACTTTTGGTGGCTAATTTCCATGCCTTAGATCAAATTGATGGGAAGTTTTCCATACTTTTCTTTTTCCTAAGTTTCTCAGCTTGTCAATGAAATATCTTGATGGATTTAGACTTTAGGGTTATGCCAATGAAGCCTTAGTAAAAGTGTGATGATATTTGTCTTATGCTTTAATTGATTTTGTGAGGAATCAATTAAAATAATAAGTAAGATTTTATTTGAGACTTAGATTTATATTTTTTAATTGATTTTGAAGAAATCAATTAAGATTTTGATAAGAGAGACGCCTTGTAATTTTTATGATTTTTTAAGAAAATAAAGCATTGTAATTGGAGAGATAAGGATTATTGTTTTGCAAAAGATTTAAAAATATTTAATTGCAAAAATAAATCTAATTGAGAGAATAGATAAGATCTCCAACTATGTAAAGCAAAGATAAAGCAGATTATTTTTATCTCTTTGATATTTTTAGCAGATTGGGGTTGAGATTTTTCCTTGGGTTTGATTTGAGTTGTTTGTTGGATGGATAAGGTGCTTTATTTGGTTTTAAAAAATATTTAGTCTATTTTGAGAGGATTTTCAATATGGACATGGAAACAATGTGTTTTTTCTGCTTTTATGCAGAGTTTTGAGACAGTTTGGTGCCTTTTCCTTGAGCTTTTCTTGTGAGCTCGGATTAGGGTTTCTAGAGGGTTATATCTTGAAGAAACTTAGTTTTTCTTTTGCTTCTTCAGTTCAGAGGATAGTTTCTTGCTCTTAGCATGGTAGAGATTGTAAGCTTATTATTTTTGTACTCAGTTTGGCAGGTTCACTCTTTCAGTTTTAATAAAGCAACAGAGTTCTCCTTCTCACTTTTCTTGTCTCAGTTTTGTAATGGCAATCTGATGTCTTTGTGTTTCAAACTTGAATCCTTATATGTCTTGTTGTTGTAAACCTTTGTTTAGAATTACATGGTTTCAGGTTGCATGTTGTATTTAGTTCTTTCAGATCTTCGTGCAAATCACTGATGAAATATGTGCTAATGAGATTGTGATGGTTTCTGTGATAGAGAAAATGTTATGAGTGGTTAAGTCTAAATTTTCATAAGTCTGGTGAATCATCTGTTCGTCATAGGTTTTAATTTTAGTCATATTTCTAACTCTTTCCCTCAAAAAATCACTTAGAATAATATTTATCATTCAGAGAACCAACTCACTTTGGAGATTCGTTCTTGCAATGAGTTACCCACAACTCAAGAACATTTCCATGTGTCAATAGATTGCTGAACTTTCAGTTTCAGCAGGGTGCAAATCTATTTGATAATAAGTACATACAAATTTATGTGGTCATACAAGGACAAGATCCTTGAATGGTGACAAATACTTTATGTTGCTAATAGATGACTACTCAAGAATGACTTGGGTAACTTTCCTGAAAGATAAGTCACAAGCATCTAAAAGATTCAAGGTATTGAGAAAAATGGTTGAGAAAAAAAGTGGTTTCAAGCTGAAATGTTTAAGATTAGACCGTGGTGGAGAGTTTACTTCAAATCAACTTTTGAAGATTATTGTGAACAACATGGGATTAGAAGACAATATTATGCTGCTCAAACACCTCAACAAAATGGAGTTGTTGAGAGGAAGAATAGGACTATGAAAGAAATGGTGAGAACTATGCTTAATGAGTCAAATTTTCTAGATGTTTATTGGAAAGAGGATGCTCATACAACAATATACACACTAAATAGAGCCCAGGTAAGAGTGCACAACAAAAGGACACCTTATGAGCTATGGTATGGTAAGAAACCTTCTATCAAACATTTCAAAGTTTTTGGTAGTAAGTGTTTCATTAAGAAAGATGATGATGGGCTTGGTAGTTTTGATGCAAGATGTGATAATGGAATTTTATTAGGATACTCAACTCATATTAAGGCATATAAATCTTTTAACAAACACCTCAAGAGAATAGTTGAGTGTGTACATGTGAGAATAGATGAAGATTTGCAGTAGTCAAGGAAAAAATCAGAAATTCAGATTGAATAACATCATAATGAAGGTGAAGAGCAATCTGAAAATGAAGTAGTAGAAATGCCTCCAAAAAAACCTCCTAGCAAGTATGTTCAGAAGTACCATCTTGAAGATCAGATTATAGGAAGCAAAGATAGTGGTGTGCAAACAAGAAGAAGACTTGCTGAAAATGATGGTCAAGTCAACTTATGTCTTCTAACCAAAATAGAACTAAAGAGTTATAATGAGGCCAACAAGAGTGAAATAGAAGCTCAACTTGAATATGTGAACACTGGTGAGAAAATAGCTGTTGTCCTTACCAAACCATTACCCAAAGAGACATTTGAGTATTTGAGATAGAGATTGGGAGTTGTATCTAACTCTTCCAACACTTTGTTGGCTATGGAAGTTTATGTTTCAGGGGGAGCTTATTGTATCTCATCTTACATCCCCGAGTTTTTTCTACTCCAAGGGGGTAGAAGTGTCAAGTGTGAAGTTCAAGATTCATTGGTTCTTGAAGGTTGCTGCTCTAACAATAATTTATGTTGTTTGTTTCCCTTTCAATGTTTCTTAAGAAAGAGGATTATTGTTGTCCATGATTATTTTTTTCTCTTTATGCTGGCACATGCATTATTATTTGTTTCCATGTAGAATATCCACCTTGTTGTGCTCATGACAAGGGGAGACTCTTTGAAAAATGGTGTGTTAAGTCAGTTGTTTATTCAATTTTATGCCACAAGGGGAGACGATGGTCTGCAAGTTATGTAAACATAATGGTATCTAATCTACAAGTGTTCTTTATGGCACCCTTTTCCATTGTTGTCAAAGGGAGAGAAAGTATCTTGAAAGGGGGAGAAAGACTCTTGAGGTGAAGTTTATTCGGATGATGTGGAGATCAAACTTCAATTGGTAACATAGAGATTCGATTGGTTGACATTGATGCCAAAGGGGAAGATTGTTGGCATTAGATGAAGATTGTTGGCATTTGAGTTTTGATTGGTTGGAATTAGATGGGTGATCCCACAAAGCTGGTTTACAATTTCTGGGAGGATCTCATTTTTTCTGAAATCACATATTTTTAGAAAATATAATGATTTAAGTCTTAAAAAGTTCAATTTAAAGCATTCCAATTGAAGAGGGTTTGATCAAACTACCTTAAATCAAACCCCCTTGGGTAGAACCCCGCTAGTTTTAAACCATACATATAACGGAGTCTCCTTTACACCTATGAAAATGCTGATAAAAACCCACTTTTGATTTACCTTTTGGGGGATCAAATGAATTCATTTAAAATTTATTTTTTGTAAGTATGTAGTCCCTATTATAATCTTCCCAAAAAGTATAATTTTAAATAAATTTTTTATTATTATTATATTTATTTTTTATTTCTTGTGAATGTAGGTTTTTCACTGAAAATCAAGCTCTTTGTTCTTCACATGTGGAAAAATAGCATATTATAAAAAAAATATAACAAATATGAGTGCACCACATATTGAAGTACTTGATCCAACAAAGAGAGAAAAATTGAATTTTGATACATACAAAAAAGTTCAGCATTATCTGTCGTGCTATGTCTGAATTATAATTGGTTTGACTTTGAAACTTGATTAAAGAAAAAATATTCAATAAAAAACTATCTAACCAAGTGGAAGCACTAGATATCAGAGTTACAAATCTAAATTCAAAAGAATTATAATTTTATCCTTTATGGATAAAAAATTATGCATTATACGGTGAGCACCACTTTTTAAAAATGTTGTTTTCTGAAATAAAAAAATAAAAAAATCGAAGGAGATGGAAAAAGAAGTGCAATCTTATTCCAAAAATTTTGAAAAAAATATATTTAGAATCTATAGACAAAATTTCATGAAACTCTAGTTTGCATCATCTTCAAATTCGTCATGGTTTAGCTGCTATACGTGCTCGAAAGTGAAGATTTAGTTAGAAAAAATTATTTCAGTGTCCAATTTGGGCAAAAACTGTAAACCACTATTGTGGGATCACCCAAGAACTTGGGTGATCCCACAAAGCTGGTTTACAATTTCTAGGAGAACTAATTTTTTCTAAAATCACATATTTTTAGAAAATATAATGATTTAATCCTTAAAAGGTTACATTTAAAGAATTCCAATTGAATAGGGTTTGATCAAACTACCTTAAATCAAACCCCCTTGGATAGAACCCAACTAGTTTTAAACCATACCTAGAACAGAGTTTCCTTTACACCTATCAAAATGCTGATAAAAAATCACTTTTGATTTACCTTTTGGCAGATCAAATGAATTCATTAAAAATTATTTTTTTGCAAGTATGTAGTCCTTATTATAAGCTTCCCAAAAGGTATAATTTTAGATAACTTTAATTTTATTATTATATTTATTTTTTATTTCTCATGAATGTAGGTTTTTCACCGAAAACCAAGCTCTCTATTCTGCACATATGGAAAAATCACATATTATTAAAAAAAAAATGAAAAATATTAGTACACTAGATATTCAAGTCCTTGATCCAACAAAGAAAAATAAATTGAATTTCGATACACACAAAAAAATTTACGCATTATACGGTCGCGCTATGTCTGAATTATAATTAGTTTGAATTTGAAACTTGATTAAAGAAAAAATATTCAATAAAAAACTATCTAACCAAGTGGAAGCACAAGATATCAAAGTTAAAAATCTAAATTCGAAAGAATTATAATTTTATCCTTCATGGAAAAAAAGCTGTGTTATACGGTGAGCGTCACTTTTTTAAAATGTTGTTTTCTGAAAAATACTAGTTTTTAAGGGAGATGGAAAAAGTAGAGCAATTTGATTCCAAAAATTTTGAAAAAAATATATTTAGAATCTATAGACAAAATTTCATGAAACTCTAGTTTGCATCATCTTCAAATTCCTCACGGTTTAGCCGCTATAGGTGCCCGAAAGTGAAGATTTAGTTAAAAAAATTATTTCAGTGTCCACTTTGGCCAAAAATTGTAAACAATTATAGCCTTTGATGTCAACTCAATAAAGATGATGTTTGTATGCAACTATAGGAATAGGTATAGCTACAGAAACATCTTAGTTTGCAGTTACAGTTGAGTACAGTTCAGGCGACAGGAAGTTCACTGCTTGGCGACAGGAGCTTCACAGTGACGGGTTCAACATAGTCAAACTGACTTTAAAAAGCTCGTTATGATTTTAATATGCAAAAAACCAACTTTGCAACTTGGACCAATGAGAAAGCTAATGTGGTTAAAGGAGATTGGAAGAATGACAACTTAGTGATATGTAAAGTTTATCATGCTAGGGTTTGTGGATGCGTAAAGTTTTTTTTTGTGTGCAACTACAAAAGATTAGATTTTCTTTTATTAGTGTTCAGAAGTCTTGACAGCTATAGGATATTATGCAGCTGACTTAACCTTGATTTGAAGCCTTTGTTTGCATAAGTTAAGGTGGTTTAAACTCTTAGTTAACACCTCTTTCAGCAAGGTGGTTGCCCTTGATTGATGCAAATCAGATTTTCTGCTTTTAAAAAATATTCTTTCCTTGTTTTTGAGCTTCTTTGGGCTAGGTTGAATAAAATTAGATTTTATTCATTCTTTTCTTTTCCATGAAGCATCCTTCTATATCAATGATTGAATGGAGAGCTATATATTCAAATCTTTGTGGTTTTTGGGGATGCCCTAGATAAAATTATTTATTATTAATCAGATTTATAAGCTGTTGTTCAACTAGACAAATTGAGGTATAAGAGATTTGATATTTATGATTGTTTCAAATATAAAAGAGACATATTTTATTAATGGCAGCTAGTCTAAAAAGGTGTTGTTGCATCAAATATTTCTACTACTCTAGAAAAACATTAAATTTCTGTAGATGGAAGAACAAGAAAAAGGATAAGATTTAGGTTTTATCTTTTGCAATCATAGTAGACTATTAAAGAAGGTTAGGGTAGATGCAAAATTTGTTATGATAGTGATAAGTTATCTCACATGCTACTACAAAAATATCAACTTGATATGCTACAGGAATATATCAGAAATCTATAGACAGACTGCTACAAGAATATGCAAAAATTTTCCTACAGAAATATCAGAAAGCTGCTAACAGAAAATTGAAGAAATTCTTGTTTAAACTTTAGGGCTACAAAATCTTTTTTCTCTACAGTAGTAATAATAAAAATATTGTTATTATTCATTGCTACTGTGTGTATGGTAGAGACAACAGTAAATCACCTCTAGTGTTGAGTGTGTATGTGTGTACATGATGAAATCTTTAGAGCAGTGAGAGAGATACAAGTAGAAGTATGGAGAAGAGAAGATAACTCTATGAAAATAGAGTATGTATTCTTCTATGTGTTGAATATGCTACTGCAATCACCTCTAGTGTTGTTGTGAGAAAGAGAAGAGTAAGAGTGGAGAGTAGAGAAGTGTGATAAGAGTTTAGATTACTCTGTAAAAATAGAGAATGCACATTTTTTGAGTGTAAAATGTTTTATTGCTGCTAAAGTGTGTGAAGGCATATGTTGGTTTTGCAGAAACTTTTTGTGTGAATGCAAATTGTAGAGTCTTGCAAAGTAAGTGCATAATACTTGCAAGAGTTGGTTGGTGATAGAATATTGGAAACTATTTGAGGACAACAAGTTGACATAAGTGCATAAATATTTTGAGTTACAAAATATCATTTGTAACATGGTACTAAAATTGTAATCATGATAAATCTCTTATTGTAATCTCATTTGAGTGGGTGCTCAGATTAGGGGTAGAAGCTCCTTTGAGTTGGTTCTCATAAACTTTGGATAGGTGTTCCTTTGAGTTGGTGCTCATAAACTGGGAATTGGTGTTCCTTTGGGTTCATGCCCATACATTGTAACGAAAGACATTTTCATTGTGAGGATGGATTGGAGCAGTAGCCTCCAAAAACTATTCTCACTGAGGTATTTTTCCCATCTTTGGTTTTTCCTCATACATCATATGTTGTGGGATGCACTTTTTGTGATTCACTAAGTTACCTTATTTATGCTCTTAGTTTATGCTTTTAGATTTTGTTGTTACATTGCTTTGAAAGTTAAAAATTATAGCCCACTGATTCACCCCCCCTCTTAGTGGTCTTTGTGTTCCATCATACACCACCCATTTTTCCACCATGTTAACCTTTTCCATTAACATCCACACCACTCCTTGGTTTAGGGAAACCCCCTTTACCACTAATCAATCAAAAAAATTTGAACAACCCCCCAATCATAAATCAAAACATCATACCGAACCCTCCAATCTTTCCATCAATATCACAACAATAGGTGACAACCATCCAAGAAACCCAAGTAGTCACTACACCATCCATAAACGTGGTCTCTGAAGGACCAAGCATATCAATCGCACCATCTAATACACAAATACCAATCATCAATACAACAACACCTCTCATCATAACAATAAACACCATTCTGAATCCGCCACCACCACCTCCAAAACCAAACACAACAAACCAATATAGCATCACATTGCAAGCAGCTCAACAAGCTGCCTATCAAAAGGCACTTCAACAAATTCAAAATCAACAAGCTGCACAACTAGCTACTCAACAAGCGCAAGCACAATTAGCTACACAACAAGAACATAAAGCACAACAAGCACAATAGGCTTCATAAGCCCAAGCTTTACTGCAACAACAACAAGCTTCCCAAGCTGCCCAAGCTATGCAAGCAACTCAAGCCACACAAGCTGCATAGGCTGCCCAGGCTGCACAAGTAACCCAACAAGCACAGGCTCATGCTCAAACCCAATATAAAGCTCAATAAGCACAAGCTCAATACCAGGTACAACTGCAAGCATCTCAACAACAAGCATATCAACAAGCCCTACAATAGTACCAAGCACATCAAGAAGCAACCCAATTACTAGCCCAACAACAAGCATTTTTGGCACAACAATAGCAAGACCAACAACAAGTGTTGTTGGAACAAAAACAAGCGTTGTTGGCACAACAACAACAAGAACAACAACAAGCATTGTTGGTACAACAACAAATGAAGGTAGATCAACAAGCCTTGATCACACAATAGAGCATGCAACAAACTCCCACCAACATACCCAACACTCCACCCATCACTCAAACACCTCAACCACTTCAAGAAACATTCACTCCAACTCCTAATCCTCAAGACAATGTGGGAACACAAATAAAATTGATCTCGCAACAAGTGCTCGATTTCCAATCTAGGAAAACAATGAAAAAAGCAAGCAACATGCCCCTATCCATTCGAAAGGAGCCTTGCAATGGTACCATTCACAAAGGGGTTTGAAATCCCTAAATTTGAGAAATATTGTGGGATGGGAAACCTTGAAGATCACATCAGGGAATTCCAAGTACATTGCATGGAGGTCACATATGATGATACATAAGAGATTATAGACGCATTCATAAAAAACTATGCATTCAACATTGGTATGGATGTGAGTCTAGAGAAACTATCTGCTCTTAAAAAAGCTAAGGGGGAATCATTCACTTCCTTCCTACAATGATGGTGATCCAAGGCCAATAGGAGCAAGTGGGCCATGCTAGAAGAACAAGTTTGCACCATCATTTCCAATCTTGAGAAAATCTTGGCATTCCATCTAAAAATGCAGTGCATCACCACCTACGACTAGTTGATCCCCAAGGTGCTCAACATTGAAAGAGCCCTTATTGGACAAGGGGGGAAACCCATATATCCAGAACATTAATACAACAGCCCATCCACCAGCTACATTGAAAACACTCACACATGGGTGAGAAACAAAAATGTCACTAATGATGGTGTGGTTGATGCCAAGGTTATAATCAATGGTCCAAAACAAAACACCCAAACATATCAACAACCACAAAAAAATAATCGAAACAACACACAAGCCAATGTAGTATCACAACAACCACCCAATAATCAAGTCAACAATCTGAATAATCAAAGGAGACCACCTCCATGAAACAAGTATCCCCCCAAGTGAAAGTACACTGTCCTTGGGGAACCAATCAAATCCGTCATGAAGAAACTGGTAAACAAGAATCTCATCAATATTCCCACTTACGAGAATTATCAAGAGCCCCAAGTGAAACCACCATGGTACAATGAAAATAACCTTTGTGATTTCCACAAAATCAAGGGGAACACAACAACTAGTTGCATGAGGCTAAAAAATCTGATCCAAGACCTCATCGATGACAAGATCATAAACGTTGAACAACCAATTGGAAATCAAGACCTCAAAATATACACAAATCTGATGTCGAATCATAACAAGGGGAACAACCATGAAAAAAAAAAGTATGCTAATGTGAACCATGTGTACGATCATGTTGTCACATCCCTAGGAAAATGGGTCATTGTTGTTAACATCAAGGGATCCAAAGCTAATTGTGGAGTCACTACACACAGCGACAAAGTTACCATTATTGGTTCATCACAGCCACCTAGGGCATCCACCTCAAATCTGAAATGCATTCCCAATGGCTACAATGTATTGGACCAAATGAAAAGAACTCCTGCTCAAATCTCCATCATGGAGTTATTAAAGATTTTTCCTACACATAAAAGGATTCTTGAGGAAGCATTGGCTTCATCCACTATCTTTGTCGATCTCGATGCTGACCAGTTCCAAGCTATGGTTAGAAAAATTACCACCCCAAATGTCCTCACATTTTCTGATTAGGACATCCCCACCCAACCATCTCATAATCGTGCACTCCATCGTGAATTCCTAGTCCATAATAACAAAGTTAAAAGGGTCTTGGTGGATGGGGGTGTAGGTCTAAATATCTATTCACTCAAACTAATAAAGAATCTGGGATTCTCTGAGGATGCTATTGAAAAGGGTAAAGGTGTAACAATCAGAGCTTATGATGATCAAGAAAGAGTGTATTAGGGCACTATTCAACTCCCTATTCAAGTAGGACTATCCATCATGGAAACAACATGCTAGGTCCTTGACCTTGACTTTCCCTATAACATTCTCCTAGGGCGTTCATGGATCCATGGGATGCAAGCATTTGCATCTACCTTCCACCAATGCATCAAATTCTCATATCAAAATCAAGAGGTCATGGTCTACAGTGATCCCAAGCCCTTTGCTTACTACAAGAACCTGGAAGCAAAATAATATAAAATCCCCCAAGTCCCAAAAATTGATGAAGGCCCTTCGACCTCATATGTAGACCCAACTACTTTAGCCTCCACTTCTGAGATAAAGACACCTGCCTTCCCTAATATCTCTGAAATCATAGTCATTGTCCAAGACAACAGGTGTGGGGAAAACAAAATGAAGAAAAGTTCTTTTGTGATAGGAGAGTTACCTCAATCTCCTAGGTCTCATGGGAAACCCCAACAAGCCGAAACATCATCCCAAACCTTCAAAGCAAAACCTTCTAGATTCAGATGTTGGGGACACCTAAGCAGAGAAGTGGTAGATGAAAAATACATATCAAGCTTCTTGTACTAAGATGAAAGGTTCGTGCCTGATCTACCCATAGATGATAGTAGCAAAGGATTACAAATGATGCTTGGTATGGGCTATAACAGAAATAAGAAACTTGGATAGAATGACAATGGTCTTCTAGTAACACTCATTCCTAAGAAGTACATGAGAAACCTTGGCCTCAGATGTACCCCTCCGAAGGTAACCATACTTGGCAGAGGTGCCCCAATTAAAACAGTCAAGACTCCCCCTTAGTTATCAACAACTGCCCTTTAGCTATCCATATCCATAGGTCGAGTCATAGATAAATTTACCTCCGGCATAACTGATATGTGTAGTAGTGTTGAGGAAGATCCCATAATTGATTTACCTATGCTATTCGAGGATTCCTATCTTCTCATGATTATTACCTTGTATTTTGAGTCAAACAATCAAACCCATGAGATAAACTTAGTCTATCCCCAACTCATTGATTATGACCAACGAGGACCGCTAGTTCTAGACACATTTGAAAATGATGAGGCACTCTTGTAATTCATGGGATTATGGGATACTATAACATGTGGAGATCAAAAATATGGATTTGAAATAATATTGGACACACACGCCTATTACAAGGAAACAATTGAATCCTTCAGTCACAAAAATGAGAATTTTAGAATAATCTCTAGTTGTTTGAGTGAAAACCACACTATGGCACTCTCTAACTGGAAAATAGTAAAAATAAAGGACATATCCGATGGAAAAAACCTCTCTGAGGTGTCAGAGGATGAAGGATTCAATCTTCCTCTCAGTTCCATTCATCAAGAGAAGCTAGTAGTTTTGGTAGAAATGTGCAATCCAGTTAACTTGGGATAAGAAGAAATGCCACACATAACCTTTTATGTAGAGTCTCTTTTAACAAAAGAACAAGAACCCCTAGCTGAGTTCCTTAGAGAAATAAAGGTCAAATTTGCATGGACCTATGCTGACATGCCTAGACTTGATCCAAAAGTCATGGTTCACCACCTAGCTATATATCCTGAAGCAAAGCCACTGATACAAAAGCTGAGGAAAATACATCCCAGAATAGCATTATTGGTCAAAATAGAATTATAGAAGCTCCTATATGCATGGTTCATATGACTGATTGATTATTAGGAGTGGATCTCAAATCTTGTACCTATTTCAAAGCCCACTGGGGGCATCTGTATATGCATAGACTTCAGAGATTTAAACAAAGCATGTACCAAGGATGACTTTCCTCTCCCAAACATTGAAATGATTGTAGATATGACAATGGGACATGAGATGCTATCATTAATGGATGAATTCTTAGGATACAATCAGATCATGATAGTAAAGGAAGACCAACACAAAATAGCCTTCACTTGTCCATGGGGGACATACTGTTGGAACATGATGCCATTTGGGCTAAAGAATGCCAAAGCAACCTATCAAAGGGCCATGACACTAATCTTTGATGATATGATTCACAAGACTGTGGAGGATTGCATGGATGATATATTGGACAAGTCAAAGAAACATCGAGATCACATAGTATCGTTGAGCTCCATCTTTGATAGGCTAGAAAAGTACAAGGTTTGACTAAATCCAAAAAAGTGTGTCTTTGGGGTAAAATCAGGAAAGTTCCTAGGGTACATTGTTTCCATGAGAGGAATCGAGGTAGATCTTGTCAAGGTTAAGGCCATCCTCGAAATGGAGGCACCCAAAAAATTGAAACAACTAAGAGGTCTAAAAGGAAGACTCTAGTCCATTTGTAGATTCATAGCACAACTAGCAGACAAGGAAATCCCATATTCTCATATACTCCACAAGGGGGTAGCATATAAGTCGGATGAGAAATGTGACTAGGATTTCAACAAGATCAAGGAATACTTAGTCACACCACTGGTTCTCATGCCACCCATTCCAGGAAAACCCTTGATCTTATATATATTAGCAACAACAACAGCTTTTGGTACTCTCTTGGCACAACATGATGAAAATGGGAAAGAGAGAGCTATTTATTACATCAGCTAGACCATGGTGGGACACAAGTTGAACTATACACCCATATATGCAGAAAAATCCACTTGTATCAGATTTCCCTGACGAATCAATCTTTAACCTAAGTGTAGCGAATCCCTAGAAAATTTACTTTGATGGATCCTACACACAATATGGGTCCAGAGCATGGATCTTCTTCATCACTCCACAGGGGGATTGTATACGTAAACCATACAAGCTATCATTTCCTTGCACAAATAACATTACATAATATGAGGCTCTTGTCATAAGGTTGAGAATTACAGTACAGTGGAAAATCATGGCACTTAAGGTATATGGAGATTCACAGCTCATAATCAACCAGGTCAATGATGAGTATCAAAAAGAATATGACAAGTTGACTCCCTATAAGAAGCTGGTGGAGAGCCTCAAGGAGTTCTTCATTGATGTCACATTTGAGCAGATACCAAGAGAAAATAACAAAGCAACGGATGCTATGGAAACAATTGGATCACTTCTAGATGTCCCACATAACATCCCAAAGTAGGAATTCCTCATAAACAAGCTTCTCGTACCAAGATTCGAGGTACCAAAGTCTGAATTTGTATGCAAAATCATTGGTCCCAGTGATCCCTGGTATAATGATATATACACCTACTTGAGAATAGGATTCCTCCTCATAGATATAACCCTGAACCTCAAGAGAGCCTTTGTCAAAAATTCATCCCGTTTCATCATCCTAGGAGATACCTTATACTGTAGAAGCATTGAAGTAACCCTTTTACATTTCCTAAATGCGAAGGAAGCTTTGACTACTTTAACCAAGGTACATAATGGTATTTGTGGATCACATTTGAGTGGTATGACCTTGGCTAAGAAATTGTTGAGGACTGTGTACTATTGGCCTACAATGGAAAGGGAAGCCCACAATTATTTCAAAATGTGTGTGCAGTGTTAGCAATATGGGGATCTCATCCATGCACCAACTCAAGAGCTCCACCCAATTGTTACACCTTGGCCCTTTTCATAATGGGGGGTCCACCTCATCAGCAAAATTACCCCCACCTCATCTAGTAGACATAAGTTCATCATCACTGCCACCAAGTACTTTAGCAAGTGGGTGGAAGCCATCTCCATGACCTACATTACTAGAAAGTAGATATCTAGGTTCATCCTAAACTACCTAATATGCCGCTACGGTGTTCCTCAAGCCATTATCGTAGATAATGGGACACCTTTCAAGAATCAAGATGTTCAAGACCTATTCCAGAAATTCAAAATCCAACATCGCTTTTCCACTTTGTACTATCCCAAAGGAAATGGCCAAGTAGAAGCTACCAACAAGACCATCCTAAAAATCCTCAAGAAAATAGTCAATGATGCTGGTTGTGATTGACACCTATATCTAAATCCCACCCTATGGGCCTACCCAAAAATCATCCGTACACCAACAGGTGCCACCCCTTTCTCCCTGGTCTATGGATCAGAAGCTATACTCCCTATTGAGATCAAGCTCCCATCCCTGATAATATCATTGCATAATCTCATCACAAATGAAGAATATCGGGTATCACAACTGAATAAGCTGGAATTACTGGATGAATAATGCATGGATTCCTGAAACAATTTACAATTCTACAAAAACTAACTCAAGCAGAGCTATAACAAGAAGATCAAGAGTTAGACCTTCTAAGTCAGAGATCTTGTGCTGAAGGATAATAAAAAAACATTTTGAATCTAGATAGCCAAGGAAAGTTTGAACCCAATTGGTTGGGACCATTCATCATCATAGCAAGCTATAAGCAAGGGAATATCAATTATCAACACTCAAAGGGGAACTGTTGAGGTGCCAAATTGACCCACAACATGCAGGTAAGATAAAAGTAAAAATATCTCCTCTCCTGAACAAGACAATTAGTAATCAAACTAATCACCTCCCAAGGTCCTTGATGTTGGTTCATAACATTTTTGTTTCACGAAGTGGTCAATATGGCTGTAATATTCAAGGGGCCTACTAGTTTTGAGCTTCTGGATTGTTGCAAGATCAAACATCTATCTAAACCTACTTTAACCAGGGGTTTTAAAGAAATAGAAAAAAAATAGATCAAGGTTTTCAAACTAAAAAGAATGTTGATTCATTCGACTAATCAGACTTGTTACCTTCCAAGGAATTCCTAAACTAGAACTGCAAAATAAAATTAACCTGTAATTGATACAAAGTTTCATTCATTCACAGAGCAAACTTTAACAATAGATTGCAAATCATCATTCAAGAAAAATATAAGATAAAATTTCATTCCTTGAAAGCTTTTCAAATCAAATGATTAACCCAAAATGAATACCATTCTAGAGCATAATATCAAGTAGGTTTAAGTCTGGCTACTCTTACTGTCAATGAAATAGATAAGCAACATTTACAAATCTAGCAAGATCACCAGTGTACAGAAACCCATGTCTTCAAATTATCTATCTATGATAAGAAAATTAGGAAGATACATCATCTCCTCCTGATGAACTGCAAAAAAATGTCTAACTTCCTTCAAAACCCTAACTTGCTTTTTCTAACCTTTTCTCTACCTTCTGAATCTTCTAGCTTGCTAACTAATTCACTAACTTTGTTTCTAACTTGTCTAACTCTTCTAACTCTTCTCCAAAGCTTACTCTCTAACCCTTAGAAAAGAGATGAAATTCCATATTTATAAAATGTGCCAGATGTGTTGGCCTAGTTTAGGGTTTAAAATAAGTCAGTCACAAAACAAGTCGGCCCTAGAAGAATTCAAAAAAAATTCAAACATGCACTAAATGCAAGGGAACTGACCTGATCGGCCCAGGATCTACCACATAACTCGGATCAAAATGTGTGAAGAAGAGGCAAAGAAAAATGATGAGGAAGCACAAATTTCAATGCAGCTTTGCATTAACTGCTTCCCCCACTACACCCATACCTTGTTCCACTCTAGCCTTCATCACCAGGAACATCCTCTACAAGTTGTTCGCAAGTGGCATAGTAAAAACCATAGCTCACCATTTAATAGCATTAATATTATTCTTCAACTACCCATCGTATTATCCCAGTCTCTATTGTTGGATTGATATTCATTAATGACTGTACTGTAGGTCGCTACATCATCTAGCTGGTGCCCAGTTACTGTATCCCATGATAGCCCTAGTTAATTGTAGTAGGTTGTTCATATTTGTAGCTAAAACCTCGAACCAAACTGATGTCATCCTGCCCTTCAAGAATCCTACTCTTTATGTACAACTTCATTCTTTTTGCCTCAGAGATGGATGATCCCTTTGTGTCCTTTAGCCTCTCCAGCCGCTGCCTTGCTAGACTCAGCGTTCATCCATCAAAAACCAAAGTGAGAATCCAAATGTTAACAACATTTATGATAAAACCATTAAATTAGACATTAATCATCAACACTGAGAAGTTCAGGATTTTGAGCTAACTAGGGAAAACCAGCCTGGGAGAAATTTTGGAAATTTTTGAACCAGGTGGATTCTCCTGATGAAGCACCAATATCAACAATAGATTATCAAAATGAACACGAGCAACATATAATAGTGAAATTCATCAAGCTAAAGTAAGATATATCAGACATTCACCAACTAAATCATACCTGTGTCAATAATTTCAAGTCACTCGAAGCTTGGCAGAAAATCTAGAAAAATCCAACCTGAATAGAATTTTGCGAAGAGAAAAAACTATAAACATCAACACATGTCCGAGAAATTGAAGGAAAATGGGAAAATCCAACCGGGCAAGAAAATCCTGAGGTCGACAAAAAACCCGAAAATTGACAATTCAACACGAATTCACTCAAATTGACTGAAGGTCACAAATTTAAGGACCCTAGGCCTGAAAAACATTTAACATAAGCCTCCTACAGATCTTCTTCAAATCCTAGGCCCAATCGAAAGCAAAACAAGATGAGATGGCGACACCTTAGGCATGAAACCCTAGAATGCACAGGGCAAGCCATGAAATGCCCAAACACAAAGGAATTTGAACTCTAAGCAAGACCATAATGTTTGAAAGCACATCAAGATGAACATCTCAACTTAGGAGAATGCAAATGATAAAGGAAAATTGCATAAAGCTCCAAAAATTGACCAAACTCTGAAACCTGACGGCTAGACAGAAATCCAGAAAAATCCGACCTAGGCAGAATTCTGTGAAGCCCAGAAATCTCTAAACTGAAGTGTAAAACAGGCCGAGTTGGACTTCGAGTGCAATCTCAAAAAATCCAAATGGGGCAGACAATCCTGAACTTCCTCAAAAACTCGAACAGTAGCATGAAATCAGAGTTTGAAAGAAAATTGGAAAAATCCGGACAGACCGACAAATCCCGAACCAGGGTAAGAACCCGAACCTCACCCAAAAGATAAGATTTTCAATATGCAACTTGGGGAAAACACTTGGGCAAGCAAGATAAACATATTAAGCACATGCCAAGGCAAAGAAAAACCTCAAAATTGAAGGGGGAAAAACACAAAGAGCGAAAGAAAATGAGGGTCCCATTTTAATCAAATTTTAAAATGGGGTGGTTATGCAAGGCATAACAATTGGTGACTTGGCTGGGAAAATGGTTTAACCATTTTCAAGAAACTGAGGGATTCAGTTACCCAGAACTCCTGGTTTATGGACATCACAATTCTAGTTAGGTCAGTTTCAGTAAAAAAGGTTGAGCTAGAATCTCAAATGTAAATCAACATTGGCTACCCCTGAATCTATGTGTGTGCTTGATGGTGCATCACCCTTTTACAAAGTTTTCCTCATCTTTTGAACAATTATGTGCAAGATTTGAACTACATGAGCTGATTCCTTTTAACTGTTGTGCAATGATATCCTGGGCATTGCTCTGGTTCCAGTCAAGCGTCCATAGCTCTGACGGAGATACCTCTAGTTTTCTCACATCATTGCTCTACAGCCAGTCATACATCCATAGCCCTGGTAGACATACTGGAATCACCCATTCAGTATTGAGTTCTCTTTTTTTAGATAGTTCTCTTTTTCTTTTTTCTTTCATTCAATTCCTTCTCAATATGTTAGATGTCCAATATCTGTACTTGGTTGAAAACTACCATGGACCTCATAACAACATCTGGAGAATCAGATTTTTCACTCAAATATTGCAACACCATTGTCCTAAGACAAGTATACCATTACAAAAGGAGATGTTTCTGATGATTTGTGATAGATTCAATCGTAGTTAGTGAAGATTAATTACTTTACACCTTGTTCTCAATGACTTTCCACAATTCTCATTGATAATGGACATAAAACAGTGAATTTAGAACAAAATCATGCAATCAGAAAACCTAAAAATATCTAAACCAACTTCTCTCCTAGTAACCAAAGTATACTTTAGATAACAACCCCTTACTCAATTGAATAAAATGAAGGTCCCCACAAAAAAAACCAAAGGAACAAAAAGCAAAAAAAATGCAAGGGAAAGAAAAAACCAATGAAACAACAAAATATTTACATATATACAACCCAACAAAATACCAGACCTTTTACGACCTGAAATAATGTTTGAGAAACTATCCATTGATAGGAAATGGAATAGGTTCTCCTATTAAACTACTTAGCCAAAAAGCATTGTCTCCTAGGATTTCAGCAATTTGATAGGGACCCAACCAAAGCTTATCAAACCTCTGGTGGTCACCCTTCTTCGCATTGGCTTTATCCCACAGTAAGACAAGGTCTGATATCCTGAAAGCCTTGAATTTGGCTCTTTTTTCAAACCATCATTTGACAATAGCCTGGTGCCTAAAGAATTGCTGCAAAGCAGTATCTCTCTACTCTTCTAATTTTAGCAAGCTAGCTAACCTTACTTCAATCCTATCATCACTAGAGTAAAATTCCTACATAAATTTCAGGATAGGTATTTGCAAGTGAATATTAAACATAGGGTCTTGGCCATACACTAGCTTAAACGATGAAGTATTCAATGTTGCCTTGATCCTAGTCCTATTTTCCCATAACACAAACCTTAACTGGGTATGCCAGTCTCCAGGATTGTTCTCTAACAATTTTTTGATTACTCCTAGGATATTCTTATTAGTTGATTCTGAAACTCCATTTCCTTGCGGATAATAGTTTGAAGAATACTTTAAAATAATCCTATGATCATAAGCCCATGAAATGAACTCGACAGAAGAAAAGGCAGGGCCATTATCACATACCAGTACGAAGGGTACTCCAAACCTGGTTGTGATGCATTCAGTGAGGAACTTGATTACTACCTCCATTGTGCTATTCTTGCAAGGTACGACTTCTTTCCATCTCATGTAGTAATTTGTGGCAGTCAAAATGAATTTATGTCCTGTAGAAGAATTTGGGTTAATTACCCCAATAAAATCAAGTGCCCATTGGGAAAATGGCCTTACCTGATAAACAGGCTATAATGGCATGGCTGGATGATGCTCTCTTGATGCAAAAGTTTGACATATATAACATGTCCTTACATGTTGGTGAGCATCCTTAAACACACATGGCCAATAATAACTAGATCTAAGGATTTGATGTGTTAAAGAATCCACAGAACCATGACCTGTGCCATGTTTCCCATGAAATTCAGCAATTGCGTGCTTAGCTTCTTGTTGATCAAGGTATCATAGACAAACCCCCTCAAAATTCTTTCTGTATAACAATCCTCCTTTGATCATATAATGGGAGCTTTTCATTCTTAGTGCTCTCCTCTGAGTTGTATTCATTCCCTCTGGGCACTGATTATTGAGCATGAAATAAATAATATTGGCATATGAAGAGTCATTAGAAAAGGACTGTGTTGTGTATTGCTGACAAGTAATGTTCTTACAAGCATCTGCCATTGCTTTAGATAGGCCTTGACCTCAAACAAGTTTCATAGGGTGCATCTCCAAATCGAACTCCTGCAAAATAGCCATCCATTTCCCTCTCCGTTCTCCCAACTCGCTCTGCATAAGACTTCACAGCAGCATTAGGAACCACAACAATGATCTAAATTCGAAGGATATAATGCTTGAACTTCTTGACAACTCTAACCAATGCAAAAGCTTGTTTCTCAAGAGGTGGGTACTTGACTTTACCATTCTTAAATGGAGATCTCATGAAGGCAATTGGCCTTTCATCCCCCTCCTCTCTTCGTTGTGTCAGGACAGTTGCACATGAGTGTTCAGAAATAAAAGAATAAATATAAAATGGCTTCAAGTAGTCAGGACTGGTGAGGACTGGTGCCTCTGAAATGGATTGCTTAACCTGAGAAAAAGTAGCATTTTCCTCATTACTCCATTATATTCTAGAATCTTTCTTCATCATTTCGTGCAAAGGTTTAAAAATTTATGCAAAACCTGTGATAAACTTCCTCACAAAGTTGATCTTTCTAAAGAAAGATCTCATCTCCTTCTTACTTCCTAGCATGGTTAACTTTAGAATAGACTCAACTCAGTCTAGATCTATCGATATCCCTCTTTCCGAGATTATGTGTCCCAAAACATTCCCTTCAGAAACCCCGAATACACACTTTTTAGGATTCAGAGAAACACCATATTGGATACATCTTTCAAGAACTTTAGCCAAGTCTGCAACATGGTTTAGTCTATCTTTAGAGAATATTGTTAGGTCATCCATATAAATGATGATGCACTTACCAATCAAATATTTGAACGCTATGTCCATTGCATGCTGAAAGGCTGCTCCAACATTTATCAAACCAAATGGCATCCTCCTGTAAGAAAATGTTCCCCACTTAGTAGTGAAGGCCGTCTTCATTCTATCTTCATAATTAATGATCACTTGATTGTACCTATAATAACCATCTAGGAATGACATCATCTGAGACCCATTGACAGTTTGCAAGACTTCATCCAGAGAAGGGAGTGGGTAGTTGTCCTTTTTCAAAGCTCTATTTAGATTCATAAAATCTACACATAGCATGATCTCCCCACTCTTTTTACTAACTTGAACCAAGTTAGCCACCCATGTTGAATGTCATACAAGGAAGATTATTCTTGCAGAAAGAAATTTTTGAACTTCCTTAAAGATCAGTGGTTCAATCAGGGCATTGGCAGGATGCTATTTCTACCGAAATGGTCTAGCTTCAGGCTTCAAAGGAATAGTATGAGTTATCACATAAGTATCAAATATTTTTAGAGCTTCATACCCCCAAGCTATTGCAGCAATATCTTTCTTCAGTTCCCTCAATATATCTTCTCTAATTGCTTCAGGACAGGATTTCCCTATGTAAACATTCCTTTCAATGCCAGAGTCAACTAAGTTAACAGTTTCATATTCACCTCCCTTATCTTCAGTTGATACCTTTTCCCGAGCCCTTGGATCTGAATCAAAAATTCTTTCTAAGGCCACCATTCCCTTGGGAATGCTTTTACTTTTTAAATTGAGGACACCTACTATATTGTAGTCTTTGGGGTTCCAACCTCCTTTATCCTTGTCAGACTCATCAATGATCTATCCTTCAAAAAAATCTAATCTTGCTAGAAAAGAAAGGATATGTCGATCATCGTCGAAGAATTGAAAGTTCCTGACATTATCAAGGACAGACGGGGTGGATATCAATTCTACTGAGAATATCTTGAGCTTGGAGCCTTGCATGGACTCTAGGGTACTTGCGGCAATAGCTAATGAATTAGCTATTTGATTCTCCTCTCTAGGGATTAAACTAATCCCAAAAGCATCAAAGTCTTCAATCAGGTTCCACACCTGATTTCTATAAGTTGCCAGCTTTTTATTGTGACATGTGTGCTGGCTGCGTACTTGCTTGATAATCACTTCTGAATCTCCTTTAACCATCAAGGAAGTAACTTTCTTCTAATGTGCGAACATCATCCCCAAGCTAATTTTTCATATTCTACTATATTGTTAGTGCATCCAAACTGTAACCTGTAAGAAGCAAAAAATATTTTCCCTTTTGGGCTAGTTAACTCAATTCCAACACCACACCCTGTTTTAGATTTGGATCCATCAAACATGAGGGTCCATAGTTTATTATGAGCTGGGGTTGATCTCTTTGAGCTTGTTGTGGGTGCTTGGATAAGATGAACCATAGGTGGGGCCACTTGATCTTTTGCATCAAATATTGGGAATGGGTGTTCAATAGGTTCATTAGGTACAATATCCAATTCTTGCTCAGATATATCATGTAATCCTTGGATATCTTTCTGACAGTTATCTGTATCTTTGATTACCCCCTTGGGTTTTGGTATACTTGTGAGTGGAGGGGTATCAAACAAACCCTGGGGTTGTTCAACATAACTATGTTGATTCGGTATTATGACTAGGGTAAGTTCAGTTTGAGGAGGGACTTCCTCTGAGGGTATATTATCCCTAGTTAACATTATTACATTTTTGGCTTCAAATGAGAAGTGATATGAAACAGTCTTAAGGTGACTTGGGTTAGTTTTTTCAGTTTGGAAAACATGATTTAGAACACTAATGCAGGGTTGGTAGGTCAATTCTGAATGATTTTGGTAGTGCACCCTACACCAATTTGGGAGTAGAAGACTCCACAAATCGATATCTTCCCCTAAGACCAGCTGATCTTGTTGCAGCTTCCTGATCAATACCTATTGGTTTACACTAATCATGGGATCAGGAAATTCTTGCATTGACAAATCATTAGAATCAAGAACCGAAAGAGTCAGAATTTCCTCTCTTTTATAAACCCCTATCTCGGTTTGAAAATAAGCTACCTCGTTGGGATAGTCATACTCAATGATGATATGTTTGAGGCGAGGTTCCCTCTCAATCCTAATCTACGTAGGCATTCCCCCCATGGAAGCCACATATGTGAAAAGTCAAGGGAGAGATACCCCCCTATACTCTTCATTAGATCTCTGCTCAAAAGCATACCATAAGTCTTAGGAATGTCTGCTACCTGAATATCCATATTGGTTTGAATATTAGGGTCAGACCCTACTTGTACATGTATATTTTTCAATTATCCAACTACATTAACCTCTGTTTTATCAAGTTGGATGACCTTCTTGTTTGTTTGGACAGGATTCAATCCCAATTTCCTGCATACAAAAAAATGGAATAACATTGCCAGAAGCCCCTGAATCTAGCAGAAAATTATGCAGATTCTTCCCATAGATTCTCAAAATTTAAAGAAATGGTGGGGTCCCTACCTTATTTTTGAACAAAGCTGTGTTCATGTCCGCAGCAGGTGCCACCTTAGTTTTCCCTTTTGATTTATCAGCTTCTTCCAAAACTTTCAACACTATATCTTGTTGGGAAGGGCACCATTTTAGGATGTCAAAGTATGATAAAGAGGTTTCATGTTTCTGCATCTCAGAAACAATATCAAATTTTTTGTTATAACTTGCATTATATTTGAAAACACCAGATGGATTACCTTTGCTAGGGAAGTCAGGTGGACCCTTTGGTGGAGGAGGGTTGTTATCAACACTCTGATTCAGAGGCACCATGTGGTTAGGTGGTGCTGATATAGTGAACGGACCCTTATGCTGGTTTCTTAGGAAGTGTCCTCCCTTTGTCTAAAAGGCTTGGGCATCATACACATCTTCTTCTGGTTCATTCTCATTCTACATTAGGAATGAAGGTTCTTCTTCAAAGAGGTCATAAGCCATTGTTGTATCCACTAAGCCACCTCCTTTATTTGAATTCCCTTGGAATGTTTGAGCATCTTCCTATGCCATCTTCACACCCTTCTCCATTTCAGGATAGTTCACCTCATAATGAGTTGTAGTATCATGCAGCCTGCACCAGTTAGTCATAAAATTGAGGTCAGCCACATTTGCAGTATGTGGCCTGTCCTCACTAGCTTGATAATTGTGAGAAACCCCACCATTATTTGGCCCTGTGTTCCATTGTCTGTTGTTATTAGGCCTCTGGTTATATCCTCTATTCTAATTTTTGATAGCCTTGGTTAGGGAAGTTTTATCCTTGATAATTCCTCTAGCTGTGATTGTTGTTGTTCTGATAATTACCCTAATTATTATTATTCTAATTAGGGTAATTACCTTGATTAGTATAATTACCTTGGTTCTGAGGGGGGTTCAGTTTAAGCTGAGCCATGTCATTTGTGACTTGAGATAGATTTTTCTTTAGGGTATCCATCTCATTTGTGAGTTGATCTGTCCTTTCACTCTCAACATTCTTAGTAACAGGTGGTTGACCGACAGGATTTGGTATTCCATCTTGATTATGATGACCATGTGGACTGTGATGAGCCTATGACTATTGAGAGAAGTCAAGAGCTCCATTAGCAAAGAATGGAATAGGAGATTGAGTCTACAACTCAGACATAGGTCCATAATGGGAAGGAGACATCCCTAGGACAGTATTGAATAAAGGGGGTGAGTTAGGCATCTGATACCCCATAGAAGGAAAACCTCCCCCCAAGTTCCCTTGTTGAGAGCTAGTTTGTTGTTGCAGCTTGATGGCTAGATGATAAAATTTAGATAGAGAATCAATAACCACCAGCTGATAAGTCCTTTGTAGGAACAAGCCAAGAAAAGGGTCTATAACTCTAAAATATGCCTAAATAGCACTATTATCAGCTACTATATAGGGGTCCTACAATCTCCTATACATTCGTTGGAACCTTGTATTAAACAAGGGCAGTGATTCACATGGCTCCTTCCTAATGGTAGCAAATTGATGGAACAAAATGGCTAGATCCACATAAACTCTGAATTGATTGATGAAAGAATTCTTTAGATCTGTCCAGCTCATAATAGAATCTTGTGGAAGATTTAGGTACCATTTGTACGCCATATCCCCTAAGGAATAAGGGACAACCTACAAACCACATCATGGTGAGCTATCTGGGCTCTGGTACAAGCATCCTTAAAAGATTGTATGTGCTCCTCAACACTACTTGATTCACAATGAATGTATTTGGGACAAAATCTCTCAGGATTCTTAGACATATCATGAAAGCCTCCAGGAATGGTCCCTAATGGAGATGGATTATTCACAAAATATTCCATTGGTGGTGGTGGTGGAGGTTGAGATAGCTGTTGGATGGGTTGAACCAGCTGTAATGGCAATTGAGGTGGATTTGCTGGTGGATTCACGGGTATCAACTGGGGTATTGGTGAAAATCCTGGTGGAGTGAGTGGAGCTGAAAAGGGTGGTAAAATGGTTGCCCTGTGAATCTTGTGTCTCGTTGGGGTCTCGAGTTCTATCAAAGGTGGTGGGCTTTTAGTTGATCGAAGAACTCTATGGGACCTCTCTAGTGAAAAAGACCCAATGTTATCCAATTTTCTCTTCTAGCCCTCCTTCTAGCACCAATTCCTATTGAGGTGCCAAATTGACACACAACATGCAGGTAAGATAAAAGTAAAAATATCTCACCTCTCCTGAAAGAGAGAATTAGTAATCAAACTAATCACCTCCCAAGGTCCTTGATGTTGGTTCACAATGTTGTTGTTTCACGAAGTGGTCAATATGGTTGTAATATTCAAGGGGCCTACTAGTTTTGAGCTTCTAGATTGTTGCAAGATCAAACATCTATCTAAACCTACTTTAACTGGGGGTTTTAAAGAAATAGAAAAAAAATAAGATCAAGTTTTTCAAACTAAAAAGAATGTTGATCCATTCGACTAATCAGACTTGTTACCTTCCAAGGAATTCCTAAACTAGAACTACAGAATAAAATTAACCTATAATTGATACAAAGTTTCATTCATTCATAGTGCAAACTTTAACAGTAGATTGCAAATCATCATTCAAACAAAACATAAGATAAAATTTCATTGCTTGAAAGCTTTTCAATTCAAATGATTAACCCAAAATGAATACCATTCTAGAGCATAATATCAAGTAGGTTTAAGTCTGGATGCTCCTACTGTCAATGAAACAGATAAGCAACATTTACAAATCTGGAAAGATCACCAATGTACAAAAACCCATGTCTTCAAATTATCTCCATCTATGCTAAGAAAATAAGGAAGATACATCATCTCCTCCTGTCGAACTGCAAAAAAATGTCTAACTTACTTCAAAACCCTAACTTGCTTTTTCAAAACCTTTTCTCTAACTTCTGAATCTTCCAGCTTTCTAATTAATTTGCTAACTTTGTTTCTAACCTGTCTAACTCTTCTCTAAAACTTACTCTCTAAACCTTACAAAAGAGGTGAAATTCCATATTTATAAAACACACTAGATGCGTCGACCCAGTTTAGGGTTTACAATAAGTCAGTCATAGAACAAGTCAGCCCTAGAAGAGTTCAAAACAAAGTCAAACATACACTAAATGCAAGGGCACCGACCAGATCGGCCCAGGATCTACCACATAACTCGGATCAAAACGTGTGAAGAAGAGGTAAAGTGAAATGATGAGGAAGCATGAATTTTGATGTAGCTTTGCATTAACTACTTCACCCACTATGCCCATACCTTGTTCCACTTTGGTCTTCATCACCAAGAACATCCTTTGCAAGGTATTCACAAGTGGCATAGGTGAAACCCTAGCTCGCCATTTAATAGCATTAATATTATTCTTCAGCTGCCCCATCATATTGTCCCAATCTCTCCTGTTGGATTGATATTCATTAATGACTACATTGTAGGTCACTATGTCATCCAACTGGTGCCTCGTTATTTGTAGCAGGGTATTCATATTCATATCTAAAACCTTGAACCAGACTGATGTCATCCTGCCCTTCAGGAATCCTACTCTTTACGTACAACTTCATTCTTTCTGCCTCGAAGATGGATGATCCCTTTGTGTCATTTAGCCTCCCCAGTCGCTGCCTTGCTAGACTCAGCCTTCATCCATCAAACACCAATGTGAGAATCCAAATGTTGACAACATTTTCATCAAAGTGTTAGCTCAAAATCATGATAAAACTATTAAATTAGCCATTAAGCATCAACACTGAGAAGTTCAAGATTTCGAGCTAATCGGGGAAAACCAGCCTAGGAGGAATTTTGGAAAATTCCAAACTAGGAAAATTCTCTTGATGAAGCACCAATATCAACAATAGATTATCAAAATGAACACGAGCAACATATAACAGTGAAATTCATCAAACTAAAGCAAGATATATGAGGCATTCACCACCTAAATCATTCTTGTGTCAACAATTTCAAGTCACTCGAAGCTTGGCAGAAAATCCAAAAAAATCTGACCTGACTAGAATTCTATGAAGAGCGCAAAACTCTGAACATTAGTACATGTCCAGGAAATTGAAGGAAACCGGGAAAATCCAACCGGGTAGGAAAATCCCGAGGTTGACGGAAAACCTGAAAATCGACAATCCAACATGAATTCACTCAAATTGACCGAAGGTCACAAATTTAAGGACCTTGGGCATGAAAATCATTTAACATGAGCCTCCTACAGATCTTCTTTGAATCCTAGGCCCAATCGAAAGCAAAACAAGACTAGATGGTGACGCCCTAGGCATGAAACCCTATATTTTAACCATGAATGCATAGGGCAAGCCATGAAATGCCCAAACACACAGGAATTCAAACTCCAAGCAAGACCAAAAAATTTTAAAGCACAACAAGATTGAACATCTCAACTCAGGAGAACACAAATGATAAAGAAAAATGGCATAAAGCTCCAAAAAAAAACCAAACTCGAAAACCCGACAACGAGACGAAAATCTGGAAAAATCCAACCTAGGCAGAATTCTACAAAGGCCATAAATCTCTAAATTGTAGTGTAAAATAGGTTGAGCTGGACTTCGAGCGCAATCTATGAAAATCCAGATGGGGTGGACAATCCTAAACTTCCTTAGAAACCTAAACAGTAACATGAAACTGAAGTTTGAAAGAAAACTGGGAAAATCCGAATGGACTGGAAAATCCTGAACCTCACCCAAAACATAAGATTTTCAATATGCAACTTGGGGAAAACACTTGGGAAAGCAAGATAAACATATTAAGCGCATGTGAAGGAAAATCAAAACCTCAAAATCGAAGGGGGAAAAACACAAAGAGCAAAAGAAAAAGAGGGTCCCATTTTAATCAAATTTTAAAATGGGGTGGTTATGCAAGACATAACAAGAACCTCTATAGGAGCCCATGAATAGCTCCCATCTCAAAAAAATTTATGCCTAATGTTTCAAAGTATAAAACCAAAAATACAAAAAAATGAGAAACTGTCCTAAAAAAATGGTCACCTTGATGAAAACCTAGCAAATAGGTGTCTTGGTGACAACAAAAAAATATTAAAAAAAATGGAAAAAGGGTTAAAAACAGTAAAGAGAAAAAAAAATGTCCTCTAGTGAAAACCACTTTGATGGCACTTTAGGAAAGTACCTTAGTGAAAACCTGGAAAACAGGCACCTTGTGTAAATAATCACTTTTCATCGACCAAGATATCCATGGCTTGTTCTGCATCATTCATCCATCGCATTCCATATCTCCATCCATCACCCATCCACATTTGCATCATAGCTTGGTCCTGTGTTCGTGTCATGATCCCTCCTAGTACTACTCGGCCCATTCTTAAGGTTAGTTTTTCCTACCTATATCAGAATAGTCTATCACATTGCATCATGCTAGGGGCATGTTCTTGCATTGGATTGGATTCATGTATATTCTTGAAGTCTTCCCAAAATAAAAAAAATCAAAAAACATCGAAAAATCCAAAAAATTTAAAAAGATTAGAAAAATCCAAAAATCCAAAAACATTCATAAAATTAGAAAATCGAAAAACATTCAAAACATATCAAAATCCAAAAATAGGTCAAAAAGTCATTTGAAAAGTAAAAAACAGAGTCATCTTGTCGAACTACGGGTCTCTGAGCTCTGAACGTAGGTGAGGTTGATCTTTGATCTTCCCTCGAGACACTTAGGTCAGTCCTTTAGGAGTTTGTCACAATAAATTGGCAATCCATTTGTTCATACTTCATCAATAATTGAGTCTATGTCAGTTGAACTACATGGTCTCTATGTGTATAACGTATGCAAGGCTAATCTTTGATCAACCCCCAAGGCCCCTAGGATAGGTCTTTAGGTTAGTCTCTTGGTCAAAATCTCATAAAACCCCAAAACATTAGAAAATTTGAAAAAAACAAAACATTTACAAAATCTTAGAAAATACCAAAAAATAGTCTCAAAACATTTCAAAAATACTCAAAAACATCCAAATATTTGAAAAAAACCATTCATCCCCATCTCTCTTTCACTTGAAATAAACATCACTCATAATAAATCATCGTCACCCTCAACATTTGGTAAAACAGTCAGAAACAAGTCTAGCAAGTTAAAAGTGAAAACTCAAAGCGTTAAGGTCTCAAGTCTAGGTTAGTAAGTAAACAAGTTGGTCAAATATTGGTATTAATAGCCCATCATCCAATCAAATCTCATCACCATCTGATAACATCATGTCCTAGGATGCATCCTTCCTAAAATGGACATCAACATCACGTATCACCATAGTTTAGTCTTGGCTAGCATTATGAAGAACATTAGCTTTTTTGTCTACTTGATCCTTGTCTTTTGATTTATCTTATTGTGCTCATTCCAATGATCTCTCGATGATGTCCAAACAAATGGATTTAGAGAGAAAGGAATTGGGCAATGATCATTATATTTTATCTGTTGTGCTTGTTGGATGTTCTTGTAATATAACTTGGTCATGAGTGCTTTGTTTGGTTTGTAGGGAGGATGTTTTAGGTTTCTTGTTGACCGCATAGTGAGGCTTTCCTTTCTATGTTTTGGTTTGAGATGTTTGGAATATTTGAACTGCATTTTGAATGAGGTTCTGTATGCTAGGTGTGAACATGGATACTCCTATCTATTTGTCGAGTCAAAGTCCATCACACTAGGTGCAACTCCATCCTAGTTCTTTATACCTTGATGCATCATGCCTATGTGTTTTATCCAACATAAGGTAAATAGCCCTTTTAAAATCCCAATTCCTGATAAGAAAATCATCATCATCATCATCATCTCTAATAAAGTATCAAAAATCATGGACTTGTTGGATCCTCTTGTCTTCATCTTATTTCTTTTGTCTTCTCTCTGGGCTAACATGGTACCATGAAAACTAATCAAAATCATCACCAATGCATCCATCCTGCATCCACAAACCATCAACATACTACATATCATATCATATAGAAAACATTGATCATCTCACATGCATTGTATTTCATCATCATTAATATAGATTAGTTATTCTAAGCATCTCATAAAACATACATTTGCATCCATTGCATAAACATATCATCCATTTGCATCATCATATGCATTATCATATCATCACAAAAATATCATTGCATTAACATATAAGCATTATCATATCACATCATAAGCATCATCATATCATATGGAAAAGATAATGAAAAAGAAATACATGCATCCATCCATCCATCTACATAATCACTACATCACATCACATAAAAACATACATTGCACTGTATCACATAACATAAAAGCATACATTGCATTGTATCACATCATAAAATAAAGTCATATCATATCATCGCATCACATATAGGAAATTAAATACATACATCCATAATGCATAAATAAAATAGGACAAATCATATATTAGATCAAATCGATCATATCATATATCATCAAAATAATACAACTATCATGGTAAAAGAATCAAGATAAAATGTATGTATCAATCAATATAATACAAACTCCCATGGGGCTATCAAAAAAATGGAGCCAGTGGATCTCAAAAAGAATGGAGTCGCTGATCAAAAATTGTGTGAGCTAGCCCTGATGGCTACTCCCCTCACCCACCTTGATGTCAGGTTGCTTCTTCCTCTGCCTTGTCTACTGTGAAAAATCTAGTGCCTGGGCTGCTCAAGGCACCACCTGATGATAATGTACTCAATAGTACTTGACCTCCCATATGGCATCTCGGTACATCTATGTTGGGATTGTCTAGCCCTGTGTGCTCTCAAGCTGCTAGTGTCTCCCTATCTCCTGTGCTAGCTATATCTCGATGGCCTATCTCTGCTACACCACCTGATCCCGCTCTGCTTGGGCCTGATCTCTCTCGGCCATCAATGTGGCAACCTATGCATGGAGTTGTTGGATTAATGCATCCCTTTGTTTTGGCTGAGGTGGTGGAAGTGGTGGCTGCAGTGGATGGTCTCTCAATGGTGTTTGGACCCTTTGTTGGTCCCTCGATGGCTACTACTAGTGCCCCTTCCCTTGATCTCTCTGGTGTGGAGGTTCTCCTCCTCCTCCTCCTCTTTCTCCTTTGTCTCCATCTCTGTCTCCATCCCTATCTCCTTGGCCTCCTTGCCCCTACCCCCACCCTGATGTCCAACCTCAAGGCCTCTGTTGTAGTAACACTGCCCCTGGCACTATCAGTCTAATGGGAGGATGAAACTAATCAATGTATGCATGTGTCATCCCTGCATCTACCTGCTCTTGATCATATGCCTAGGGCCTCGCTACCAATTGTCTAAATGAAGCAACTACATCCTCTACTAGGATCATCCTACCCCATGTGGTCTCCTTAGTAGTGCGAGCAAATATGGCCACATATTGACCATCAGGCCTATCCTAAATCTCTCTGAATTGCCTAGCCACCTAATCTGGCAAATAATGCTCAATATGGTGTGCTTCCTACCCTGCATGATTCTATCCTTCCTAGAAAAGAAGAATTGTTGTACATCATTGTACCAGGTAGGCATCTTGATCCAAGGCCTCCATGTGAATACAGGCATCTCGTCAGTGAACCTCCTCTAGAGAGGGATGTTGACCCGTCTTGTGTGTGTGAAAGTCAAACCACCCCTGTATCTCTAGATGGCTAGGTCATCTAACTCCACATCAATCATCATAACTCATGGACATAGCACGACAATATGATCCCAGACCCAGATGTGTAGGAGAGAAACTCTGGCCCTGATTGCCCTGCTGTCACAGTATGCAAACTTGTGAAAATCATGATATAGTGAGGCCAACATCATTGGTCCCCACACAAAGTAGTCTCTCTAGTGGAGCATCTGCTCCTAAGCTAAGCCCCATCCTGGACTGAAATATTGGCTGCACCGATCTAGTGCCACAAGGCATGAGATAATATATGCCACGATTAATCAGAATGGTAACACCGAGCTCCTATACCGCTCTAGATCAATCTATCCCTCAACAAAAATGATCTCATCAAGTCCCATGACATTGTAACAGGCATCTACCCCAGCATCCATGTCATAAATCACCCTCTAGCCATGGATGAGAAATCAAAGAATTTTCCAAACATACTCTAGCGTGACTGTCACCTCGGTAGTAGGGAAGTGAAATGATGATGTCTCACTGTGCCGTCACTCTGCCAGTGTTGTCATCATACCTAGGTGTGTCCTAATGGGCAGTGCATAGGCAACGTACCATAGCCTTATCACCCCAAGGTCCTCCTGGAGCAACTCATCCAATCCTGTCAATATGCTCAGAATCGAGGACCTGTGCTCACGTGAATGTAAAATCTCTAAGTCCTCCTGCACTAGTAAAGTCACAACATCAAGCTTCGTAAAAAATTAGGATCCCATTTGAAGTTTTTGTGACCAAAATAGAAAATGTGTCGCTAATTTAAAGGCTCCAAACTGAGCTGCTGGAACCCTCTAAATTTCAAACTCCACCGCGGCGTCATAGTTTGACCGCATGTTTGTTTGAATCAAAACCATAAATTGCTAACTAGACCGCCACGACGCTATTTGCACATGTGACACACTTTGGAGTTTGTGCCCTAATTTCTAAACTATGACATCGTGTCACAAGAATCAATAGCAGTGCACTTTAAGGCTGTGTGATGCTGATTCTAAGCTTTCAGTGGCACCAAACAATTTTGCTTGACTCAATTTGACTTTTAACCCTATTTAATGCACACGAAGATCAAAAAAATAAGGTGGGGTAGGGTCACATACTAGTGGTCCTATGCTTGGGAGTCGCTGGTACACTCGCACTTGCTCTGAAATGTGACAAGGAAGCACTCGTTGCGCCATCTCACTAGAAGGTCAGAGCTCTAAAGGCAGGAAATCTCTAAAGGCTAAATGTGCAAATGAATTGAAAGTGACTCGTCGAGGGCTATTTAAGCATGAAAACTAGGGTTTTTTTACCCTATTTAGCTATCAAGCTAGGGTTTTCAACCCCTTATCCTATTTTCACCCAACTGAGGCTCGTTTTGCATCATTTTTTCACATTTTGGCACATCTTTTGCATCCAGGACCCTTTTTGGACCTGTCAAGCAACTTGTTCTCTTTCTCGCGAGATCACCAAAAAATCCAAATTTTCATCTGATCTCTCGAGGGGGCAGTATACCAGTGTAATTCTCTCGCTGGGGCAGTAGTGGGGCATTAAAAAAAAATAGAAATTTTTTGAATTTTGATCTCGACAAGGTTATTCTTTGAACCAATGCAACAGGTACATTGCTTCAAAGAGGGGCAAAATGTAGACATAGAAAATATACAAATTGATCCTATACACCTAATTCTAATTTTACTAACACCAGTTCATCTTGAATCATCACTCTACTAATCATTTAATTAAATAATCTCTACTTAATTAAATTCATCATATCTTATCTCTTAATTAAATAAATCAAATTTATCTGATTAAGTCATCCTCTCCTGTTAATTAAATAAATCATTTTATTTAATTAATCCTACAGTCCCTCTTCTAATTAAATAATTCATTTTATTTAATTAATCTCTAAAGTCATCTCATTTAAATTAAATAAATTTATCTTTATTTGATTTAAAACTAACACCATTCCCTTTAATTAAATAAATCAAACTTTATTTAATTAAGTCTAAATCATTATTCCTCTCATTTTGATTTATTTAAATCCTAAAATCTAAATCAAATTGTCAAATCAGCTAATTTCCATTTAAATTAATCAAATCATGATTAATCCTAATCTTAATCACTCAAATCCTCTAGCTTTTGCAACTTGCACGATAAATCAATTTATTTGATTTATTAAATCCTCCATTTTCATTCAAAAAGGCATCAAAAAGGAATATTCCTCAAATTCAAAAAGTCCCTCCAAATGGACTTGTCCTCTCGAACAAGGCATTAAAAGCCTCTTACATGTCCTTTCCTTGAGCCAAGTGGCATTTAATTCATTTCTTCTCTCCCTCCAACTTGTCACTTCTCCAAATTTAAAATTCCACCTAATATCATTTATGTGCACAATGACCAAAATGCGCTCCACCTTTGTCCACTCACATGTTGAGAAGTGGCTTTATGCTATTGATTGGTCTTTTATCCCACATTCATCCATTTTTCCTATTCTTCCATCTTTGTCTTCTATAAATAGAAGGCCCTTCTTCTAATTTTGGATCCACAATCTTTTCCATTTGCATACACAACTTGTGCAAAGTTATCATCTTCATGTTTTGAATCAAGTTTATCCATTTTCATCCATTTTCACGATTTCATAGCTAGGTTATGGAGAAATTTCATCAAGGAGCTTCAAATCTTCACCATTGATCATCAAGCTTGCAAGGAATGGGGAAAGGACCATTTTCCACATCAAAATGACACCAATTCCCCCATGGGATTGAGAGTTTGTTTATTTTGAGCAAGATTAGATAGTTTTTATTCATGTTCCTCATTTATTTCTTGTTCTTGATATTTCAAATGAATCTCATGGGGAATGTTGTTTCTAAGTTGCATTTTGGACTAATAACATGTGTTTGTTCTTTGTGTTTGTGCAGGTCTAGGATCACCATTCACAGTTACCATAGAATCCATTAATGGATGCTAAGCTAAATGGATAAAATTAATCTAATATGCTAAATAAAAGTGCCCAATATGGATGCAAGCTAAGTGTGAGTTTCAACAACACAAATTTCCAATCAAAAGATGGATCCATTTGTCTCCAAATAGTGATATATTTATAGGAGAGCAAATGAGAAATGAAGGGCTTAGATTGAAAAGATCAATCAATGGTCAATAATGAAAGGAGGATGAAACATAGATTGAGGATTCCAATCCATGGTCAAGGTCGAAATTTGACAAGGATCAATTAATTTAATCAATGGTCCAAATTAGCTTTCAAAAAACACTCTTCCTAAGAATTAGGAGGAGGTTAAGAGATATTTTGGAGGAATGAGTGCACAAAAGAGGATATTCCATAGGAATATTCTCTTTTGGAGGAATGTGCAAAGGATGAATATTCTAAGAATATTCCCTTACAAGTGGGAAGGTGAGGAAAATTAGCAATTTAGTTAATTAAAACTAAATATAAATGTGCAAGATGGAGAATAATATGATATTCATGAAATTACCCATTTATTTAATGAAAAAGGGAATGGAAAATGATATTTAATTAAATAGTTTAAGGTTATTTTATTAAATAAGAGGACCTAGGGTTTAAATTAAATAATTTCCATTATTTAACTAAACAAGATGAAATGTTAGTGTGAGAAGGGGTGAATTAACCCAATTAGGTCAATTAGATTAATAGGTGAAAAATGAGACATTTAATTAAATAGTAGGCTAATTTAATCAAATAGGCAAAAGGAAGATGGATTTCAGAACGAAATGATGTTAATATATTGGATCCAAGTGTGTACTACCATTCAGGACATGTTTAAGTGTCTATAATAACCTTCATGAATTGTGAGCACAAGCCTTCAAATATTCCTCTCAATGTTTCTTATAAGTAATTGGACTTATTTTTGGTGACTTATGGTTTCAAGTTTATGATAAAAGAAGTTTATAATTAGATGTCCAAGTTTGATGTACGCATAGGTTCATGAGGAGATCACCACATTCAACCATTCTTAGATATCATGGAGCATTTCCAATTTAATAATTAAGACACATGGATGAGGTATTTTACCAAATCCTTACATGGTGAAGGTAGAAGATGGCTAGTAAGTTTCCTTGATCATTGGTTCCTCAGCTGGAAAGATCTTATTGTAGCTTTTAATGAGAAAATGCATGTAATGTTGATAATCTCTCTTTTTCCCAAGAACTATTTGACACTAGAAGACATGAAGGAGAATCACCATGTGATTTATACACAAGGTTTATAGGTACTCTGCGATGCCAAATGATAGGCTAGGCTTTGGTGGTGGGGCTGCATACCTATGAGGCTTGCAAGAGCACTGGAAATATATGAATCATATTTATTATTAGCTTCTTGAAGGATGAATTTTGATGTATATATGAAAATGTTATGTCCAAATGAGGAATTGCGGTGATCAAATAAAAGTTTATAGTGAGCCCATATATATAATTTATGATGATAGAGATTACACGCACGAATATCCAAGTACAGGGTATGATGAGAAAGTTGAGATATTGAAGTTATACCTTGTAGTGGTTCTATTAATAAATGAATAAAAGTGTGCTTAGATATTCAATATAGTGGATCAACTTGCATGATCAATGATTATGTTGATAAGGAAAATGTTATGGATATAAAATTGTAGTTCAGTGATGATACTATTGAAGGTAAATGTTTAGACACTTAGTTTGAGGAACCTAAGCATAGTTTTAAACATGAGAAATTTATTTGTACTAATTATGATAATAATGAATTGGTTATTTCTCTGTTGTTTGTGATTACTCTCATGAGGATGAATTAGAGATATTTACTTCACATAAAGAGTGCATTGATGTGAATACTAATGAAAAAAAATGGTCACTTATAAAGTAAGAATATTTATGCTTTAGTGATTCTCTAGAGTATGTGTCAAAGTTGTTAGTTGTGGATATTGTGATTGGTGTTGAAAATTTATTTTCAAACTCTCTAATTGAATGTGTTGATTCTAAGTCCATTGATATTGGGACAGATTTAAATATTCATTCTAAGAAATTATAAAGAAAAATTGATTGTGAGATTCCTTGCAACTACAATTGTGCTATGGAAAATAGTTATAAAGAGCTCCAAACTAAGAGGCATTTTGAACTATTTAGTCCCTCTTCTGAGGCACTCCATATTGAGTTGTATATTGGTCCACAAGATCTAGATCAAATATTTTTCTTCAACTTGAGATCAAATATTTTTCTCAAACATGAAATAGAACATATGGAGTGATGGTGGAGCTAATAATTTTTATGAGAATAATGAATTGATGGCTGATAAGTATATTATTGTGGAAAATAAGTCTTATTTGAAAAGTATAATCTGAATACATAATGATGTGAGTGAACTGTAATGCTTAAAAAAAGGTGAGTGTAAGTGTGATGTAGATCAAAAGGAAAGGATTCTTGTATATGAAATTTTTTATAGTAGACTTGAGGATTTCCTACCATATGTGGGGCAAAATTTAGATCTTTGTCTTTGATTTATATAATTCTAATTTTTCTAATTTGAAACTAAACTATGATTTTATCACTTGTCAAAGTAAATGTATGCAAAGGTGTTCCTTGAGCATGATTCTTATGAAGGTTTTTAATTTGATATGGAACTGATTGATGCTATTAACTATTTTGAAATATCTTGTTCAATGGATTATGAGAATTCTCATTTCTTAGGCTAGCTTGATGATCTTGTGGCAATGCATTGTAGTAACGATGTGAAGTATTGCAATGAAATTGGTATGATATACATGTGATATAGGTACAACATGTGTTTTGCATGTTATTGTATCTTAGTTAGTACTATATTTCAAGGTTTTTAAAGGTATGACAAACTTTGGTAATGGAAAACCTAGGGATATGATGTGATATATTCATGCCAGGATTATTGCACATGCACACAATGTGTAGATCAAATTTTGGGGTAGTCATCAGAGAATAAAGTTTTGGATTGAAAGTATTAGTTCTATATTTTTGGTGGGCTATGGCCATTAGAGAATGTTTGAAAAATATGAAATTCGAGCATTACAAGATGAACAATTTTAATGCATTCAAGTTAGCATTTCGGTCTACACCTAGAGATCTCTTCTAGGATCTTGTTATGCCCACAAGGGAAATATGTCGCCGACCAAGAGACACTATTGGCACTTAATTTTGTGTCCCAATTAATAGACAAATTGATCCTCAATTTGATGGAGAAATCCTTTTTCAGGCCTCGGGTGCACAGACTAGCTCAAATTTTTTGGCATTAAAATACTAGGATTTATAGCTCATATCTAAAATCCATTTGATAGACGATATTAATAATTCATAAAATCCTCCTAGTTTCATTATTAATTCATTAACTCCCCCTAGTTTCATTTTTAAGGTAATTAGACAAGTTTCAAGCCTAAATTTAATATTTTCCAATATCCACAAGCAGGTCTACGAAGCATCATCAAAATGGAAAATTTTCAATCATTCTAGTAGTAGAACATGTGTTGATATTTAGTCATCAATCTCTAGATTCAATTTCAAGTTTGTTGGATAAGTATTAACGCTGTGGAAAATTTTCTTCTAAACCACCTACAAACTGCTTGCCATTACAGAAGAACCAGTGAAGATTGACCTATTTTTAAATTTTTTATGGAAGAATGAGGATCATTGGTATTACTCCTTACAAAATTTCATGGATTCTAGAAAAAAATTGAGATCATGATACAAATCAACACATTTAATTGTCAGTTTTATTTAAATCAAATTTGGATGTTACTAAACATTATTTTAAAGTTTCAATTGAGCAAAATGATTAAATGATGTTTTTTTAATATCATTTTACCCCGTTGATTTTTAAGCCCATGTTAAATTAAAATGAGGTAGAAAATGGCGTCCACCTTCATATATGAATTTTTCACATGAAAAATGTAAAACTAAAAGTCTCCTAGCACACCCGCGCATGTTTCCTCAAGCCTCTTATGTCAAAAAATATTTTGTGAAGAAATGTTGCACTGCAATAGAATGTGGGCATGTTTCATTATTTGCTGTATAAAAATGATATTACATCCAAAAATCTCAACATATATAAAAATGCCCTATATTACTTTTAAATGCCTATGCAACGTTTTAAATGCCCATCACAACTTTAAATTGACCCCCACTTAGAAGTGTGCTGCAAATAATGCAATCAAATAAATACACATGGAGGGGTGTTTTGTTGTGTTTTCAACATTGTTAAATGTAGAAAATTATCCCTTTCACATCCAAAATCTTCCAAACAAAATTTTACACACCCTACAACAGCAAAAACACTTTGCAATCTTCAAAAATTCACCATCAATATTTAAAGTTCCCTGCACAAAGAAAAACAACCAGCAGATAGTTAAAAATGCCTTGCAAATATTTCTAACACCCATCTATCTAGGAAATGTGTTTTTGGCATGAAAAATGGACAAGCTTAGGGTGTAAAGATTGATTTTAAAAATGTTGATTGCAAAGAGGAGGACAATGCAAGCAAAATACAAGGACAATGGTTACACAATTTTTTTTTTTAATTTTACAAAATGTTAGAGTAGGTGTAGGAAGAAATGTGAAGAGTTTGAGGGTGAGATTCTTGATGAAAGTTGAGTTTTCACTTTTCATTGAAGGGTAAGTGATGAAGGTTTTAATTTTTTATTTGAAAAATAATTTCATGGTTAGGGTAAAAGTCTAAATGGGAAATGTAAGTGAAAATGTGAAAATTATTTTAAATAAGGATAAATTAGAGAGTTTAAGGTATATTGTGGCATATTCCTTTAAGTCCAAGGTGTCAAATTGTATCAAGTGTCAATTTTATCTTCCAATTTGGGTTTCTCCCCCTTCTCTTTTAATGTAATTTATGGTTATTATTCAAAGTGTTTGTTGGGTTTTGGGGAGAGGCTGATGAATTTTTTGTAGGTCAATCTTAGGGTCAAGTTTATAATTCTTCGAGTTTCTAGTAAGTCAAATTGATGTAGAAATCTTCTTGAAAAAGACATTATAATCTTGAGTCTAATTCATGTTATGATATTCTAATATCTATTAAGACTCATTTCAAGTTTTCTCTACATTCTATCTCCATTTCTTTTTTATGTTTAAGGGAATCTAAGAGATTTCTAGGTACACATTTATTGCACTTATGCTAGAGTTTAGTTAGTTTTGTATTCAAATAATATATTAAAAGATCTTATTATGAATTATTTGTAATGGGGAGTCTTTCAAACTTGAAATGCAGGGTTTATGAGTTTGGGAAGGATTATTAAGAATAGGTTGCATTGTCTAAAAAATCAAGGCATTTGAGAGTTTAGGTTTTGTAAGGAAAATTCATGTATGATAGGCTTATCTAAAATATGATTTAATTTGTCATTGTTGTTATTTGTCTAGGATTGATTATTTTTGTAGGATAAGACACCAATATCATATGGTTATAGCTAATTAAACACCTTAAAATAATGAACATCTATAATAAGGTATTTATCGTCATGGAGTTTAAAGGATGCAAAGAATATGTCAAGTTTCTAACTCATTTTTCACTCCTTTATCTAATTTAGATGAAGATAAGTCATTTTTTGTATATTATTTATTCACAATGCTAGTAAATTATTTATTTATTTACAAAGGGTCATGCATGCATCTACTAAATATTAAATTATTAGCTTATACATTTGTAATGTGTTAATTATTCACTTGTTTAGAGTATGTAGCTTCAACCTGGTGTGTAACTAGAACAATTTGAGTTAGTAATAGATAGTTAGGCTTATGTATTATGTCAAATGTACTTGGTCATATGTTTGTAATACTGTATATAAAAAATATTTGTTATTGTTTACTTGACCCTTATAAGGATTACCCTTCTGAGTATTGTGAAGTTTGAAATGTAGAACATATAGTCCATTCTTTTCTCATTGGATTTTTCTTATCCTCAATCATAGATTTGTCATTTTACCTACATTACATGATCATCGAGTCTTGGTGTTATGTCATCTCTTAGAGTTGAGGGTGGTAGGAAAAAAAACCAAAACCCTACCATGCTTCATGATGCATTCCCTCCAAAATATTGTGTACTATTCAAAAGAGGGGGTCCTATGATCAAAATGATTATGTTCCTTTCGTTAAATTGGTCCTCAACATAATAGGATAACCCTAGATGAAGCAAGTCATAAGACTTTTTTTTAGTATATCTCGTTATAAGAGAATTTTTCTCATTTATAGAAGCAAGCTAAACACATGAGCCAAATTCTATGCCAACTTATGATAGTTGGAGTAAAGGACTCTATGAAGGCATAGGTAGAGGTTTGTATACCCCCTAAGATATGGATTTCTTCTCTCCTTTTGAGGTGACTCATAAAATAATATGTCCTATGACCAACATAAATATAAGTTTATCTTTGCTCCAACTTGACTGTAGTTAATGAATTTTATCCACATGTAGAATGATTTTCTTGTATCCTAGAGTCAACCAACTATCACCTAGGCATATAGGTGATGGATGTCATGATCTAATTGTGAGGCTTGGATGGATTTCTCTAGTAGCATTTAGGTGATAGAGCCAATGACATGTAGGCAATAGATGCCATTTTCTACCACGTAGTAATCCTATAGACTATGGGGAAAATAATTAATGAAAGATGAATAGGTTATTAAAATACCAAGCTAATCCATGTGTCCAAACCTTAGCATCTCCTTTTTGTGTGGTTGCATTGAAAACTAGTAAAGAGGAAATACCTTAGTATGGGTCAGTTATTAGTAGATATCTACCCTACTCACTGAATGAAGGTGACAATATACACTTGGATAGGGTGGATAGGGACTCTTACCCATGTGGTTGGGATCATATTGCACCATAGTTTGAATGATCAATAATGCAAAAGCCCAAGGAACAAACATGTCTTTAGGTTGATAGGCTAAGGCATGGTTTCTTTAACATTAACTGAATGTGTTTGTAAATTATTGATATTTATTTTATATTAATTGAATGTGGTTGTGAATTTCTATTTGGCACAATATTTACATCCTTAAGAATTTTATCTACAACAAGAATGTTTGAAATGCATATTTTCTTATGGTCCAAATTAGATAAATTATGAGCAATTTTGATTCTATTGCCTTAGCTTGTTGATCTATAGTGAGGAGATTAGGCCTAATATTGTCATATAACTAGAATATATAGTTATTTTACTAAGGATCTTTCTTAACCCTCTTTAGGAGCTACCATAATAGAGCAACAAGTGCATCAACTTCTATTGATGGTATTAGTAAGGTAAAATGAAATTACTAATCCAGGATGATTATTATACACTCATTTTATGAATACATATATTTGAAAAAGAATTATAGCCTCCTATAAAATTTGAAAAATCTTCTACAATCTAAAAAAAGCACCAAACATAGAAATTTATACTTCTAAATATCCTAGAGATGCCACCTCTTCGATTGGAATTTGATTTTTTTAATGACATAGAGAATGCAAACTATCTATTGATATTGAAGAATTAGTGTTTGATGTTGAAAAGTGAAAATCTTAGGTCACACTATCTCTAATTATGAGATAAATATTAGGTTTAAAAAGCAGAAATTTCAGTGTTATTCCCCTACCACTTGAAAAAAAAGAGAGTACAATATTTCTTGAGAAGATAAATTTTATGCTAAATTTTGTTTGAATTTTAATGAGATCACACAGCCTATAGCAAGCATGATTGATAAATGCAAAAGGATTACAAGTAGGACAAACAATGAGTGATTTTCCATTAGATAAGCTCTTTCAAAATCATTGGTCCCCACCATTGTAGATCACTCTAAATACTTCCGCCTCTTATGTTAAACCACACTTATATATAGTTTTGGAATATTATAAACAAGAAAAGGGCTTATATTATAATATAATAGCACTCATGATTCGAGGATTGAAAGGGATTGGAAATATATATTAATTCATTTATAAGAAACATCCCTCTCTAATAAAATCTCTTAAAATAGTTTTGATTGCCCCTATTGCTCTACGATAATAACATGAAAACATCCATATTTGAGAAAGAAAGTGATGGGTGATATCCTAAATGAATATCAAAGATCAAGAAAAATGTTGTCGATTTTTTTATTATAAAATTGATGAAAGCATTGGATTTGGCTAAATCTACTCAAATATGAAAACTAACTTAACTTTAATTAATTTCATTTATAATGATCTATAAAATTTAATTATTTTTATATTTATTTTTTAATATAGTAAATTAGCATATATATATTATTTTAATAATATATATAAAATATGTCAAGATATATCTTTTTTGAGGGGTCTATTTTTAATAATTTTTGTCATATAAGAGTGTAATAAATGCTTCGAGAAGGATATATGATAGCATAAATAAATATTTTAAGACACTTTGAAAAAAAAATGAAAATATAACTACACATATATACATAAGCATTTAGTTAACAATAATCACAAAGACAACATAGATTATGTGATTAAAAATGATTAAAATCATATTTATAGAAGATATATGACTTATATTTTTTTAAACCACATATATGCTTCAAAATATAACTACACATATGCATAAGTATTTAGTTAAGAATAACCAAGACAACATAGATTATAATGGTATGTCCTACAACAAACAACAGATGATGGAAATGTAATTATTCACATTCAACAATGAGTTGTAATTAAAGAATATAATTAACTTAATTAATTATATTAATTTAGTAACTTACTTTTGTATTCAATATTAAATTTAGAAAAATTCTTTCATAGTTAATTTTTTAAATTTTAGAAATTTTCTTTATGAGTGGTAATTTTTTACATATTTTTTAATATCTTATCCTTATAAATAAATATTAAATATTAATATATATAAAATACGTTGAAAGTTATATATTTAAAATAATATTTAAGTTTTATTGAAAATATTTAAAAAATTAAAAAAGCGGAAAAGTTAACAATAATGATTGCATTGTTTTTTCAAAAGATAAGAAGATAAGATATAAGAATTCTATTCTGATAGTCTCTCGTAATAATAGAAATAAAAATATAAAAAGAATGAAAAACAATTATTCTTTTTAAAAAAATCGAATTAATACACTTAAATTAAAATAATATATATGCTAGTTAAAAATATATATATAAAAAATGTGAAGAATAACTTTTCTTTTTTAAATGTGAGGACTATCTTTTTTCAAAAGATCTTGAATTTAAATATGTTAATTTAGAAACTTACTTTTACATGAAATAGTGAATTTAAATTATTTCTATTTTACTTACTTTGTTATTGTGATAACTTTTGAGCAATTTTATTACGCATAAATATTTGAATAGAATTTAATAAATTGATCAAAGAAAACTTCTCCTGCACATCAATTTTTACTTGAGGAGTTTTTCTTTACATCTTCCATCCCTTGTGAGTGTAAGAATGCCTCTCCGTGTAAAAAAGAACTGCCACTTGCACGTCAATTTTTACTCGAGGAGTTTTCCCCCAAACCTATGGTACCAAAGGGTGTCATGCCACTTGCACGTCAATTTATGTGTAATAATACATTTAATATATTTTCTTTTTATTCAATTTTCTAATTTGAAGTGTATTAATTGGAAATTGAAAAAAAAAATCTTTTTATTTCATTTTTTTAATAATTTTATTTCTATTATTAAAAATGTTTTCAGGAACATCAATTTTTTTTTTTTTTATATAATTTTAATTATATTAATTTAGTAACTTACTTTAATAGTAAATTTAGGAAAGGATTATTTTTAGAAATTTTCTTTTTATAAGTGAGTATTTGGCTTGGCAGCATTGTGATTAGGCATTATATAAATCAGTGTTTTCTGTAAAATATTAATTGTGTATATTAATTTAAACATGAAGTATAAAGAACTAAATTTAATATAAAATAAATAAATTATTGAGAATGAAATTAATTTCAACATTGTGAACTAATTTTAAGAAAATAAAATTTTTAAAATTTTAATTGTGTGAATAATCTATCTCTTCATGATAATAATATAATAGTAAAGAATTTAAAATAAGAATGGTGTAGTATTGTAATAATTAGTGTAATACTTGCATGCATAACCCTAAAAGGAAGTTGCAATTCCCTTTCTTTAAATGCAAAAAAAATTATTTTTTATTTTTTAGTACAAATGACATGTAAGGTGACACACATTGCCAACAACCTCTAAGGCCTGAGACAAGCTTACTTTAAAGCCAAACAACAAAAACATTAATGGCGAGAACATTAATCACTTAGGGAAATGAGACAACCTTACATTCCATACAAGATAACTTACAACGAAGGATAAGAAATACCAAAAGATTTCAATTAATAATATTTAAACAATAAGATTACAACACTCGTTCCCCGAATGAGGTAATTCCAACATAATGATTACATATTACAAATTCCACCTCGATAACAACTGAGGGGTAATAAAATACAATAAGAACTGAGAGAACAAGGCATGAGAAGAAACTGATTCCCACAAGCTCTCCAACTGGAAATCATGACCACACGAACAAGAATAAAAACCAACAGATTAAGATGAATGCCACCCGACCATGTGGAATCCAAAAGGTTCCACTCCCTCCGTGCTAGGAGATAGTAACCAGGAATTCCTACACAAGACCATCTACCACTAGACACGGGCCACACAAAACTGATACAAAATAAATACAAGACCTCATCACATGACTGAATGGTTATACGTGCAACTCTAGGTACGACTCACACAACACTATCATAGGTTACATTGCTTCCAGACATAGAATAGATCAAGAATGTCACAAACATCAAGTACAAACTGTTGACTTAGGAAGAGTGTCATCGCATAGCTCGTCAAGGGATATCCTCTAGGAATCTTCCTAGGCTTCGGCCCCCACCTTGGGTTATCCTGGTGGCCTCTACCGAAATCCCGCTACCCATGCTCACTCATGCAGAATCAAATACCTCTCCTGAAGACGAGATAGATGATCTTGCCATTCCAGGCCTTCCCGTCTCATCCCAAGTCTAAAACAAGCCCTTGGGCCTATGAGCGAGGCACAAATTATCTTGTTTAATGTTTGATGCAAACTAAGCTTCTAAAAGTTTAATTTAGTTATCACTAAATTAACCAGCTTACAAAGGGTTATCCTGGCACCACTTTGTGCGTGGTGCCCATTGCAAGCCACTCTCCTAAGACAACCCACACGGTGAAATCCACAATAAGAAACAAGATAACATGACCTCTCCATTTCAAGGAGGTAACAAAACAAGGATATTCACCCCAACACTGAAGACCACAAGGTCAAGACCCTCTCCAAACACTGGAGGCAACAAGGTCTAGCCCTCTCCAAACATGGGAGGAAACAAGGTCACATAATCCACTCCATACACTGGAGGAAAACAAAATAAAAAATACCACTCCATCTAAAGGAGGAACAAATTACATAACCCTCTCCTAATCCAAAGGAGACACACACCATCCCTGTTCGTGAAAACCGGGTGAAACAACATGGTGTAACTATGCACATTTTCCCCATGACACATCAAAAGTTGACTCACATACCACAACCGATACCAATAAATGAACTTCTATCTGGAAGACTTTCAATACAATCACTCTAATCCCACAACATTGAGAAAGTACATAAAAACACTAAAAGCATTTTGAGCAACCAAATGTGCTAATGTTCGGATTTCCTAAATCCAGTCAAACACAGTTTACATGACTTGCATTTATCCAATCAATCAAACCCATTTCTTTTCACGACATAGAAATATGCAAAGAACATAACACAAACTCTAAATTTCACAACCATATTCCAAAATCAAGACATTTTAATAAATAACATCATCGAACTAGAATTAAACCAATCAATCACTCTGTGTCTCACAATCATATATTGTAAATAAGTCCACTTGATTTATAAAACATTTGGATTAAATAAATTACTCTTATAGCAATAAGGAAAACAACTCAATCTCATATGATTCATGAAATCATTCGTTACTTCTAAGTTTAACCACTGTATTCTATAAATTAAACTTTTAGTAAATAATCATTTAGATCAAATAACTCAATCTTAATCTCAACTCCGCATTAAGTAAATCAACTAAAACTCATCTCTCCTTGAACACAAACATATTCCAATCAATTATACTAAATAGTATATACATAAATCCTCTTGCCGACATTAAAGAATTTAAACCAATTATAAAACTCTACTTGATCAATCTATAATTAATCAAAGTCAAATTATCAACAAACCAACATTTGACAAATAAAGTTCCTTGATTTAAATAAAGCATTCGCTAATCCTAAGCTCTTTAATTATGTTCCATAATTAATGATTTGGAACCACCTGATTGAACTAAGTCATTCATTATCTCTAAGTTTCTCAATTGTCTTCCATACTTAGATTGTTTTGATAAATAGACATCTAGATTAAATAAATTAATCTTTATTTCTAATTCGTATCAATAATTTAACTAAATTTTAATTAAATCACTTAATCTATATTACAACATGGATAAAATAAATAAATTAATCGAATTCAATATTCTAAATAATACAAATGATCAACATCAACTTCCATTTCTTCAATACCAATGCGATAATCATTTTAGAGTAAGTTCTATTTTCGATACTCAAATATCATTTAAATGTGTACCTCTAAAAGATCATTTAGGATTCCAAGATTTCTCGTTCAAAACATAATTTAAAACCCCATTAATTAAAATATATCTAATAATTTATATATTTCAATTAATCATGTTTAATTCCCTTTTATTTTACCTAAACAAAATATGTCTTTAATATACATTTATAAAATAGCTTAAAATCACTTCTTTCTAAATTTATGGCTATTTATTAAAAATGTCAATCTCTTCAAATATAAAAATCACATGATCATTTTAACAATCCAATTAAAACATTTAACATTATTTAAATATGCCAAATATAATTTGCATATAAATAAATTATATAAATTTAAATTTAAACTCCCATTAAATAAAATATAACAAATAATATATATATTTTTCAATTAATTCATATTTTAAAATCCCCATGATTTAAATATATTTTGAACTTATACTAAAATTCATTTAATTTAATATATATTAAATATATATTATATTTTATATAATATTATATATTATATATTATATATATTATATAAAACATAATATAAGATAATATTTAGAAAGTTAAATTAAAAGCAAAAGAAATTTCAAAAAAAAATAATCACACAGAAAGGGCCTAAGCCCTGGGCACGCAGGCCCTAGCCACCCATGGCGGCAGAGCCTGTGTGTTCAACACATGGCGCCCACCTCCCGGTCGGGCGGTGGAGCCTGTGCACTGGGCGCACAGTGCCCACCTCCCTGTCGGGTGGCAGATCCTGTGTGCAGAGCACACAATGCCCTCCTCCCTGCGGGGCGGCGGTCGCGGCGGCGGTGGTGGTGGGGGTTGGTCTCCCCACCCCACCAACTAAAATTTTATTTTTATTTAAATAATTTTGACCAAAAAATGAAATCAAATGAAAATAAAAACAACCTTGAGTCTGTCAAAAAAAATAGAACAAAATTTCACACATAAATTTTAGAAAACAAACTCCCAGTTGCATAAATTTATATGCAAAAATATAAATGAAACAAACCCATTTCAAACTACCCAGATACAGTCAGATTGAGCAAATTTTATTGAAAAGAAAATTAAGAAGTATTTTTTTCAAGCACAAAATATGACAAATTTTTCTAGGTTTTCTCCATTTTGCCAAATAAGTTAAATCTTTCCATTTGAATCCCTCTAAGTTTTGTGTTGATGGTTTTAAACAAATTTTTCATGGGTTTAATTTGAATCCAAGCAATGTTTCCAAGATTTACACCCAGGCAACCAGGATTTCAAAACATTCATGACAAGATTTAATCTATTTTCAAATGATCCAAAGCAAGAGTATGAGAAACCTGATTTTTCTCCAAGATTTGCAGATTCGAATGGAGCTTTCAAGAACCTCTTCAAATCCAGCTCGAGCAACTTTCAATCTCCTTCCCAAATCCAAAACCAAGCCACCACCAAGAAGAGGATCTCTCTCCAAAAATGCAATATTTATTTTTAACTTGGATCCATTTCCTTTTGCAAAATAGGGTTTTTTTCCCCAAAATGATCAAAACCCTCAAAATCCCTCTTACCAAATATAATTTAAAAAACATGGGAATATTTTTAATTTTTAATTGAAAATTCAATTTAGAATTTTTAATTCAACTTTATGCTTTTTCCAAATTTCTCACATAAGCAGTTCAAAATTACCAATAAATAATTTCCTCAACAATATTTTTCAAAAGTGGAATTAAAACATATTGTCATTTAATTATTTATTTTAATTTAATCGTAACTATTCAGACAAGATTTTAATTAAATCCTAAATATCCAATATAACTTCCATTTTCAATTTCATTTAAATTTAGATATACAATAATGCCAAAATCAGTATTTCGTTTAATATATCACTATTAATCTAATTAATTAATAAACTAAATCTAGTTTATTAATTAATCAAATCAATCAATAACCTAATAATTATTTTATTAATTTCATCAAATAAATCAATAAAATAAATCGCATTTCAACATTGCAGCTAAACACATTTAATCATTAATTAAACTATACCTAGCATTTAATAAACTTTAAAATTTGAAATTAAATAAACACTCAAGGGGAAACTGGCCAAGTTAAAATGACTAACCCTGACAACAACCCGACAACACGTTATGACTAGGGTGACGACTTGGCTCGAAAAACCTAGCTACTATCTCCCAATCAATTACCGTTGGTAAATGGACACACTCAAACCTGTGAAACCAGGTGGAGTCGATGTCATGTACCTGCCAACCTGCAACAAAGAGCATGTCAAACGTACATATATATATATATAATATGATTAAACACACTATGAAGAGGGAATCTTGGAATTGTAGGGCGCTTGCAAGCGAGTGATACAATCTGTCCCTTTCACCAATACAGTATCACTAACTGATGCATCTAACATCAAAGATATGATCAATAGCATACAACATCATTTAATCAAATATCTTCTAAGTTACTCCAAATCACCTCATAAAGATAGCATCAGAATAAGATCACATCACATCAACATATAACTTCACATCATTTAACAATCATGATCACAAGTAATTAAGTTCCAAAGTCCAAGCATGTTCAGACACAATCATCACATCATAATATAACATGTGCATCACTAAACAGTTCATGATTAAATAATCACTAAGTTCATAGTCACATCATAAGCATAATCAAACATTACCAAGAAAACACTACCGATCCAAATATCCAAAATGGAGGGGTGTTACATTTAGAATAATATAAAAAAATATAATAATAAGAATAATATAATATTTCCAAATTTAATATTATTAATATTAATATTAACAATATTATATTAATGAAAATGTAAAATATAAAATAAAAATAAAAATTATGTAATAATACTAAAATATTATAATCTTATAATACTTACTTTAGCTAAACCCTAATACTAAATATAAGTGAATACTAAATCTTACTAATACCTCCTCTAGTTGAACCATAATCCAAACCCTTAAGCTAGCCTTAATTTATATTCATATTAACAATAATATATTAATAAAAATATAAATAATATAAGAATAATAAAAATCATAATAAAATAATAGTATAATATAATAATTTAATATTATTAACATAATAATAAAACTAATATATTAATAATAATATAATACAACAATTTAATACTACTATTCATAATAATGTAATACTAACCCTTAAGCTAGCCTTAATTTATATTAATATTAGGGGTTGGGGCCCTAGTTCAGTTGGCTAAATCTTTCCTGTTGCAGGAGGTTGGTCACGAGGTCTAGTCTCCCCCACCCCCGTGGTACCGGAGGGCGTGTTGCACCAGCGCCGCCAGTCACATTAAAAATTTTACCAGGCACACTGCAGTTTATATGGGGTCGTGCTACCCGATTCCTGCAGTCTAAAAAAAAAAAAATTATATTAATATTAACAATAACATATTAATTCGCCTATCATGGTCTAAAGTTGGTACAAGTTAAAGGCTATAAGAAAGTATGGCTTGAGGGGGAATCTCTCAATATCATCAATAATTTGAAGAATTGTGCAACCCCTTCATGAACTATTGAATCTTTGATTAGGGAATCTATTGATATTCTTAATTCTTTTGATGAATATTACATCTCTCATATTTTGAGAGAGGACAACAGATTAGCTAATTTCTTCACTAATCTTGGAGTTAGAGGTGTGAGGGAAGGAGATTTGAATGACCCCCTCCCTATAGAGGCAATAGCAAGTATTAATCATGGTTGCCAAATTTAAAATGGTTGAGGATTTATTATGGTTAGCTGTGTGCATGACTATCTTCACGTGGCCAATGATTATGTGGAGGGATGGTAAGCCAAATTTGAAACGATATAATGGTATGGTGGCTAATATCCATAGGGAATGGAACTCTAGGATCATAATTCTATCCTACCTTAATTCCCTTTTCACATGTGTAAACTATGATTTTGGTTTGACCCCTCACAATGCTTTACTCCTCCTAGGGTTTTTCACCTAAAACGAGAAACAGGATTGGATGGGGACTAAAATACAAAGATTTACACTCAAGACTAATGTTAATGAGATGTATTATGCCTTATTAAGATTTCCTAATGCTCTGATTTGAAACTGAAATGATTTAATGATGCAAAACTATGAAAATGTAAAGTGCTGGAAAACACAATGTGATATGTAGAAATGCCTAAGAATGCAACTAAATGATGAAATAACAAAACAAAATGGAAGAGGTGAACCTAGAAAAAAAATATTGATGTTGGAAGATTCTGGAATAGTGAAAAATTAACTGAAATATTGATCAGGACACTTATGCCAGTCTGGGTGACTTAGTCCCAATTTCAGGAAACTTTGTAAGAATAGGAATCTATGAAATGGGTATCTAGAAATGTCAAAATTAGTTTTCAGGCCCGGAAGTGGGACTAATTCACCACTAGTGGAAACTTAGTCCTCCTACAGATTTCAAGAAATTTAGGACAGAATCTCGTAGTCTTAGGTCTGCACTTCGTTTTCTAATAGGTGTTTGTACTTGATTCTGCAGAAATCGGGGTAGAAAGTGTCTCCAAGCTTGAATTAGGGTTGTCTCGACATGATTGACTTTGTGCACTTTTTGATCACTTTTCAACACCTATTGCTTGAAAAATCTCCATACAAAAGTCACATGCAAAAGGGGAAAAATGGTTGAGGGTTAGAGAATAGGTGTTTTCCTTGGTCAAACCCCACTTTGGTAATCAAACCCTAAACAATGAAATGAGATGAAAATAAAGTGATAAATAGATAACATGCAAGTTCAAATGTCATAAACTTACCACACCATTGATGCTCAAATCTGAAGATGTGCAATGAGGAACTCCAATAGCTTGACTTGATAATGCTTGATTTGCTTCAATGCTTAATGAGTGCAAGATATTGTATGTGATTTGGGGATAGATGATTGTAGGAGATGTAAAAAGAGGTGAAAAACCCTTATTTATACTTGATTTTACTAGAATTCCACAAAAGTAACATCACAGGCCGACCTCAAGGGTTAGAGGACAAAATCCTGCTAGAAATTTAAAATTATTTTGAGTTTTGTGCCAAAAAGGACTAAGTCGCCCCTATTGGTGACTTAGTCCCACTTAAGAAAATTAAGTGGGTGTCAGGAATTTTGAGGCATTAAAATTTTTCCAATATCCTTAACAACACACTTGAACATGGCTAGAAAGTGTAGTAAGGGGTCATTTAGACATGAGAAAGGGTTGAATTAGTAAAATTAAGCCTAGAAAAGCATGAAATCTTGTTACAAGAATTTACAACACTTCAAAATAGGACTTAATAAGTGATGAAAAAGTGATTTTAAGGTGAATTGTAATGAATAGAGTCTAGAAAAGTGTAGAAATGTTTTACAACACTTCACAACACCTTAAAACTTAGACATCATAATTTGAATGTTTATGCCCTAATGTGAATGTTTCGACCACATTACAACATTATACCTAGGAAAAAATCAAGCCAAAGCCCATTAGAAAGACTCAAGTGAGCATAAAAATGTCAACTATACATTTTTTGATGACACATTAAGCCCCCACTTTAGTGAGAGGATGAACTTGCTTCAAACTCTCGCTAAAGTAGCCCAACATGCACATAGAGAGGGATCCAAATGCACTCATGATGGTAAGATGAAACAACAATAATCAAGAGGGATGATCAAGCTCCCAGGATCAAGATCTCATGGAAAACCAAACATAAGAGAAAAGGATCATGCATGATGATGAGAAGGAATAAAAGCTTTGATCATTTTTCCAACTCATTGTGGATTAGATCTAGGTTGACTATTTGAAAAAGAGAATGCATACTCACTCTGGGGTGACAAAACTCATGGCGGTTCGTCAGGTGAGATAACCCAAAAAGGTAAGATACATACACTAGTTGGTATGCACTCACAAACACATAGGTGGCTATGGGGAAATTCATGCCTCATAATGGTTTTCCCGCTCAACCATATCAAAGTTATACGTCTTGATAAATTTAACAAGGCACCACAAAGACAATGTCGGGTCGTGCTTCATGAGACAAGAAAAGCTTCGTATGCTTAGAGCTCATGAACAAATGCAAAAGGTACCACAGGCATGCAAGTTGCATTATGCAAGGTGGTAAAAATGTAAATGTTAAAATGAAAAAGTTGTTCAAAGGAGTCTTGTTAAGTTCATGCAAGGTTTATCACTTAGGGAAAATTGTTTCTAATGTCTCCAAGAGAGGACCAATCAAAGAATAGAATATTCACAACTTAGGGGATGTAGTGCATCACATCAGGCCACTAAGAGGAATGTAATATGCTAAGATAGATCACCCTTATGAAGGAAATAACACCCAATGTCATCCACAAAGTAGCAAATGCGTAGTATGAAGTGACAAGGCTACACTATGAACCAAGAATGCAAATGAAATTATGCTAATGTATGGCCCCCACTTTAAAGGAATTGCTACACAATGTTCTGAGAGCAATTACTTTAAAGTAGCAAAGGAAAGAAGATGCAAAAAGAAAACAAGACATGAGAGCCAACTTGGAAGCCTCTATGCCAACTCATATGTTTCCAAGTAAGACTACTTCATGTAAATGAAAAAGAAAGCAAAAGAAAAGAGGGTTGTACCCCAGAAAGGAATACACCAAACACATAAGGGATCTATGCATTTGGGGTTAGTATGTTTGCTGCTGCAATATTTTTATGAAAGAGCTTGGAACTGACATCATTCCCCAAAGCACATAGAACTAGAAGAATGACACAAAGAGAGCAAAAAAAACAAAAACCGAAGTTCGTTTTGAGTCAACATGGAAGAGACATTGCGGTCTCAATGCTTTGCATTGTCCCCAAAAGGAAAACACAAGCAAAAAGAAAATGAAAAGGAAAAAGCAAAGGAAAAATATTTTGAGTCAACATGAAGGAGACATTGTGATCTCAATACCTTGAATCATCCCCAAAAGGAAAACACAAGAATAAGATAAAAGGAAAAGGGACCTTTTGGGTCAACATGGAAGAGTCATAGGGTGTCTCAATGCTTTGCGTCATCCCCAAAAGGAAAAAATAAAACAAAAACAAAAAGGGGCCTTTTGGGTCAACACGGAAGAGACATAGGGTGTCTCAATGCTTTGCGTCATCCCCAAAAGGAAAACAAAAAAGTAAAAAGTACGAGAGATAGAAGAATAGAGATACAAATAGAGGAAGTGTACAAAGAGAGAAAACATCAAACACACAATACGAGGGAACATTATATGCACAAAAGTACACTAGAGAAAAGAAAAAAGAAAAAGAAAAATGCAAAAAGGCTAGCAAGGGGAATGCAAGTCGACCATCTAACAAGTCATCTACCTCCCAATCATGTTCAATATATTGTGAGGGTGGTTGACTATCCAAAGGAAGAATTGCAAGTGCTGAACTAGATGTACTAGGTTCTTCACTTGGTGTAGAAGATTTATCATTTAAGTTCATGGTAGATGAAAATAAGGAATTTAGATCATTATGCACTTCTTCATATATTCTTGTGATCTCATCATTGCCATCATCGTCAAGATTGATGATGATGGGAGGACAAAGGGTTATCTCAAAGGAAGGATGAATCAAGAGTTGCAGTTGTTGGATCAGTTCATTTTGTTGTGAGGGCTAGATCATGTTACCTTGTGGAATGTCGAGAGGAGGAGGGTGATCATCTATTGCTTATGTCAAAGGAAGAGCTTGATTTTCTTTTTTATTTGCATTTTGCATTTGATGAGAAAGGAGATGACGATGACGCCTATGCTCTCGAGCACTGCGGTTTTGTTTAATTTTATTTTGAATTCATTGAGGTGTAAGAGTGGGTTGATCCATCATAGGTTCCTTGTCTTCTTGAGGGGGAAGAACAAGAGGAGCCAAAGAAAATGGGTCAATCACTTTCTCTTTGGCTTTATAAACTTGTTTAATGTGAGGAGGCATGATGAGATTAAATTCAGTTTTTCTTGGACGTTTATATGAGGAAGAGGAGGTGTTAATGGATGGTGGCTCATGAGTTTGCATTGGGTGTTCAATCTCAGACTCAGGTTCAAGCATGATCTTGTTGAGGATAGGAGAAGCGGAGGTGGACGAGGATGTGTTATGAAGATACAATTTGGCTATTTGTTTGGCTTTGAATTTTTGGTAGGCTATGAAAAATAAATCTTTCTGAGGGGTGATGTGTTCCATAGGGGTAGGCCAAAAGTCTTCTAAGGAAAAAATACCTTTAGAGGAAAATGGATTAAAGCCACTATGGTGTATGATGAATATTTCATTGTGATGTGGAAACTTCAAACACTTGTGAACAACTAAAGGGACCGCTTTCATTGAGTAAATCCAAGGATGGCCTAGCCACAAATGAGATTGATCTGATTGCAGAATAATAGAAAATGTTACATCCAAAGTCTTGGGTCCTATTTGTAAGGGGAGTATGATTGATCTGATCATAGGGCACACGAAACCAATATGCATTTTAATCCATGAAATTGGTTTGTTATAATCATCTTGATATAGCTCATGTAATACTAAAAATTCTTTTGTGATCACATTCTTGCCATAGGCGAGATCTATTAATATCCCATTGGTGGCCTTATCATAGATTCGACTAGCTTTGTAAAGATGACCATCAAGAATCTTTGGAATAAAAAGTAATAACAAGATTTTTGTTGGTTGGTCCCTTACGAGGGATAATGTCTATCATACCTACAAGTTCATCCATAGGAGTAACTTGGGTAATGTTTGGAGTTATATCATGTTGTTCATTATTTGTATCAATGTTCATGACTTGAGGGTTTGAAGGTTCACTAGTCTTGACAAATGAAATATTGTATTTAGGCATAGGGTTGGTAAAGATTTGTAAATTTTGGTTAGGGGGTGCAACAACCTTATTGCCTTGATCATTGACACCCACGATCGATAAACAACCCGAATCAATGAAGTCTTGAACTAAGTGTTTGAGATGCTTACATTGTTTAGTGTCATGTCCATTTTGGCGATGAAATGACAATAAGAATTTTTTTTGAAGGTAGGTGGTAAAGGCTTGGTGGTATCAAGTGGTTTAACTATAGGAAAAGTTATCATTTGTTTTTGTACTAGTTGATTCATTGTGTTATGGAGAGTATAGGGTAAGGGTGTAAATTGTCTCTTCGGGTCCCCATAGGAAAAGGGTACCACTACTTTAATAGCCACCACTTGACTTGGAATAGGTTGGGGTGGTTGTGGAGAAGGTTGATTGAATTTTAAAAAGCCTCAGTTGGGTTTTCTAAAGTTTTTCACATTGTTGTGGGTGGTTTGCTCAAACTTCTCGGCTCCATTAGAAGTGTACTTTGAATCACAACTAGAAACCGAGTTGTGATAATCACAAAGGGTGGTGCATAAATTCATGAACAAAGGAAATTTCATCATAGTTACATTATCTTGAAGGTGAGTGTGCAAGTTTTTGATAAACATCTTCTGCAGATGTGAGTTAGGAATCTTGACATCAATTTGAGCATATAATGATTGATAACGTGAAATGAAATCTGTAACTTTTTCATTGACATTTTCTTTACATCACATTAAATCAGCCATGGTAATTTTAGGAGTCATATGGACTTGGAAATGACTTATAAAGGCATCCAAAAGTTCATTAAATGATCGTATTGAATGATTGGGTAAGTTGGAAAACCACTCCAATGCAATGCCTTTTAAGGTTCGAGGAAAAAATTTAGCTGATAATCGGTCATCAAGAACAAAATCACTACACAAGGTTGTATATGCATTGACATGATTAGTAGGGTCTCCTTTACCTCCGTATTTATCAAACCTAGGCATTTCAATTCCTTGTGGCATCTGAGTGCGTAAGATTTCAAGGGATAATGGACTACTACGGACATGATATGTAGGTGAAGCATTTTGACTTTGGCTAATGGTGGAGATTTGTTGTTGCATGGATGAAATAGTGTTAAAGAGTTGTTTAATGATGGGATCAATGTAAGTGGTATGAGGTGGAAGGTAAAATGAAGATGGAGTGTATGTAATGTTAGGGGAAGTGAAAGGGGAACTTAGAGGGGTGAAGGTGGAAGAGGGAATGTTCGATGCCATAAAAGAAATAGGAATGCTAGTTGGAATTGCGAAAGAAGAAGCCACATGACTAACATGTTGCATAGTTGTTGTAACTTGAGGAGTGGTATAAGTTGGTATAGATGCTATGGTTGAAGGGGGAGGAATGTGAGATCCTCCTTGGCTTGCAACTATGTTTTCTGATTGGGATGTGGAAGGAGCATGTTTATTGTACATCTTGGAAATTTTCTTCATAACTTGTAAGCCATCATCACTTTCAATCAAATGATGAAGGTTTTCTATGGCAGGTATGGCAGTGGCGGAAATGTTTTCAAGGGACAAGTCTTGTTGTAAATGTGCAAAATCTTCATGAATACTTATGACTTTATCTTGCAGAATTGCACTAGTTTGTGTGTCAACATTCATAGGGTGGGAAGGTGAAGGCATGTGAATGGTAGTATCCATGCCTAATGCACCATTGTCTATACTAGGAGTAGGAGCTCTTGAGATCCCAAGGTCCGCTATGAAAGTGTTATCGCGGGAAGCCATGAGTCTAGAACTTTGTCTCACTAAAGTATTATCAATGGGACACCAAATACTCATACAAGTACCACAATAGATAGGGTGGATGCAAATGAAATTCAATATAGGACGAATGAAATGCAAAAAGAAATAATTATGTAAACTAAAATAGAGATGTTGTACCAGAAATTAGAAGTACATAAAATACCCAAAAATTACAAGAAAATACAATGTAAAGTATACAAAAGGACTAAGTCGCCCAGGGTGGCAATTTAGTCCCACTGATATTTTTTTATGTTTTTTTAAAGAATTTTTAAATGCAATTTTATGTATTTTAGATTCACAAATGCAACTACAGTATGTGAATGCAGAGTTTTTGTCTTTTTCAATGCAAAAATGATACAATAATGCAAGAAAATATGAACTCTTTCACTAATGTAATTTGAAACCCTAGGATGCACTTTAACTAATGCAAGATGCAATGAAAGTGAAACCTAGTATGCACATAAAAATCAGAGAGGAACAATGTTCAAAAAGATGCAGGTTCACCAAAATGTAAATTATGATTTTCGTTTGACCCCTCACAATGCTTTACTCCTCCTAGGGTTTTTCACCTAAAAGGAGAAAGGGGATTTGATGGGGACTAAAATGAAAAGGTTTAAACTCAATAATAATGTTAATGAGATGTATTATTCCTAATTAAGATGTCCTAATACTCTGATTTGAAATTGAAATGATTTAATGATGCAAAACTATGAAAATGTAAAGTGCTGGAAAACACAATGTGATGGGTAGAAATGCCTAAGAATGCAACTAAATGATGAAATAACAAAACATAATGGAAGAGGTGAACATGGAAAAAAAAGGTTGATGTTGGAAGATTCTAGAATCCTAAAAAATTGACTGAAATGTTGATCTGGACACTTGTACCAATTTGGGTGACTTAGTCCCAATTTTAGGAAACTTTGTTGGAATGGGAATCTACCAAATGGGTATCTAGAAATGTCAAAACTAGTTTTCAAACCCGGAAGTGGGACTAATTCACCACTATTAGTGACTTAGTCCTCCTACAGATTTTGGGAAATTCGGGATAAAATCTTGTAGTCTTAGGTCTGCACTTCGTTTTCTAACAGGTGTCTGTACTTGATTATGCAGAAAATGGGGTAGAAAGTCTCTCCAAGCTTGAATTAGGGTTTTCTTGACATGATTGACTTTGTGAACTTTTTTACCACTTTTCAACACCTATTGCTTGACAAATCTGCATACAAAAGTCACATGCAAAAGGGGAAAAATGGTTGAGGGTTAGAGAATAGGGGTTTGCCTTGGTCAAAACCCACTTTGGTAATCAAACCCTAAACAATGAAATGAGATGAAAAGAGAGTGATAAATAGATAACATGCAAGTGCAAATTTCATAAACTTACCACACCATTTATGCTCAAATTTGAAGATGTGCAATGAAGAACTCTAATAGCTTGACTTGATAATGCTTGATTTGCTTCAATGCTTAATGAGTGCAAGAGATTGTATGTGATTGTATTTGATTTGGAGATAGATGATTGTAGGAGATGTAAAATGAGGTAAAAAACCCTTATTTATACCTAATTTTACTAAAATTCCCTGAAAATAATACATCATAGGCCAACCTCAAGGGTTAGAGGATAAAATCCTGCTAGAAATTTAAAATTATTTTTAGTTTTTTTCCAAAAAGGACTAAGTCACCCCTATTGGTGACTTAAACCCACTTAAGAAAATTAAGTGGGTGTCGAGAACTTTGGGGCATTAAAAGTTGTCCAATGGGAATACCCTTAATAACACACTTGAAAATGGCCAAAAAGTGTATTAAGGGGTCATTTAGACATGAGAAAGCATTGAATTAGTGAAATTAAGCCTAGAAAAGAATGAAATCTTGTTACAAGACTTTACAACACTTCAAAATAGGACTTAATAAGTGATGAAAAGGTTATTTTTTAGGTGAATTATAATGAATAGATTCTAGAAAAGTGTAGAAATGTTTTACAACATTTCAAAAAACCTTCACAAGACATCATAATTTGAATGTTTAAGCCCTAATGTGAATGTTTTGACCACATTACAACATTATACCTAGGAAAAAATAAAGCCAAAGCCCATTAGAAAGAATCAAGTGAGCATAAAAATGTCAACTATACATTTTTTGGCGACACAACATGAATTATGGGCATTCTTTGCATCATCTTCTCGAGGTTTCTTCTCATTGCATTCAAAGCTCTCAAGCTTATAGACTGCAAATTCTATAGACATGGGAGGCGATAGGAACTATGTGGAGCCCTTCTCTTGTGAAGATTTCAAGAAGAAGCCAGAGGTTTGGTAGGTGTTAGAGAAAGGTGGGTTGACTCCATACCTGGAGAGATTGGATGGTAACAATCCACATACTATTACATTGTTTGCAAAAGCATGGAACAACATGGTATTGAAGTTGGGTAGAATGAAGTTTGATGTGAATGAAGATTTTATAGCAAATATCACTGGGTTTCCCATGGATGGTATGAAATTTTTCAGAGACAAGAAGGAGTCACAAAATTCCATGCAAATTTTCTCCAAGGGGGATGAAGCTAAATACTTGAAGATGGCAAAGAGTGGGGGTTACCAGAGGAGCTCTCTCAAGGAACTATGGGGAGATGTGGCCGAGGAACTCATGTGTTATATTACCCTAGAAGGACACTTCTCTGTGGTAAATGCTTACCACTTCCTTATGCTTAATCATTTCTACCACAAGAAAAGAATTTCCTTTCCCTATTGTCCCCTAGCGTCACTAGATTCTGGTCTCAAGGACCATAAGAGAAACCCAAAAAATCCAGTTTTGCATGTGGGGATAATCCTTTTAATTTCAAAGAATTCCAAATCTTTTGAGGTGGCCAAGCCGATTGCTACCCCTACGGGTAAGCAGGTAAAGTGAGTGGAGGAGTATGAGACTTTCTCTAAAGAGGAGTTGATTAGTAGGAATGGGAAGAAGAGAAAACATGTCTTGGAAAAGGAGTCAAAATATGAGGAGGATGTGGACTATGTCCCAGACTCTCTTGCTTCTATGGAGGTGGCTCCACAACCCCCTGTTGTGGGGAAGTCTAAGAAAGTGGTGTTAAACCCTAATAAGGGTTATGAGACTTGGGGTGATGAGGTGGTTGCTAATTTTTTGAGTAATTTCTTGAAGGAGAAGAATTATTTGTATGGTGAGGCATCATCACCACCCCCTATGACAAAGTAGAAGAAGGAGCTGGAGGTGGGAAGTAAGAAGGAACTAAAGGTCTGAGAGTCAATTGTTGGAGAGGAACTCTCCCCTCATGATCACAGGCAGACAAGATGATGATGATTCCCCAATTGTGAACCCAAGAATGCAAAAGAAAGGAAAGGCTATGGTTGAAGGTCGATAGGATGTTGTGGATATCTGGGTTGTGGACCTAGATCGGCAAAAGAAAAGAAAGGATGTGGCTGAGGAGATTTCAGATTCCATTCAAAAAATAAAAATGCTATTTGTTGTTGGGAAAGGTAAGGACGTCTCTGTCAGTTAGGACAAGGTAAGCTCCTCTTAGGAGGATGATGCTATGGGTAAGGGGGTTTTCAATTTTGATAGGGAAGAATTTCTGATGTTTTGGGAATTGCTAGAGAGGGTTCCATTGTTTTATTCAAATTGTTCAAATGGGTTTTCCATGAATTTAATATGAATAATGTCAAAGTACGGGGTGCGATGAGTAAAGTTAAAGAGTCTTTAGTTCATAACCAAATTGATGAACTATTTAATTCCTTGAATATTGTGGTAGAGGAAAATCTTAAGCTGAAACAAAATCTAGAAGGTAGAGTTCTCACCCTAGAGGATAAATTGGAGAGAATTTGTGCTAGCATGGCCAAGGGTAGGGAGGTGACTAAGTCTATGGTTAACTTTGAATCTTTTGGTATTACCTCTCCTTTTGTTAGTGCCAAGAATTGCAAGGAGACTGTTCATGCCAAAGAGACTAGTGCTGGTGGCAAGCTAATGGAGGAAGAGGTTTATCTTGATAAGGGTGGGGATAAGAATAATGTTTTGATTAATGAGGTGAATGTAGATGGTCCTGGGGCTAGAACTAGAAACAAGACCAAGGCTTAGGTTGGGGCTCTTGGAAAATAACTATTTGATGTCTTGAATGATGGTTAGAAGGCTTTGACGAGTGATGTGGAGGCTGCTAATATCCTGAAGAACATGTAGTGTTGTTGTTTGGGGTCCTCCTTTTTTGTTGATGATTTGTTGTCGGTTCACTACGTATGGGTTGATATATACTTATTATAGTTTTCTTTAGTTTTAGTTGCTTTCTTTTTTAAATGGTTATGGGACCCTTCAAAACCCGTTTCTTACCTCTAATAAAAAAAATAACATATTAATAAATATATATATATATATAATAACATAATCTCGTATTAACAAAAATGGCATCCATTAAACAAATATTCAAGCATTCTATATAGTTTTAACTACAAATTAATATTTTATTGTATGAAAATAGGGTTTGTAATAATATTTAAGATAAGTATTCTTATCTTATCCTTGTTATATTTGTAGACATGTAAAATTGACCTAACACTTATCACACACCCTTTTCACATCATCAACATCATTATCATCTGACATCACTACATTTCACATCAATTGCATCTCAAACCCTAATTTCCCCTATTAATTGAATAATACAACATTATTTAATTAATTCACTTTTCCATCATTTTTGACGAAATACATAAATTCTATTTATTTAATAAAGTCCTAAAACCCTATTTCTACTATTAATTGAATAAAGAAACATTATTTAATTAATTCAGGTTTCTATCATTTTGACCAATTAAATAAATTTCATTTAATGAAGTCCTAATCTCACTTTATTTCATCCTAATTCATTAAATAATATCAATCATTTAATTTTGCCGCAAAATCACCTTATTCCCCTAAGTTAATGGAATTATTAAATCATAATAATTTAATTATGATACTTTCCCTCCAAAATTTGAATAATTTGAATAAACTTTTCAAATCATTTATCAAAAACCAAATGAAACTAATGCAACTTTGTTTGCAAAATTCAAACTTGATTTGCACGGTCAACTCCAAAATGAACTAATTAATTAAATCAATTAATCAATTAATCAATCATTCTCAACCACTTTCTTGATTGAGCAAATTATGATCCCCCGATTTCTCGATCTATTCTTGACTAATCAATCTATTCCTAACTGATCAATCTATATTCCTGACTAATCAATCTATTCCTCAATCTCATAGATTACTCAATCTATTCTGTAATCACACAAATTGTGCAATCTACTTTGCATAGATTATTCATGTCTAAATCCTCTCATCACCTTTCAACTATTGATCTTGATTCAACATTGTTCAATCCTGATTGTCCATTTCAAATCATATTTTCTATGTAAAAATGATCTTTCCTCACAAAAAAGGATTGAAGAATCAACTCATTTTGCACATCAAAGTACTACTGACATTCACAATCACCATTGATAGAGATTCAACATTTCTTCGATCAACCAAGATGTTGTTCTTCAAATCTTTAGTACACGAACCATGGAGGCTTCGCAATGATACAATCAACCACATCCTCGCGAATATACTCCAATACAAGATGGGTAATAGTTTGATTATTGAATTCATTTGTTTATGTATTTCATTTTCATGTTCTTGAATTTAGTCTTCTAAATTGTGCATTTCGTAAGTGTAGGAATAGATCGTAGATTAATGTTCTTCATCTTATATTAGATTCTATTTTTTATTATGTTTGTCTTATTTATGTCTATGATTCCCCCCTCACATATTTTGGCACGCTCGATGGGACCATGGTCCTAAAAACTAACTTTTCTATGAGTTTAAATTGAAGTTGTAGGTTTATGGAGCACTTTTGAAAATGTTTCACATACTGTTCCAGAAATTTTGCACTTGCCTATCAAGAAATATGTGCATTTGACTCTGAAAACCGTGTGTAGACACTAAAAAATGTCCTAAGCATACTAACACCATTTTTCCATTATCTAGGGTCATACTTCTGCTATTAATTAAATAATCCTTAATTATCTAATTAGTTCATTTAATTCATTTATCCATTAATCTTGATTAATTAAATAAATTACATTTATTTAATTATGTCACTAATGCCTTTCCTCTATAATCAAATAAACTTTATTTATTTAACTATTTACACTTTCCACTATAATTAAATAATTATATTAATAATTTAATTATTCACTGTTAGCTTTTCTATCACAAATTAATTGAATCTTATTTAATTAATGACTTATCTTTTTTCTCTCACTTTTTGAATTAAATTTCTATTTAATCAAAAAGTTAACTCGTGTTTTTCCTCTTGCAATGAACTAATGTTTCCATTATTTCAAAATTCACTTTCCTCTTCAAACTAATCAATTTTGTTAAAAAATCATTCAATTTCCTCTTTCTTCTTCACTCTCAATCTTATCTTATCTCGTCTCATTCAATTTCATCCATTGATCGAATTAATGTCTTTTCAATCTCGATCGTCCATTTTCCATATGTCTCTCTATAAATACCATCATCATTTATCATTTTGGATCATCTTATAATATCTTAAAAAATATAGAATTTATATGCTTTCATGCTAGGAGGATTAGAATCTTCAATATTTTGCTTTGTCATTGTCATAGGCCTATTTGCATACTCAATAAAAATATGAGGGAAATTATCATACTTAAGCAAAATGGAGAAGCGCTAAGGAGATAATTCAATGGATGCATGAAGGATTGAGTGAGATTGTTTCATTTTGTTTTATGCTTTTATGTTTTCAGTGTTCTCGATCTAGTTGATTGGGGTTTTGGTGTTTATCAATTTAATAATGCTTTAAACTTGAAAATCTAACCTTGATACAAATGGTGAACCCTACGTGAATTCTTTTATGGAAGATTTAATTCCTTGTAGCTTTTATCAAACAACTTTTATTTGAATATCTTTTATGTATATTTAATTTCTTGCAGCAATAACTCTTGCATGCTTGTGAGAATATTTTGTGTCAGGCTCAACAGTAGACTCCAGTACCATCTTCGCACAACAGTCACCTTCGACTCTTCCTTTACCTCTGTTTTCATGGCAATGACATGCCTTCTTTAATTTAGATTTTTAATTTGAGTTATATTTTTAATTTATTTTTTTCTAATTTAATTAGATTTAGATTTTTTCTAATTTAGTTTAGACTTACATTTTTCTAATTTAGTTTTAAATTTAGATTTTTCTAATTTAGTTAGATTTAAATTTAGATTAAATTTAGATTTTTAATTTAATTTAGATCTTTAATTAGATTTTAATTATATCTTTAATTTAGATGTTTAATTAGATTTTAGTTCTTTTAATTAGATTTTTAATTTAGATGGTTTTCGAGAAATGGAGACGGTGATGAAGGTTTTCAATAAAGGATTTGTATAGGACACACAGGCTTAAGCGACCTACCTCCTTTCCTGCTCTGTGTGCTGTGCATGCCCCTCATGGGCTTTGGTTCATCACGTTTGGAGGTTGGCAGTTGCATGCAAGGCTAGTTGGGTCTATTTTCTCTTGGATCAAACTCTTTTATATTTCTATTTTTTGCTTCTCTTGTTGCATGGGGGTTGTGTTTTAGGTGTTGGGTGGGTGTTTTTTCCATGGCACCCTCTGGGGGCTACAGAGACCCAACTCTTTTATCTTTTAAATAAGTTGCCATGAAAGGTGATTCATCTTCATTAGGGCATGGAGATGCTATTAATTTCCTGCTGCAAGCTGCAAAGGATTCATAGATAAATCATTCTTTGGAATCAAAATCAAAACCAATTGGTTGCTTGGAAAGGAGAAAAGATTGCTCGATTATGGTGATAAATCCTAAAGATGTTTCTGAAGATGTCAATCAGATCATGCTTTAATTTGCAATTTAATGGGAGTTTGTATTTGTTGCCATTTTTTAAGGCATGGGCTCGGAGAAATTGGAACCCAGAGGGCAATATGGAGATTATCTTGGGAGTGAATGGTTATTTCTTTGTTGTGTTCTCTAGGCTAGTAGATCGACATATGGTTTTTGAAGGTGGCCCTTATTTCCATAATCAGGCTGGAATCTTTATTAAACCATGGCATTTCTAGGGTTTGATCCCTTTGAGGAGCTCCTGTCAAATATTTTGATGTGGGTTTGATTGCCTCGGCTTCCAATGGAATTTTAGAAGAAAGATGTGATGCATTCTATTGCTATAACTTTAGGGAAGCCCTTGGGTCCTTCTCATCAAACCCTTGATCATAGGGTGACCTCCTTTTCTCAGCTTTGTGTGGAAATTGATTTGAACATTCCATTGCTAGAATCTATGGAGATTAAATTGGGAGGTATGAGCTTGATTCAACAGGTGGATTATGAGGCCCTTCTCTTCCATTGTAGGTTGTGTCATGAGTATGGACACTTGCAAAGAAATTGTCCTAAATCTAGAGGTAACTCTCAGCAATCTCAACCTAAGCATCAAGTTTCTAATTCTAAAGCAAAGGGAAAAGCACCTGTTAAAAATGAGGAAAATGATTCAAAGGGGTTTATTCCTGGGAAAGGTCAATCCAAAGCTAGGGTTTAATCCGACAAAATAAGGTTGTGCAGAAAGAAGGTTTTGGTAACAAGTTTGATGTCCTTGAAAATTTTGAGGACTTGGATTCAATGGAGTGTTATATTTCTCTAGAAGGTCAAGGAACATAAGGTGTGGACCCATCTACCCATATATCCCAAATTCCTACTCATGGAGTAGCTTCGCTTGAGGGTTTAAAGGATGAAATACCAAAGTCACTGGATTGGTTTGAGAAATTAGGGGATACTCAAGAGCTTGGTGGAGTACTTGGGGTTGTCATGGTGGAGAATCCTCTATGTGAGAACCCTCTGGTATTGGATGACAATGAGGTATATACTAACCTAGCTATAGACTCTGGAACAAAGGAAGATGGTAAAAAGAAGAATATGCCCCACTTAGGAATTAATCAAAAGAGCTTAAAGAAGGGGACATCGGATAAGGTAGGAAAGGTGGGCAGGAAAAAGTATATGGAAAAGATGAAGATTATGGGTGAGTCCTTAGTGGAATCAGGTATTGTTAAGACTTTGGGCTGTCACTTCGCTTCATCCCAGAAATTATTGTGTTGTCATGGAATGCAAGGGGTTTCAGTAGCATCCCTAGACAAAAGGCTATCTGTGATTTGATCCATGATCACAGTCCTGATATTATTTGTATCCAAGAAACTAAAATTTCTATAGACAAAATGAGTATTGCTTCTTCCAAAGTATGGAGGAGAGTTCAATGTCAATGTATTGGAGCTCAAGGAGTGGCTGGTGGTGTTTCTTTCCTTTGGAACCCATGTGGGATAAATCCTCTTTAGTGGGTGGCTTATAAGAATTCCCTTTCGGTGCTTGCATCTTGTTTTGATACTGGAGTGGTTTCTCTTTTTTTAAGTGTTTATGTGCCTAATGATCTACTAGGTAAGATAATGTTATGGTCTCATATAAAAATTCATTAGGTCTTTGGCTCCTTGTTTCCCTTGGATCCTTGCAGGAAATTTCAATTCTATTTGCTGCCTGGCGGAAAAGTTTGGAGGAGTAGGTTGGTTGGGTCCTGCTTCATCCTTGATGTGTGATAATATCTCTCTTCTCAAGCTGGTGAATGTGAAGCCTATTAATGGTACTTTCACTCGACATAACAAAAGATGTGGGGAGGGCTCTATTTCAAAGAGGCTTGATATATTTTTAGTCTCTAAGCATTGGCTTGGAGATTGTTTGGCTCCATCTTCTGATATCTTGGGCTGGAAAGGATCAGATCATTGGCCTATCAAATTCTCATCTCTTTGGTTCTCTTTGTACAAGAGCCCTCCTTTTAAATTCCATCTCATGTGGCTTCGTATTCCTAGTTTGCACTAGTTGGTGGAGAGATGGTGGGCTGAGGGGAAACCTTCTTTTGATACTACCATGTTCTCTCCTTTCAAGAGGATCCAGTTTGTTAAGTATAAGCTTAAAAGATGGAATAAAACTTCATTTGGGAATATTTTCCTTGAGAAAAAGAAAATTTAGGCATAGTTGGAAAGCATCACTTTCAAGATTAAGCAAGAAGGTATGATGGTAGATCTACTTGAGAAAGATTCTAAACTTTCTAGAGATCTTTCTAAATGGGAGTTACGAGAGGATATTTTTTGGAAACAAAAGTCTCATATTGATTGGCTTCATGAGGGGGATAAGAACACCACTTTTTTTCATAACTCTGTAAAGGAGAAAAGGTATGGTAATTTGATCACCTCTATAATTTCAGGGCATGGTTATCCTTTGTCTTCTTTTTAGGCCATTTCAGAGGAAGCTATTAGGTTCTTTTCTTCTCATTTCACAGAGGAAAACCAGATGGCAGTGGCTAAGGAGGATTTAGTCATTGATAATATCCCCAAGGTTGTTTCTAGGGAAAAGAATAACTTCCTTCTAATTCTCATTTCCCTAGAGGATGTTGAGAGCTTTGTTTTCCAGATGAAGAAAGGAAAAGCTCCAGGTCTTGATAGCTTCCTGATAGAGTTTTTTCAGGAGTTGAGGGATATCTTGAAACTTGATTTGTTAGAGGTGGTAAGAGAGTCTCAAGAAAATAAGTAGATGCTCAAGGTATTTAATTTAAGCTTATTGGCTTTCATTCCTAAAAAAGAAGGTTCCAACTCCTTTGACTCTTTTAGGCCTATTGCTTTATGTAATATTGCTTTTAGGATTATCACTAAGCTGGTTGTAGAAAGGTTGAAAACTTGTCTGGCTTGATTTCTTTGGAGCAAGGGGGTTTTGTCAAAGGTCATTAGATTGTGGAAGGGATTGTAGTGGCAATAGAAGTTGTACATTCCATGGCCTCTTCTAAGGAGAAATCATTTTTTATAAAATTGGATATGTCTAAGGCTTATGACAAGGTTCGGTGGTCATTTCTTCAACGCATGCTAGTGGCCTTTGGGTTTCATCCCGATTGGATTTCATGGGTCATGAGTTGTGTGACTACGTCTTCATTCTCCATTTTGATTAATGGCTTGCCTTCCCTTACCTTTTTTTCTTTGAGGGGACTCAAGAAAGGTGATTATTTATCTCCGTATCTCTTCATTCTTTTGGCTAAAGGTCTTGGCAGATTGCTGAGATGATACATGGACCGTGATCTTATTAAAGGTTGGATCTAGAGCCTAGGTTTAGACTCCCAATCCCACCTCTAGTTTGTTGATGATACTACTTTGATGGGGTTGGAAAAAATTGATGAGGTAACTAATTTCAGGAAGGCTCTTGATATTTATATGGCCATTTATGGTCAAAGGATTAATGAGGGAAAGTCTAGTATTATTTTCTTCAATACCCCTATGCTAATCTAGAAAAGGATTGCCCATATTCTTCATTTTTTAGATTGGGGGTCTAGCTTTGGATTATTTGGGTATGTCCCTTTATGTTGGAAATATGAATAAGATGCACTGGTAGCACATCTTGGACAAATTTGGATCAAAGGTCAATCAATGGACTTTTTGTTGGTTATCCTTTACTATGAGGTTGATTCTTTTGAAATCTATTTTGTAGGCTCTCCCTTTGTACAGGTTCATGGTCTTGGCTACTCCTAAGGGTTTTTTTAAGTAATATGACTCTCTTTCTAGGAAATTCTTATGGGCTGAGAATTTGGAGAATCAAAAGTGGATCTTGGTGAGTTGGGACCAGGTTTGCAAGCCCAAGGAGTGTGGTGGCTTGGGTCTTCGGTAGTCAGGGCACAATTGTCTAGCTCTTGCAACAAAACATTGTTGGAGGTGGTGTACTCTTTCTGACCAGCCATGGGATTGAATTCTGAACTTCAAATATCTTGGTGGTTTGACTGATGTGGACATTTCTCATATGGAATTAATGGGTAAGGGCTCTATGATCTAAAATACTATAAAATGAGGTTCCACCCTCATCAAGGAGGGTCTCTTTTGAATAATTAATAGATGTAATATTGCTCATTTTTTGTTGGAATCTTAGGATAGTCATCTGCCTATACTTTCTTCTCACCCTCAACTTTAGGCTTTAAGTGAATCTCTTGTGGAGGTGAGCTAGTCAAATATTGATAGCTTTAAGGTATCTTCTTCTATGGGGACCTCTATGGCATCACTATGGTTCTTGGCCTAATGGGGGTTCTCTGCAGGAGAGAAACACTTTTTGTCGATCCTCACCAAGCGTCCTTGTAGTTCTTTGGATGTGGAGGATGGGATAGCCTGGGGTAATGGTCCCAAAGGGAGGTACACTGTGGATCAGGGTTATGATGTTTTATTTGATCGACATTATGACTTGGAGGAGAGTCCTTGGTGGAGACATATATGGAACAAGATTGGTTGGACCAAGTGTAATCTATTTATGTGGGTTTTGAGTTTGAATAAATACCTGACTTGGGAGAACATTAGGAAAAGGGTATTTTGTGGTCCTTTGATTTGCTTTCTTTGTGGAAATAGTGAGGAGAGTTCTAGCCATTTGTTCTTCCAGTGCTCTTTCTCAACAAAAATTTGGAGATGGTGGTGGAATTTATGGAAGTGATCGTCGGTTTAGGCCTCATGTCTATATGATCTTTGGGTGAACTTGGGCCCTCCTCTAGCTTTTTCTTCCTTCTTGGTGCCAGCTTAGGATTTGGTTCCCTCAATTATCTGGAAACTTTGGCTAGAGAGAAATAGGTGGATTTTCATGATCGAAGGTAGGTGGCCCTACAAATTTCGTTTAAGATTAAGAGTATGCTCAAGGAGACTACAAAGGCTAAGTTCAAACTAGATGAAGATTTGAATTCAAAAAATTCTAGGCTCTTTTCCCTTTTGGAGCATTCTAGGACTTCTTTGGTTTGGTCTCAGCATGGGTTTTCAAAGAAGGTGTCCATGAAGGTGAATCGTGTGGGTAAGTGGTGTTCACCTCCAACTGATGTTTATAAAATAATCATGGATGGTTCTTCTCATGGTAATCACAGTGTTTCTGACATTGGTGGAGTGGGATGGGATAGCAGTGGTTGGGCCTAATTTTCCTTTTCTATTTATATGGTGAATAGTCTAATAACCAAATCGAGGCATGTGCTCTTTTTAAAGCTTTGGAGAAAGCTTTTGAGTTGGGTTGGAGGAAGGTGATTTTTGAGATGGACTTGATGATTCTTGTTTCTCTACTAAAAACCTAGGATTTCCAGAATTGTTCCTCGAGAATAGGTGTGATTGCTCTAAGACAAATTCTAAATTTGGCCTCAAATTTTTTTTCGATTTCCTTTGTGCATATTCCAAGGGAGTGGAACAAAGTAGCTGATTGTCTAGCTAAATGGGGTTCTGATGAGATGGGTACTTGGTTTGTTTGGGGCTTGGGTCAACTTGACCAGCAAAAATGTTAGCAATTGGCTCAGTTTCTTCATGAGAATCAACATGTGTAGAAGTTTGGGTTGGTCTGGTTGTATTCCCTTTGGTGTTGGGATGATGGTTGGAGGGGTGGATATTTAGGACATCACCTTTAGTCCTTTCTCTCTCTGATATTCCCAGTACCTTTGGGGCCTCTGTCCCTGTTTGTATTCCTGGTGGGGTGATCCCACAATACTGGTTTCTGTACCTTTTTAGCCAACCTAGATATAATCAATTGATTTTTCTAACTAAATCTTCTAATTTCTCGAAAGTACTCCTATAGTGGCTAAACTATGAGGAATTTGAAGATGATGCAAACTAGAGTTTCGTCACATTTTGTCTATAGATTCTAAAAATATTTTTTGCAAAATTTTTGGAATCAGATTGCACTTTTTTCCATCTCCCTTCAAAACAAGTTTTGTATCAGTAAATACCATTTTAAGGAGGCATGCCCACTTTTATACAATATAAATTTTTTCTATGAAGGATAAAATTCTATTTCTTTAGAATTTAGATTTGTAACTATGATATCTTAACTTTCATTTTGGTTTCTGTAAAGTGTTTTATTGAATATTTTTTCCTTAATCAAGTTTCAAAGTCAAACCAATTACAATTCAGACATAGGTGGACCGTATACAACAAACTTTTTTTCTATGTATCAAAATTCAAATTTTTTTTACTAGATCAAGGACATCAATACCTAGCCCCCACATATTTTTCAAAAATCTATTTTGATAATCTTCTATTTTTCCACATGTGTAGGACAAAGAGCTTGATTTTTGGTGAAAAACCTATGTTTAATCAAACTAAAAATAAATACATAATAAAACCAAAACATATTAAAATTATATTCGATGGATACCTTGTTTTGAGGACTACCATCATTCAATTGTGTGTGTGAATTCTCCTCCATTTTCATCTTCAACTTGAGCTTTGTAGGAAAAAAATTTGCATATTTTTGGTGCTAGATGGGGAGAAGGGGGGAAAAGGAGGGTTTGAATGAACCTAGGTTCAAGCAAACCCCCCTTGGAGGTTCACTTGAATTTAGGTTCATTCGAACCATGGTTCGAGTGAACCCCCCTTTCTACAAAGTTGCTCTTTGTTTTTTATTACGAGAAATGTGAAATATGTGGGACCTAACATTTAATGGGGTTCAATCGAAGGGGGGTTTGAGTGAACCCCTATTGGGTTCATTCAGACCCTAAGTTTGTTTGAACCCCCCAAAACCCAAAAAAAAATCATGGGGGTGTTTTTTGCAATTTTGCTTCCTCAACAGAATTGCAAACCAATTTTGTGGGATCACCCTAGCTTTTCTATCAATAAAATTTTCACCCTCCTTGTTTAAAAAAAATATTTTTTATATATTTTTAATTAGATTTTAGTTTTATTTAATTAGATTTTCAATTACATTTTAGGTTAATTAGATTTTTAGCCTTAATTAGATTTCAATTTTTTTAATTTAGTCTAGGTTTAGATTTTATTTTTTAATTTAATTTAGACTTATATTTTAGATGTTTTTTAAATGTTATTTTTTTCATTTTAGTTTAATTTTAGTTTTGTGGTTAACTTTGTTAATTTGGCTTCTTGCAGGTTCATTTTTCCAAGGCTCAAAAAAAAAAAAAAAATCTCATTTACTGAAGACTAAAAATCAAAACTACTAATGACATTTGGTGCAAGACGTTGCTTGAAGATTTAATTTTTTTAAACGGACTGTCTTTTAGTATAGCAAACATTTCATTTGGTGCTTAAAATGAACTTTGTTTGTCATTTTTGGTGGACATGCACATTTTGTGTTACCCAAGCTAGTGTGTGTGTATTATCTCCCCTTGTGCACTTGTGCGATCATAGGTGACGAGAAATACACATTGGTCTCCTTTTTTTTAGGAGAGGCTTCCTTAGGGATTTCATCACCTTAGGCTTTGGCCTCGAGCATGTTTCCTAGTGGGCTATATCAAAGGGCCGAAGAATGAAAGTTGTAACCAAGGAGTAGCTAGCATTGTTTGAAGCGAAGCCACGAGACCCTTGGTCCACCAAGACTTTCTAGTGATGCGAGTGGAGGTGGGCCTCCCAGTTCTCAGGCTATTATAGATGGGCTCTCTATTCACGAAAGTCCCCCACTATACACCTCTTGTTTTTAGAAGCCTAGGAGCCTTTTGACCATTGCTTGGTATAGTGTAGGGTACAATATCATGCCTGATGATACTCACTACTGACTCCCTTGAGTACAGATAGTAAATTCCTTGAGATCTTTGGGTCTTTGAGAATTCAAAGTTTGTTGTGCCGAAGAAGTGTGTGTCGTGGAGGGGAGCCAGTTCCCCAAAAATTCTAAGCTATCCACTCTTAAAAGAGAAGTGTTTCACACTTATCTTGGGGTATTTCAGTGGGCTATACCAAGTATACAAACCTTTTTGAATAACTAGGTTCTGCTTGTCTTAAGAGTGTCTTTATTTGTGATATACCAGTGAAGCCATTGGGCTCTCTACCCTTAATCCATACCATTTTTTTTTAGTTAAGAGTTAACAACCACTTTGTCTACCAATTGTTTTATGTGTGTGTATTCAAACAAAAAAAAAACAAAACTTACACCTAAAAATTGTAACACTTCACAGCTTTAGAACAAGCAACATTTTTTAACAAAACATCCAAAATCAGGTCAAACTCTTGCCAAAATCAAATTCAAACTTCTGAGATCCACTTTCAGACCAACTTCTTGTTGTGATTCCTATTTAAATCCAGAAACTTGCTCAATTCACCTTGCACATCATCATTCCATTATTAGGTCACCATTTTGGGCACCTTAGCATCCTCATTACTTGCATATCCCAACATCACATTAGGCTACCTTTTCACACTTTTAGGCTTTACACCTTGTGGATTTTAGGATAGAGGAACTATCTATACCTTGGCACAAATCATTGCTTCAACAAAAAAATTTCATTTTCCCAAGTCACTCTTTAACTTCATCCTTTATCATTTTGGTGATAATTTCCTACTCACAAGTCTAGTTGGGAAACTCACCTTGTCACTCTTTTCACTAGTCCTAGAAAAGTTCCATTTGATAATCCTAGTTGAAACATTGGTTTACCCTTGGATGGTTAGTGATCCTCTTCTTACATCTTTCAAAAGTGTTTAAGCCCTCAAGTTCACTATAGCTATCCATCACCTCTTAGTCACTTGCATCCTTCATACTACAACATAACATCTAACATTATCATTATCAATTCTAGTCTTGTTGCATACATTAGACATCTTTCATCCTTAAGATACCAAAAATACCAAAAAAATAGTTGCATTACATTTAGGCATACATTATTTGAAAATACAAATAACATAGCTTAGGTTGCATACCTTAGACTTAATTCATCCTCTTTGCATTGGCATACCTTGGACATCATACCATATATTTTGGACCGTAGTGACACCATGTATTCAATTCACCTTGATATGCTTGCTAGTCAAGTTGAATACAAATTAATCTGCAATGGGAAAGCCCAACAAACCATAAAATTAAAGAGGCAATGGATTAATTCTCTATCCCAATCCCACATAATCCATAGTCAACCACCCATCTATCCCTCTTACCAAAAACTCATAAACTCTAGTCCTCCATCCATCTACCCTCACTATCAAGAGTCCCTTAACATGATCTATACCATTAACACACAACAAACATCCACTTATCACCCTTATCCTAACCTTGACAAGGGAAACCAACCTTCCACTAGTCAATTCCAAGCCTTTACATCCTATCCTAGTCCATCATTCCTCAACCCATTCCAAGCCTCCATTGTTGGATTTTGTTGATATGTGGTTTTCATTGATGTCAACACTATTGGCATTAATGTCATTTGAGGCTATATATGTTGAGGATATTGAGAAAATTTTAATAAAGAGAGTTGCAAGTTGTCAAGTTTAGTATGGCCAACATGTTGATGGCTCACTCAGTATCTTGATGATAAGAGGTTGTGGATTAAAGGGTTCGTTGTCAAGTATATCTAGTTTATCCATGTTAAGTTTCAAAGATCTGCATGAATATTTGATTGAGTTATGAGTATCTATGTTCTGACAGTTTTTCTATTGCTTCAATTGGTGTTCCTGAATGGAGATGATGTGATTTTGGTAACGTGAAGTGTTGCAGATAGTTCTCTGATGATTCATGATGTTTATGAATGTTTCTAGATCATGATCTATCATTTTTGTGCATCCACATTGATCGGTGTGCTCACAATTGGAGATTTTCTCTTGCGTGTTCATGTTTTTTATGTTCTTGGATGACAGGGTGATTGTAGCATTTTGTGGATCTTCGAGGAATAATTTTTGAAGATAAAAAACATGAACACTCAAGAGATTATTTATGTCCTAACTATGATTGATAAATAAATAACATGAACACGTAAGAGATTATTTATTTATGTAGGGTGATAAATAATTAGCAATGATTGATTCACATTGCTAATTATTTATGTTTTGGGCCGACAATTTGTATTCATTTTATATTTTATTGAAGCCGACTTGTAGATGGTGTTATTCTTGGTTGTGGATATAAATGAGCGATTGTTTTATCATTTGAAGAAGTGTGTGAGCATGTTGTGAAGTAGAGTGTGTGAGTCTTGTGTGCGAACAAAGTTTAAATCATTCGAAGGTATAAGTAAAGTGTGAAGAGTGAGCAGATTTTATGTGTTTAACCGAAACTATAATTAGGCATGAGCTAAAGCTATTTTCTCAGTTCAATCTTGTGGATGTAATCCAAATCTTTCTATAAGACAGTGAGTCTTCCTTGGGCAATAATCCTTGTTGTATTTGAGCAGTGAGCTCTAGGTAGTGTGCCTAAATGCACGTGCATTCCCATTTATTCCTTTATACCTTTAATAGGGTATAATATTGTGGACTATCCTCCACCGTGGTTTTTCCCCTAACAGGGTTTCCACATAAAAATATTGGTGTTATGTGTGTTTATGATGTGTTGAAGACTTATGCTTTCATGGTTATTAATTAGATCTAAGAATAAGGTTAATAAGTTTAATAAGTTTGAATTTCTATGACAACTGATTCACCCCCCCTCTCAGATGTCTTCCTTTGTGTTGCCAACAATTGGTATTAGAGTAGGTTCCTTGGAATAATTTTAATAGCTTGAGGTGATCCGGGATGGTGAAATATAAGAAGGATAGCTTGAGATTTTATAGAACAAATTATTCTATGTGGAAGAATCGAATGGAGTGTCATCTTAGGTGCATTGGTGAATCCTACTGGAACATTACAAAGAATAGATATATCATTCCAAAGAATGGTCCTTCTACTTCTGTTGAGATCAAATATGTTGAGTACAATATCAGGGCTAAGGAAGCATTGTTGAGTGCTTTGATTGATTTCGAGATGAAAAATGTAATGGATTTGAAGACTGCTTATGAGATCTAGAAAAAGTTGGAAACTTTGTATGAAGGTGATGCACATGTGAAGCTTGTTAAGCTGCAAAGTTTGAATGGAAAATATGAAACATTGAAAATGGGTGAAGATGAAAACATTACTGCTTTCATGAAAAGAGTGAATGAAATTTTGTGTAATATCAGTTGTGCTAGTGGAACATTGGAAGAATCAGAGGATTGTTACTAAAGTGCTCAGATCCTTTCCTTTTACATACAAACACAAAGTTTCTACTATTGAGGAGATCCAGACTCTGACAAGTGTAACTAGAGACATGTTGATTGATAAGCTTGATGTTTTTGAGTTAAGTGAGTTAAGTGAGTTTAGGGATGAGCAAAGATATGATCTAAGTGAAATTTCTTCTAGAAAGGTGTTCAAGTATGAGGAAGAAATGAGAGAGATTGAAGAAGAGAGAAATCTAGATGAGCTTGAAGCAATTCTTGTCAAGGGAGCACCCAAAGGAGAAGGTAAGTATAAAGGGAAATTTCCTCAAATGATTTTCTTGCAATAAGATAGGTCACTTTTCCTCAAGGTGTCTAGAAAGAGTTCCTAATCCAAGACCTAACAAGCCTAGATTTCAAAGAAAATGTTATTATGCTACTGATGAAGTTGTGATAGATGATGAATTTGATAAAGGAAATGCAAGTGAAGATGAATGGGTATTTATTGCTATCAAGGAAAATGATTTGGTACCTACTGAATCTACTAGTTGCATTAATGTGGAGAAAGCTATAGCTACCATAATTGAAGAAAATGATGAATGGGTGATTGACAGTGGTTTCTCTCATCACAAGACATTTGATAAAAGTAAATTTTTGAGTCTTGAAAAGTATGATGGTGGTGTTGTAATATTTGGTGATGATAAAGTTGGTGTAATCCGTGGCAGAGGATCCATTTCTCTTGATGGTAAGAATAATACTGATGATGTTCTATATGTCGAAGGTTTGAAGCATAATCTTTTAATTGTTGGAAAGATGGATGACAAGGGGTATAATCTTCAATTCAAGGATGGAAAGTGTAGAATATTAGGGAGTTCCAGAAATGTGATTACATTAGGTACAAAAACAAAAGGTAATATCTTTCACTTGAATGCTGCTAGTAAAAGTTGTCTAATTGCTCAAGTTGATGAAAGTTGGTTATGGCATAGGAGATTGTGTCATGCAAACTTTGACAATATTATCAGGATAAGTTATACTTAGGTTGTGAGAGATCTTCCTAAGTTGGTAAAGCCTATTAATACCATATGCAAGGAATGTTAGTTGGGGAAGCAAACTAGAGTTTCATTTCGGAGCAAACAACATTGTTCAAATGAAGTACATTGGAGCTTGTGCATATTGATTTGTGTGGTCCTTCTAGAGTCAAAAATTTACAAGGAGACAAGTATTTCATGTTACTCATTGATGATTATTCTAGATTGATGTGGGTTGCTTTCTTAAGAGAAAAATCTGAACCTCTAGAGAAATTCAAGAGTTTTAAGGCTAAGGTTGAGACAGAGATAGGTCTAAAGATTAAATTTCTGAGATCAGATAGAGGCAGTGAATTCATTTTCGGTGTGTTTAATTCTTAGTGAAGAACATGGGATAAAGAGATAATTATCTACCCCGCGGACCCCTTAGCAAAATGGAGTTGTGGAAAGGAAGAATAGGATAGTTCTAGATGCTACTAGGACTATGATGCTTGAAGGAAATGTCCCTCATATCTACTGAAGAGAAGTTGTGAGTACTATTGTTTACACTCTCAATTGGGTATATATCAAAGGTGATACCGGTAAGACCTCTTATGAACTATGGTTTGGTCATAAGCCTACTATTAGATACTTCAAAATTTTTGGGAGTAAATTCTATATCAAAAGAGATGAAGATATAGGAAAGTTTGATGCTAGGAGTGATGAAGGTATCTTTCTTGGTTATTCCACTAAAAGTAAAGCCTACCAATGCTTCAACAAGAGATTGAGGAAAGTAGTTGAAAGTGCTAATGTCAAGGTTGATGAGGACACAATTAGACCATCTACAACCTATGGATATGATTCAGATGATCAAAATGTCAGTTCAGTTCAAACTCATAATCAAGTGTAGATCATTCTAGTGAATTAGGAAAGCCAAGAGGAAGGAAATAGTGGAAGTACTGAAGTGAGAACACAAGAGCCTGAAGTTCAAGAACATCCCAAGACTCCAAGGTATGCAAGACCAAATCATTCAGAAGATCAGATTATAGGTGATAAGAACAAAGGTGTTCAAACTAGGAGAAGAATTGCAGAAGAATACTGTTTGATTTCAAAGACTGAGCCTAGTAATGTCAATGAAGCATGCAAAGATGAACATTGGATGGAAGCAATGAAAGAAGAGCTGCTGCAAATTGAGAATAATGATACATGGGTTCTTGTTCCTAGACCTAAGGACAAAAATGTAATTGGAACAAAATGGGTATTTCGGAACAAACTGAATGAGCAAGGTGAAGTTATTAGAAACAAAGCAAGACTAGTGTGTAAAGGATATTCATAGATGGAAGGAAATGACTTTGAAGAAAAATTTTAACCTATTGCTAGGGTTGAAGCTATGAGATTATTTCTTGCTTATACTGTTTACAAAAACTTCAAGGTTTATCAGATGGATGTCAAGTCAGCTTTTCTAAATGGTGAACTAGAAGAAGTGTATATTAAGCAACCTGGTGGATTTCAATTGATTGATCAAGGAGATATGGTTTGTTAGTTAAAGAAAGCATTGTATGGACTTAAGCGAGCCCCAAGAGCATGGTATGCCAGATTAGATAAGTATTTTTTGAAGCTTGGATTTAATAAAGATACTACTGATAGTAATCTGTATTTCAATCATGATCATGATAAAGATTTGATTGTTGAAGTCTTTGTTGATGATATCATTTTTGGAGGAGATGATAGTTTGTGCATGAAGTTTGCTAATGAGATGCAGAATGAGTTTGAGATGTCTATGATTGGAGAAATGAAATTCCTTTTGGGCTTGCAAATTATTCAGCTAGACAAAGGGATCTTCATATCTCAGTCCAAGTATGTGAAAGAATTGCTAAAGAAGTTTGGTATGGAAGATTCAAAGCCAGTTGGTACACCTATGGTGACTAGATGTAAGTTGACATAAGATGATGATTCTCTGAAAGAAAACTAGACTAGATGCATATCCATGATTGGTGGATTGCTCTATTTAACTCAAACTAGACCTGATATCATGAATGATGTATGCATTGTTGCAAGATTTCAAGATAATCCTAAGGAATCTCATGTGACTGTTGTGAAGAAAATTTTTCAGATACTTGAAGGGGACAGTTGATTTTGGCCTATGGTATCCTAAAGAAGATGACTTTACTTTGATTGCTTCTACTGATGTTGATTGTGCAAGAGATGTAAATGACATAAAGAGTACCAGTGGTGGTGCATTTTTCTTGGGAAAGAAGTTGATTTCATGGTTAAGTAAGAAGTAGAATGCCATTTCTTTATCTACTGCATAGGCATAATACATTGCTGCTGCTAACAATTGTACTCAAGTATTGTGGATGAAGTAGATGTTGAAAGATATTAGAGTTGTGTATGATGAACCTATTGCTATATTCTATGATAATTCAAGTGCAATTAAAATTTCTAATAATCTGGTGCTGCATTCAAAAACCAAGCATATATCTATCAAGTTTCACTTTTTGAGAGAGAAGGTGAGTGAAAAGGAAGTCAAATTGGAGTATGTGCCTACTAAGGAATAGATTGAAATCAACTTTACTAATCCTTTTCCTAAGGATACTTTTGAGTATCTCAAAGGGAAGCTAGGGGTGATTACCCCTCCTAATCAGAACTAAGATGCAAGTCATTGCATCAGTCTGTGCATTTCATAGTCATATATTGATCCAGATTGATGTTGTCATGGCTACTACTCAGGGGGAGTAGTCAGATGTTTAGAAATGTGGTTCATAGCTTGTGTGAGAAATATAATGTGTATCTTTGTCATTGATGTCAAAGGGGGAGAAGAGTCATGTGAAAAAAAGTGAAAAAGTGCTAAGAGAAAGTTGGGTTGATGTTGTTTTTCACATCATGTGTTGCCATCAATTCCAAAGGGAGAGATTTTTGGATGTTTCTAATATGTGGTTGTCATTGATGTCAACACTATTGGCTTTAATGTCATTTGAGGCTATATATGTCAAGGATATTGGGAAATTTGTAATAAAGAGAGTTGCAACTTGTCAAGTTTAGCATGGCCAACATGCTGATGGCTCACTCAGTATGTTGATGATCAAAGGTTTTGGATTAAATGGTTTTTTTTTTAGTATATCTAGTTTATCCACATTAAGTTTTAGAGATCTGCATGAAGATTTGATCAATTTATGAGTATCTGTGTTCTGACAATTTTTTTGTTGCTTCAGTTGGCGTTTCTAAATGACTTGATGATGTGATTCTAGTAACGTGAAGTGTTTCAGATGCTTCTCTAGTGATTCATGATGTTTTTGGATGTTTCTAGATCATTCTCTATCTTTGTTGCACATCCGCATTGATCGATGCACTCGTGATTGCGGATTTTTTCTTTCATGTTCATGCTCTTTATGTTCTTGGCCGACAAGGTGATTGTAGCGTGTTGTTGATCTTTGAGGAATAATTTTTGAAGGTGTTTCATGTTCAAGGATATTATTTTAGGTCCTCACTATGTTGTGGCCAATGGTGGTTGATTCACATTGCTAATTATTTATGTTTTGGGCCGACAGTTTGTATTCATTTTATATTTTATTGAAGCCAACTTGTAGATGATGTTATTCTTGGTTGTGGATATAAATGAGTGATTGTTTTATCATTTGAATAAGTGTGAGAATTTTTTGAAGCAAAGTGTGTGGGTCCTATGTGTGAAAAAATTTCAAATCATTCGAAGGCAGAAGTAAAGTGTGAAGAGTGAGGGTATGTGTAGGATCATCATGGAAAAAATAGGCCCTTAAGTGGCAAAAAATTTAGAAAAATCAGAGTTAGTAAACTTGACATAAAAAATTGAATAAGTTATATATATTATTTCAAAAATATGTAAGAATAGAATCTGTAGCAAATTGAATGTAGTTTCTAAACTACCAATTTTATTTATTTATTTTTAAATCTATTTGGTGAAAATTTGAAATTTCAATGCAGTAGTACTTAAATTTTAGGGGAAAAATAAGAAGTAGGTGTGTTTCTAACCACCCTAACGACAATAAAATGATAATATTTTTTATAATATTTTAGACATAAGTAGAGGATTCATGTCCAAATGTGATGCATATTTTTTGTAATTTTTTTCCAAGTAAATAATTAATTATGATTTTTATTACAACTTTTAAAAATATAAAACTCATATGTTCACCACCTTAACTTGGTCAAAACTTCATGAAATTCATTTTTTTTAATCCTATAGTACGTGAAGTATAGAATGTGATGTATGTTTTGGATTCCAAAAATGTGATATCGTTTGAAAGCTATAGATGTTTTTCAATCAGCCTATCAATCAGGACTTTAGTCATAATTTAAATAGAAAATGAATAATAATTATTAATTAAATTCAAAGTAAAGCATAATTTATATTGGTGGAAATTTGAGAATCTCATTTAAAAACCCTTTTCATTTCATCAATTTTGGGTAAAAAAAGTTGCTAGCCACATACCCTACAAATACCCATCATATTGCCACTTTTTGGCCCATCATGATTCTGCACATACCCGTGAGCAGATTTTATGTGCTTAACCAGAACTATAATTAGGCATGAGTAGATGCTATTTTCTCAGTTCAATCTTGTGGATGTAATCCAAATATTTTTGTAAGACAGTGAGTCTTCCTTGGGCAATAATCCTTGTTGTATTTGAGTTGTGAGCTCTAGGCAGTGTGCCTGAATGCATGTGCATTCCCATTTATTCCTTTATACTTTTAATAGGGTATAATCTTGTGGACTAACCTCCACCATGGTTTTTCCCCTAACAGGGTTTCCACGTAAAAATCTTGGTGTTATGTGTGTTTTTGATGTGTTGATGACTTGTGTTTTCATGGTTATTAATTAGATCTGAGAATAAGGTTAATAAGTTTAATAATTTTGAATTTCTATGACAACTGATTCACCTACCCCCCCTCTTAGTTGTCTTCCTTTTTTTTTCCAACATCCAAATCCTATCCTATTCCATCATCCACTAATGTATTCCTATTCACTCCATCCCATCCTACATTTATTCATGAAAATACATTTGGTCATGGTATCCAAAGTCACATTCCATTGCCTAAACTTGAGGATACATATCAAGAGGAAAACTTAAGGCATGACATCATAACTTCACCTTCATGTTAAGATCAAAGTAGTCCATCACATGAACCCATCCTTAAGTCCATCCAAGAAGTCCTAGATAATCATGGAATCCAAAATACACCCATCCTTGATCAAGATCCCATTCCCAATCATGTTGTCCAAGACAAACCCATCTTTGATTAAGACACTACCATTGATCAAGAAATCCAAAATGATCCACTCATCGACCTTTATGCCATTCATGATCAAACATTTGAGGTTGATCCTACCCAAACTACAAACACCACCATTTCCCAAAATGAGACACTTCCCTCCTTTGGACACATAGATGATCTTCCTCTAGAACAAGAGTCTTCTACTCTAGACATATTTGCAAATGATCGAGCTATAGTGGAATCCACTAGACTCTATGACAATGAACATAAAGACAACTTCAACATCAACTTGGAAGCACCAGTAGAATCATCCAAATTTGTTATTTCACAAAATTAGACCAAAGATGTTAATAAGAAATTTATCCCACATGTCAAGGAAGCTAAGACATCCTATCAACTAGGATCATCTATCTTTTCTAGAGCAAGCTTTCTTATAAAGGAGAAGATTCCAAGTAACTGTGTCCACATACACAATGATTTGTTAGCATCTTGTTTTCAAAACAAAAAATACCCCATCACAAATAGAATCTGTTAGAGCATGCAATATCAAGGAAGAGGACTAGGATGACATGAGCAAGGCATTCGAGAACTAATATAGTTTTATGAAAATCCTAGAAATCAAGGACTTGGCTATTCTTCAGTCAAAGAATCAAACGATGTTAAAGATACCTCCATGATACTAGGGGAAACTTTATTTAATACAAACATCAAAATGGGGTCCATGAGTAGTCCTTTTCATAAGGTTGTTGCCAACACTCCTTCCATCCACACCATAAACTGTTGTTCCAACATGAATAAATCTTCCATTTGGAACTAACAAAAACAAAAGTATTACAAATCCAAATTTCAAAATCAAATGTCAAAGGCCATTGAATCAAACAAAAATACAAGTGGAATAATGAAGTTAAAATGGATCCCAAAGAAAAATGGATCAAGCAAAGAAAATATTCCAAATCCAAAAGTCAATCAAAATGTGGAGCCACAAGAAAAGAGGACTCCCACATATAATAAATTTGCACCTCCTTCAAAATGGTCATCAAGAAAGGCATATAAAAGTGTTGGTTCCAAATGCTATCCCAATCAAAATTCCAAAATCTGCCATCCAACATCCCAAGTTTGGAAAATAAAAAGTGATTCATCCAAACATCCAAACAATTCTTCCACATCTACCATCATCCATCATTCCAAAAATCATACCTCATGAATTTGTCACATCTTGGAAGAAACACTTTATTGTAAGGACTCTCATGACACTCTATTGCGATGTGTGTATTCTACTAAGGTTGACTCTAGTATCAACAAGGATCACAATGATGTCAATTAGTTGTATGCAAGCATTATGATCCTAACAAGGAAACTACTCCATCAAGGTCATTATTGGCATATCATGGCGCTAGTCTCTACATCAGCACCATTGAAGGATTTAGAACATTCAGTGATCAGCTAAACTAGCAAGGCCATCAAAAAAAATTTAAAATTTTAAAAAAATGAGAAAAAGTCCTAAAAAAAAATTCAACAAAATAGTAAAGATAAAAATTTCGTCCAATAGTAAAACCCATTTTTATGGTGCTTTGGATAAGTACCATGATGATAACTTGGAAAGCAAGTGTCATGTGTAAAAGAAATTATCTACGTGGACCATTACACTTGGGGGAAAGTTATCTCATTTTCCATACCCTTCACATGACATTTCTAATGAAATTTCCATCTTTCCATTTGATCCATATCATTCCCATCCATTTTCATACCTACCTTGATCTTGATAAGTACTAGGTTACAAACATAAATCATGCTTTGGAAAAAATCTTGACATGTCTATCCTTTGGTCATACACTATTCATAAAATATCATGTCATTTCCATCATAGCTTCATTATCCCTATGTAATATTGTCCTTGGAGACCAAATGATAATTCTTCCAGGCAATAACCTTCATGTCTCCTATCTTTTACCAAATCAATCCATTATCCTTTCATACCTATTGCATGTCTTGGTTTTCCCTTGTCAACAATCTAAGGATCCTCCATCATCCCATCTAGTCCTAAAGAAGTCATTTCAAATGCAATAAGTCTAAGTCATACAATCTCGCTAGTGCATCATCTAAAACATTCCTTGGATTTGTTCCTAGCCTTGCTAAAAACCATGGTTCTTTAGTCACATTATCATCATCCTCATGTTATTTTGGGATGTGTCCTTCCCATGTCAACATCATCATCATCACCTATCAATTGTTATTCAACTTGACTAGGGGCAAGATCATGTTTATCCTTGGAGTCTTGTGCATGATTGCTCACTTGCTTGTAGGCATAATTCATATGCATTTTTCATGGTCCTTATAGTGTATCATCCATAGCAGAATCCACACTTCCCCATATCAAAACCTCAAAAGTAAAAAAATACCAAATATCTACAAAAAACACAAAAAAATAAAAACATTCAAAAATCCAAAAAAAATCAAATATTCCAAAAATCCAAAAAAATAAAGTATTTCAAAAATCGAAAAAAATCAAATATTCAAAAAAAGACAAAAAAAATCAAAACATTTAAAAAATCCCAAAAATAGAGTCAAAGTTAGTTGTGTCATTCTTTGTCATTGTTGAACTACGAGGTCTCTACACATTACTATGTAGGCAAGGTCATCTGTCGATGATCCCCTGAGCCCCTCTAGATTAGTCTTTTAGGGTTCTTTAGGTCAATTAAAATAAATTGGGCACTGTCAACTCAGATGTGACATCATTATCTGAACTTCAAATAAAAAACCTGAATCAACCAAATAGGCAAGCCAACAAGTCTCCAAGTCAAATCAGTCATTTGTCACATCAATCAAACCAATCAAAATGATCAAAACCAATGGTCTTATACAAGATGTGCCCTTCCTGAAACTAGACCTTGTCACTATCATACTTTATCATTTTCCTTATACAGGTATTTGTATGATCGAAACTAGACTTAACATGTTTCTTCTCCTAAAACTAGGCCTTGTCAAAACAATCAACCCATCACTCACTTCAGCACTTAACATACTAGCAAGCACTTATTAGCAAAGAATCTGAATGGTTGTTGATCTTGTTGGTCTATTTTGTCTTATCTTTTGGATTTACTTCGTTCATGTTACTAGCCACCTCGAGGATGTTCCATGAAGGATTTAGAGGAGCGATGATTCCTCATGACTTGTCTTTTATTTGATGTTTACAGTTTGTCTTGACAAAAAGACTGGGGCAACATGACCCTTAGTATGTGTTATGACATTCCTTGTCTATGACTGTCTGTTTTACAAATGGATGACCTTGCACACCTTGGTTTGTTTCATACCATGGTGTTTGTTGTCCATTTGTTGCATTTTACTACCCAATGTTGATTAAATGCAAAATTCTTGCACATAAAAATATATATCTATAAATTATCTCAACTAGCACTATCTCAACATCCATGTCTTCCACGCTAACATTCATGTCTTCTATGTGAACATTCATCTTTTTCACTCTAACATTTCTTCTATTGTGTATCTTCATCATCCTTAACTATTCTTTAGTTGTCCTCTTGTCCTTCATCCTCTAGTCTTCTCATCCATTTTGAGAGGACACTCACGTTCTTTGAACCCACCTTTCCTCTTGAGGGGGCATACCACTACCTCCTCATCATTCTTCCTTAAACTAGGGCATATCTTTTTCTTTGACACAATGTGATAAACTACATTGTATCAAAGAGGGGAAAATGTAGACACTGAAAAATGTCCTAAGCATACTAACACCATTTTTCCATTATATAGGGTCATACTTCTGTTATTAATTAAATAATCCTTACTTGTTTAATTAGTTCATTTAATTCATTTCTCCATTAATCTTGATTAATTAAATAAATTACATTTATTTAATTATGTCACTAATGTCTTTCCTCTATAATTAAATAAAATTTATTTATTTAATTATTTCCACTTTCCACTATAATTAAACAATTATATTAATTATTTAATTATTCACTGTTAGCTTTTCTATCACAAATTAATTAAATCTTATTTAATTAATGATTATCTTTTTCTCTCACTTTTTGAATTAAATTTCTATTTAATCAAAAAGTTAACTCACTTTTTTCCTTTTGCAATGAGAGAATGTTTCCATTATTTCAAAATTCACTTTCCTCTTTTAACTAATTGATTTTGTTGAAAAATCATTCAATTTCATCTTTCTTCTTCACTCTCAATCTTATCTTATCTCGTCTCATTAAATTTTGTCCAATGATCGAATTAATGTATTTTCAATCTCAACCATCCATTTTCCATTCGTCTCTCTATAAATACCATCGTCATTTATCATTTTGGATCATCTTAGAATATCTTAGAAAATCTAGAATTTATATGTTGTCGTGCTAGTGAGATTAGAATCTTCAATATTTTTCTTTGTCATTGTCATAGGCCTATTTGCATACTCAAGAAAAATTTGAGGGAAATTATCATACTCAAGCAAAATGGAGAAGAGATATGGAGATAATTCAATGGATGCATGAAGGATTGAGTGAGATTGTTTCATTTTGTTTTATACTTTTATGTTTTCATTATTCTCGATAGTTGTTTGGGGTTTTGGTGTTTATCGATTTAATAATGCTTTAAACTTGAAAATATAACCCTGATACATCACACACTTGACACTAAGACCTATGAATCTAGAAATTTTCAATGCATCTGATTGACATGACAGAGGGCTCACTTGCAATATTTTTGTGTTTTTTCTCTTTGACAGAGGATGCATTTCCTGATTTTCCAGCACTTTTGCTCTGTCAAACCTGTGTCCAAGATTTTCTAATAGGAATTTGATTTTTTCACTAACGAATGCCTAATTTTGAGTGTGTGAAAGGTATTAATATTTTGTATGCAGTGTCAAGAAACCACTAATATGTTTTCTGTAGGGAAGACAAACGGTCAAAGAACTTTGGATTTTCCATAATTTTTAAGTTAGGAATTTGTTTATTTGGTGCATTAAAAAGAACATCACATTTATTTTTCTGTGCTCTAAAATGAACCATTTCAACACTTTCTAAAGTTATGAACTTTCATTTAGTGCTTAAAAATAACCTACAACAAACACACTTTGTTTTTAAGTGCTCTAAAATGAACAATGTTAAAGCTTTCTTAAATTAGGAATATTTATTTAGTGCTAAAAAGAACACAAATGAACACTTCATTTTTGGTTCTCTAAAATAAACCATTTTAAAGTTTTCTAAGTTAAGAAATTCCATTTAGTGCTTAAAAAGAACCCTACAAATCACACATTTCAATTTGGGTGATCTAAAATTAAACTCTTTCAAAAGTTTTCATAATTAGGAATCTTTTTTTACAGTGCATAAAAAGAACAACAGAAATGACCAAAACAATTTCCTTTTGTTGAAACACGCTTGCATTTTCTTTTTTTGACCAAGTAAGCCCATGAACGATTTAGAAACACTCAAATTTTGGGCCTAAAAAATGAACAAATCATTCTTTTTGTCTTACACCTTTGCTGTGATATTGAATGATGTCTAGAACACTTCCATTGGATGTAATTAAAAAGAAGAAGTTTATTATGCTTATTCACATTTTTTTGGGATAGCATCGCTCGAGGCACTTAAAAATAATTAAATTGAGATGAATTGTATTCTGTGCATTTAGTGTTTTGCAAACTGTAGTGTTTTATCCTTTCCCCTCACATCTTTTTGGTGGTCTTGGGTGACGTGAAAAAACATTTTTTAGTTTTGCATTTTTGTTATCTTATATCCTTAGAGAGAGGGATTGCTTTGAGAAAAATCCAATGCTGGAGAACTCATTGCAAGGTTGATGGAGGAGCATATGGGTGCACAAGAAATCCTGCACATCAAAATTATTTATGTTATTTTAATTTCTTTCTTTTGGTTGTGGTGTTGCAAGCATGATTTATTTTTATTTTTTTTTCTCCTTATGCTCCATCAATATTAAATTATTTTGTAAGTGTTAGAATCTTCCTGATGCAAGTGCTTGAGGTAGTTGAGGTGTAGGAATGAGATAGTGGATGCCAATTCAAGAAAACATTGGAAAAATTATTAGAAAAGAACAATTAAGGGGCTAAAGGAATGAATCCCACACTCATAGTGGAGGAGGTGGAGGTTTTACTGGCATTTTGGGGAGAGAAAGATTGTTTGAGCCATGATTGTGAGACCCAATTTCAGTAAATTGGGCATAACTTTCTCATATGTACGGTAAAAAAATCAAGAATTTCAAAATGATCCAGAAAGCTAAGAATGAGGCACACCAAACCAAAAAGGAATTTTAAAAGATTTGTGATAATTAGGGAGCAGTGATGGACAAAAGTGACTATTTTGTGGAGTTGTAGCGATTCTTGCTTGTAGAATTGATTTTAGTTTAGCTTATGGAATGCTAGTAGCATATGTTGCTGTTGTAGCTACAAATTCTATGTAAAAATCATATTATCCAATTTGAATGAAGAAGATTTGTTTTATATTTTCCATTAAAAAAAATTTGCAAATGTTTTCAATTTTTGAAGGTTGTTGGTGGTGTTATGGTTGTGTTGGTTAATTTTTAAAAACCAAACTAGTCTACAGAAATACCTATGGCTTTTTCTAGTTCCAATACTTAATAATCCAAAGGGATTGGTTAACGAATGAGTAAAAGTTGCAATAATTTTACTCCTACACTTTGGGATTTTTTTAAACCTGAGAGGGTGATCCCACAATGTATACTCAAGAATTTATATGAATACTACTCTAATACATGGTCAACAACAGATAATTCTCATAAGTTTACTCAACAACATAGCACATCAAATAAGTTGGTAGCTTATTTATTGATATCCTACACTTGGAGCATGAGAAAATGAAACTTAACGCAAAACAACTATAGTGGTATTCATTCAAAATTTTGTAAAATAAAAGTGATTAAAGCTGATGAATCAACCCATAAACTAAATTATGAATACTTTGCATGAACCAGTGTCTTATTCCAAGCACAAAGTCAATATCAACTTATGCAACTAGACAACATCTTAACAATAACAACCTACAATCTCAAGAAACACTACTTTACAACACTCCCCTATTAAATTCATGATCATTACTACTTACAAATATCCTAGCACCTAATTCTTATGAGTTAACAATCTCATCCAAGCATTTACATTAATTCATTGAACTAATAAGCAGGAATGAAATCAAACATTCATTGAGAAACAATAGAGACAAATAAAAGGAATCTTGGATTACTTTCATTCATAACTCATAAGACAAGTACAAGGAGAGACAATATCCATAAAATTGGTATCACTCTATATTCTATTTTCTATATTTTTATCAAAATTATATACATAATAAAAAACTTTGAACTTAAGACAAAACTCTAAAACATGCTTGATATTCCATTTACAATTCACAATGTTGGATGCAAAACAATGAACCCCTACTTTCTGGCCCTGAATTCCTTCTTATAGAAATGAAGGAACAAAACAAACCTCAAGCCAAAAATTATACATGTAATTATCCTATTGCAACACTTATAATAAAGATTCCCCTATTCAGTTACATTGCATTCCCAAGAGGTGGGAAACATGTGGGAAAATGAAAGTGGTCTTCATTCATCGTTGTATATCCGGTCCAATTTTCAAAAAGGTACTTCAAAAAGTTACCTCAAAATTTGTACCCATGCACACAAAGTGAAAGAAGTAAAACATGACATCTAAAAAAAAAAGACAAAAGATATGTCCACGTTTGCAGCCTTATCATCAATTCAACTTGAAGAAGATGCACTATATTTTCCATACCTTATCAAAAGCCTAATCTATACTAAATCCAAGCTATGCAGTGCAACTCTCACTTATCCGTTATTCATCATGGTTGCAGAATTCAAAATATCAAATCACCACCTCGCCATTTCATATCAGTCTACCACTCCCTCAAAGTATCTACCTTTCTATGCTAGGAATTCATCTTCAATGGGCCAATTGAAATCTATGACTTCATCATCCCTCTCTCTATAAGGTGCATACTTGGTGACAATTTGGTTAGCTTCCTTATCAAATTCCAAGAAGACGGTCTCAACATGAGATAACATATCCATATTTATCTTCAATGTTTATATATCAAATTCTCGACAAATTGAAACTTCCTGATCTGAAATATCTTTATTGGTTTCAATTTTCTGGTCATGTAGAATTTTTATGCTATCATCATCCTTTAGAATGGACAGAAGAAGGCCATGATGTGATTCAGTGAAGGATTTTACCAGCTCTTTTATTTTTTTATCCAATGGTTCAATATTTCCCCTATATCCTTTAATCTTACCCATAAGAGCAATAGTAGGTTTAAAATTTTTAGATGGATTAGCATCATGCCTAACTCCAATTTCCATCAACATCAATTATTTCATTCTAGGGATCCAAATTTCCATGAGTGGAATAGCTCTTTCTCTGCCATTATCAAAATTTCCGATAGCAGCCACCATGGATGAATAACTATAGTGAGTACTATCCAATTTTTTATTCACTCTTTTGTTCAAATATTCCAAAACTTTAGTGATAATCTTCATTTTCCTCTTGAAAATATCCTCATCATGATTATCACATTTCTCTTTATATTTATTTAGCTACCTAAGCAACTCTTCTCTGCTGATATCTTCTTCAACCTATGGCCCTTCTGATGTACTGGGTTCTACTATTGAAATGGGGGTTATACTATTGAAATGGGCATACTTTCCATGTTGTATGGCATAATTTACCAAGAAGAACTTACTTCAATAGTAAACTCTAGGGCTAAAACTTCTTGTGAAGTGGTGGGGGAGTCAACATCATTCTGCTTGGGCTTTTTCGGTTGCAAAATTTGCAACTTATGTTCCAATAATACTTCCTTTTTCTATAACTACATATTATGTTGCTCAAGCCTCCATACTTAACTAGAAAATTATTGTACTCTGTCCTAAGCTTATCCTTTTATGTAGTAACAAATTATATAGTGGCCCTTGTAAATTGTGCAACACGAACTAACATATTTCTTTCCTCTAGAGCCGATGCTTCTGACACTCTATTTATTATTAGGCCTCCACTATAGTTAGGTGCAGGCTCAACAATATAAGGCTTTCTTGTGCTTGGGGCTAGAGACCAGATAGCTAAGGCATCCCATTGCTCACTGAAAATAGACCCTTGTAGTGCAATTGCATCTTCTTCTTATGTATCATAAAGAGGTAAATCAAATCTCTTTATTGTATAGAAAGCTATGGCAGAAGCTAAATCCCATTCTGGAAGCAAAAAAAATCCACTATTTCTTACTAATTCTTGACCCTATTTTGCAGTCATCTTTTGGAATTTAGCTTTTATTTCATCTAAAGCCTTTTTTTGGATGATTAGTACATCCGATAATTCTATCCTGTAATTCTAGATGAAGGATTTTTTCTATAGAAAGGTTGTTGACATTTTCATCTCTTTTATCTCTATATGTAAATTCCATAAAATCCTGAGACTTTACAAAGGATTCATCGTCTAAGAACTTTGCACATTCTTCAACCCGCATATCATATCCACCATTAAGCCTAATGAGATTAGCTTTACTCAATCTCATAAAAAATTGATGTGTTTCCCTCACTACTGGTGCAATGGGCACTCCTTGCATTTCCTACTCTGATTCCCAAATTTCATCATTATAGCCTTCATCAGCATAGTCCACCAGACCAATCACTTCAACCCTTTACTTTTTCAATCATGGCTCCCTTGGTGGTAGTTCACTAGGTGGTGGAGAATCAATGTCCGCAATTTTAGGGTCTGTTGTCCTTGGAGGAGATGGTGGTAGTACTTGTGGCATAGGAGGAGGCTTATATTTCTCTTGATGGGAAGGATCAGAAGCTGCATCAATTTTATTTTCCTTACCCTTTCTTCGTATAAAGAACTTTATTCTTGGTTGATTAAGGGCTTGTGATGTAGGTTTATCTTCCATAGCAGGGATTTCTCCCCCACTCTATTCTCTTACAATGGGGGATTTCCCCTTGTCTTTACTTATCACCCCTTTACTTTCAAGGTGGCCCACTAGTAATTCAAAATTCCTAGATACATGTTCCACCTTTTGTATTATATTTTCAATCTCTAGGAGAACCTTGAAATCAAGTTCTTATTGATTTATCTTTCTTTGCATCTTATTGAAAGCAATCCACCTTGCTCTAATTTTTTCCTACTCCAAAAGGTCAAACACATTTCTTATCACATCCTTCGTATATTGGAAAATGTGTACAAATTTGTAGCTCTTGTTTCTTTCTTTCAACCAAGCCATAAAACCTTTGGGATCATATCTGACCCTCTCAACTAATCTCTACATGTGACAAGTTTTTAGTATATAAAGAATCTTATTCCAACCTCCCTTGGTCATCACAAAATCAGAAAAGTAAGTGTACAAAGGAAAGAATGTTCCTTTTCCTTGATTTAATAGGTGCTCATTTTCTACACTTCCCAATTTCCACATCACTTCCGGGAAACCAATTGTCTCTGGCACAATCTTTGGTAGTAAGTGAGGTGCAACCATGAAACCATATACTCTTAAGATAGTGTAATCAAGATATGGGATAACATCTCCCCAATTATGATCAACTCCTAGCTCGAGCCTTCTTTCCTTGGGTCTCAAGAAATCATGCAGGGCTATGGGAATTCTAGGTATATTCACAATTAATACTCTCCTCAGTTTTGATGCAAACAAGTTCTGAAATGTCACATAATCATATGTCCTATCATCATTGTCTAAGATAGTAGTCCATCATTGCACGAGAAACTTCAAGTTACCATCTCTCCTATCCAAATTCATATTATGCCCAAAGTAAGGTGCACCCTTGAACAATAACATATGCATCAATAATGAATACCAACCAAATCTCACTCCCAATTCATCTTTCTTCAACCCTATCAAAGCTTCATGCATTCTTTCTAAAAGAAACCCCGCATAATCATACACTATGGAATATTGGGGGTGCTAAATATGGGAAGCCATATACATCCATTCCATTGGCATTTTTGTGATAGTGTCATAACCAATTATTTTGAAAATAGAACAAAAAGTTTTTTGGAAGTAGGGAACAAAATAGATAATAGGGAAAGGCTCTTTATCATGTGGCCCTATTATAATCCTTCGACGGGATATTTCTGCTAGATATATCAACAAGATGTGGACTTTGAATTTAATCTTAGTTTTATCATACTCCTGCTTAAGAGTGTTCTCATTTATCTTATGCATTTCATCACTCCATCTAGTGAGCCTGAAGACATGTCCTTATAGTTCTTGTGACTAGGTCATAGTCGACAGCTACTACCTTAAGCAAGTCAACATCCATATACACATTTGGTACAATCAACTTTCCAAGGTCACAATTCCAAGGGTTACCTAGTGGGATACCCATGTTTCTATTCTTGAACCAGCTTAAAACAATTCCCATTAGTGTATAAGGCAATTTGGCAGCCCTAATAGAACTGTTCTTGTCAATCAAACCCTCTACTACTTGCAAACCTATGAGAAGTGTGTGAACCCCAACCTTGGTACCTACAAAACAACAAGAATAAACGAGTTAGACAAGTGATTACAAGCCAAAACAAGGATTCCCCATGAAGTCCATTTACAACTTCAAACTAGGAAAGAAAATAACAAAGAACACAATGAATAATGATAAAACAAAGATCAAATCCTAATTAGAGGTGCAAACTCATAATCCCATTGGGGAATTGGTGCCAATTTGATGTGAAAATTGGCCCTTTCCCAATTCCTATGATGCAAGCTTGATGTGTTGAAGATGATTGATCCACTTTGTTGGTGAATAATGAGAACTCCAAGCCAAAATCTGCAAAAACCTATCTATGACTCAATGATAATGGATGAAATTCAAGAGATATTTAAGCATGGTAACTTTGCCTAGATTGTGGATGATGAAATGAGGATATGAGCTCTTTATTTATAGAATTCCAAAATGGATGAATGTCCAAATTTGAGCAATGTGGGACTAACATTCATCCAATGGTATGATGCCACTTGTCAAGCTATGAATGGGTGAAGGATGTGCAAGATTTGGGGTTTGTGCCAATAAATGCATAATTTTGAATTTCAAATTTGTTGAAATGACATGTAAGAGGGAAGGGAAAATGCAATAAATGCCATTTGGCTCAAGGAAAAGGACATGTAAGAGGAATTTATTTCCTTGTTGGATGTACATGTTGACTTAGAATTTTTGAATTCAAATTGAGAGAATATTCCAAAAGATGCCTTGTGAGGAAAATAGAGATTTAATAAATGATTTAAATCTATTTTCATGTGCAACTTGCATTATCTAGAGGATGTGATACGAGATGAGATTAAATTAATCAAGGATTAATTAATTTAATGAGAGAAGTTAGATGATGTGACCTATTTGACTCAAATTTATAGATTTATTTAAATCAAATAAGAGAGGAATATGACCAGAGATTTAATTAAATAAAGATTTTGATTTATTTAATTAAAAGAGATAGTGTTAGGCTAAATCAAATAAGGTTTTAATTTATTTAATTTAATGGATAGAGTTTAGATATTTAATCAAATAAAATTGATTATTTAATTAAATAGGGATAATTAGATCAGATGAATTGATTTAATTAACAAAAGGGATTGACTTAATTAGATAAAATGATTTATTTAATTAAGAGAGGACTATTGATAATTTAATCAAATAGGGAAATTTGATTAAATGGTTAGACTGAGGGATGATTCAAGAAGAAACGATGTTAGTAATCAGGATCAGATGCGTAATGTCAATTGGTATATTTTACGTGTCTACATTTTTTCCCTCTTTGAAGCAATGCACTTGTTGCTTTGGTTCAAAGAATAAACGATCTCGATCAAAGTCAAAATTTTCAATATTGTAAAAACTTGCCCCACTGCTACCTGGCAGGAGAGAATATGCCAATATAATGGCCCCTCAAGAGATCGGACGAAAATTTCAATTTTTTTGGGTGATCTTGCGAAAAAAGATGAAAAAGTACCTGATAGGTCTGAAAGGGTTCCTGGAGGCTAAAAATGTGTCTAAACACAATAAAATGATGAAAAACAAGCCTCAACTGGACAAAAATAGGTTCGGGGGTCCAAAACCCTAGCAGGATAGCCAAATAGGGTGAAAAACCCTAATTTTTAGGCTTAAAAGGAGCCTGAGGGGTCACTTTCAAGTCATTTTCACACACCTCCGCTAGCAACCTTGAGATTTGAGCTCTGACTCTCTGGCGATATGGTGCAATGACAACTTCCCCTACACATCACTGATTGAGTTTGGATGTACTTGCGACCACCTGACATTGGGGCATCGGTATGTGACCCTTACCCAAGCTTCATTTTTTCATTTACTGCTTCAATTAATGCTTTAAAGGGGTAACTCGCCTATACTGGCACTATATAGTGCCGCTTGGCATTCAAATTACGCTACAACGGTGCAGTTCAGAGTTTAAAAACTTTGACGCTGGGCTCACGTTTGGTAGGTTGATTTGATAAAGTGCAACGCGGTGTCGCCCATTTCACGAAAAATGCGACACTGGAAGGGAAAGTATGCTGCGGCAACACCATATAGCTCTTTTTGGGCTCTAGCATCGGAGTTTGAGTAAAATCAAACTGCGACGCCATCACAAACTACACCCCTGGGGAAGTTTTTGTAGCGCCCAATCAGAAATTTTTCAAAAAATTTAACACATTGACCTTCCTTGATGTAGGACGCGGCGAGGGAGCTCTACTCTCAGGAGTACAGGTCGCAAGATTTAGCTAGCATTTTGCAAGACCTGAGCAACAAGGACCAGGATCAGCTCGAGGTTTTGAGATTGTGGCACATTGTGTACGTAGCGCCTGTGCGCACTCACCTAGGGATGTTGTCAGCACTGGTCGAGAGGTGGCACAATGAGATGTCCTTATTTCATCTCCCGACTAGCAAGGCCACCATCACTTTGGAGGACGTTTGGTGTATTCTACAATTGCCTATTCATGGCCAACAAACGATCTTTAATATGGATGAGGGGCGTGAGGCCTGCTGTAGAGTCCTCGCCACATAGGACATCATCTTTTGTGAGGGACAGATAGAGCTAGAGCGATACAGGGTCATAGCACCTCCCTACCGCTAGGCGGTTGCAACCACCATTTTGGGTCTCGTTGCCCCAGATAGACGAGGGCAATATTTCAGTCCCAACTAAGGGTATTGCTGGGAGTGGATGGTTCGAGACAGGCCTGTTCATTTAGTATGGGGGCCTATTCTCCTAGCGCTAGGGGCTGGGGTGACTTTACTTCACGTCTGGGCATGGGAGCACATTTTTGTGCTACATCCATGTGTCATTCTAGTTGCGATGAGGGCAAACAATGCCCTCGTGGCATAATACAAATTTGATGTGTCCTTTACACACACTAGTGAGCACAGGATCCCCTACTGGAGGCGGGTCTTAGACGAGATGCTAATTTTCACTTAGCGTCCATACCTTGGTCAGCCTGGATGGGCCGACAATGCCGATCATCTTTTTTATGGCCACCAGGACTGGTACATGTAGGGGCGGGAGCATACAATGATTGAGAGGTACCTACTCGGGTGCATGCAGTGTCACTTCAGAGAGCCGTAGGATCGGCTTGATGATGGCTATGTAGCTATCTTTGCTCGCAGCATGACATGGGTGTCATGGGGACATTGTATTCCTACCTCAGAGGTAGTTGATAGTTTTCGGCATTTGGTAGCCTTATTATGGGCTTATGATCAGGGTTTAGCAGATCCAGGCACCACCCAAGCCTATAGGGACTAGTTCTGACCTCCACTTTGGTTGACCATTCCAGGTGAGGATCCAGATGTGTAGAGAGTCAAGGGCAGAAGGGGAGTCGAGGATGGAGAGCTAAGGTTCGACAAGATCCGCCGGTGGTGCCCCCTGTCCAGCCAGGGCAGGGCGATGTTCATATGCAAGATCAGCAGTAGGTGCCGCTAGTTCCACCACCACGAGCCGAGGGTGAGGATCAGCCTTAGTGTAGCCACACATACAGCTAGTAGGACAGGCCAATGCATAGCACACCTTGATTGTGCAGCTATAGGCCCAGGTTCAGGAGGTGACAGTGGAGAGAGATCAGGCAAGGGCTAAGAGAGAGCAGCTCAGGGCCAAGAGGGATTAGGTCATGCAGGAGAGACAGGTTGCAAAGCTATAGGTAGCCACTGAGCTAGGCCGCATACAACAAATAGAGAGCATGACAACCTCCTCCTCCTAGGGTATAGTGTTAGTTCGATCCTATAGGGATGCTATCCAAGAGGTAAAGTACTACCAACGGTCCTATCATGAGGCTATACCCAAAGCAGAGTGGATCCCAGAGTATTCAGAGCAAGTTAGCCATAGACCACTAGAGGGTCACGGTGACAGGGGCGAGGGCAACATTCATAGGGATCGAGCTTGATCGAGATGATATATACTTTTTGTGCCTTATGGGCTCATTTTTGATAGCCCGATGGGCATTTTGTACCAATTAACATATATGTATAGTGATCCAATTTATTCTTTGTACTATGACAGTGACATTATTTATCATATATATATATATGAGTTGATGATGATGCGATGTACAGTGTTCTCTTTTATGCATGGATGGTTTATTTCTATATGCTTTGTAGTGATGTCTTTATGGATGCATTTATTTCTGATGATTATGACGATGATGGTGATTGATGATCAACTGTTATAGTACCTTGTTAGTGCGGTTAGTAAGAAAAGAAGAAGTCATTTCAACAAGATACAAGATGATGCAAATACAAATGGTGATGATGATGATTACTTGCCGTGGAATTGGGATTTTCAAAGGGCCAAATTTTCTTATGTTTGATAACACACGTGGTATGATGCATCAAGGTATAGAAAACCAGGATGTCATTGTACCTAGTGAGATGAACTTTGACTTAACAAGCAGATAGGAATATTCTTGTTCACACCTGACATACAGAAACCTTGCTAGAATGTACTTCAGAAGTTCCAGGCACCTCGGACCAAAACACGAAAAGGTAATCCTATCCCTGCAATAGTCAACAAGTTGTCCTAGACCTCTTCCATGCATACCTAACAAAGCAAGTATTCACCAAGGTTATCTTACAAGAACATCCAACAAGCATAGAAGACAAAAGATAATGATCTTTGCCCCATTCCTATCTCTCTAAATCCTTCGTTCGGATATCATCGAGAGGTCCTTGGAGTGAGCGCAATAAGATAAGTCAAAAGAAAAAGATAAAGCACACAAACAAGCTGATGCTCTTCAATACTGCTAATGGAAAAAGGATGTGTTTTCTAAGGATGATAAGTGAAACTTATTGCCAAAAGATAATTCCCATTGTAGGAAGGATTCATCCTAAGACATGTTAGTCGATGGTGGCACGTCATTTCATTTATCCAAAGTGTTCTAAGGGATTATTGATATGGGACCAATTCAGATGATGAGTTACCAATATGAAGAGATGACCAACTTGCTTATGCACTAACTTTAAGACTTGACGTTTGGAGTTTTACTTTTAATCTACTAGACTTATTTCTAACTGTTTCACCAAAGGTTGATGATGACGATCAATTTATTATGAGTGGTGTTTATTGCGGGTGCAAGTGAGATGTGGTGGATGGATTTTTTCAAAATAGTTGGATGTTTTTGATGTTTTGCAATGTTTTGAGGCTATTTTTGGTATTTTTTGAGGTTTTACAAATATTTTGATTTTTGATTTTTCCAATGCTTTTGGGATTTTATGAGATTTTGACCAAGAGACTAACCTAAAGACCTATCCTAGGGATCTCGAGGGCTGATCAATAGATGAGCCTTGCCTACGTTATATACGCAAAGACCACGTAGTTTGACTAACGAGTTGACCGATTTACAGATAATGATATACATGATGAGATGTCAGTTTATTATGACGGACTCCCAAAGGACTGACCTAAGTGTCTCGAGGGATGATCAAAGATCAACCTTGCCTACGTTCAAGCTCAGAGATGACGTAGTTCAACAAGATGACCTTGTTTTTTACTTTTTTTAAATACTTTTTGACATTTTTTTGGATTTTGATATGTTTTGAATGTTTTTGGATTTTTTGATTTTCTGATGTTTTTTGGATTTTCTAATTTTCTGATGTTTTTGGATTTTCTAATTTTCTGATGTTTTTGGATTTTCTAATTTGAGGACTTTAAGATCATACTTGAATCTAATACAATAAGAACATGCCCCTAGCATGATGCAATAGACTACCCCAATAAAGGAAGGACAAACTACCCTTGAGGATGGGTCGAGTAGTACTAGGAGGGATCATGATACAAAAATAGGACCAAGCTATGGTACGGATGTGAGTGGATGAGTGATGGATGGAGACCTAAATGCGATGGATGATGGAATCATGATGGAGGGATGAGGATGAACAAGCCGTAAAGATCCTAGTGGATGGAAAGTGCGTATTTACACAAGGTGCCTGTTTGCCAAGTTTTCACCAAGGTACTTGTCCAAAGTGCCACCGAAGTGGTTTTCACTATAGGACAATTTTTTTCTCTTTACTATTTTTTATCCTTTTTTATTTTTTGGATTTTTGCTTTTTATTTTTTTGTTGTCACCAAGATGCCTGTTTGCCAAGTTTTCGCCGAAGTGACCATTTTTTCATGACTTTTTCTGATTTTTTGGATTTTTTGGTTCTATACCTTGAAAGATTTAGGCATAAAACTTTTTGAGATGGGAGCTATTCATGGGCTCCTGCAGAGGTTCCCCTTCGGGTGTTGATAGCTAATATGCCCCTGACTTATAACTTGTTGTGATGACAAAAGGTTCGAACCAATTAGGTTCGAACTTGCCTTTACTACTTGGGTTTGGGGCATTCTTCTGATTCTCTTTTAACACCAATTCTCCAACTTGGAAAATCCTACTTCTGATTTTCTTATTGTATCTCCGTTTGAGTCTATTATGATAGACTTGCAAATGATTCAAAGCATCTATACATCTCTAATCCAGTAGCTCCAGCTCATTTAGTCTTGATACTATGTACTCTTCATCTGTGATGAGGTTTTGCAGTGATATCCTGAGGGATGGGAGCTCGATCTAAATGGGGAGTACAACTTCTGATCTGTAGACCAAGGAGAAAGGGGTGGTGCCAGTGGGTGTGTAGATGCTGGTTCGATAGGCCTAGATGGTAGGATTAAGTTGCAGATGCTAGTCACGACCTGCGTCATTAATTGTTTTCTTGAGGATTTTTAGAATGGTTTTGTTTGTAGCTTCTGCTTGGCCATTATGTTGGGGATAGTATGGGGTGGAGAAGCGATGTTGGATCTTGAATTTCTCGCACAAGTCGCGAACCTCCTGGTTCTTGAATGGTGTCCCATTATTTGAGATAATGGCTTGTGGGACCCCGTAACAAAAGATGAGATAGTTTAGGATGAATTTTGAGATATGCTTCCTAGTTATGTACGTCATGGCTATAGCCTCCACCCACTTAGTAAAGTATTTTGTTGCGGTTATGATGAATTTGTGGCCATTAGATGAGGTGGAGATAATTTTCCCAATGACATCAAGTCCCCACTGCAAAAAGGGCCACGGTGTGACGATAGGATGAAGCTCTTGAGCTAGAGCATGGATGAGGTCCCCATGTTGCTAACATTGTAGACACTTTTTGGCATAATCATGTGCTTCTCTTTCCATTGTGGGCCAATAATACCCCATCCTCAACAATTTCTTGGCTATGGTCATTCCACTCGAATGTGAACCACAGATACCGTTATGAACTTCAGTTAGAGTGGTCAATGCCTCCTCAGCATTTAGGTAGTGTATTAGGGTTCCTTATATGCTCCTACAATATAGGGTATCACCTAGGATGACAAATCTAGATGCCTTTTTAACAAAGGTTTGTTTTAGGTTTGATGGTAGGTCAGTGGGTATGACTCCTATTCGTAGGTATGTGTAGTTGTCATGATACCAAGGATCGCGTGGACCAATGATTTAGCACATGAATTCTGATTCCGGTACCTCGAATGTGGGAATGAGAAGCTGCTCAATCAAGAATTTATATTTTGGAACGTTGTGAGGGATGTCTAATAGGGATCCAATTGTTGCCATGGCATCTGCTACTCTATTTTTGGTTCTAGGAATCTGCTCAAATGTTATTTCAATGAAAGATTCTTTGAGAGTCCACCAATTTCTTGTATGGAGTGAGCTTGTCATCCTTGATCTGATATTCATTATTGACTTGATTTATGATCAACTAAGAGTCTCCGTACACTTTGAGAGCCATGATGTTCCATTGCACTGCTATCCTGAGACCTATAGTCAAAGCCTCGTATTCCATGATGTTGTTGGTGCAAGGAAATTCCAGTTTGTATGACCTTGGTATGCAATCCCCTTGTGGGGTGATGAAGAAGACACCAGCTCTTGGTCTATGTTGTGTGTATGAGCCATCGAAGTATAGTTTCTAGTGGTCAGCTATGTTGAGGTTAAAAATGGATTCATCTAGAAACTCTGAGACAAGAGGATTCTCAGAATAAATAGGTGCTTCTGCTAGTTGATCTGCAATAACTTGGCCCTTAATGGCTTTTCTCTCCACATACTCGATGTCATATTATGATAATATCATTACCCATTTTTCCATTCTTCCCATGAGCATTGCCTTTGATAGTAAATATTTGAGGGGATCAATTTTGGTGATGAGCTTTATCTTGTGTGCCAACATGTAATGTATGAATTTTTGTGATGCAAACACTACTGCGAGGCATGCTTTCTCGATGAATGAATAGCTTAGCTCATGACCAACCATTGTCCTACTGATGTAATAGATAGCCCTCTCTATTTTTTTTTCATCATGCTAAGCTAGAAGAGCTCCAAGGGCTACTGTTGTTGCTAACACATATAAGATCAATGGTTTCTTTGGGATGGGTGGCATTAAGACTAGCGGTGTCAGTAAGTATTCCTTGATCTTGTTGAATGCCTCTTCACACTTAGTATCCCATTTATATGCTACTCCCTTGTGGAGTAGGTGAGAATATGGGTTCTGCTTATTTGCGAGTTGTGCTATGAATCGTCGGATGGATTGGAGTCTGCCTTGGAGACCTTGCAATTGTTTTAATGTTTTCGGTGCCTCCATTTCAAGGATTGCTTTCACTTTTTCTGGATCCACCTCGATACCCCTCATTAATACTATATATCCTAGCAATTTACCTAATTGTACACTGAAGACGCACTTCTTGGGATTTAATCTGACTTTGTATTCCTCCAATTTGTCAAAGATAGCACTTAGGGTTGCTATATGATTTTGTCTTTTTCTTGACTTAGCTAGAATGTTGTTGACATAGTCTTTGACTGTTTTATGAATCATGTCATGGAATATCAATGTCATGGTCCTTTGATATGTTGCTCCTGCGTTCTTTAGGCCGAATGGCATCATGTTCCAGAAGTAGGTCCCCCATGGACAAGTGAAAGCCATCTTATGTTGATCTTCTTTTGCTATCATGATCTAATTGTATCTTGAAAATCCATCTATTAGTGATAGCATCTCATGTCCTGATGTCATGTCTACTATCATGTTGATGTTGGGAAGTGGGAAATCATCCTTGGGACATGCCTTGTTCAAATCTTTGAAGTCCATGTAGATTCTAATGGCTCCGTCAGGTTTTGAAACAGGTACCAAATTTGACACCCATTCTAGATAATCGATTGGTCAGATGAATCCTACATCTAACAACTTTTTGAGCTCCATTTTGACCAATAAGGTGATTTGAGGATGCATTTTTTGTAGCTTTTGTTTGACCAATTTTTCTTCTGGATATACTGCTAAGTGATGAACCACAGTCTTTGGATCAAGTCATGGCATGTCAGCATAACTCCATGTGAAGTTTATTTACCTTTCCCTTAGGAATGCTGCTAGGAGTTCTTGCTCTTCTGATAATAGTGATTCTGCGTAAAATGTGATATCCAGGGTCTCCTCTATTCCTAGGTTGACAGGATTGCATTTTTTGACCAAGACTATTGACTTCTCCTGATGAATAGCTCTTAAAGGAAGATTGAATCCTTCCTCCTTAGGTGCCTCAGAGAGGTTTTCACCATTGGATACGTCTTTCTTTTTACTTTTTTCTTGTTAGAGAGTGCCACAGTGTGGTTTTCACTCAATGACTTAGATATGATTCTTAGTTTCTCACTTTTGTGACTGAAGGATTCAATCGTTTCCCCATAATAGGCATGTGTGTCCAACTCTATTATAAACCCTACCTTGTGATCAACTTCTAGAATGTTATCCAACAATCCCATGAATTCTAAGAGTGCCTCATCATTTTTGAATGTATCAAGAACTGGTGATCCTCGTTGGTCGTAGTTAATGAGTTGCAGATATACTAAGCAGATCTCATGATTTTGTTGGTCTGGTTCAAAGGAGAGGGTGCTAATCATGCAAAGGGTGGTATCCTCAAATAACCTAGGTAGATTGGTCATGGTATCCTCATCATCGCTACTAATATAGGCCTCAGTTATAAAGTTATGTATGTCTCTATCTATGGATATTGGTGAGCGTACTTCTACTACTATTGGTTGAGGAGAAATATTAACCGTTCTAACCAGAGGACTTTGGCCACGTATGGTTATACTCAGAGGGGTACATCCAAGGCCAATATTTGTTATGGGTCACATCTCTGGCATGATAGGTATTATGAGGCCATTGTCATTTTGTCCTAGTCTTGGATTTCTATCATAGCCCATTGCGACAATCATTTGTAGTCCCTTGCTTGTCTCATCCATTGGTAATTCAGGTGTCAGTCTTTCATCTTGATATAACATGTGAGATGGATCTACTTCAATAACCTCCTGGCCAAGGTCTCCCCAGCTTGTGAATTCGGGATAGTCTTCAAGAGACGTTTGTGATGTGGAAGCTTGGTTTTCTTGTGGACGTCCCTGTGATCTAGGAGATTGTGGTAACTCTCCTATCACAAAAGCATTGTTAGGAAGCTTGTAGCTTCCATAACCATCCTCTTAGATGATGAGCTTGATGTCAAAGATGGTGGGGATGGTGGGAGTGGCGGGGTCTCTATCGCAAAAGTGGACGCGAGAGTGGCAGGGTTGATGTATGGTGTGGATGGGCCCTCATCATTTTTTAGCACTTGGGGAATTTTGTAATACTTTGCTTCATTATTTTTGCAATATGAGAAAGGTTTGGGATCTCCATGGATGGTAACCTCTTGTCCATTATGTGTAAATTTCACACATTGGTGGAAAGTTGATGCTACTGCTTTCATTGCCTAGATCCATGGGCGTCCTAGGAGGATATTATACAGCAAGTCAAGGTCCAAGACTTGACAAGTGGTTTCCATGAGAGTCGGCCCTACTTGAATAGGGAGTTTAATCATGCCTTGAGACACTCTTTCTTGGTCATCATATGCTCTTATCGTGATTCCCTTTCCTTTATTGCTGGAATCTTCTGATATTTTCAACTGCTTGATGAGGCTAAGAGAACAGATGTTCAAACCCGCACATCCATCCACCAAGATCCTTTTGATTTTTCTCTTGTGTATAATAACTTCCAAGTGAAGTGCATGGTTGTGAGATGGTTGGGCGGGGAAATCTTGGTCAGAAAATGTAAGGAGATTAGGCGTTATGATATTTCTGACCATAGCTTGGAATTGCTCCACATCGAGATCTGTGGGGACAGTGGATGAGGCTAATGCTTCCTCAAGGATCTTTTTATGAGTTCATGATATTCTTAACAACTCCATGATGGAGATGTGTGATGGTGTTCTGTTGAGTTGATCTAAGACATTGTAGCCATTAGGAACGGATCTAGATGTAGGGACTCTATTTGGTTGAGATGATCCTGTGATGGTGACTTTTCTGCCTCTTGTGGTGACTCCACAATCTTCGGCATGGGCGTCGTTGATGGTGATCACCATGCAGTCTTCATTTAGGGAGGAAATGAATGTTTTATACACATGATTTACATTTCCCTTCCCTTTATCATTTTTATTCCCTTTGTTGCCATGATTCGGCATTGGATTCGTGTATATTTTAAGATCCTAATTTCCCATAGGTTGTTCTACATTTATGATTTTCTTATCGATGAGATCTTGGATGATATTTTTGAGTCTCATGCAACTGTTTGTGGTATGGCCTTTTATTTTATGAAATTTGTAAAGTTGATTCTCGTTATACCAAGGAGGTTTGACATTGGGTTCTTGGTAATTCTCAAATGTAGGAGGCTTGATGAGTTTTTCATCGATCAATCTTTTCATTATGTCCTCAAGTGGTTCCCCCAAAATGGTGGATTTTCATTTGGGATAACTTTTTCATTGGGGTGGTCCCCTTTGGTCATTGAGATTATTGATGGTTGGATTATTTTTGGGTTGGTGTGTTGTGTGATGGTGGTTTTGGTGTTGAATTTGGATTTGTGGTGTGGGTGTATGTTGGCGTGAGGCATTAATGACCACCTTGGCATCAATGACACCATCATTACTAATGTTTTTGTTTCTTGCCCACGTATGAGGTTTATCATTGTAATTGGATGGTGGGAGGTTGTTTTGTTGTTTGTGGTATGATGTTGATTCCACAGGTTGAAACATAAGGGCTCTTTCGATGTTGAGTGCCTTGAAGATCAATTAATCATATGTGGTGATTCCCTAAACCTTGAGATGAAATGCCAAGCAGCCTTCAAGGTTGGCTATGATGGTGCAAACTTGTTGTTCTTCTGGCATGGTCCACTTGCTTCGATTTTCCTAGGATCACCATCGTTGTAGGAATGAGGTGAATGATTCACCCTTTCCTTGTTTTAGAGCTGAGAGTTCTTCAAGACTAACATCCATTGCAATGTTGCATGCATAATTTTTAATGAATGTGTCCCTAATTTCTTGAAATGTTCTAATTCCTAAAGGTAAGCAAGAGAACCATTCTATAGCGTGTCCTACCAAGCTCCTAGGAAATAGCCGCATTAGATAAGTATTGTCATATGCGACCTCCATGTAATGAACCTGGAATTCCCTGATGTGATCTTCAAGGTTTCCCATCCCTCGATATTTGTCAAATTTGGGGATTTCAAATCCCTTGGGGAATGGTTTCATTACTAAGCTCCTATCAAATGGATAGGGACACAAGTTGTTTGGTGTTTTGGTTGTTCACCTTAATTGAAGGTCGAGCACTTGTTACGAGAGCAACCAGAGTTTTGTTGTCACATCATTTTGGGGATCAGGGGGTCAGATGAATGTGTTTTGGGGTGTTTCAATCGTGGGTTGGATGGGTGGTTCATTCAGTGCATTGTTCGATGGTATCTGTATGTTCCAGCGAGTGAGGTAGGCTTCCACCTACTTTTGTATGAACATTGCTTGTTGTTGATCTTGTTGTTGTTGTGCTTGTTGTTGTTCCAACAATGCTTGTTGTTGGGTTGCCAATTCTACTGCTTCTTGCTACTCTTGGTATTTCTTTAATGCTTGCTGATATTCCTACAATTGCATTGCTTGTCTTTGTGGATGGAGTTGTGCTTGATATTGGGCTTGTTGTGCCTGGTATTGAGCTTGCACTTGAGCTTGTACTTGTGCTTCTTATTGTTGCAATAAAATTTGTGCTTGAGTGGCCTTTTGTGCTTGCAATGCTTGCACAGCTTGTGTAGCTTGAGCGGCTTGTTGTTGTTGTTGTTGCAATAATGCTTGGGCTTGTTGCACTTGTAAGGTGGCTTGGGTTGGTTGGGCAGCAACTTGTTGGGCAACTAGTTGTTCGGCTTTTTGTTTCTGAACTTGTTGGTATCCTCTTTGGAAAGTAGCTTGCAATGTCACATCGTATTGGCTTGATGTGGTGGAGGTTGGTGGTGGTGGAGGTGGTGGTAGATTTGGAATGGTGTTTGTGGTGAGTGATAATGTCATGTTGATATTTTGAGTGGTGGATGGTGGTATTGGTGTGGTGGTTGGTCCTATGCTTTGCAATGTTAGAAGGGTGTTTGATGGTGTTGCAATTGCTTGTGCATTTGTCGTTTGTTGCGATATCAATGACAAATTTTGAGTGTTTGGTGTAATGCTTTGATTGATGGTTGGGATATAGGTTTGATTGATACTTGGTAGGGGAGGAAGCCCTAAACCAAGGAGTGGTGCATATGATAATGGAAATGGTGGGAGAGGTGGAAATGTAAGGGGTGTTAATTGTTGTGAAAATGTCGTGGTGTCAAATATGCCCCCTGGTCTGAACATATCTCCCTCTTCTTGTGAGTTTGTGAGAAGAGGTGTTTGAGGTGTTGCGTGAAAAAATGATGATGATGGATCGTGATGGAATGTGAGAGGAACTTTTTTTGTAATGGGTTTTGGGGTATGCTTTGTTCCAAGGTGGTGTTTGCATCCAAATTTTGATTATTAACAAGGGGGGGTGTTTGAATTGCATTGAGAAATGCACTTCCCTTATTAACATTGGGTTGGGTTGGAGCAAACGATGTTGTGATTTGCAGAATGTTTTGCGTGATGTTTTGAGATGGGGGTGTAGATGAGATGGGAATGGTGGATGAGATTGGAGGAAAATATGTCTCCACTGTAGTACTCACATCAAAATCCGAAGGTAACTTGGCCCCTTGTTTTGCTAGCTCAAGCATGTATAACGAAGGGTTGAGCCTCATCATGATGTTGATGATTCTATGGTTGTCCATATTTTGGAGCATTTCAGTCATTTCCTCATGAGACATTCCAAAGGTAAGGTCCTCTCCTTGGTTTTCTTCTTGTGGATGTTGTGATGATGAGAGGGTCAAAGGATTACTTGATTTGGCAGGATTCATTTCTACATTTGTTTTCCTAAGATCGCTTGAAGCGGGTGTTTCTTTGTTGGCTTCCATACTCTTCTTGTATTGAGATCTAGTTAGAACCATAAAACAAGGATCAAGAATATGAGAGATGAATCTCTTGATTCTTTGAATTGATCTTTATTTTATGCCCAAAGTAGAAAGTTTTAGGATGCCTTCAAGATCAAAGGTGATGGTATGATGATGATATTAGGGGTGGATGATATGGATTTTTTTGGCTTTTGATAAATCTTGAATGAGATACTAGGCTTTTAGGAATTGCAGATTTTGATTTTGATTTGTTTTTGGATTTGGAATTTTGTCCTTGATTGTGATTTTAATTTGTTTTTTATTTTGAACAAAAATACCCTAAGATGTTGGATGATAATCTAAGGGATAGTTTTGTTCAATGGATGATGATTTGAATATGTGCGAGGAGAAGGATGCATCTACCCACACCTATTCAAGCAAGATGATCGTTTCACTAAGTATATGAAGAAGGATTCATCTACATATACTAAGCTAGACAAGATGATTTTGATAACTTTGACTAAGCATGTGCAAAAGGATGCATCTACATATACCTAGCCAAAGGTGATTTTGATAATATTTTCAAGGATTTAGTCTCAATGATTTTCATGATTTTTTATTTTGCCACAAAGCCTAGCATTTAAGGATTATTTCAAGATTTTTCAAAAGGTGATTGTGAGATGATATTTGTTTTGATGTTTTGGAGGATGGATGAAGAATATTTTGATTTTTTTTCGATCCTAAGATGAACCTAAAAGGGACACTTTGTTTGCCTAGACCTAGGTATTGAAGAGCATGCAAATGCTTCCTAAAGACCTTTGTAACCAAGAAATGATTTCATTTTTCAAACCAATGATTTTCGCTTTGGGATTGTGAGTCTTCACCTCATATGAAAGTTCATTTTGCTTAGCTTTTCTTAATGTATTTATTTTACCAAAAACACTTTCTTCGATTAAGTTTTCAAACTAAGATGTCCAATGTCTTAATTTCTTCAAACCCCACAAGATATGTTATGTGGAAATTCAATGAACTTAAGGCAAGGGTTTTCCTATTGTTTACTTAAGGAGACAAATCAAGATATAATCCAATGTTTAGAAACATCTAAGGATGTGAATCCCAAGGGAAAGCAATAACATATGGATTGAGTCAATTGCATTTGTCTTCAAAAGGGTTTGAATTTTGGATGAGGTTCAAGTGTTTGTTTCCATGGTGTTTTCGATCAAGCAATACATTTTGTAACCCAAGAATAAGTACAATCCTATAGATGTGTAAGACAATATTTGTTGGATTCCCACTTGGACAAGTCCAACTATGCTTATTTTTAGCGAATGGTTAGATGCTTGACCCCACTAGCTCCCCTCCACGACACTCACTTATACAAGGCAGCTAAGCATCAACACCCATGAAACTCCCATGGCATGTTTTCCATTTCTACTAGAAGACTGTAAAAGTGTGGGGTGGCTTGAGAACGATCGTTCTTGCACCAACAAATAGTTTAAAGGATTTTGGAAAATTCTAGCACATGGGTTTTAATAAATACTTTCCATTCGTGGAGATTGACCCATACGAAAAAGAGTCCCCTTTCGGATCCATCTTGTCAGAATCAACTGCGTGCTATTGGCGTTTACTCCAATACCCACATTTATATATTGGTTGGAAATATTCTTGGCTTTAGAGTGTTACCGGTTGAGTCATTCCCTTGGGTGAGTACTTTTTCCCCATGGCAGGCCCTCTAGGATAAACAAAAGTGAATGAAGAACAATATTTGTAACTTGATCAATCCTTATTGGCAACAAGGAGAGAGAATCTACGCAACAATGTCCCCACTCACACTCGCACAAGATGTTCAATTTTAAACCCAAATCAAAGTGTGGATGTGATTTCTTTGTCTCACCCTAAAGTCATGAAAAAGGCCTTTTCATTCTCAAGATCGCTATAAAGTGCGAGAGAAGTGCATACGTCCTTTTTCAATGGCTTTAGTTTAAGTAAGCCCTGACGAAAAACAAAGTTGCACTTGTTCTTTTTAAATCCACAAAGCCAAATTGTGATTTTGTTTTAGAGCACCAAAAGACAAATGATAGACACTTTGTTCAATTGTTAATCCAAGAAACACAATCTAATAAGTTGTGATCCTAAAGTTCGTTTTAGCCCTTTGCAAGAATTAATTGAAAGGTTCTTTTTAAAACCCAAACGAAAACTAGTGTCCTAAGGAAGAAAAAGATAACAAATATCTTAACTAAGTGTTAAGCAAACACTAAAGTGTTTAAAAACACTTTGATTTGATGAAACATCCTCCTCATGCTTCTCCTTCCTTCGATTTCAATTTCCAACCTACAAGGAAGAAAAACCAGTCAGATTCTGGAAAATATAAAAATTAAAAAGCAGAAAACAAAAGACACATTAATCATAAAAGCACGTGCTAAAATTAAATTTTCCCTTTTTACTGTCTTCCAACGTTACAACTCGCAAATACGTCACAGTTTGATTTCTGAACGATGCCCTCACAGTGCCGCTTACCAGTCAGTGTCGCTCTATGTCGGGATAGAGAGCTCAACTGCATCACAATTTTTGCCCTACATCGCAGTTTCCTTCCAGCGTCGCAGTTTTTAAAATATTTGAAAATTCCTACAAGTCAACGAGTCTAGCGGCGGTATTTAAAATTCAAATATTTTGGAGGGACGAGTCCTGCGTTGCAGTTTTAGTTTTAAGCGGTGCCATATAGCAACGTTGAAGAGTTAGCAGTGCCAAAACAGCGACGCTGAGCTCCTAGCGTTGGAATTTTATGTGTGTGAGTGAAAACGCAGAAATTTTAAGAAAATATGAGAAAGAATGATTTGAATCCCTCCTTCTAGCACCAAATGTGTGAACCCCAACTTTGGTACCTGCAAAACAACAAGAATAAACAAGTTAGACAAGTGATTGCAAACCAAAACAAGGATTCCTCATGAAATCCATTTACAACTTCAAACCAGGAAAGAAAATAACAAAGAACACAATGAATAATGATAAAACAAAGATTAAATCCTAATTAGAGGTGCAAACTCATGATCCCATGGGGGAATTGGTGTCTATTTGATGTGAAAATTGGCCCTTTCCCAATTCCTATGATGCAAGCTTGATGTGTTGAAGATGATTGATCCACTTTGTTGGTGAAGAATGAGAACTTCAAGCAAAAATCTGCAAACACCTAGCTATGACTCAATGATAATGGATGAAATTCAAGAGATATTTGAGCATTGTAACTTTGTCTCAATTGTGGATGATGAAATGAGGATATGAGCTCTTTTTTTATAGAATTCAAAAATGGATGAATGTCCAAATTTGAGCAATGTGGGACTAACATTCATCCAATGGTATGATGCCACTTATCAAGCTATAAATGGATGAAGGATGTGCAAGATTTGGGGTTTGTGCCAATAAATGCATAATTTTGAATTTCAAATTTATTGAAATGACATGTAAGAGGGAAGGGAAAATGCAATAAATGCCACTTGGCTCAAGGAAAAGGACATGTAAGAGGAATTTATTTCCTTGTTGGATGTACATGTTGACTTAGAATTTTTGAATTCAAATTGAGAGAATATTCCAAAAGATGCATTGGGAGGAAAATAGAGATTTAATAAATGAATTAAATCTATTTTCATATGCAACTTGCATTATCTAGAGGATGTGACATGAGATGAGAATAAATTAATCAAGGATTAATTAATTTAATGAGAGGTTAGATGATGTGACCTATTTGACTCAAATTTATGGATTTATTTAAATCAAATAAGAGAGAAATATGACCAGAGATTTAATTAAATAAGGATTTTGATTTATTTAATTAAAAGAGATGGTGTTAGGTTAAATCAAATAAGGTTTTAATTTATTTAATTTAATGGATAGAATTTAGAGATTTAATCAAATAAAATTGATTATTTAATTAAATAGGGATAATTAGATCAGATGAATTGATTTAATTAACAAAAGGGATTGACTTAATTAGATAAAATGATTTATTTAATTAAGAGAGGACTATTGATGAATTTAATTAGATAGGGGAATTTGATTAAATGGTTAGACCAAGGGATGATTTAGGAAGAAACGATGTTAGTAATCAGGATCAAATGCACAATGTCAATTGGTATATTTTATGTGTCTACAAGAAGCAGTTGGCCCTTAGGTTTATCATTGGTTGAGGGTGGTAACTATTTAGTAAGGTCTTTATTCAAAGGTCTTTTGGGAGCAGAAGCTTCCCCTCTGAATGAAGACACTTTTACTTTAGGAGCCATAACACAATAAGTATTATAGGGCACGGCTTCTGGTTTATTGGAACAAGACTTACAACTTTTTTAAGGGTTTGACACGAATTATGCAATGCAAAACTAACAAATTCTCTTTTATGAACATCAAACCTTAAAATGCTAAGCCAAGAAAATCCTAACAGACTCAATAATTTTAGAAACCACAACTTATCAATAATTCTGATGGGAGGGAAATAATTCACTTACTGGTTCTCTTCGCAGGTTGATAACCCTTGTTTTGACACCAAAATATATTGAAAAACCGCAACACGATCTCCTTGAGTGTGTAGAGTATACTTCACAGTGTTGAATTATTCCTTCAAGAAAGGTATTAATAATTATGCAACTCCTTACTTATGTAGGTCAATGTTCTTTCATATATTAAGGCTCGCTCGTGTGAACTAGAATGACTCACTTGCCCTCAAACTAAGTTTAGAATGCTAGATGTTGATTTTGTGGGAGTGTTAATTGATGCTTGACCTAGATTTGGCCAGCTTGATTTGAAAAATTTGATTGTACATAGCCACAATACTAGCCAAATGACAGAAAGCCACATGGAATCATTTGCTAGTGGTATATGGGCTCCACCATTTTTTTGTCATTGTAGCCAGGATCCACGTGTCTTCTTTCCCTTGCCCCTATGAGTCATAGCCCATGTGCAACTTTCATCAATGGGGAAACAGGGAAAGGTCAAGATTAAATCTCTTGGCTTCTACATACACACTTCTTAATTAAAACCCATTGTCCACAACTTTATCCTTCTTACAACATCCATAGCCCAGATTAAAAGATCTTAAAACATGTGCAATATATCTACAAATTAGTAGCATACATCTTATTCGCCATGCCTCGTGTTGAAATATTTAATTAATATTCACCCTTGCTCCAATACTTCCATGTCCTCAGGATCACTCCACATGGAAAATTCCCACTTCCCCATTGGGATTCTAGAAATAAAGGTGAGACTCATATGGGATAGCAAGGAGTGGTCAAGATTAATCCATGTCACCCACTATCAACTGTTGATTCATTTGAAACTCTAAGATGGTGACTACTCAAAACCACTGGGCCCACTATTTAGAATAGACACGTGACAACCGCCCACCAATAGGGAGTGGTCAAGATTAATCCACGTCACCCGCTATCAACCGTTGATTGATTTGAAACTTTGAGATGTTGACCACTCAAAACCACTAGGCCCACTATTTAGAATAGACACGTGACAACTGCCCACCAACCCATGTGATTATTTTAATGGGCAAGAAAAATAAACGGGTGCACAAGGAACAGTCCAGATGCAACCACATCACTCATCACCACCATTGATTCCCTCTTAAAACCAGTTGCACACCTCATCAAAGACATCAGGCCCACCATCGTACAAGACACATGGCCTTCGCTTGTGAGCCCGTAAGAATAAAATAATGAGAAATGAAATGGAACGGGTGCATGGGGAATGACAGTGATTTGTCTACATTAATCGAATGGTAGTCAGGGGTCCTTATATCTACACATGCCGAAAAACATTAATCTTAAAAGAGGGACCCGACTAGGTAAAAAAGATAACACCCATAGAAAAGATGACCTAAGACCCAAAATAAATTAATGGGAAATATTTAACCCGATTTAGAAAAAATTAAAGTAATGGCCCAATACATGACAATAGGTAAAACAAGACTAGAGGGCTTGTTAATTAATGAGTTTCGATGGCACAAGATGTGACTTAAAAGACTAAGAACCAGTAGCAAGGGGTCAACAGAGAATTAAAACCTTGGTGAGGATACAATCTCAAAAGGTTTTTCAAATAATACTTTAAGTAAACTAAAACCCTTAAACAGTGACAAGAGACAAAACCTTAAGTCCTCAAATACAATTTCAACCCAAGTTTAAGCAGGATTGGAGATGGAACATGAAAATTCAAGGGTTCCATCAATCGCTCCGACTGGGTACACATGTCTCTCATAGGCATGACAAGATCCTAGAATATATGGTTCAAGCAGACCAGTCAAAACACAGTGAACCAAAACCAAGCAACTAGTTGGACTAGGTAGCAAGACTGAACAAAACACAACCAAAGTAAACACACCTATGCACGAAATGTACAAAACCTACAGTGTATATGGAATCATAACATACTTAGGATAAGTATGGCTTTAAGAACTATCCATGTACTGGTAGTTCAAAAAGTTCACCTGTCAAGCTTTGGAGGAAATATGAATCCTCACCATGTGTATTGGCCATCAAATAAGGGTGTAACCATACTGCTTTAAACTTTCCATGTTTACCCTTATCTTGAGCCCTTGAATTCCAGGCTAACACCATACTATTTACCAAAAAATTTCTGGGAGGAGCTCTCTTGTCATGCAAGTTCTTGACTTGCAACTACAGTTTTGTGTTTTTAGCATGAGCTTCTCTTCTAGTTTCATCCAATTGCATCAGATTATTGATTATGTGTTGCATATCTTCACATATATCCTCATCATACTCTTGCACAAACTTATACATATTCATTAGGTTATTCTATGGCAACCTAGCAACCAAACCATATACCAAGCCAAATAGTGAATAACCAGTAGCCTTTTTCACAGTCACTCTATCTACCTAGAGTGCCAACTTCAGTTTTGAGTCCCAAGATTTTTTGTTCTTCTCCATCACCCTTTCGATGATTTTCATCAAGCTCTTATTTCTAGACTCAGCCTGACCATTTCCTTGAGGATGGTAAGGTGAAGAATAAGAAACTTATATGCCATGTTTATCACAAAATTTTGTGAATTCCTTAGATCTAAAACACATAGCATCATCTAAGATGATTTTTTCTAGGACTCCAAACCTAATTAGAATATTGTTCAATAGGAAGTCCACCACCACCTTGCTTGTTTCCCTTTTTGTGGGTATTGCTTCTACCCATTTTATCAAATAATCAGTGGCAACAAGGATCCATGAGTTCCCTCCAGTAGACTTTTTTGTTATCTCTCCAATGAAATCAATTCCTCAGTGTTGGAAAGGGGCTTGAACAGAAATAGGCCTAAGTGGTAGATTTCCTAAAAACCTCAATTTTCTTGCAAACCTTTGACAAGCATCACAAGTTTTAACAAACCTGTGAGCATCTTTAAAGACAGTAGGGCACCAAAATCCTACTCTCAAGGTCTTGTGAGCAGTGGTCTTTTCCATGTAATGACCACCACACACTCCATTATGAATTTCCTATAAGAGTTCTAGTGCCTACTTTCCATCCACACATTTAAGCAATATGCCATCCAGGTTTCTCCACCATAACTCATTGTTAATGATCACATACTTGATGGTATGCAATTTTAATGTCCTTTTTCTCATTCTCAACCATATTTGCAGAACACTGCAAATTTTGTAAACATTGGACAATTCTTCTATACCATCTGCATGTTTGCATATCATAGATAGGTGCCACATCAACCATTTTTTCCTGATTTACTTGATTAGCCTCCAAATTAGTTTATGCCATTAATTTAGCTAGGCCTTGCCCTCTTACTATTTTGGTAATCTGGACATCAATGTTGAATTCTTGAATCCTATTGATCCATCTACACCTTCTTCCTGCAGTTTCTTACTGAGTGAAAATATCTTTCACCACAACACTTGGCACAAAAGCTATGATAGTAGCTCCCATTAGGTATGTCCTAAAATTCTTCACAGTCTTAACTAGAGCATATGCTTGCTTTTTCACCATTTCATATTTGATCTCTACAGAATCTAAAGACTTGCTAAAGAATCTAATAGCCTATTCAAAGCCCTCCTAATTTTTTTTGTAATAAAACAACAATTATATGAAAAGAAGCAAAAGAAAAAATGTGCATTGGCTTAGAGAAATCAGGAGATTTCAATACTGGAGACTCCTTGATAGCTTGTTTAATTTTTTTGAACACCTAGCTAGGCTCCTCACTCCAAAGCACCTTTTCTCCCTTCTTCAACATCTTAGAAATAGGTCTTGTGATTTCTGTGAAGTTAGTCGTGCAAACCTTCTTAAAAATTTTATTTGTCCAAAAAATGACTGAATACCTTTGACATTTTTTGGCTGAGGGGTTCTATCTATGGTTGCTACCCTTTCAAGTTCAATCCTTACTCCTTCTTTGGACACGATGTGCCCCATTAATTTACCCTTAGTGACCCAAAAAGCACATTTCTTTGGATTTAGAGATATCCCATACTCCAAAGACCTGACAAATACCTTCTCTAAATGCATACAATGATCTTCCTCCCTCTTGGAGTAAGTGGTCAAGTCATCTTGATATATAGCCATAAAAAAATCCATAAAATTAGAAAAAGCTATGTCCATAGCCCTTTGAAAAGTGGCACCTACATTTGTTAAACCAAAAGGCATTCTTACATAGACGTAGGTACCCCATGGAGTAGTAAATGTGGTCTTATACTGCTCAAACTCCTTTACCTTTACTTGGTTATAACCTGAAAAACCATCCATCATTGATAACAGCTCACAACTAGTCACCTTCTGTAACATGGCTCCCATGTTTGGCAATGGGTAGTTGTCCTTTAATGAGGATATATTCAGATTTTTGAAATCAACGCACAACCTTATATCACCATTCTTTGTCCTCACTGGAACTAGATTAGATACCCATGAAGAATGTCTAATGGGTTTTATAATGACAACATCTCTTAACTTTACCAACTCCTCTTGCATCTTGGGAGATATAGTAACATTTATTGGTCTTTGCTTTTTCCTGAAAGGTTTAGCATTCTCCTTCAGAGGAATTTCATGCTGAAAAAATTCCTCTTTGTAAGATTTGAAGTCATCGTATGACCAAGAAAAAACATGTCTGTATTTTCTAAGCAAGGCAATCAACACTACCTTTACCTTTGGCTTCATTTTCTTTCCTACATACACTTTCTTAGGGGCATTTTCAATCCCCAAATTTACTTCCTCTATGTCCTCTGGGTGAGTAGCAGTTGTCTTAATCTTGCTTTTATCTTAACTATCAAAGATCCTTTCAAGTGCTAAAAGGCCTTTGGGGATTTTATTTTATTTTAATTGGATAACCTCATTTCCAAATACTATGTCCTTTCCATCAATATTTTCAACAAATCCACCAAATTCAACCTCTTGACCTTCATATTCATCAACACAGTTCAAAAATTTGAGAATACCCTCATCATCATTGAAGATCTGTCAGTTGTGCACACTGTCAAGAATGGAAGGTCTTGTCTACACCTCAACCTTAGAGATTCCTATAAAATTTATATCATTTGGTCTCAATGCAATGTTAGCAAGTAAGTCAGCTACTTTGTTCTATCCTCTTTCCATCCAGTCAATTCCAAAACCATCAAACTGCTCAATGGAATCCTAGAAAGTATTTCTATATTGCTTAAGTTTGTTATTCTTGCAAGCATATTTAGCTCTTACTTGGGATATCACAAGCTCAAAATCACCAATTACTATTAAATTTTTTATTCCATGCTTCTCAGCGAATCTCAATCCCAGTAATAATGCTTCATATTTTTCCACATTATTCATGTAGAAAAAAGACAATGTAAAAGAGAATGTATACGTACTACCACATGGTGATACCAATAATATCGTTGCACCAGACCCTTTTGGAACTTGCACCATCAAAGTACATTTTCCAAAGTCCATTCTTGTTAGACAATCTTAAAACTTCATTTTCTATAGGTGTAAGGAACCTATCAACTTCTCTTAGTACTTCTTCCATTTTGAAATCACTAGTATCAATTTCTATGAAAAGAATTGTTTTATTTTTAGGAGCATGCTCCAACATATGTGGTACCCTTGGTTCTCGCACCACTTGAAGGGTATGTGTAGGATCATGATGGGCCAAAAATTGGTGATATGATGGGTATGTGTAGGGTATGTGGCTGACAACTTTTTTTTTTACCCAAAATTGATGAAACAAAAATGGTTTTTAAAGGAGATTCTCAACTTTCCACCAAATATAAGTTATGCTTTACTTTGAATTTAATAAATAAGTATTATTGATTTTCTATTTGAATTACAATTAAAGTCCTCATTGATAGGTTGATTGAAAAACATCTATAGCTTTGAAATGGTATCACATTTTTTGAATGCAAAACATGTGTCACATTCTATGCTTCCATACTATAGGATTAAAAAAAAAATTGAATTTCATGAAGTTTTGACCAAGTTAACGTGGTCAAACATACAAGTTTTATATTTTTTAAAAGTTGTAATAAAAAATTCATAATTAATTATTTACTTGGAAAAAAAATTACAAAAAAATATGCATCACATTAGGACATGAGTCCTCTACTTATATCTAAAATCTTATAAAAAATATTATCATTTTATTGTGGTTAGGGTGGTCGACAGACACCTACTTATTTTTTCCCAAGAATTTAAGTACTCTGCATTGAAATTTCAAATTTTCACTAAATAGATTTTTAAAAAATAAACCTAGTAGTTTAGAAACTACATTCAATTTTCTACAAATTATATTCTTACATATTTTTGAAATAATATAGATAACTTATTCAAATTTTTATGTCAAATTGCCTAACTCTGATTTTTTTGAATTTTTCTTCACTTAAGGGCCTATTTTTTCCATGATGATCCTACACATACCCTGAACATCCTTACCATCAATGTGAAATGTGGCATAGGACATGTCACATTGCATACTACCTCCCATAGATGCACTCCATTTCTAAGATAACAACATTCCATAATTAGGTGGGATATCCACTACCACCACACTCATTTTAAAATCTTTTTCTTGGTGGGTTGCTAATTTGTAAGGAAGTTCATTTATCACACCAATAACAAGGACTTCTCTTGAATTCATGTAATAGCACTTACCATGAGTGCTATCAACTTTCAATCCTAGTGCCTCCATGATTTTAGCTGGCATGATGTTATTAGACACTCTAGAGTCAATATTACATTTTTTTATAAAATTTTCTCCAACAATCAAAGTGAGGAAAAATGAATCTATCTTCCCAGGACAAGCAGTTAGTAAACTCCCTAGGAAAATATGGGGAATCTCAGTGATGGTTCCCTCAACTTCCTTTTCTTTCTTATCTTTTTCACTCAATTGGGGTGGAGTTGGAACCATTAAATAATTACAGGTTATAGTAGCACCATTGATAAGGGCTACTTCCTTTTGCTTGTGTTCATCTATTCTCATCATTTCAAGAAAAGAAACCTATGTAATTGAAACATATCAATAGGAATATACTTGGGTAATTCAATTGGGATCATACCTTGTTCATTGTTGCTCTCCTTCTGTTGATTTTTGGTTACCTCAGCCCTATCCTTGGCATCCTTTTTTGTAACTTCAGGATTTTTCTTATGTGTCTTCATCTTCATAGCAGGAGATTTGAATTCTTCAGTAGCTTTTGGTTTACCTACCCTTTTAGCCCAAATTTTATCTCCCCTACCTTCTTTATTTTTCCATCAGTCTTGTTCTCTTTGCTTTTGGAATTCTACTCTTTTATGAAAAGACCATCAGGAATACCTTGTTCACCACTAATTGTTCTATTCCTCAGATGATAGGAACTTCTAGCTTGAGCGGCCAAGGCTGTAGTATATTTTGCAATCTCCTCATCTGAGGCCCTTCTTAGTGACATAGTATATTAAATCACTTCCAAATTATATACCTCATTATCACTATCAACATCCTCATCAGAGAGAAGTTGCTGATGATATGCACTAGCAATTTTCCTTTTATTATCTACATCCACTTCATAGGAGTCCATATTAGAAGAGAACTCACTATCAGCTATAGAAGTTGAAAAACCAACTTCACAGTCCCCAAAAATCACCTGTATACAATCATCTATCACATTCAACAAATATTCAAACCAAAAAAGAAGAGATGTTTTGTAAACCCTCAAAGCCAATATGTGCAAGCAAAAACCAGAATAATTATTATTGAAAGTAATTGTTTTACAAATAATACAAAATCCTTAAAAAATCCAATCATGAAAAAAGGCAAGACAAGCAAAACCCTAATCTTATCTTGAGCAAAAAGACAACTCAACTAGATAAGGATTACAAATATCCTAGGAATTAAAAAATGCCTAAGTAAACTTATGCTGAAGTGTAATTAAATATCTAATTACACCAACACCCCCCCATAAGTGCAACTTAGGGAGAAGAAAATTATTATGCAAGAGATGAGTCCCGACAACAAGGCATGATCAGGTACCCATTTACAAATGCAATGCAAACTAAATCAAACGGGGTAAAGGAGAAAACCACATGGGAACAAAACTCCTCCCCAAAATAGAATGCAAACTAACAACTAAGTGATGAAAGATGGAGGACTCCATAAGACCCCCCAAGGATACCATCCATCACAAGAGAGGAAGAAAGAGGCCACAGATCCCCCCCAGAATGAAGTATCTCCAAAAGAACTTAAGAAATTGCATTGTCTGAAAGAAGTGAGAGGGAAGAGGCCGAATGAATGCAATCTTTGAAGGTGAAGTAGGTGTAGCCCAAGATGTCTCCACAGAAGTAGGTGTGACGTCAACCAATAAAGAAGTAAAAGTAGGTGAAGATTGAAGAGTAGCCTCCAAAGATGGAAGATCAATAGGATCCTCCTGCACTGAAATAGAAGAAGCCACAACAATAGCAACAAGAGGTGGAGGAGATGGAATGGAAGGCTTGAGAACAAAATTTGAAGTGAGAACACCAATGTTTAAGAAGCCAAATCTCTCCTTTGAATGATGATGCACACTAGAAGTGTGAGGAACAACTATAGGAATAGAAGCACCATCAGTAGCAAAATCAATAAAGGAATACAACTAAGATGAGTGATCCACTATCCCAGTAGCAATAATTGTTCTACTCTCCAAATCTCGGATGATAACCAAATTAGGTGAGAACTCCACATATCTCCCAGTGCCTCCATGAGTGATTTGATAGGTGGAAAGAAGGTTGTTTGTCAAGTGAGGGGCACACAAGACATCCTGAAAGGAGTGGTCCCCAAAACTAATAGACCCATTCCCTGTAACTATCATGTAAGTGTTGTTTCCCATCAAAATGGGATACATAGTGTAAGGCTCAAAGGAAGTGAACATAGACTGTGAAGATGCCATATGATGAGATGCTCCTTAATCTAGAAGCCATCTCCCTGATCCAACACCTGAAGAATCACAAAGAGCATGTCCCTTCATATCTGATGAAGTATGTAAACCAGTTGTGCCCCTGTCATGCTACTCTAAAGAAGAAGAATGGGAGGAAGGAGATGATGCAGACATCCTAGAAGGAAAATCAATCTGATGTTTATGAACAAGATGCTTCAGCTCATCAATGTCCTTCTTGTAGCAATTATGTTATGCATATCCTTCCCCCTTGCAATATGCACATGTAGTCTTCTCCTTCCTAGATGATTTCCCCTTAGAAGAGGATGATTAATCTGAGGAATCCTTTTGCTCCTCATGAGGTTTGGAATCCTTTTGTTTCTATTTCTTTCCTTTTCTTGTAGAATCCTTTTGATCTTTGGGCTCATGTGATGCAATAAGTGCCTGTGATGAAGAAGGTTTCACCATGCCCATACTAGCTAACTTAGCTTGCTCTTGAGTGAGAGATGAAGAAAACTCATCAAGAGATGGAATAGTGAATCTCGTACCAAGAGCATCCCTAGTGGCATAAAAGGTAGATACAAAAACTAAATAAGCTGGTCCAAGCTTAGAAAGAATGGACAATATCAATTGAGAGTCTTCCTTTTGAACACCACACTATGACAATTGCAATCTAAGAGACTTGAGTTTGGTGAAAAACTCTTGGATGCTATCAAAATCCCTAGGATTTAAGCCAATAAGCTCATTCTCTAACTGAAACCCTCTCATAGTATCTTGCTTCCCAAACAAAGACTCTAAAGTAGTCCAGACCTCATGGGGTGTAGTGCAAGACTCAATATGAAAAAGAAGATTAGATGAAAGAGACAGTTATAAAGTACCATAAGCTTCATCACATCTATTAAACCACTTTCTCTTTTCAGTAGCACCTGTAGGTTCAATTTTTGTACCCATGGCTACCCTGTACAACCCTTTGTGTTTCAAATGAATCTCCATTTGTTTTTTCCATCCAAAATAGTTGAATGGAGTATGGGGTGCAATATTATGTGTATCCATAAAAGAAAACAACAATAAATGCTTGTTGATATAAAAAAAAAGCCTGATTGCACACTTCCCAAGAAAATAACTGAAAAGGTAAAGGCTGAGATCAAACAAGAATATCAAATACTTGGTAAAAAATTTTGAAAAAAATAGGTCTGATATATGTGTAGAGAACTGAACCAGCTTTCCAATACCTATTTGTTTTCGAAAAAACAATAAACGAGGCAAAAGATATGCCCTCCAAAGTGAAAACAACAACTTCTGTATTTGATAAGCGAAAAAGGCACCAAAACAGAAAAATAAAAAAATAAAACCTCCACCATTGGAAAGAGCATTGAACCAGCTTTCCGACGATATCTTTTTTTAAAAAAAAGGCCTTCGTTTGCAAAAGTTATGAGAAAATGAAAAAAAGGCCTATAAAAGGCACTTTGAATGCTAAACAGGGGCAAAAATATGGCTCCTTCGGCTTTGGCTCTTGGTTGCTCATAAGACCGTCTACGGGACTGCAAGAAAAAAAACCAGTGGGCTTGTGGGCACAGCTCTTGGTCCTCCAAAGGACCGTGGCCAAGGGCTAAGAGACCCGGTGGGGGCTGGGTCGGGGCTCTTAGTCCCAGATATGACCCCATGGGGGCTAGAGAGCTTGGCGGGCGGCGCTAAGTGGTGGTGGAAGCTAGAGCCATTGGCCACCACCCAAATCAGTGGTGTGAGTGTTTTAAAATAGGCGGCACAAAAATCTTGTGATTTTTTTTTTTTTCGAAAAAAAATGTGCCTTGAACTGTGTGCCCTGGGGCCATATAGCCTTGGGGCAAAAAAAAAAATCCTTATGGTTCAACTCTATCCAAATTGGACAAATTTTATATAAAAATAGGGGTTTTTGGACGCCACAGACTCAATGGAGAGGTCCATTTTGTTCAAAAATGTCCAGAAAATTAGGCCACCCCTAGATCCACAAGAAATCATCCTAGCTTGAAGCCCTTGCACAGAAAAGAATGATGTGAGAGAATATCTTCAAATCATGAACAAGAAGCCATAGGTCTTGAGCTCTGATACCATGTAGAAGTTGAAAAACCAACTTCACAATCCCCAAAAATACCTGCATACAATCACCTATCACATGCAACAGATATTCAAACCAAAAAAGAAGAGATGTTTTGTAAACCCTTAGAGCCAATATGTGCAAGCAAAAACTAGAATAATTATTATTGAAAGTAATTGTTTTACAAATAATACAGAATCCTTCAAAAAGGAAATCATGCAAAAAAGAAAGACAAGCATAACCCTAATCTTATCTTGAGCAAAAAGATAGCTCAACTAGATAAGGATTACAAATATCCTAGGAATTAAAAAATGCCTAAGTAAACTTATGCTATGGTGTAATTAAATAATTAATTACACCAACATCAACAACATCAGAATCACCCATAACCATAAGTACATCAATTTCCTTCTCATTTTTCTGATCATTGTATTCAGGCATATCCTATTCCACCTCAACCATTTGTGCAACTGCACATTGATGAGGAGAGTGTGGCATTTGGAAAACCATACACCAAGGGGTATCTTCAACAAAATTTCTTGAATTCTTCTGTAGAGGATCCAGAGGGACCTTATTCTGGGTGTTTCTTTGATTATTAAGAACAAGCTTCCCATTATACCAATTGGTATTATATGGGTGGTCTTGAAACCAAGGAGGTCTTTCATTCCTTTGATATTTTTTTGGTTGAACCTTTTCTTGTTTTAGAATTTTTTCATTTATAGTTTTCATAAAATTATCAATCTTATCCTCAAGAGTGCCCCATTTAGCACTTGAACTCTTTTCCTCCTTTGAATTTTTGAGGAGCTTTGAATCATCGCTTTTTCCAACTTTACAAGTTGCTCTACTAATATTCTCAATATGCTCCACCATCTTGTATGTTTCCCTCAACATCTAAGGATTATTATCTAGTAGGCGGTAACTCATTTTTCAATCAAAAGCATTGCAATAATTTACCAAGCACACATTATCGTTCAATTGTAGACAGGTGGCAACCTTTTCCTAACCTTTTGGAATCTTGTATTGAACTCAGCCATAGATTCATTGGGACCTTTAGCAATATAATTAAATTTATTCAACAAAAAACTTGAATCAGTCTTGTCACAATATTGTTCTCTAAATATCCTTTTGAATTCCTCCCAAGATCCAATGCTCTTGGTAGGAAAAATCCTATACCACTCTCGAGCATCTTCAATGAGAGACTGCATAAACAACTTCATCATGACATCCTCTACCTCTACCTCAAAATCATCCATAACATTAGCAAATGCTTTGTGATGGTCTTCACCACTCAAGGCATTATTACCAGAGAATCTGACTAGAGCAAGTCTAAAGTCTTTAGGAAATGGGTTAAGGTAGCCAGGTATTCCGGTGAAACACAACTATTCGTATCTATCTACTTGGAGTGGCCTCCTAGTATGTCAATCCCTATGAACGTCCCTTTGATCATCATCTCTTTTGTTGTCATATTGATTGCTATCCTTACTCTTTCCTCTTTCACCAATACCACCTCCTTTCTTGTTTCCTTCATCAGCTTCAAAATAAGAATTCTTACTCTTATTATTTCCTCCACCTCCACCACCCTCATCCCCACCACCACCTCAACTAGTAGTGTGTCCTTCATACTTCTTCTTTTGGATCTCACTACTGGTAGTTCCAGAGCTTGAAGCCTATAGAGTGGGTATGGAAATATTAAGAAAAACAATCTTCCTAGCCATTTCTACATTAGAAGCTTCTATCTTAGCTTTTTTCAAATCTTCTTGTAGTTTTTCATTCTCCAACTATAACCTCAAGATCTTAGGATTTGGAGGTACAATGGATGGAGTAGGATCCATTTTCGAATTATGTATGGGGGTTTCAACTGATGAAGTATAGGTAGTGGTACTAGTGTTTAAGGTATTTTTCTTTGGTTTATCAATGGGCTTCTTCCCATGGTCTACAAATGATGTTTTCTTAACATTAGCAGAAGGATCTAAGGATCTGGTAGTTGAAATAGATGTGATATATGTATCAGTAGCAGAGGTTACCATCAGGATTGTTACTTCAAGGGTGTCACAAGTAATTTTAGCAGCAAATTTAGCAAAATTTTCCTCAAAGGCCTTATGCCTAGCAACATCTCTAATCTTTGTTTTCGAGCATCTCTCTCAAGTTGATTAGCTCTAATCCTATCTTCCCTCTCTTTCAACACCCTCAATCTATTCTCTTCTTCTTCTTTAAGCCTTAGTTTTTCCTCTTCTAGAGCTTGCATATATTTCTATATCTTCTTCATTTTCTAGAAGATCTCCAAGCTCAATCGGTGCAGGAGTATAGTAGGGATGGTCAATAGGATCTTCCTCAAGAGAAATATGCACTTGTATATCAAGAGATTCACCTATTGGATTAAACTTCTTTCCATTAAAAATGGAGCCAACTCCAAGGGCTAAAGGCTCTGAAAACTTCTTGTTCTTACCCCCAAAATTCCCACCTATCCTCCTCTCTTGAAATGTTAAGCTCATTATCGAACACTTTCTCAATAGGAAAACTTCCTTAGTCTATGTTAGACACTTCAACTTCCTATGACTTTTCTTGGATATTACCACTACTTACTTCAAGATTAAAAGTAGGAGAAGCATCAGCAGGGGAATCAACAGACTTACTTGATTTAGAGCTTTTCTTAACCCAAGCGGGATGCTTTTCTTTTACAAGTTCAAATTCTACCTTATGCTCAGGATGCTTCTTTACATAACTTTCAGTCTTCTTCATGATGTCAAATATGTCAAAATCCTTCTTCTTACATTCCTTTTGAGAATTTATCATTATACTGGTATTAGAGATCTAAGAGTCTCCATGCAGAATATTGAGAAATAGAAAGTGATTGCACTTTGACTTTGTACTTGTAACCTCAGAAAAGATTTTAAACATAACTTGACACAAGGTGACATAATGAACTAAGACTTGACACATAAGACTAAGTATGGCATTACTTATTGCAACATATTTACAACAATTATTCTTCAGACAGTAAAGAATAATATGATAAAATACTCGGCTCTATCTATATCGGATCTGAACTTAGAGACTTTTGACTTAGCTAGTCCCCAGTAGAGTCACCAGTATGTTGGTTATTTTTTAAGAACCAAACTGATCTTCAAAAATACCTATGGACTTTGCCATTTCCAATACTTAGTACTCCAAAGGGATTGTCCAATGAACAAGTGAAAGCTGCAAGACTTCTACTCCTACACTTTGGGATCTGTTAAACCTGGGAGGGTGATCCCACAATGTATACTCAGGATTTTTTATGACTACTACTCAAATACATTGTCAACAACAGATAATTCTCATAAGTTTACTCAACAATGTAGCACATCAAATAAGTTGGCAACTTATTTATTGATATCCTACACTTGGAGCATGAGAAAATGAAACTCAACACAAAAAAACTATAGTGGTATTCATTCAAAATTTTGTAAAATAAAAGTGATTAGCTAATGAATCAACCCAAAAATTGAATTATGAATACATTGCTTCCAAGTATGGTTTCAATAGAAACTTATTCAACAAGACAACATCTTAACAATAGCAAGCTACAATCTCAAGAAACAATGCTTTACAGCACTCCCCTATTACATTCATGATCATTACTACTTACAAATATCCTAGCACCTAATTCTTATGAGTTAACAATCTCATCCAAGCATTTACATTAATTCATTGAACTAATAAGAAGGAATGAAATTAAACATCCATTGAGAAACAATAGAGAAAAATAAAAGGAATCCTGGATTACTTTCATTCATAACTCATAAAACGAGTACAAGGAGAGACAATAGCCATGAAATTGGTATCACTCTGTATTCTATTTGCTATATTCTTATCAAAATTACATACATAACAACAAAATTTGAACTTAAGAAAAAACTCTAAAACATGCTTGATATTCCTTTTACAATTCACAGTGTTGACTGCAAAAAAATGAACCCCTAATTTTTGGCCCTGAATTCCTTCTTATAGAAACAAAGGAGAAAAAAAAGCCTTGGGCCAGAAAGTACACATGTCAATATCCTATTGGACCGCTTCTAATAAAGATTTCCCTATTCAATTACATTGCATTCCTAAGAGGTGGGAAACATGTGGGAAAATGAAAGTTGTCTTCATTCGTCATTGGAGATCCAGTCCAATTTTCAAGGTACTTCAATCAGTTACCTCAAAATTTGTGCCCACACACACAAAGTGAAAGAAGGAAAGCATGACAAAAACATAAAAGAAAATACAAAAGATATGTCCACGTATGTAGCCTTGTCATCAATTCAACTTGAAGAAGATGCACTATATTTTCCATACCTTATAAAAAGCCTAATCTGTACTAAATCCAGGCTATGCAGTGCAAATCTCACTTATCCGTTATTCATCATGGTTGCAGACTTCAAAATTTCAAATCACCACCCCGCCATTTCATAGCAATCTACCACTCCCTCCAAGTATCTTCCTTTCCATGCTAGGAATTCATCATCAGTGGGCCAATTGAAATCCACAACTTCATTAGCCCTCTCTCTATAAGGTGCATACTTGGTGACAATCTGGTTAGCCTCCTTATCAAATTCCAGTATGAGAGTCTCAACATGAGCTAACATATTCATATTTATCTTCAATGTGTCCATATCAAATTTCTGACAAATTGAAATTGCCTAATCCGAAATAACTTTATTGGTTTCACTTTTCCACTCATGTAGTGTTTTTATGTTATCATCATCCTTTAGAATGGATGGAAGAAGGCCATGATTTGATTCATGGAAGGATTTTACTAACTCTTTTATTATGTTCTCCAATAGTTCAATATTTCCCCTATATCCTTCAATTGTACCTACAAGAGAAATAGTAGGTTTAAAATTTTCAAGTGGATTGGCATCATGCCTAACTCCAATTGACATTAATATCAATTCCTTCATTCCAGGGATCCAAATTTCCATGAGTGGAATAGCTCTTTCCCTATCATTATCAAAAAAATTGATAGCAGCCACCATGAATGAATAACTATAGTGAATACTATTCAATCTGTTATTCACTCTTCTCTTCAAATGTTCCAAAAATTTAGTGACAATATTCATGTTGGTCTTGAAGATATTCTCATCATGACTATCACATTTCTCTTTATATTCATTTAGCTACCTAAGAAACTCTTCTCTACAGATATCTTCTTCAGCCTGTGGCCCTTTTGATGTACTGGGTTCTACTATTGAAATGGGCATACTTACCATGTTGTATGGTATAATTTCCCATGAAGAAATCACTTTAACAATAAAATTTGGGGCTACAACTTCTTGTGAAGTGGTGGGGGAATCAACATCATTTCGCTTGGGTTTTTCAAGTTGCAAACTTTGCAACTTATCTTCCAATAATGCCACCTTTGTCTGCAACTGCATATTATGTTGCTCAATCCTTCCATACTTAACTAGAAAATTATTGTACTATGTCTAGAGCTTATCCTTTTCTATAGTCATAGATTCTACAGTGGCCCTTGTAAATTGTGCAACATGAACTGACATAGTTGATGCCTCTAGAGCCTATGTTTCTGATACTTTGTTTATTATTAGGCCTTCACTGTAGTTAGGTTCAAGCTTAATAATATTAGGATTTCTTGTGCTTGGGGCTAGAGACCAGATAGCCAAGTCATCCCATTGCTCACTGAAAGAAGACCCCTGTAGTGAAATTGCAGCTTCTTCTTTTGTATCATAAAGAGGTCTATCACATCTCTTTATTTAATCAAAAGCTATGGTAGAAGCTAAATCTCATTCTAGAAGCAACAAAATTCCACTATTTATTACTAATTCTTGACCCTCTTTTGTAGTCATCTTTTGGAATTTAGCTCTCATTTCATTTAAAACCTTTTTTCTAGATAATGGCATCTGGTAATTCTAGATGAAGGATTTTGTCTATATCCATGTTGTTGGCATATTCATCTCTTTTAGCTCTATATGCAAACTCCATAAAATACTGAGACTTTACAAATGAGTCATCATCTAAGAACTTTGTATATGCTTGAAACTACATATCATCTCTGCCATTAAGCCCAATGAGATTAACTTTACTCAATCTCATACCCAAATGTCATCATCAGAGCCTTCGTCAGCATAGTCCACCAGACCAGTCACTTCAACCCTTTTCTTTTTCAATGGTGGTTCCCTTGGTGGTAATTCACTAGGTGTTAGAGAATCAATGTCCACAATTTCAATCTTTGTTGGCCTTGGAGGAGATGGTGACAGTACTTGTGGCATAGGAGAAGGAGGCTTATATTCCTCTTGTTGAAAAGGATGAAAATTTGCATCAATTTTCTTTTCCTTACCCTTTCTCCTTATAAATAACTTTATTCTTGGTTCATCAGGGGCTTGAGATGTAGGTTTTTCTCCATAGCAGGGATTTCTCCCCCACTCTGTTATTTTACAATGGGGGATTTCCCCTTGTCTTAACTTATCACCCCTTTAGTTTCAAGATGTCCCACTATTGAGTCAAAATTATTGGATACATGTTCCACCTTTTGTATTATATTTTCAATCCCTGGGAGAACCTTGAAATTAGGTTCTTCTTGCTTTATCTTTCTTTGCATCTTATTGAAAGAAATCTACCTTGCTTTTCTTTTTTCATGTTCCAAAAGGCTAAATATATTTCTTATCACATCCTCTAGATAATGGAAAATTTGCAAAAATTTGTATCTTTTGTTTCTTTCTTTCAACCAGGCCATAAAACCTTCGGGATCATATCTGACCCTCTCAACTAATCTCTACATGTGGTAGGTTTTGAGTTTATCAAGTGTAGACATGTAAAATGTACCAATTGACGTTGGATATCTGATCCTAACCACTAAGATCGCTTCACCCTGAATCATCCTTCGGTCTAACCATTTAATCAAATGCCCTTATTTGATTAAATTCATCAATATTCCTCTCTTAATTAAATAAATCAGTTATCTAACTAATTCATCATTTCTTGGTAATTAAATCAACCAGTCTGATCTAATTATCCCTATTTGATTAAATAATCAATTTTATTTGATTAAATCTCTAAATTTCATCCATTAAATTAAATAAATTAAAACCTTATTTGACTTAATCTACCTTCATCCCCTTAGTTAAATAAATCAAAACCCTTTATTTAATTAAATATTTAAATCATAATTCTTCTCATATTTGATTTAAATCAATCCATAAATTTAAGTCAAATAGGTAACATCATTTAATCCTTCATTAAATTAATTTACCTAGGTATGTGCAGGATCATGGTGCACCAAAAAGTGGCAATATTATGGGTATTTGTAGGGTATGTGGCTGACGAAATTTTTTCACCCAAAATTAATGAAACGAAAAGGGTTTTTAGAGGAGATTCTCATATTTCCAAAAATATTAATTATGATTTAACTTGAATTTAACAAATAATTATTATTCATTTTCTATTAGAATTACGACTAAAGTCATGATCGATAGGCTAATTGAAAAAAATCTATAACTTTCAAACGGTATCATATATTTTGAATCCAAAACATGCGTCACATTATATGCTTCACATAATATACGATTAAAAAAACAAAAATTAAATTTCATGAAGTTTTGACCAAGTTAAGGTGGTCAGACAAACGAGTTTTTATATTTTCTAAAAGTTGTAATAAAAAATTCATAATTAATTATTTACTTGGAAAAAAATTACAAAAAAATATGCATCACATCCAGACATGAGTCCTCTACTTATATGAATTCTTACAAAAAAATATTATCATTTTATTATGGTTGGGTTGTCAGACAGACACCTACTTCTTATTTTTCCACTGAAATTTAAGTACTATTGCATTGAAATTTCAAATTTTCACCAAATAGATTTTATTTATTTTTAAATAAACCTAGTATTTTAGAAACTACATTCAATTTTCTACAAATTCTATTCTTACATATTTTTTAAATAATATAGATAACTTATTCAAATATTTACGTCAAGTTGCCTAACACTGATTTTTTTGAATTTTTTGCCACTTAAGGGCCTGTTTTTTGCACGATGATCCTGCACATACCCACCTTGATTAATTTAATTTCTTCTCATGTCCCATCCTCCATCTTTTTCCACTTGCACATGAAAATAGATTTATTTGATTTATTAAATTTCTATTTATCTTCAAAATGGCATAAAGGAGGAATAGTCTTCAAGTTTGAAATTCAAATCTAAGTTGACTTTGTCCTTCCAACAAGGAATTTATTTCCTCTTACAAGTCCTTTTGCATTGATCCAAGTGGCCATTAGTCCATTTTACTCTCCCTCCACCTTGTCATTAATATAATTTCAAAATTCAAATATTGGAATTTATTGGCACATTCATCAAAACTTGCACATCCTTGGCCCATTCACATTTGGACAAGTGGTACTTTGCCATTGGATGAAATTTAGTCCCACATTGCTCTATTTTGGGAATTCTTTCAACTTTCCATTCTATAAATAGAGAGCTCCTCTATTATATTTGGCATCCACAACTTGAGTAAACTTACTATGCTCAAATCTTTAGCAATCTTTATCCATACTTTTGAGATTATAGCTAGGTTATGTAGGTTTTTATATTGGAGCATTCATCACTCTTCATCAAAGTGGATCAATTTCATCACCAAATCACAATTGCATTATTTGAGTTGGGAAAGGGCCAATTTTCACATCAAATTGGCACCAATTTCCTCAAGAGATTAAGAGTTTTCTTTGCTTTAGAATAGGATTTGATATGTTTTAAGTTTTGTTGTGTTCTTCATCTCATTTCATCTTTCTTTTGCAATTTAAATGAATTTCTTGAGGAATCATGTTACTAACCTTGCATTTGATTTAATATATTGATTGTTTCTTGTGTATGTGCAGGTTTGGAACTGTGGTTCACATTTTAGCGCTAGAAGGAGGGCTTAATCTCATTTTCGAATCATCTTTTTGTCAAAAAAATTATGTTTTTCTTTGTCTATAGGAAAACTCTACCATTAGAAGCTCAACGTCATTGTTCAGCACCGTTGGTTCTCCAACGTCGCTATATAGAACCATTGAAAGCTTCAAACTACAATGCCTCTGACTTCCTGCCCAGAATTTTGAGTTCTAAACTGTGTCGCTGAACCTATTTGACCCACGAGAATCTTTCAAAAACCTAAACTACACCGCTGACCAAAAGGGCGATGCATTCATGCTCATTGATCTGGTTACAGAGCGACGCTGACTGGTAAGTGGCACTATACAACACTACTAGTGAAATCAAACTGTGACGCCTTCGTGGATTGCACCGCTGGAGGGGAGTATAAAGTGAAATTTTATTTGTAGCACATGCTTTTTTTCAAATTATGGTTCTTTTGTCTGTTTTCTACTTTTTTGACCTTTATTTCTATAGAATCTAACTGACTTTCTTGTAGGTTGGATCGATTAAAGATGAAGAGGAAGGGAAGCATGATGATGTCATTTCACAAAAACAAGTGTTTTTAAACACTCTATTGTTTGTTTAACACTCTTAGAGGATTCAATATTCCTCTTAAATAAAAATTTGTTATCTTTTTATGCTTAGGACTTACTAATTTCATTTTGGGCTTTAAAAAGAACCTTTTAAAATTTTGTTACAAAAAGGCTTAAAAAGAACATTAGGACTCAAATTTACTAGAGTTTGTTTTGGGTTTACTGATTGAACAAGAAAAATTGTCACACTTACTTTGGTGCTTTAAAACGAATTCACTTTTTCTTTGTGGACTTAAAATGAACAAGTTTTTTCATTGTTTTTTAATTACTTACACAAAGTAATATCATCAAAATATGTATGCGCTTCCCTCGTGCCTCACGACGATCTTGAGAATCAAAAGGCTTTTGGTGACATTAAGTTGCATAAGTAATTTCCCATACACAATTCGAGTTGGGTTTAAAATTGAACAACAAACTTTGCGAGTGTGAGTAAACCTATTGCATGTGTTCTCCCTTTATTTTTAAATGAAGGTTGATTGAACTATGAATATGTTTACTTGCTTTTGTTTATCTTAGAGGGCCTGCCTTGGGGAAAAAGTACTCACCCAAGGGAATGACTCAACCGGTAACACTCTAAAACCAAGAGTATTTCCAACCGGGATATAAATGTGGGTATTGGAATAAATGCCAGTATCATGCGGTTGGCTCTGACGAGAAGGGAAGCAATGGTCTCTCGCCATGTTGGGTCAACTCCTACGAATGGAAATTCCAAATTAAAACCCTTGTTGTAGAAAGGCTAAAATCCCTATCTATTTGTTGGTGCAAGAATGGTCATTCTGAAGCCACCCCACACTTTTACGGTCTTTAGTAGAAATGGAAAGCATGCCATGGGAGTTTCATGGGGGTTGATGCTTGACTTCCCCATATAAGTGAGTGTCGTGGAGGGGAGCCAGTGGGGTCAAGCATCTAACCATTCGCTAAAGATAAGTGTAGTTGGACCTGTCCATATGGGGACTCAACAAATATTGTCTTTCATATCCATAGGATTGTACTTTCTTTTGGTTACAAAACGCTTTTCTTGTTCGAAAACATTTTGGAAACAAACACTTAAAATCATCATCAAAATTTCAAACCCTTTAGGAGGCAAATACAATTGACCAAATTCATGCGTTATTGATTTCCCTTGGGATTTTATCCTTAGAGGTTTCTAAACACTTGAACTTACATCTCAGTTTGCCTACTAAAGATAAACAATAGGTAACCCTTGCCTTGAATTCATCAAATTTCTACGTAACATACTTTGTGGGATTCAAAGAAATTAAGACATTGGACATCTAGTTTGAAAACCTAATCAAAAGAAGTGTTTGTGGTAAAACAAAATCACTAAGCAAAGATAACAAAATTGGCTCTCACATGTGTTAATTCCTCATGATTTCCAAGAAAGTCAAAATCCCAAAATGAAAGTCCTTGAGCCAAAGTTCAAAATTTAGGAGTCACACTCGAAAGGTCATCAAGAAATAAATTACCAAGTGCAATCAAAAGAAACATACCAAAATAAGAAAAAAAATCACAAGGTTCTATAGACTCATTCCTTTGAACAATCTGGAAATGTATGCTCAATTTGAACCACTTCTTAGTTATAGAGGTCCTTAGAAGTATCGTATGTTCTTCAATACCGAGGTCTAGTAAACAAGTGTCTTTTTAGGTACATCCTAGGATCAAAATCAAACCTTCATCCATCTTTGAACATCAAAACCAAAAATCATCTCATCATCAACTCTTCAAAAATCTCGGAAAAATCCTTCATGATAAACTTTGGGCAAATCATTTGAAACCAATCCAAAATCACTTTGTTTGATTGAATGTGTGTAGATGCATCCTTCTCCACATATTTGATCAAATTATCAAACCTTGTGAAAAAATTCATCCCTTGATAACATCCAACATCTTGGGATTTAGGAGTTCATTATCAAAATCATCTTGTTTGGATAGGGGTGTTTAGATGAATCCTTCTTCTCACTCCTAGACAAATTAGCATCTTGTGAATGATTTAACTCTAGGACAACATCCAACCTCTTAGAGTTCATGAGTTAACTAAAATCCGAATCCAAAACAAATCAATTCCTAAAGTTTAACATACCCTTCAAGATTTTCTCAAGAGTTCCAATCATCCATCAAACATCCATCTAAAATCCATATCATTATCACCCTTTGATCCTTAAATCATCCTAAAATTTCTCTTTTGTACCTAAAGATATATCAATCTAAAGAATTAGAGATTCATCTCCCATATTCTTAAATTGATCCCTATTTTATGGTGCATACTAGATCTCAACACAAGAAGAACATGGAAGCCAACAAAGAAACACCCGCTTCAAGTGACCTAATCCAAACAAACTCTAAAATGAATCTCGTTGAATCAAGCAATCCTTTAACCAACGTTCCTTCATCATCACAAAATCCACAAGAGGAAAGCCAAGAAGAGGATCTTACCTTTGGGATGTCACATGAGGAAATCACCAAAATGGTTCAAAATCCAGAGAATTATAAGATTATCAATATCATGATGAGGCTCAACCCCTCACTATACATGCTTGAATTAGCAAAGCAAGGGGCTAAACTCCCTTCTGATTTTGATGTGAGCACTATTGTGGAACCATCCTTTGGGATCACACCCCCAATCTCATCCACCATTCCCATTTCATCTACACCCCCATCCCAAAGTATCACTCAAAACATCCCGCAAATCACATCATCCTTTGCTCCAACTCAACCCAGTGTCAACAAGGGAAGGGCATTTCTCAATGCCATACAAACACATCCCCTTGTCAACAATCAGAATTTGGATGCAAATACCATCTTGGGACAAACTGTACCCCAAAATCCATTGCATACATATGTCCCTCTCACTTTTCATGATTCCAATAACCCATCATCATCATTCTTTCACGCAACACCCCAAACCTCTCTCCCCATAAACTCACAAGGAGAAGGTGATATGTTCAAACCAGGGGGAATTTTTGACACTACATCATTTCCTCAAGAGATCACATCCCTCACATTTTCACCACTTCGACCATTGCCATCATCATCCACACCACTACTTGGCTTAGGGCTTCCCCCTTTACCAAATATCAATCAAACCAACATCCCGAACATCAATCAAAACATCACGCTAAACTCTCAAAACTTGTTATTGAAATTGCAACAATAGATGAAAACTACACAAGAAATCACCACATCATCAACCACCCCCCTAACATCTCAAAACATGATATCTCAAGGACCAACCAAATCGATTGCAATATCTACCACTCAAAACCTGACCATCAACACAACAACATCTCTCACCACCACAATGAACACCATTCCAAATCTACCTCCACCACCACCACCAACAGGCTCCAATACATCAAATGAATACAACATTGCATTACAAGAAGCTCAGCAAGCTTCTTATCAAAAGTAATTCCTGGGTATGTGCAGGATCATCATGGAAAAAAAAGGCTCTTAAGTGGCAAAAAATTCAAAAAAATCAGAGTTAGGAAACTTGATGTAAAAATTTGAATAAGTTATCTATATTATTTCAAAAATATGTAAGAATAGAATCTGTAGTAAATTGAATGTAGTTTCTAAACTACTAGGTTCATTTTTAAAAAAAATCTATTTGGTGAAAATTTTAAATTTCAATGCAGCGGTACTTAAATTTTAGGGAAAAAATAAGAAGTAGGTGTTTGTCTGACCACCCTAACAACAATAAAATGATAATATTTTTTTATAATATTTTAGATATAAGTAGAGGACTCATGCCCCGATGTGATGCATATTTTTTTGTAATTTTTTTCCAAGTAAATAATTAATTATTAATTTTGTATTACAACCTTTTAAAAAATATATAAAATCGTATGTCTGACCACCTTACCTTGGTCAAAACTTCATGAAATTCATTTTTTATTTTTTTAATCCTATAGTATGTAAAGCATAGAATGTGATGCATGTTTTGGATTCAAAAAAAGTGATACCGTTTGAAAGACATAGATGTTTTTCAACCAACCTATCAATAAGGACTTTAGTCATAATTTGAATAGAAAATGAATAATAATTATTTATTAAATTCAAAGTAATGCATAATTTATATTGATGGAAAGCTAAGAATCTCCTTTAAAAACCCTTTTCATTTCATCAATTTTGGATAAAAAAATAGTCATCAGCCACATACCCATCATATTGCCACTTTTTGGCCCATTATGATTCTGCACATACCCTCCTGTAATTACAAAAACAAAAAGCCATGCAACTAGCTGCTCAACAAGCCACACAACTAGCTGCTCAGCAAGCTGCTCAAGCTATGTAAGCTTTTCAAGCATTCCAAGCCACAGTACAAGCACAACAAGCACAATAGGCTGCTCAAGCCCAAATCTTATTGCAACAACAAGCAACAAAAGCCCAAGCACAAGCCCAAGCACAAGCGACACAAGCTCAAGCTCAAGCTTAGGCGCATACCCAATATCAAGCACAATAAGCACAAGCACAAGCATAGTATCTTGCACAAAAACAAGCAATACAACTACAAGCATATTAGCAAGCGGTAAAACAATTCCAAGAGTAGCATGAAGTAGCCCAATTAGCAGCCCAACAACAAGCATTGTTGGTGCAACAAAAAGCATAACAATAGGCTCAACAACAGGCAATCCTGGCACAACAACAACAAGACCAACAACAAGTGATGTTTATACAGCAACAAGTGCAAGCATACATGGCTCAATAGAATGTGCAAATACCACCAATCAACACATCAACTAATCTACCCATCACACCCACAAGCGAACCACCTTAGAACACTTTCATCCCACCCCCTAATCCATAAAATGATGTGACAACACAAATAAAATTACTCTCACAACAAGTGCTTGATCTTCAATCAGGGCAAACCATGAAAAAAATCAAGCAACTTGTTTCCTTATCCGTTTGATAGGAGCCTTGTGATGAAACCATTCCCGAAGGGATTTGAGATCCCCAAGTTTGACAAGTACCGTGGGATGGGAAACCCTAAAGATCACATCAGGGAATTCCAGGTTCATTTTATGGAAGTCACGTATGACGATACCTATCTGATATGGTTATTCACATGCCATGAAATGGTTCTCTCACCTACCTACAGGCATCAGGACATTCCAAGAAATCATAGACACATTCATCAAAAACTACACATGCAATATCACCATGGATGTTAGTCTAGAGGAGCTCTCAGCTTTGAAACAAGGTAAGAATGCATCATTTGCTTCATTCCTACAATGATGGCGATCCAAGGCCAATCAGAGCAAATGGGTCAACCCGAGGAACAACAATTGTGCACTATCATATCTAACCTTGACGGCCTCTTGGCATTCCATCTCAAGGTCCAAGGAATCACCACATATGATTAGTTGATTTCCAAGGCACTCAGCATCGAACGAGCCCTTATGACATAACCTAAAGGATCAACTACATACCCTGAATAGCAGAACAATCGCCCACCCTCCAATTACAATGAAAAACCTCACACATGGACAAGAAACAAAAATATTACCAACGATGGTGTCGTCGATGCCAAAGTTGTCATCAGTGCCCCTCGAAAAAACACACCCACACCACAACAAATCCAAAACCATCATCAAGCGAACACAACAACACAACAACCAAACAACTAAGCGATCAATAACGTCAATGAAAAAGGAGGACCGCCCCAGTGAAACAAGAATTTTACCAAGCAAAAATACGCTGCTCTTGGGGAACCACTTCAAGTCATCATAAAGAAACTGATAAGCGGAAACCTCATCAAGATTCCCTCCTACGAGAACTACCAAGAACAAGATGTTAAACCTCCTTGGTACAATGAAAATTAGCTCTGCGACTTCCACAAAATCAAAGGGCGCACATGGACAGTTGCATGAGGTTAAAGAACATAGCCCAAGACCTTATGGATCAAAGGATCATAAATGTGGAATAGCCAACAGGAAACCAAAACCTAAAAATATACACAAATCTGATGCCTAACCATACCAATAAAGGGAACAATAACATTGATAAGGCGAAAGGCACATTCAAAAGTGTGAATCATGTGTACGACCATGTCGTCACATCTCTGGATGACTACTGCGCTACCATCACCATTAAAGGAGCCCATTCTGATTGTGGAGTCACCACAAGAGGCGACAAAGTTATCATCGCAGGATCATCTCAACCAAATAGAACTTTCATGTCCAATTCAATATCTATTCCTAAGGGTTACAATGTCCTTGATCAACTAAAAAGAACACCAGGACAAATCTCCATCATGGAATTATTAAAAATATCATCCACCCACAAGAAAATCCTTGAGGAAGCATTGGCTTCATCCACTGTCCCCGCAAATCTTGATGCAGAACAATTCCAAGCTATGGTTGGTAACATCATCACTCCAAACCTCCTTATGTTCTCCAATCAGGACTTTCCCTCTCAACCATCTCATAACCATGCACTCCATTTAGAGGTTCTAGTGCAGAAAAGTAAAGTTAAGCGAGTCTTGGTGGATGGAGGTGCAAGGTTGAATATTTGTTCCCTCAAGCTCATTAAGAAATTAAAAATCTCAGAGGATTCCATCGACAAAGGAAAAGGTATTACAATCAGAGCATATGACGATCACGAAAGAGTGTCCCAAGGCACATTCATAATCCCTATTCAAGTAGGGCTAGCTATCATGGAAACCACTTGTCAGGTCCTAGACCTCGACTCTCCTTATAACATTCTCCTAGGACCTCCATGGATTCATGCAATGCAAGAAGTAGCATCAACCTTCCATCAATGTGTCAAATTCACATATGAAGGACAAGAGGTCACCATCCATGGAGATCCCAAACCATTCTCCTACTACAAAAGCCTTGAGGCAAAATAATACAAAATCCCTCAAGTGCCTAAAAATGATGAAGGCCCATCAACACCGTACATTGCTCTAGCTACTCTTGCATCCACTTCTGCGACAGAGACACCCATCATTCCCGCCATCCCCACCATCTCTAATATCAAATTCATCATCTAGGATAATGGTTGCGAAAACTACACGATTCCAAAAAATGCTTTTGTGGTAGGAGAGTTACCACAATCTCCCAGATCACGAGGACGTCCGCAGTCAAATGAAGCCTCCACATATCAAACATCCCCTGAAGAATACCCCAACTTTAGAAGTTGGGGAGATCTTAGCCAAGAATTCATAGAGGAGGACCCATCTCATCTTCTATACCAAGATAATAGACCAACAACCGATCTACCAATGGATGACAGAAGCAAAAGTTTGCAAATGATGCTCGCAATGGGCTATGATAGAAACCAGAGACTTGGGAAAAATGACAACAGGCTTATAATACCTATCATTCCAAAGACATGAATGAGAAATATTGGCCTTGGATGTACCCCTCCGATTATAACCATACGTGGTCAAAGTCCTCTAGTTAGAAAGGTCAATAATCCTCCTCAGCAATTCGCAGCCGAACTTCGCTTACCCGTATCTACAAGTCGAGTCATAGACAACTTTACATTTGACATAACTGACATTTGTAGTAGTAGTGATGAAGAGGATCCCATAACCAACCTACCTAGGATCTTTGAGGATAACACCCTTCTCATGATTAGCACCTTATCCTTTGAGTCAAACCATCAAAATCATGAAATCCACCTAGTTTACCCCCAACTCATCAATTATGACCAACGAGGACCACCAATTCTTGACACATTCAAAAATAATGAGGCACTCTCAAAATTCAGGGGACTACGAGATAATATTCTGTGTGGGGATCACAAAGTAGGATTCATCATTGAGCTAGATACACACACATTCTATGGGGAAACGATTGAATCCCTCAGTCACAAAAGTGAGAAATGAAGAATAATATCTAAGTCCTTGAGTGAAAACCACACTGTGGAACTCTTCGACATGAATAAAGTAATAAGAGAGGACACATCCAATGGTGAAAACCTCTCCAAGGCGCCTAAGGATGGGGGATTCAATCTTCCTTTCAAGGCCCTTCATTAGGAAAAATCAACAGTCCTAGCAGAAAAGTGCAATCTAGTTAATCTAGGAACAGAGGAGACCCTGAACATCACATTCTATGCGAAGTCATTACTATCAGAAGAACAAGAACTCCTAGCAGCCTTCTTGAGAGAGAGACAGGCAAAATTTGCATGGAGCTATGCAGACATGCCAGGGCTCAATCCAGAAATTGTAGTTCATCACCTAGTAGTATACTCTGAAGAAAAGTCTGTTAGAAAAAAGCTTAGGAAAATGCACCCTTAGATTGCCCTGCAAGTCAAAATGGAACTAAAAAAGCTATTGGTTGCAGGATTCATTCAATCAATTGACTATCTAGAATGGGTGTCAAACCTAGTTCCCATCTTAAAGCCTGATGAGGGCATCAAAATCTGCATAGATTTTAGGAACTTAAACAAAGCATGTCCAAAAGATGATTTCCCATTGCCCAACATTGACATGATTGTAGACATGATGGCAGGACATGAAATTCTTTCCTTGATGGATGGTTTCTCGGGATATAACCAGATAATGATTGCTAAAGAAGACCAGCACAAAATGGCCTTCACTTTTCCATGGGGGACTTACTACTGGAATATGATGTGATTCGGCTTGAAGAATGCAGGGTCAACATACCAAAGAGCCATGACGTTAATCTTCCATGACATGATCCATAAAATTGTCAAAGATTATGTCGATGACATACTAGCCAAATCCAGAAAGAGGAAGGATCACATAGCAACCTTAAGTACCATTTTTGATAGGCTAGAGGAATACAAGGTTCGATTAAATCCAAAGAAGTGCATCTTCGGCATATAATCAAGAAAGTTGCTAGGATACATAGTTTCAATGAGAGGTATTGAGGTAGACCCTGCTAAGCTAAAAGAAATCCTTGAGATGGAGGAACCCAAAACATTAAAACAATTAAGAGGTCTCCAAGGCAGGCTTCAGTCCATCCGAAGATTCATAGCACAGTTGGAAAATAAACCGAATCCATACTCTCACCTACTTCACAAGGGAGTAGTGTACAAGTGGGATAACAAGTGTGAAGAATCCTTTAATAAGATCAAAGAATATCTACTTACACCACCAATCCTAATGCCACCAATCCCAAGAAAGCCATTAATTATTTGTGTTAGTAACAACAATAGCCCTTGGAGCTCTCCTAGCTCAGTACCACGAAAATGGAATAGAAAGGGCCATCTATTATATTAACAGAACAATGGTCGGTCATGAGTTAAACTACTCATTCATCAAAAAAGAATGTTTAACAGTAGTGTTTGCTTCACAAAAATTCAGACATTACATGTTGGCACACAAAATAAAACTCATTGCCAAAATTGACCCTCTCAAGTACTTACTATCAAAAGCAATGCTCACTGGAAGAATGGCTAAATGGGTCATGATACTATCAGAGTATGACATTGAATATGTGGAGCGAAAATCAATCAAAGGACAAGTCATCATAGATTAGCTTGCAGAAGCACAAATCTATTTAGAGAATCCTCTCATCTCAAAGTTTCTAGACAAATTCATCTTCAATCTCAACATAGTCGACCACTGGAAACTTTACTTTGATGGCTTATACACACAACATGGATCAGGAGCCGGTATCTTCTTTATCACCCCACAAGGGGACTGCATACTAAGGTCCTATAAATTGGCATTCCCCCACAACAACAACATTGTAGAATACGAGGCTTTAACTATAGGTCTCGGAAAAGTAGTGTAGTGACACATCATGGCCCTCAGAGTATACAGAGACTCCCAGCTGATAATAAACCAAGTGAACGGTGAGTACCAGAGTAAGGATGATAAGCTCACTTCATAAAAGAAATTGGTGGAGACTCTTAAGGAATCCTTTATCGAGATCATATTTGAGTAGATTCCTAGAGCAAACAATAGAGCAGCAGATGCTATCGAAATGATTGGATCCCTACTAGACATCACTCACAATATCCCAAAATACGAATTCCTGATAGAGCAGCTTCTCATACCCACATTCGAGGTACCAGAGTTAGAATTTGTGTATGAAATTGTTGGTCCCGGTATCCCTAGTACCATGCCATTTATGCCTACCTATGAATAGGTGTCCTACCTACTGACTTACCCTTAACCTTAAAATGAACCTTTGTCAAAAAGGAATCTCAATTCGTCATCCTAGTAGATACCTTATATCGTAGGAGCATAGAAGGAACCTTATTACACTATTTAAATGCTAAGGAGGCATTGACCGCTTTAACTAAGGTGCATAATGACATCTGTGGTTCACACTCGAGTGGAATGACCCTAGCCAAGAAATTGTTGAGGATGGGGTATTATTGGCCTACAATGGAAAGAGAAGCACATGACTACATCAAAAGGTGCCTACAATGTCAGCAGCATGAGGACCTCATCCATGCTCTAGCTCAAGAACTTCATCCCATCATCACACCATGGCCCTTTTCCTGTGGGGACTCGATCTCATTGGAAAAATCACTCCCATTTCATCTAATGGCCACAAGTTCATCATAACCGCCACTGAGCACTTTACCAAGTGGGTGGAAGCCATACCCATGACATATATAACTGGGAAGAAAATATCAAAGTTCATCCTGAACTATCTCATTTGCCGCTATGGTGTCCCACAAGCCATTATCTCAAATAATGAGACACCATTTAAGAATCAAGATGTCTATGACTTGTGTGAAAAATTCAAACTCCAACATTGCTTCTCCACCCCATACTATCCCCAAGGCAATGATCAAGCAGAAGCCACAAATAAAACCATTTTAAAGATCCTCAAGAAAATAGTCAATGATGTAGCTAGGTCATGACTGGAATCTGCAAGTCAATCCCGCCCTCTGGGCCTACCAAACTAGTATCCATACACCCAGCGGTGCCACCCCTTTCTCCCTGGTCTATGGATCAGAAGCAGTACTCCCCATTGAGATCGAGCTCCCGTCACTAAGAATATCATTGCAAAACCTCATCACAGATAAAGAGTACAAAGTATCAAGACTGAATGAGTTGGAGCTACTGGATGAGCGGTGTATAGATGCTTTAAATCATTTGCAAGTCTATCAGAATAGACTCAAGAGGAGCTATAACAAGAAAATCAAAAGTAGAACATTCCAAGTTGGAGAACTAGTACTAAAGGAAAATTAGAAGAACGTCCCAAATCCAAATAGCAAAGGAAAATTTATACCCAACTGGTTGGAACCATTTGTTATCACAACAACCTATAAGTTAGGGGCATATCAGTTATCAACACTCGAAGGGGAATGTTTGCAAGAGCCCATGAACAACTCTCATCTCAAAAAGTTTTATGCCTAACCTTTCAAGATATAAAAATGAAAAAAATCAAAAAAATTCCTGAAGAAATGGTTACATTGGAAAAAACCTGGCAAACAGGCATCTTGGTGACCACAAAAAAATCAAAAAAGAAAAAAATCAAAAAAAGGATCAAAAACAATAAAGAGAAAAATTGTCCTCTAGTGAAAACCACTTCAGTGGCACTTTGGACAAGTACCTTGGTGAAAACCTAGAAAACAGATGCCTTGTGTAAATATGCATGTTCCATCCACCAAGTTCTATACGGCTTGTTCTACATCATCCACTCCATTATGTTTCCATCATCCATCGCATTCAAATCTCCATCCATCACCCACCCGTTTGGTATCTGCATCATAGCTTGGTCCTGTGTTCGTATCATGATCCCTCCTAGTACTACTCGGCCCATTCCCAAGGTTAGTTTGTCCTGCCTTTATCAGATTAGTCTATTGCATCACGTTGGGGGCATGTTCTCATTGGATCAGATTCGTGTATATTCTTGAAGTCCTAAAATCTCAGAAAATCCAAAAACATCAAAAAACCAAAAAAATCCAAAAACATCAAAAAATCACAAAATCCAAAAACATTCAAAACATATCAAAATCCCAAAAATAGGTCAAAAAGTTAGTCAAAAGTAAAAAAATAGAGTTGTCAGTCGAACTACAGGTCTCTGAGCCTTGAACATAGGCAAGGTTGATCTTTGATCATCCCCTAAGACACTTAGGTCAATCCTTTAGGAGTTCGTCATAATAAACTAACATCTCATCATGTATATCTTCATCTGTAAATTGCTCAAGTCGTCAGTCAAACTACGTGGTCTCTGTGTGTATAACGTAGGGAAGGCCAATTTTTTTATCAACCCCCGAGGCCCCTAGGATAGGTCCTTAGGTTAGTCTCTTTGGTCAAAATCTTAGAAACCCCAAAACATTGGAAAATCGAAAACCAAAACATTTGGAAAATATCAAAAATTACCAAAAATAGCCTCAAAACATTGCAAAACGTCAAAAATATCCAAATATTTGAAAAACTCCATCTATCTCATCTTGCTTTCACCCGCAATAACATTACTCATAATAAATGATCGTCATCCTCAGCCTTTTATGAAACAATTAGAAACAAGTCTAGCAGGTAAAAAGTGAAAACTCAAAATGTCAAGTCTCAAGTTTAACTTAGTCACTAAACAAGTTAATCAACTTTTTGTACCAGTAGCTTATCAGTCTTAAAATCAATCTTATCATTGTTTGATAAAATCATGTCCTAGGATGAATCCTTCCTACAATGGGCACCTTTTATCAGACCGAACACTTTGGATAAACGAAATGACGTGCCGCCATACACTAATATGTCCTAGGATATATCGTTCTGACAATGGACATCATCTATTGGCAATAAGTTTTGGTTCTTATCCTTCAAAACATAGTTTCCTTTGGATAATGGTATGAATAATATTAGCTTGTTTGTTTATGTGATTTTATCTTATTTATTGCACTCATTCCAAGGACCTCTTGATGATATCCAAACAAAGGATTTAGAGAGATAGGAATGGGACAATGATCATTATCTTTTGTTTGCTATGCTTGTTGGACATTCTTGTAATATAACTTGGTGAATACTTGCTTTGTTAGATATGTATGGAGGGTGTTTTGGACAACTTGTTGACTATTACATTGATAAGTTATACCTTTCTGTGTTTTGGTCTAAGATGTTTGAAACTTCTAAAGTTCATCCTAGCAAGGTTTATGTATGTCAGGTGTGAACAATAATACTCCTATCTATTTGTTGAGTCAAAGTCCACCACACCAATAAAATGCCATCCTAGTTCTCTATACCTTGATGCATCGTACCATGTGTGTTATCAAACATAAGGAAATTGGCCCTTTGAAAATCCTAACTCCTCGACAAGTAGGCATAATCATTTGCATATTCATCATCTTATGTCTTGTTGGAATGTCTTATCTTCTTTCATCCCTTCTTTCTCTTCATGCTAACAAGGTACTATGACAGTTAATCATCATCATCATCGATCTTGCATCCACAAATCATTAGCATATTGCATAACATATCATATAGGAAATATATGCATTGCATCTCCATCATCATATAATTGTGTTATTATAAGTACTTTTCATAAATAAACATATTCATAAATCATCATAGCATGTCCATTTTTCATCACATTACATCCATTTTTCATCACATTGCATTCATCACATAAACCATCGCATAACATTCATTTGCATAAAAATTTCATAAATCATTTCATATTACCATCTACTGCATAATCAAACATAATAGATACATGAACATTATAGATAATCCATCACATTATAAGCATACATATTCATATAGACCATCTCATAAAAACATTTATTATGTCATCACATGAACATCATAAAGTCATCTCTTACATTATATTCATTTTGCATAGCATAAAGCATCATCATACTACTTTGCATTAACATCTCATTTAATAGAATACATCACATCACATCATTAACAAATGCATCACATACATCTCACAATCATCTAACATGTTTAGGATAATATATATTTGTTATTCTCAGCATCGTAAAACCATCTCATTTTCAAGGTATATCATATAGAGCATGACCATTGCATTCACATTGCATCATACATAATCATAAAAACATATATATCATCCATCATCCATCCATATCATATAGCACATCTCATAAATAACCACATCACAATCATTTCTGCATTTCATTTTACAAATCATTCCATACCATTTTGCATATAACATCATCCATCTCACATGCATTACATTATCATTTAAGTTATTTAGGATAATATAGATTTGTTATTCTAAGCATCTTAAAATCATCACATTTGCATCAACATACATAAATTATCATATAGATTACATCATCATAAAAACATACAAATCATCCATCCATATCACATATCATGTAAATCCATTTGCATATCATATGTCATTTATTAGAAGCATGATATAGATCTATTAGTCACATAACCATCACATAATGCATACACCATCAGAAAGAAATGGATCCATATATACATCGCATAACACCATAACATTATTGCATAGCATATGGAAATAGAACCATCCATAAAATGCATAAATAAATAAATGATACACATCACATCATATCAAAATCATCATCTCATATATATATCATCGGGTAACTGTCATAGTACAAAATAGTCAGATCACTGTACATGTGTATGTTAATAAGTACAAAAGGGCCCAACGGGCTATCAAAATGAGCCCATATGGCACGAAAGAATAATATCTCGATCAAAATAAGGTCTAACCCTTCTGTCTACTGCCCTCGCCCCTGTCACCATGACCCTCTACCGGTCTATGGCTGGTTCACTATGAGTAATCTGGGGCCCAAGCTGCTCTGGGTACGGCCTGATGATAATGGAAACAATAATAGTCTACCTCCCAGATGGCCTCCCTATAAGAACGAAGAGGCACTATGCTCTAAGAGGAGGAGGCCACCATGCTCTCTAATTGCTGTCTTTGGCCCATCTCTACAGCCACTTGTAGCTCTATGGCCTGTCTCTGCAAAATGGCCTAGTCTCTCTAAGTCCTGGCCTGATCCCTTTTCGTCGTCAAAGTCTGAATTTGAGCCTGCAGTTGTACAATCAGTGCATCTCAAGGATCTAGCTTTCCTATTGGTTGTGCTCGGGGGGGCTACACATGAGGTTGATCCTCACCCTCAACTCGTGGTGGTGCATCTACCTGATCCTGATCCTGCATATGAACATCTACCTGGACCTGCTGAACTAGAACCTTGACTGGCTGATCCTGCTGCTCACCCTCTCTCCGTCGTTGTCCTCCCCCTCTACCCCTCGATCTTCATCGAGCAGAGGGTGCACCTAGAAATGTCTATCATAGGGGTGGATGAAACCAATCTCTATAGGCCTATGTCATGCTTGGATCTGTGGGTCCCTGATCATATGCCCACAACTAGGCCACCAATTGTCTGAAACTGTCTATCACCTCAGAGGCAATAATATATCACCCCCACGAACCCTGTGATACTGTGCGAGCAAATATAGCCACATAGTCATCATCTGGTCGGTCTTGTGGCTCACCAAACTAGTGTTGGAATCGCCCTGGTAGGTATCTCGTGACCATCATATGCTCCCACCCCTGCATAAAGCAGTCCTAGCGGGAAAAGAATAACTATTGTACATCATCGGCCCATCTGAGCCTACCAAGGTATGAGCTCTAGGTGAAGACCTGCATATCATCTAGGACCCTCCTCCAATGAGGAATCCCATGCTCACCTGTGTGTGTAAAGGACACACCGCCTCTGTAGCTCCATACTAGGGGATCATCAGGCCCCATTGGCAATGGAACGACTCGTGACCGAAGAATGCAGATGTGCTCCCATGCCCACACATGAAGAAGCATGACACCTGCTCCAAGTGCTCTGTCATCGAGGTAGAAATACTCGTGTAAATCCCTATAGAGGGAGGCTAGAAGAACAAGCCCCCAAGAAAAATGAGCAGGCCTATCACGCATCACCATCCGCTCCTAGTAGAGCCCCCAGCCAGGACTGAAATAATGGCCTTGCTGATCTAGGGCAACGAGATGTGAAATGATCACTGCAACCACTAAGCGGAAGGTTGAAGTCAGGGCCTTGTGATGCTCTAACTCTATCTGACCCTTGCAGTATATAACATCCACTATAGCAAGGAATGTGTGACAAGTGTCCTATCCAGCATCCATATTGTGAATAACTCACCGACCATGAATTAGCAGTCTAAGGATGCACCACATGTCCTCCAAGGTGATGGTGGCCTCGCTAGTAGGAAGGTGGAAGGATGAGGTCTCATTGTGCCATCTCTCAACAAGCACTGATATCATCCCAAGGTGGGTCCGCATAGGTGTCACGTAAGCAATGTAGCATTGTCCCATATCTCATAGCCAATCCTACTCCTTGTCACTCAGATCTCACAGGTAACTGAAAATCTCCTACGATCTATGCTCCTGAGAATAGAGCTCCCTCGTTGCGTCCTACATCAGGAAGGGTCACCATGTTAAAACCTTTAATAAATTTTATTCCAAGCATCCAAAAGGCCAGCCTAGCATCGCTATCTATGAAGGCATCATAGTTTGAAATTTGCAAACTATGATGTTGGGACTATTGAAATCTTAAAATGCACTATCGCAGTGCACTTTTCTAAAAGCGGCACAGTTTGGCAAAAACCCTAGTCTAAAAGTTCACTGCCGCGTCAAACTTTGAAATGCCCCTATTGGAGGTAGCATATGCGTCAGAGTTTGAATTTTGTTTCCAAACTCCAAACTCCACCATGGTGGTGCATTCTATAGTGGCGAGCTAGTTTGGACCATCGAGCAGTGTAGTTTGAATTTTGAGTGGCGCTATATAGCACTGCTGCAGAGAAGCTAAGTTTAAAAGCATTAAATAAGCATGAAAAATCAAAAATGAAGCTCAAGTAAGAATCACTTACCGGTGCCCCAATGTCGAGAGGTCACTGGTATGTCCAGACTCGATCAGAAATATGCATTGAAAGTTTTCATTGCACCATCTCGTCAGAATATCAAAGCTCAAATCACAAAATCACTAAAAGGCTGTGTGAAAATGAATTGAAAGTGACACCTTGAAGCCTTTTTAAACCTGAAAATTAGGGTTTTTTGACCCTATTTGGCTATCCTACTAGGGTTTTGAACTCTTAAACCTATTTTTGTCTAGTTGAGGTTTTTTTTACATCGTTTTATTGTGTTTAGACATGTTTTTGGCCTCCTAGAGCCTTTCGGGACCTATCGGGTGCCTTGTCCTCTTTTTTCGCGAGATCACCCAAAAATCAAAATGTTTGTCCAATCTCTCGAGGGGGCAGTATATTAGCATGTTTTCTCTCGTCGAGGCAGCAGTGGGGAAAATTTTTGAAAACGGAATTTTTTTTGCTTTGATCAAGATCGTTTATTCTTTGAATCAACACAACAAATGCATTGCTTCAATTAAGAGGGGAAAAATGTAGATGTGTAAAATGTACCAATTGACGTTGGATATCTGATCCTAACCACTAACATCACTTCACCCTGATCATCCTTTGGTCTAACCATTTAATCAAATGCCCTTATTTGATTAAATTCATCAATATTCCTCTCTTAATTAAATAAATCAATTATCTAACTAAGTCATCCTTTCTCGGTAATTAAACCAACTAGTTTGATCTAATTATCCCTATTTGATTAAATAATCATTTTTATTTGATTAAATCTCTAAATTTCATCCATTAAATTAAATAAATTAAAACCTTATTTGACTTAATCTACCTTCATCCCCTTAGTTAAATAAATCAAAACCCTTTATTTAATTAAATCTTTAAATCATAATTCTTCTCATATTTGATTTAAATCAACCCATAAATTTAAGTCAAATAGGTCACATCATTTAATCCTTCATTAGATTAATTAACCTTGATTAATTTAATTGCTTCTCATGTCCCATCCTTCATATTTTGCCACTTGCACATTCAAATAGAGTTATTTGATTTATTAAATTTCTATTTATCTTCAACATGGCATAAAGGAGGAATATTCTTCAAGTTTGAAATTCAAATCTAAGTTGACTTTGTCCTTCCAACAAGGAATTTATTTCCTCTTACAAGTCCTTTCGCATTGAGTCAAGTGGCCATTACTCCATTTGACTCTCCCTCCACCTTGTCATTAATACAATTTCAAAATTCAAATATTGGCATTTATTGGCACATTCATCAAAACTTGCACATCCTTGGCCCATTCACATTTGGACAAGTGGCACTTTTCCATTGGATGAAATTTAGTCCCACATTTCTCTATTTTGGGAATTCTTTCAACTTGTCATTCTATAAATAGATAGCTCCTCTATTGTATTTGGCATCCACAACTTGAGTAAACTTACTATGCTCAAATCTTTAGCAATCTTCATCCATACTTTTGAGATTATAGCTAGGTTATGCAGGTTTTCATATTGGAGCATTCATCAATCTTCATCAAAGTGGATCAATTTCATCACCAAATCACCATTGCATCATTGGAGTTTGGAAAGGGCCAATTTTCACATCAAATTGGCACCAATTCCCTCAAGAGATTAAGAGTTTGCTTTGCTTTAGAATAGGATTTGATATGTTTTAAGTTTTGTTGTGTTCTTCATCTCATTTCATCTTTCTTTTGCAATTTAAATGGATTTCTTAAGGAATCATGTTACTATCCTTGCATTTGATTTAATATATTGATTGTTTCTTGTGTATGTGCAGGTTTGGAACGATGGTTCACATCAAGAATCTTATTCCAACCTCCCTTGGTCATCACAAAATCAGAAAGGAAAGTGTACAACAGAAAGAATGTTCCTTTTACTTGATTCAATAGGTGTTCACTTTCTACACTTCCCAATTGCCACATCACTTCGAGGAAACCAATTCTCTCTGGCACAAACTTTGGTAGTAAGTGAGGCGCAACCATGGAACCATATACTCTTAAGATAGTGTAATCAGGATATTGGATAACATCTCCCCAATTATGATAAACTCCTAGCTCGGGCTTTCTTTCCTTGGGTCTCAAGAAATCATGCAAGGCTATGGGAATTCTAGGTATATTGAAAATTAAGACTCTCCTTGCTTTTGAAGCAAAAAAGTTCTGAAATATCACATAATCATATGTCCTATCATCCTTGTCTAAGGCAGTAGTCCAACATTGGACGAGAAACTCCAAGTTACCCTCTCTCCTATCCAAAGTCATATTATGCCCAAAGTAATGTGCACTCTTGAACAAAAACGTATGCATCAATAATGAATACCAACTGAATCTCACTCCCAATTCACCTTTCTTCAACCCTATCAGACCTTCATCCATTATTTCTAAAATAAATCCTACATAATCATACACTTTTCAATATTGGGGGTGTTGAATATGGGAAGCCATATACATCCATGGCATTGGCATTTTTGTGATAGGATCATAACCAATTATTTGGAAAATAGAATAAAAAAAAATTTGGAAGTAGGGAACAAAATAGCTAACAGGGAATGGCTCTTTATCATGTGTGTCTATTATAATCCTTCGACAAACAATTTCTACTAGATATCTAGGAAAGATGTGGAGTCTGAATGCAATCTTAGTTGTATCATAGTCCTACTTAAGAGTGTTCTCATTTATCTTATGCATTTCATCACTCCATCTAGTGAGCCTGAAGACATGACCCAATTCCTCCTTGGTGATTTTGACCATTTCCTTCCCATCATATGTTCTTATAGTTCTTGTGACTGGGTCATAATTGGTAGCTATTTCCTTAAGCAAGTCAACATCCATATAGACATTTGGTACAATCATCTTTCCCAGGTCACAATTCCAAGGGTTACCTACTGGGATACCCATGTTTCTATTCTTGAACCAGCTATAAAACAGTTCCCATCCAGTATAAGGAAAATTGGCATCCCTAATAGAATTTTTCTTGTCAATAAAACCCTCTACTACTTGAGGACCTTTGAGAAGTAGTTATCCCTTAGGTTTATCACTAGTCGAGTGTGGTGATTGGTCAGTAAGGTCTTTATTCAAAGGTATTTTCAGAGCAAAATCTTCCCCTCTAGATAAAGATGCCTTTACTTTAGGAGCCATAACACAAGAAGTATTACAAGGAAGGTTTTTTGGTTTATTGGAACAAGACTTATAGATTTTTTAATGGTTTGACACGAATTATGAAATGCAGAACTAACAAATTATCTTTTATGAATGTCAAACCTTAAAATGCTAAACCAAGAAAACCCTAGCAGAATCAGTAATTTGAGAGACCACAACTTATCAATAATTCAGATGGGAGGGAAATAACTCACTTACTAGTTCTCTTCAAAGGTTGACAACCCTAGTTCTAATGTAGGAAAATATTGAAAAACCATAGCACGAGCTCCTTGCGTGTGTAGAGTATACTTCACAATGCTAAATTATGCCTTCAAGATAGGTATTAATAATTACGCAACTCCTTCAATAGCTCGATGTCCTTTCAGCTATTAAGGCTCACTCGTGTGAACCAGAATGACTTACTTTCCCTCAAACTAAGTTTTGAAAGGTAGCCATTGATCTTGTGGGAGTGTTAATTAATGGATGACCCGGATTTGGCCAGCTTGATTTGAAAAATATGATTGTACATAACTGCAATACTAACCAAATGATAGAAAGCCACATGGAATCACTTGCTAGTGGTATGTCGGTTCCACCATTTCTTTGTCACTATAGCTAGGATCCATGTGTCTTCTTTCCCTTTCCCCCGTGAGTCATAATCCGTGTGCAACTTTCATCAATGAGAAACGAGGAAAGGCCAAGATTAAATATCTTGGCTTCTACATACACACTTCTTAATTCAAAACCATTTCCCACAACTTTATCCTTCTTACAACATCCATGGCCTAGATTAAAAGATCTTAAAACATGTGTAATATATCTACATTAGTAGCACACATCTTATTCTCCATGCCTCGTGCTGAAATATTTAATTAATATTCACCCTTGTTCCACTGCTTCCACGTCCTTTGGATCACTCCACGTGGAAAATTCCTACTTCCCCATTGGGAGTCTAGTAATAAAGGTGAGACCCATACGGGATAGAAAGGAGTGCTTAATATTAATGCACGTCACTCACTATCAACCGTTGATTCATTTAAAACTATGAGATAATGACCACTGGAAACCATTGGGCCTAGTGTTTAGACCAGACATCTGATAACCGCTCGCTAGCCTGTGTGATTAGTTTAATGGGAAAGAAAACAAACGGGCATGTAGGGAACCGTCCAGATGTAGCCACATCACTAATCACCCACTGTTGATTCCCTCTTAAAACTAGTTGCATGCCTTATCAAAGACATTAGGCCCACCATCGTACAAGATATATGGCCTTCACTCGTCAGCCCATGAGAATAAAATAATAAGTAATGAAATGGAACAGGCACACGGGGAACGAAGACAATTTGTCTGCATCAATCAAATGGTAGTCAAGGGTCCTTATATCTGCACATATCAAAACTATTAATCTTAAAAGAGGGACCTGACTAGGTGGACAAGATAACACCCATGGAAAAGATGACCTAAGACCCAAAATAAATTTAATGGGAAATATTTAACTCGATTTAGGATAAATTAAAGTAATGGCCCAATACATGACAACCGATAAAACAAGACCAGATGGTTGGTTACTTAATGGGTTTTGATGGCACAAGATGTGAATTAAAAAACTTAGAACTGACAGCAAGGGGTCAACAAAGAATTAAAACCTTGGCGAGGATACAAATTCAAAGGGTTTTTCAAATAAGACTTTAAGTAAACTAAAACCCTTAAACAGTGACAAGAGACAAAACCTTAAGCCCTCAGATACAATTTCAACCCAAGTTTAAGTAGGATTGGAGATGGAAAATAAAATTTTAGGGGTTCCATTACGCTGTTTGGATGGGTTGTTTGAAAAAAAACCCCATCCTTGTACTGCATCAAATGGTATCAGAGTGAGTTGATCTTGTTGGGGTGTGAGATGTGTTGAGTATTAGTTTATTGTAGGAGTTTGTTTTGGTGAAGAGTGAAGTGGTGGAGCTGCAAGAGAGAGAGAGAGAGTTGTGAGAAAGTATGTTTGTTGCAAGCATGAAAGAGGGTCTATGACTACTATCGTCCAGTAGAGGTTAAGGCTAGGCAGAAGGTGCACGAGAGAGAGGTGTGTCTTCCAAAAATGAGAGAGATTGTTGCAAGGAGGACTTGTAACTACAGAGGGACTTGTGAGTCTCCAAAAAAGGCTTTGAAGAAGAAGACAAGATGGGTCATTAGAAGACCCACGAGAATGTTATTTTGGGAAGAGTATTGGGAAAAAGTGAGAGAAACAAAGCTCTTTGAAGAGTTGAGAAAGATATAAGTGAGATTGGATGCCCTTGAGGAATGCTTGGGAATGAGAAAGAAAGCTATAGTTGAAGAAAATCAGAAAATAGATGAAGTTAAATTACATTGTTTGTCTCATAATGAGTTTGCAAATAGTGATTTGTGTCCAGGAAATGAAGAAGGAAAAGAAGTTGTAATAGAGGACAACAAAGAGAAGAAAGAGGAAAATAAGAGGTTTGGCAAAGAGGATAGCAAAAAGGAGAATGTTGAAGTGTAGTGTCGTAGCCCTATGGTGGAAAGAGTATGGAAAGAAAGTAATGTGGGAGCAGCTCACATGAATGCAAATGAAAGAAACTAAGGAAAGAAAAAAGGCACAAGGAAAGAGGTTACAACAAAAAAAACAAAGGTATTATATCCTTCTTTTGAGTTTTGCAAAGTAAATATTGATTTTCATGAAGAAAAGATAAATGAATATGGTGATTGTGAAGTTGGGGTAGCAATAGAGAAGCAAGAAAATATTTAAGTAAATAGTCATCCATATGATATTTGTGAAATAAAATTTGATTTGAAAGAGATACATGAATTTGTGCATGAAAAAGATAGTATTTTTGTAGAAGATAACCACGAAGTTGCAACAAAGTTTGGTTTATTGAAGGACTTGGAAGCATTAGAAATTTTTGGAAAATAGAGTGAAGAAGAGTATATGGGGAAGATAGTGAATACGAAAATTGAAGGGTAAACAAAAAATGAAGAAGAAGGTGACTTATTAATGCAGATTGCAGTAGTTGAAGGGGAGTGGATAACATTGACAACAGGTAAAGCAAGAGTTGTGGCTGACAAAGAGGCAATGTTTAAATTTTTAGAATTATTTTATGATAAAGATGACATTGTTTTACATGAAAAATGACATGGTTTACAATTGTGGAAATGAGATTGATGAACTAGTAGGGAAAGAGGAGAAGATTAAGATATTTGATGATTTTTTTAAAATTTGTTAAAGTTAATGTTCAAGCTGATTTGTATTTTGATGAATTGGTGAAAGAAAGTGAAATGGGAAAGATGGTTAGGGGCAATAATAATAGCTTTCAAGTTGAAAAACAACAAGGTATGATGAATTTTATTGATATAGAAGAAGAGGAGGATGAAAGAAGAAAAGGTAAGAAAGAAATGTAAATGGAATTCATTGGTTTCTATGAATTTGTTAATGTCAATTTGTATATAGGTGTTGAGAGTGATAGAATGGAATGCAAATATGAAATATGGTACAACCAAATAAATTGAATGAGGGGAAGAAATAGAGGAAGGATGAAGGAAGGAAGAGATACAAAGATTCAAAGTAAGTTGAAGAAGAAGAAACGGGTTGACAAAGAAGAAAGATGGTTGAAGAACAAACATAGGATTTTCAAATGTTCATGAGTTCCAACTCATGGAACATTTCTTCTTACCCTGGGTGTTTGATGCAGGAGCATCCATGTGCATGAGCAATCCTGCACATCAAAATTATTTATGTTATTTTAATTTTTTTCTTTTGGTTGTGGTATTGCAAGCATGCTTTATTTTAAAATGATTTTCTCCTCATGCTCCATTAATAATAAATTATTTTGTAAGTGTTGGAATGTTCCTAATGCTTGAGGTAGTGGAGGTGTAGGAATGAGATAGTGGATGCCAATTCAGGAAAATATTTGAAAAATTATCAGAAAAGAAAAATTAAGGGGTTGAAGGCATGAATCTCACTCTCAGATTGGAGGAGGTGGAGGTTTGACTAACATTTTGGGGAGAGAAAGATTGTTCGAGTCCTGACTGTGAGACCTAGTTTCAGTAAATTGGGCATAACTTCCTCATACGATAATGAAATCAAGAATTTCAAAATGATCTAGAAAGATAAGAATGAGGTACACCAATCAAAAAAGGTGTTTAAAAATATTCATGATAATTAGGAAGTAGTGAAGGACAAAATTGACGGGTTTGTGGAGTTGTAGTGATTCTTTCCTATAGAATTGATTTTAGTTTAGCTTATGGAATGCTAGTAGCATATGTTGTTGTTGTAGTTGAAAATTGTATGTAAAAATAATATCATTTAATTTGAATAAAGAAGATTTGGTTATATTTTCCATTAAAAATTTGGTGCAAATATTTTCAACTTTTGAAGTAAGGTTGTTGGTGGTGTTATGGCTGCTTGGATGGGTTGTTTGAAAAAACCACCCATCCATGTACTGCATCAAAGGTCTTCAAACACATTTACTAGTGGGATATATCAAATGTTTTGAAATCATAATAAAGTAACTTCAATCCTGGTTCATCAATGAACAACACCTAATCCCATGCCTTAAGTGGAACGGGAATGGTTAAAGAGGCTTAAGTGGCCAACATGCGATAGTGAAATGATAGGTGTTCTTGGTTTATTTTCATTAAAGCCCCTTTTTGTTGTAGAGGCCAACCAATCCTACCAATGAGTTATTTAAAGTGGTGCATCATAACTTAATTCCAAGTCTAACTTACTTGCCATGTCTAGTCTCTTGAGAAAATATACAGATTAAGAGTTCATTCTTAACATTTCTTATATTTTCCCTTGAAATTGTATGTAAAATCATCTCTTCTACTACGAAGAGCATGAGGCAATCCTACTAAGAAGAACATACCTACTCCTTAAGGTGTAAATGTTTTTTTATGAAAAGCTTGCCAAAACATTCAAAAAAAACTTGACATCAAACCATGTGCTTGATCTAAAAAATAACACATCCAAACAAACACAAAACATGATGGTTGAAATCACAAACCCTTTGAATTAGTGTATTTTTTTAAGAGAAGCCCTATATTTGCACTCCTTAAAGGATCTCCTGGAAGGTTTATGCTTATTCAGGCTACATTGATCAAAGTAAACATTTGGGAACTATGGCTTGGGTGTTGTGATTTCACAACTTTAAGCCATAGAAATGGAGGTCACACAAATTCCATTATTTTTTAGTCAGTCAAATATTGTTGTATCACTTTCCATACTCCAAACATAGAGAAATTGAGGAAAAACCAACTTGCAAAAATCTAGAGAAAGATTGCTCAAACTGGAAACAAAACACATAGAGACCGCCTTTGCACAACATTTCAGCACAATTGCCCCATTTTCTACCACAGTTACTAAAATTTCATTGCATTTGCTCTCTATCTCAGAAAAGCCACTAATGAAAATAAAATGCATTTGATAGAAATTGTGCACTTGATACGGAACCTGCACACTTGCTTGTTTTTGCTTGCACTTGCTTCCCAAGAACTAGCGTACTTGCCACTAAATTGTTCGCACTTGTCAGAACAATTCACTTTTTGACTAAGTGATCACTACATTTGACCAAAACACACAGAAACTACACTTGCCATTCCAACTCACATTTTCTACTCAGAAACCCATGCACTTGCCAAATTTTAGGCCACAATTGATAAATCTAGCCGCTCTTGCTCACAGTTTGGTGCCTTTTTTTCAGAAACCAACGCTATTGCTCTATCCTACCAACAATTGGGAAAAATGAACCAAAGATTCTTACAAGATCCTTGTTAAAACAAAACAATTGGAAAACTAGATAAGTCATATAGTTCTTCATCCATTATTTCCATCATACTTGTTAGAAATCAAAATCAAAACAAACCAATGGGATCATTCCTTCACTCAAACATCTAAGATATTAATAGTTACTTGAACCAAATAGCTAGTTCAAGTAAATGTTTTCACAACATTTCCTCTAGACAAGGAAGTGAAATATTGACCCTAGTCCTTTAGCATTTTGATTTCCAAAAAGTAGCACCATTACAAAACAACACTCAAACCTTAGGGTCTTGAGCTTCATAGCAACCATGTCAAAACACCATTACATCATATGACCATTTGGTGACTAATTGCTCTGGTTCAACAACTGAACCTTGTAGCACCAATCCTACAACCTAGTCTCACACATATTGAAGGTGAACTTGCTAATACCATTAGAAGTTTAAGAAACTTCATATTTGAGAAGAACGAAACACCCAACCAGTGGAGGAACATAAAAAACATCTTAGACAAAGAAGAAGAGAAAGTAGATCTAGCAGCTGAAATATTCATATTACCACCTCTTGTGTGGCAATAGATATACACCTTACATGATCTCTGGTAAGAGTAAAATCCTTAGATCCAGAAAGAGAAAAATCCATAGGCGGAAATCCATATTACAACTTTCAAAGAACCACCCTACCCTAAAGGTTGCTAAAGGGTACATCTTGAGTAGATACCACATCCAACAAAGTACACTAAACATTTATATTTTTTCTTTTCAATAGGTTGACCACCCTTAGATTTAATGCACTAAAAATCCAAAAATAGAAGAAAATTTTCATTTCCCTGAAAATAAAAAATCCAAAAACAAAAGAAAACTTTCATTTCCCTTAAAACAGAAAATCCAAAAAAAAAACAAAAGCATTATTTTTCCATAGCTAGGAGGCACAAAAACATTCACAAAAGCTTGGAAATTGTTTATGACAACTACGAGATCACAACATAGGAAAAACATGGAAGCAAGCAAGAACAACGCCAACATCCCACCAACAAACATTACAAATGATGAAGGTGGCCCATGGGGCTATAAGCCAAGCGACCTTGAAACACCCCACAAGAGACCTATGTATAGAGACACCTTCAGTGAGGAAGAGCTAACTGACAAATAAAAAGAAATGATAGAACAAAATAACCAGGATCCAGAAAGAGTAATCATAGAGGAGGTAGACACTAAGGAGGAGATAAATGATGAAGAACTGTTTGAACATTCCAACAACCCAAAAGTGCTCAAACTAATGGAAAAATTGATGAGAAAGAACCCAAATTCATACTTAGATTCTAGTTACCATAGAGTGGTGATAAATTACCAGTGGACTTCAATGTAGAGGTTATGAAAGATCCCAACCTTATTCCCTTAGGGGATAACTCGGCTATGAGACAAATATCAAAACCTACAGAGATTCCAAACATGCCACTTGTATTCATACAAAATAGTGGTCAAACTAAAGAAACACCTTGTACAGAAAACCAACTCAGATCGAACAAGCTATAGTGGCACCACAGTATCAAGGAGGTCCATCCTAATATGTACTAAAAAACAACAATCCACCTCCCGGACAATATGTACCTTAAAACACTTTGAATGTTAGCCCTTCCCAAAACACAAATTACCATCAACAAGGTGGACCACAAGGTCCCCCTAGAAATCAATACCATCAACAAGGTGGACCATAGGCCCCCCCTCAAAATTAGTACCATCAACAAGGTGGACCATAGGGTCCCCTTCCAAATCAGTACCACCAACAAGGCAGACTACAAGGTCCCCTTCTGAATCAGTAGTACCACCAAGAAGGTGTACCATAGGGTCCCCTTCCATATCGGTCCCAATAACAAAGTGTGCCACAAGGCACCCTTCTTTAGCCATCCCATCAACAAGGTAACCCACTAATGCATCATTAGGGAAACCTTCAGTATAATAAGTCTCAACAACAAGGTGTGCCACATGGCACCCTTCTTCAGTCGTCCCATCAACAAGGTAACCTTCCAATGCATCATCGAGGAAACCTTCATCATAATCAGTCCCAACAACAAGGTGTGCCATAAGGCACCCTTCTTCAGTCATCCCATCAACAAGGTAACCCACCAATGCACCATTAGGGTCTCATTCCATATCAGTCCCAACAACAAGGTGTACCATAGTGAACCCTTCTTTAGTTGTCCCATTAACAATGTAATTTTCCAACACATCATCAAGGAAACCTTCAATATAGTCCTTCCCAACAACAATGAGTTCCATAGGGCACACTTCTTTAGTTGTCCCATCAATAAGGTAACCCGTTACGCACCATCAGGGAAACCTTCAATATAGTCCTTCCCAGCAACAAGGTGTGCCATAGGGAACCCTTCTTTAGTCATCCCATCAAAAAGGTAACCCATCAATGCACCATTAGGGAAACCATCAGCATAATTCATATCAATAACCAGGTGTGCAGCAAAGCACTCCTCCCAATTCATCCTACCAACAAGGTGTCCTGCCAATGCATCAACAAGGTAACCTTCAATATACTTGAACCCAAAAACAAGGAGCTAATCCTCCTTACACTCAACAAGGAGCTAATTGTCCTTACACACAACAAGGACTTAACCCATCATATGTTCAGAATAGCTACCAATGGTCAATACCCCCATTCTATCCAACTTATGAGCAAAGCATGATAGGACAACATGACTATTACACGCAAGCCTTGCAAACAAAGGTACCAAAAACAAAGATAGAACTACAACTAGAAGAAGTGAAGAAAAAGATAACAAACATGCAGGTAGGGAAAACAAAAAAGACCTACACTCTTTAGGAAATATGTCCATTCTCATTCGATCATTCCATCACTGCACTACCTTTTCCAAAAAACTTTGAGATGCCCAAGTTCAAGAAATACAAAGGAAAAGAAGATCCAATGGAGCATGTACGAGACTTCTCAGTATCATGTATGGAGGTACAAAACAGCGATGCTCATCTCATGAGGATTTTTCCATGCAACCTTATAGATCATGCTATGGAGTGGTTCACCCATTTGAAACTAGGAATTAAAACCTTCGACGAACTATCTAGCAAGTTCATAAGCCACTTCTCATTTAACATAGAGCAAGATGTCACCATCATGAGTCTATCCGTGATCAAAAAAAGTCAAGGAGAGTCCTTTACCTCCTACCTACAGTGATGGAGGCAGAAAGATAGTCGATGCAAATGGCCCATTCCAGACAAGGAATTGGTAGATATCTTTATCTTAAATTTCCTACCTGAGATTAACTACCAACTCACTATGCTAATCGAAAAGGGATTATATATGTAGAGAGCCCTCATTACAAGGGGAATCCTTACATTTAACAACTCAAAAGACAGTCCCTCTAGTTCAAATGATAAACCTAAGATTTGGGCCAAAAACAAGAACGTTACAAATGATGGAGTTGTTGATGCTAAGGCACTATGGCATGCACAAAACACACCACATTTGAATCAAATCGCAGGTGGCACAAACGATCTACATTCCAAATAACACACAAAACAACCAACTTACTTATCCCAAAAATAATCAGGTTGTCAACCAACAAACGAATCAAGGAGGGCAATAGAGGTAGTACAATCAACCCAGGAGGCAGTTCACTATACTATGTGAGTCACTTGAGATAGTAATACATAAGATAGTACAACAAAACCTCATCGAACTTAATGATCACCCAAACTATGAGGAACCTAGCTTCAAGTCACCATGGTATAACGAGAAAGACTTGTGTGAATTCCACAAGATCAAAGGACACACAAAAAACAATTGTATGTGACTCAAACACCTCATCCAAAACTTGATAGAAAAAGGGGAAGTAGATGTTGAGAATAGTCTCAGAAACAAGGATCTTCAAATATACACAAACCCAATCCAAAACCATGCTAAAAGGAATGACAAAGGAAAAGAACTAGAGTACCAGAATGCTAACTACATGTATGGTGATAGTTTTAGGAACCCTCTCACAAGCAGATGACAATAGGGAAAATGTAGCGACAATATGAGGTGGAGACAACAAATGTAACGTAAATACCCATTGAGGGAGAGTTACAATAGAAGGATCCCCTCCTAAACCTATAACTAAAATATCAAATGACTACAAAATTGTGGAACACCTAAAGAAGACTCCAGCCTTAATCTCAATCCTATAGTTACTAAAACTATCACCTGCTCATAGGGAAATATTTGAAAAAACATTAGAAGCATCGATCCCTAATGACCTCGATCCTAATCAGTTCCAAGCCATGGTTGGAAAGATCATAGCCAACAATCAATTAGTCTTTTTAGAGAAATACCTTCCACAAAGAACATTCCATAACCAAGCCCTCTACTTAGAGGTTGGTGTTCACAAGAACATAATCAAACAGATATTGATAGATAATGGTACAGGTTTAAACATCTGTACCTTAAAATTTATCAAATAGTTGGGGTATTCTAACAATGTGATTGACAAAGGAAAGAGTATCACCATTAGGGCTTATGACGACCTTGAAAGGAATTTTGAAGGGACATTCAAGCTACTAGTACAGATAGGACCGATCATCACATAAACTACTTGTCAAGTACTTGACCTTGAATTTCCATACAACTTTCTCTTAGGCCACCCTTGGATCCATGCATTACAAGCAGTACCATCGACCTTTCACTAATGCCTAAAGTTTCCCCGTGAAGGAAAAGAGGTGACCCTATATGTTGATCCTGAGCCCTTCCATTTTTATGCAAAATACAATAAAATCCAATACATACCTAGCAACGACATAGCCTCCCACTCATTCTCATATTTTGACCCTTCCACACTTCCATTGAACTTAATTAAGATCACATCAAGTGAGAAACCAAAAATGGAAACCAAGGTACAAGTACTAGAGTAAGGTAATGGAAAATACCACTTCAACCAAGCCTTCTACATCGACAAGCTTCCACCAACACCAAAATTCTATGGATGTCCTAAAGAGATCAAGCATACTTAGATAGTACAAATGATAGAAGAACCCACTATCTTCACTAAATGGGGGGACATGAAGGATGAAGAAATATTCAAGGAGGACTTCTCATCTATGATTTACAAAGAGGACCAGGAAGAACAAGAAAAACCACAACCCATTCTAATTGACCCTACTAGTACAGGTTATCAATTAGTTTGAAAATGGGGTATCAAGGAATAGATGGCCTTGGGCTACACAAAAAAGGCTGATCAGAGCCTATCATAGTGGAACAAAGAAAGAAAAATATGGGGCTAGGTTATAAGACAAAATATGTGGTTACTCCAAAAACTAGACGAACCTCTTTTAAGAAACAAGAAACTTTTGCTAGCATTAAGGAACTAGATATCTACCATATCATGGACAATGATTTTCCCATCGAAGACTTATTCAACAACTTTAATATTGATAGGTTCCATCTCCAATATATCCAAACCATTCCCAACAGATCTATTACCATTCCAGAATGGACTCTAATGAATACGAATGGGATTCTCCTTCCTTCATCACCAAATATGATTCTCCCACTTCTAGAAATGACAACCTAGACATCTAGTTTGAGAAAGATACCAGGGCCATACGAACCCTTTTGGAAACCTCCGTAACTTTTGTGGATAATGACAATAGCCTACCACTCTGCTACCCACAACTCATAGATTGGTATCAACAACAACATACACCTATTTTGGATCAATTACAGAATGATGAGGTAATCACAGAGTTCATGGGACTTCAAATAGACATACCAGTAGGAGATCACAAAGTAGGTTTCATCATGGAGCTTTAACATGATGCATACTTTGGTGGAGAGATTGAACCTTCTAGTCATAAAAATAAAAGAGAAAACATAAAATTAAACTTGCGATCCACTAGAGAAAACCATAGTGTGGTTCTATCAGATCCAGAAAAGAAGAAACTAAAGATGCATCTGATGGTGAAAACCTCCTCGAGGTACCTAAAGATGGAGGGTTCAATCTCCCCATATCAGAATATCAAGAAAGATCAACAATCCTAGTAGAAGTAAAGTCCATAAATGTTGGAATAATAGAACACCCAAAGATAGCATACCATACAACATTGCTTAATCCTGAAGAGAAAGAAAACTTCATAGCTTCCATCAACACTCGGAAGGTAAAATTTGCATGGACATATGCAAATATGCTTGCAATAGATCTAACACTAGCAGTACATCATCTAGCCATCTTCCATGGAGCAAAGCCTATCAAGAAAAAACTCAAAAAAATTCATCCTCAGATAGAATTATTGGTAAAGGTAGAACTAAAGAAGCTACTAGACATGGGTTTCATTAGACCCCTTGATTATCTAGAGTGGATATCTATTCTAGTACCAGTGTCAAATCCTTCTAGGGGCATAAGGATCTACATATATTTCAGAGACCTAAACAAGGCTTGTGCAAAGGATGAATTTTCATTGCTAGTAATCAACATGATCATCGATGTAACAACAGGGCATGAGATGCTATCCTTAATGGATGGTTTCTCTAGATACAACCAGGAAAAAATCTCTCTAGATGATCAACACTAATCAACATTTACTTGTGCTTGGGGGACATTTTGTTGGAATGTAATTCCCTTTGGCCTAAAGAATGCATGAGCAACATATCAAAGAGAAATGATAACCATATTCCATGGTCTGCTACACACCATCATGGAAGATTATGTGGATGATCTATCCTAGCAAATTTCATCAAAAGGGAAGATCACTTGTCAAATCTTACAAGGGTGTTTGATCGGCTTAAACAATATAATCTAAGACTCAACCCTAAGAAGTGGTTAAACCCACAAAACTAGTTTACAATTCCATTGAGGAAGGAAAATTTGATTTTCAGATGGAAAACAGGGTTCAATAGAACTAGGGGGTTCGAGAAAACTCCCCTTTAATGGGTTTATTTTTTAATTGCATTAAAGGGGGGTTCACTAGAACTAGGGGGGTTCGAGTGAAATCCCTAGTTCTAGCGAACCCTGGTTCGCTAGAACCCCCCTTTTCCCCCTTCTCCCCCTCTGGTACCAAAAATATCTAGAATTTTTCCCTTTGAAGCTTGAGTTGAGGATGAAAATGGAGGATACTTCATAGACCCAACTGGATGATGGTAGTCCTCAGAACAAGCTATCCAACAAATATAATTTTATATGTTTTGTTTTTATTATGTATTTGTTTTTGTAGTTTTATTAAACATAGGTTTGTCATTGAAAATCAATCTCTTTGTTCTGCACATGTGGAAAAATAGCAGATTATAAAAAAAAATTGAAAAATATCAGTGCACTAGATATTTATGTCCTTGATCCAGTAAAAAATAAATTGAATTTATATACATAAAAAAAAAAGTTATGTTGTATATGGTTTGACTTCGAAACTTAATTAAGGAAAAAATATTCAATAAAACACTATGAAACCAAATGAAAGCACTAGATATCGTAGTTACAAATCTAAATTTGAAAAAAAATAGAATTTTATCCTTCACGAAAAAAAAGTTATGTTGTATACGGTGAGCATCACTCCTTAAAAATGGTGTTTACTGCAAGAAACTAGTTTTCAAAGGAGATGGAAAAAGAAGAGCAATCTGATTCTGTTTTTTTTTTAAAATATATATTTAGAATCTATAGACAAAATGTCACAAATCACTAGTTTGCATCATCTTCAAATTCCTCATGGTTTAGCCGTAATAGGTGCCCAAAAGTGAAGATTTAGTTAGAAAAAATTAGTTTAGTGTCCAATTTGGCCAAATATTGTAAACCAGTATTGTGGGATCACCCAAGTGCATGTTCAGAGTAACATCCAAAAAGTTGTTAGGATACATAGTGTCAAGAAGGGGGATTGAAATGGATCCTGCAAAAGTATAAATAATAATAGAGATGCCTCCACGAAAGACATTGAAACAATTAAGGGGTCTACAAGGAAAGTTGCAATCCATCAGGTGATTTATTTCACAATTGGCAGACAAATATCACCCTTTCACTCATCTCCTACACAAGGACATCACCTTCAAGTGGGATGGGAGATGTGACCAAGCATTCCATCAAGTCAAGGAGTACTATAAATTATGAAATATATGCTCTTATAAACTAAATATTAAGCAATTATACTGAGTTGAATTTAGTTTAAGTAAGGAAACTAAGGCCAATAATTTTTTTATTTTACTTCAATATCAACACTAGCATCATCTATCATGACTGCATTGACATGCCAATATTCTTTATATTATTTTTCTCATTTATTAACTTCTTTCAACCACTAATTTATATCTTGAAATTTATTTCTTCAGGATTCGACCCATTCAATAATTATTCATGTTTTTAGACTTATTTTTGTTATCCATGGGGAAAAAGATACACCAGTAACTATTTATACATGCACAAAAAAAATATAAATTGATATAACAAAAACTAAATATAGAAAGTATGAAAAATATTTACATCAATATTATTATTATCTTTTCAATTTTATAATTAAAAAAAAAATACATTAATATTTGTATATATTGTTATAATTGTGAAAACATGAGCCATAGGATTAAACAACAAACAAAAACACCTTCCACACAAGAGATTTGCAAACAATATATGTAATATTCCTCAACAAAAAAAGCTATAAAATGAACCTCAAGAATATTCAAGGAAAATAAAAGTCCTCAAAGGTTGAGAGTTCTATCAAAGGCATGATAATACAATGAGGGTTGAGTGCTATATAGGAGAAACCCTATATGAGTAAGGGATTAGATCATGATAAGTGTCAACATCTCATGTAATGAGATAGAATGATCTAATAGTAGCTCTCTAGTTAACATAGTAAATCACTCCTAAGTTTAGCTTAAGTGCATGAGAATAAATTAGACTAATAAATAATTAATTAAAGATTAATTAATTATTAGCTAATGCATGATTACTCTAATACCCCCCTTAAGATGACTTAGGGAGTAGCTAAAAAACACTAAAAAGAGAATGCAAGAAGGGTCCCAACAAACAAGATCTGGTGAGGTATGCATGTACAAACAAAAAATATCTCAAAACTAGAGAAAAAAAAAAAGAAAACCTCATGGGAAAAACTCTTGTCCAAAAGAAAGAAAGGTGAATGAAGGACTGAAAAAGCCTCCAAATCAAGGTGAAGGACTGAGAAGCCTCCAACTAAAATAATATCCCAAAAAAGAGAGGAACATGTACACCATCAGATAAGCATGAAGAAGTTGTAGATTGTTGTTAAATGATGACTGATATAGTGCTGAAATGAAGAACCTCTAGAAACATGAATGCAAGAGTGTACATATAGTAAATGATCCATCTCATCGAAATGCATTTAATGAGCCGTTGATGTATGCTACATTTGAAAGTACATAGTAACAAGAACTAGATACATAGATCACTCCAACACTAAACCAAGGAAGCATTAGCACTAATAACTTAGAAAACCCCTATAATGCTAAAAAGGGAGAGCCAAGATAGGTACACTAAAATTGTGTGAAACCAAGAAGTGCATGTAGGAGAAACAAGTTGTAAATAAAAGGGTATGCAAACTAAGGCACACATGCATGAGGCAAGAATCATTGAGATTCACTACTATAATGGAAGGGACACTCACTTGCCAAAGATATGATGGAAAATCAAAGGAAAAAATCAACCCCCCATGGCACTTTATATCATAGTGAAAATACAAAAGGCATAATAGGATATGCAAAATCCCTAAAAAGAATACACCAGAATGACAATTTATCTTAGTACATGTCTACAAAAGAGAATTTGCATGAAAAATATGTCTACAATGCTCAAATAGGATAAGATACTAGAAATACATGAAAAATAACTAAAAAAGAGTTATCCCATGCCAATGAAAATTTTCTAGGAGCTAAGACATTCAATTAGTTCACCAAAATGTGAAAACACAAAAATGAATAAAATGTACCTAGAGAGAAATCTAGAAAAAGTGCATGGATGGATGTGAAGAGCTTTGGAAGATTATCCTAATGCCACTAGAATCACAAAAAATGGAGAAACAGGTCAAAAGTTATGAGCTTGAGACTGAAAAAACCTCTAACTTCAACATACTGTAGAATGCACAAGTTATAAAACTAGCTGATGAGACCTACACCATTGGAAAGTTGGAAAAACCATATTTTTGATGATATCTCATTTGCCAAAAAATGATATATCGTATGCCCAAGTTATGGCTAAATGAAAAAAATACCTCCTTTAGGGCACAAGGAGGGTTCAAAGGGGCCATGCTAGCTAACCGCACGGTTGACATCATGCTAATGTTAGCATGACGGTACCAAATATTCCATGGAATATTCTTTTGTGCCACAAAAAAAATTTGGTCCCTATGAAAACCAACTCGCCAAAATATTCCCTTCTGATTCCTTGTAAAAAAAAAAGATTATGTGCCTAGAAAAATGTGTAGTGTTTGCTGAAAATCTTGTTGAGCCATAGAAAAAGTAAAAATTGGACCATGAAAAATTATTGCCACTAGTTGGCCAAAATAACGTCACCTATGTTTTAGAAGGGATTTCCATCCAGAAAAATTTGTGGTCGGTCGCCAAGAGGCTGCCAGTCGCGAGGGTAATAACCCCATCAGTGGGGTCTTTGGGGCACACAAGGCATATTGACGTAGGTACCCAACAGGTACCCTTGTACTCATCACCCAAAACAAACATTTTTAAACGTATTTTTTAATATATATATTATTTTAAAATTTCAAAAAATAGAAATTTTTTTTAAAATGCCAACCTTTATGATTTTTTTTGTTTTTTTCAAAACTTGTGCACAAGAATATGTATAGGGGCCATATGGACTTTTGTACAATTCTTTTTTCCCTCAGAAGCTCTCGACATTGAAATAGGACAAATTTATGGTTAAAATTCATTGAATGAACCTCTAAATCCAATGATGAGGTTCTTTTCACATCAAAATGCTCTGAAATAGTAGTTACCCTCTAGATCTAGAAAAAAAAAAGCAACAGCTTCAAACCCTTGTAGATTTCACCTCAGAAGTCCAAATCAGGCCAAACAAAAGGAAAATTTGACTTTCTTGATAGCTTTGAGTCCAATAGAAGACCTTTTTTTGGTTCTAGGTGCACGCAAACTTTACCTACCTCCAAAATTTGTAAAAAAAGAAAAGGGGATCTAGATCTAAAGCCTGCAATCATTGTTGAAAAAAAGTCATAAATTAAGAAGGGATTTTTTGAATCAAAGCTTTGATACCATGTTAGAATTGTGAAAAACATGAGCCATGAGATCAAACAACAAATAAAAATACCTTCCATGCAAGATATTTGCAAAAAATATATTTAATATTTCTCAACAAGAAAAAGCTATAGAATGAACCTTAATAATTTTCAAAGAAAACAAAAGTCCTCAAAAGTTGAGAGTTCTATCAAAGGCATGATAATACAATGAGGGTTGAGTGCTATATAGGAGCAGCCTTAAATAAGAAAGGGATTAGATCATGACAAGTGTCAACATCTCATGCAATGAGACAAATTGATCTAATAACAGATCTCTAGTTAACATAGTAAATCATTCCTAAGTTTTGTTGGGATTAAAGTGTCTCAACCTTAGAGTCTCAACATGGTGAATTATTTTTAATTAATTATTCGATAATTATTTTTATCCTAAGTTGTCATTCATCTTTTTGGGACCTCTTTGTAAGGTGGCATTCTACATGGCAGGTGATGACCTTTTAGTTGGTATCAGAGCTTGATCACCTTTGATCTCAGTTGTGGGGTTTGTTGGGTTTTTTGTATTGATCTAAGTTTTAGTGAGAGTTTTACAGAAGTGATTTTCTTGATATCTTGTTGTAGAAAAAGATGGAAAGCACATCTAGAAGGATTGAAATGGAGAATGATTCTTTCGGTGAAGCATTGGTTATAGCTTTGGCAACACAGGCATCAAAAGATGTGTGGTTAATTGATTATGGGGAATATTTCCACATGACATCACATAGAGATCGGTTCTCGAAATATGAAGAATATGATGGTGGAAAGGTGTATCTCAGTGATGATTCTCATCTGAAGATAGTTGGCCGTGGAAGAGTAAGGATACAATTCCTAGATGGTAGAGTGAAGGGAATTGATGGTGTGTTGCATATCCCAGGTTTGGAACGAAACCTACTTTTAGTGAGTAAATTGAATGATGCAGGTGTGCAAGTTTATTCTCGAGTGGAGGATGTAAGATGACTAGAGGAGCTATGGTTTTAGCTAGAGTTGTTTGGATAGGAACCATGTACAAGCTAGATGCATGTGTGGTACAATGCAATAGTTCTTCTAACAAGTCAAAGAAGAAAATTTTAGATTCTTCATCCTCACCATAGAATAAAGCAGTGAATAAATTTGTTACATCTACTTTTGATGGTCATGTTTTCTGGGTACCAAAGGGTGATAACTCTGTGGAGATGAGGTTACCAAAAGAGAAGACAATGTTATGGCACTAGAGACTTGGCCATATTGGAGAGAAGGGTCTCAGAACATTGAAATATAAGAGCCTTGTAGAAGGCCTTGAAGATTGCAATCTCGAGTTTGACTTTTGTGAACTTTGTATCTTTGGTAAACAAAAACCGTGTGCAATTTTATAAAAGTTTTCATAAGTCTTTTGGGGTTTTCGACTATGTGCATTCTGATTTTTTTGGTCTTGTGAATGTTCCTTCATTATCAAAATCTATATATTTTGTTTCTTTCATAGATAATTATAGTAGGACATTTCTTTATTTTCTCAGAAGTAAATTTGAAGTCTTCAATCAGTTTAAGGAGTTTAAGGCCTTGGTAGAAAATTAGACTAGTAGAAAGGTAAAGTGTTTGAGGACTGACAATGGTGGTGAGTTTTGTTATGCAAAATTCAATAAGTTCTATAAAGAACATGGGATTGAAAGACATAACATGACCCCATATACCACTCAACAAAATGGAGTTGCAAAGAGAATGAAAATGATGTCGATAGAGAGGGATAGGAGTAGGCAAAGTGCAGCTAGCCTTGAACAAAAGTTTAGGGCTGAATTTGTTGCCACTGCATGTTATCTGGTAAATAGATCTCCTACATCAACTCTTGTTGATAAGACACCTATGGAGATGTGGTTGGGCAAGAAGCCCTCATTGAGACATCTTCGTATGTTTGGTTGTGAGGCATATGCTCATGTGCCAAGGGAGAAAAGGTCGAACTTGGAAAACCAAGCTATCAAGTGTATCTTCATCAGATATGGTATTAGTGTGAAAGGGTACAAGCTTTGGGATCTAGTGGCCAAAAAAATTCTCTATAGTAGAAGTGTTATCTTCAGAGAGATGAAACCTTCTTTCACCATTTTGCAACTTACAGAATAAAAAAAGAAAGAAGATGTGGTTCAACTTCCTCTTGACTCTAAGAAAGTTGAACCTGAAGCCCAAAATGGACCTGATGATGAGGAGAACTTGAGAAGCTCAAAAAGTTCTTAAGAAGATGAAGAATCTCAACCTCAGCTAGTGAGGAGGTCTACACATGAGAAGCGACAACCAGATAGATTTGGATATTCACCAGAGAGGTTCAGATATTCATTATTGGATTCAAATTGTGTTTTTTCTTTGATTGCTAACACTGATGAGCCTAGGACTATTAGAGAGGCTATGGGTATAGATGATGCAGATTCTTGGTTGAAATCCATGGATGAAGAAATGGCTACATTAAAGAAAAATGATACTTAGGATATGGTACCTTTTCTTGAAGGACATAAACCCATTGGTTGTAAATGGGTGTTCAAGAAGAAATTAGGTCCTGATGGTAGTGTTGAGAAGCATAAGCCATGGTTGGTTGCAAAGGGGTATTCTCAAAAGGAGGGAATTGACTTTGGTGAGATTTTCTTTCCTATAGAAAAGCTAACATCCATTTGTTTTCTATTATCACTTGCTATAGCGTATGATTTAGAGATTGAGCAGATGGATGTGAAGACAATGTTCCTTCATGGTGATTTGGAGGAAGAGATTTGCGTGTCACAGCTAGAGATCTTTGTGGTTGAAGGTAAAGAACATCTAGTATGTAAGTTGAAGAAATCTCTATATGGTTTGAAACAATCTCCTAGGATGTGGTACCAAAAATTTGACACCTATGTGTTGTGTTTGGGATTTCAAAGATCTAAATCTGACCATTGTGTGTATTTCAAAACTAAAAATGGTCGCATTGTCATTATTGCATTGTATGTAGATGATATGTTGTTTTTTGGGAATGGTAGTATGATTTCAGATTTGAAGTTTCAATTTTCAACATAGTTTGATATGAAAGATCTAGGTGTAGCAAGGTATATTCTAGGGATGGAGCTCAAAAGAGATAGATCTAGCAGAAAGCTTTGGTTAAGCCAAAGAAAGTATGTGAACTCGGTGTTGGAGAGATTTAGCATGTCATCTTGCATATTCTTGGTAGTTCCTGTTTTGCAAGGGATGAAGTTATTAGTTGAGGATTGTCCAAAATATCCTATTGAGATTGAGTACATGACTAGAGTATCGTATTCAAGTGTTGTAGGTAGCCTAATATATGCTATGGTATGTACAAGGCTAGACAATACCCAAGCAGTGGGAGTCTTGAGTCGGTTTATGGCTAATCCTGGACGAGTGCATTGGGATGTTGTGAAGAGAGTGTTCAAATATTTGTGGGGTACATCTGAGTATTCCTTATGTTTTCATGGTTATCCTACTGGACCTCAGCATTCAATTTGTATTCATGGGTTTGTGGATTCAGATTGGGCAACTGATGTTGACAATAGGAGATCCACCAGTGGATATGTTTTCACGATGTTTGGTGGTGCTATCAGTTGGATGAGTAAGCAACAAGCTATAGTTGCTTTGTCCATGACATAAGTAGAGTATATGGTAGCCACTCATGCTTGTAAGGAAGCCATTTCGCTTAAAATGTTGTGTTCTGATATTGGTTTTGATGTTGGAAAAATTATGATCTATTGTGATAGTCAAAGTACCATTAGCTCAGCTAAGAATCCTACTTTCCATGCCAGAACAAAGCACATTGATGTACAATTTCATTTTGTTCATGATATGGCAGAAGATGGAAATGTCAAGTTGGAAAAGGTTGATACTTTGGTGAATGTCATAGATGCATTAACGAAGCCTGTGAGCACTGAGAAGTTCATATGTTGTGTCAATTTCATGGGCCTTGGGGCCTTGAGTAGTTGACATTGTAGACTCCTGAAAGGTCTTCGAGAAGTGGGAGAATGTTGGGTTTAAGGTGTCTCAACCTTAGAGTCTTAACATGGTGAATTATTTTTAATTAATTGTTGCATAATTACTTTTATCCTAAGGTATTAACTTCCTAAGTTGTCATTCATCTTTGTGGGACCTCTTTTTGAGGTGGCATCCTACATGGTAGGTGATGAGATGGCATAATCCCTATTTTTTAGGAAGTTGGAACTCACTTGGAAGATACTATATTTTGGGAAGATGTTGTCATATATTTCCATTTTGGAGTGGAAATTGATTTGGCAATTTCCTTTGTTGACTAAAGAGTCTTGGTTTGCAAATTCTATTATGGATTGGAGTTGTATTTTAGCAGCTGACATTTATGGTGGAGTTCACATTTGTTAAGTGGTGTGAGGTAAAGAAAGCACCTATTCTTAGTTATTGCAGTTTATATGTTGAACTTACATTGTATTTGGCAAGATGACCATTATAGATGAGATAGGTGTTGTTGTTTTTGGAAGTTGTTATGTGCAACATTTCATGGATTAGTAAGATATTGTTTTTTGACACAACTTACCTCTTGGGCTTTGAAGTTGGTTTTGGAAACCATGGGAGCCTACCTTTTCATGTTGAGCTCTATTTATATGTTGGTGCCTTAGCACGTTTTATGAGATAGGTTGAAGTTTTTCAGAGACTCTGTTATGCTGCTGAAATTATTCTAGAATCCTATAATAGTGTGAAAACTCCTGAAGAGCATAGCTCTTAGATTGTATTGTAACTGTTGTTGTTGTTGATTAATACAAGTTTAGTTTAAGTGCATGAAAATAAATTAGACTAATAAATAATTAATTAAAGTTTAATTAATTATTAGAGAATGCTTGATTACTCTAACATATATTAATTGAAGTCCTAAAATTTATTAGTCTTCCATTATTCTTAGCTCAATCATTTATTAATTATATCTAAATTTGGTAATATTATTTGAGTTTTGAAAAATAAAAAATTTAAATTTAATTTTTTTAATCTCAAAAAAATTCTTATTGTAAAACTAATAAATTTATTCTTTTAATGTTTTCCATTTCTGGAGTACTTTTTATTCTTATTTGTACCAAGTCAACACGGATAGTTTTGTCATTTATAATAATAAAATGTACTCCATATCTTAATTAGTAGATGGACATGAAAGTATACAGCCCATCAACACATTTACTCTGGTTAAATGAAAAATATAATTAAATTCTTCCAACGCTTTCCACATTTTGAAATCCAAATTTGGTAGCCAGAAAAAAATGGCAGTCAGCAAATAAAGTTGTGTTGTATAGGTAGCTAGGAAATTTAAGCTTTAAGAGAATAAATTACGCTTGTTGAACGGCAGGGCCGATGAACTGGTTAACCTATGCAATTATATCGGGCGTGTTAAGAGTTTCAATAAAAAGTTCACATAAGTTAGTTTTTTGATATACTAGTGTTAACATAAGTTCAACAATTCTCTATTCATATACTCCAATATTTGTGAGGCGGACCTAAAATCTTTTCAGTGGAAATCAAAATAATAAAAAAAATATAGACTTGACATTTGAGAAAAAAGATTACTGATCTGATATATTCCACTTTAGTAAAAGATTATTGGAGAGAGTCGACAAAAAAAACTGAAATAACTCCTTCAGTGCGCTCATGCTTGCCAACTCCAAGTTACAGAATTGACAGATTCCTAATAGTTAGTCCGTAATGCACGTATTTTGGTCTAACAGCGGGAACCTTTTCTGCAGGTGAGAACACCCGAAGTTGCAGTGATATAGCCCACAATCGAGGAAGGCCTTGCTGCCATACTGGAAGCTTTGGTATAGCTTGAGGATGCTCCAGAGCCTGATGGTGTGAAGAATGCCCCATTTAACATCAGATCTCCCACTGATCTCCAGTTACCTTGTGTTGAACCTTCGCGCTTTGTCACCTGCACATTACCCATACCATAGTAATTGTATCCATGGTATACCAATGATATAAGAGACATGAATTGTGAAGGCGTTTTACCTCTTTGTGGAATCGATTGTCTGGGGCAAGGAATCTGTTGCCCTGGCTATTGATTGTGGGGTTCGCACTTCCCCCGATTGCATACATTTCCCAGTGGGTGTAATCATTGTTCACCACATGAAAGTATCCATGTCGGCATCTGCATTATAACATTAATTTTTTAATAAACTTCAGCAAGTTGTATCGTGGTCTTTGTGCAAGGAATACAAAGTTCTTCTAAAATCTTATTCATACCTGGGCATACGCTGAACAAGCCCTTCTCCAAAGTGGTTGAATGCAATTGTTACTTGCATTTTGACGTCTTGGGTATATGCGTCGTTGTGTCCCAGGAGCATCACCTGTAAAAAAAACTACTTGAGAAATAACTTTTTTATTTGTAACTTCACAGATACATTTTTTTTTTAGACTTTAGGAATTGGTCGAGTATCCGTCCCCTATAAATTATAGTGCGTCTGGTAAAAAAATTTCATGTGACCAGTGGTAGTGGTGCGACACACCCTCGGGTACCACAGGTTGGGGGAGACTATACCTCATAACCTCTTGCCTACAACAAGATGCTTGAGCCAATCAAAATACTAACATTCCTTCAGACTCTTAGTACCCTAACTAAGATCCTGTGATAAAAATACAATTTTGAAACCTTTTTCAAAGTAAAATAAATTTATGGCAGAGCAAGCAAGCAGTGGAGAACCTCGTCATGGTGAGTGAAAAAGTTGTTTGAAATGGTGATAGCAGTGGATCCCATGATGGCGTCGATCAGTCCATCCGCGCAACTTGACAATGAACAGTGATCTACCCAAATTGCGCTTCCTCCAAAGATGGAAATCCCATCTCCATCACTCCTGGTTCTATACCCATAATGGGTCGGCGAGCTCCTAACATTTGTGTTTCCCGCAGGTTTACAGTCGTGTACATGAATTCCATGAATGATGATGTTATTCACATACTGTATTGTAATGCAAGCTCCATTTGCTATATGAACGTTCGCGCCTCTACCATCAATAGTCTTGTAACTGTTCATGATAAGCTCCTCCTTGAGCTGTATAACCATATCTCTTTGGAAAATAATCCAAAGAGGCTCGGTTTGAATAACAGCGTGGCGCAGAGTGCCGGGTCGAGGATTGACTGGATCATCGTCATTTGGATCTGTAACCACATAAAATCTGCCATTCTGACCTCCAATAGCGTTTTTACCAAATCCGATGGCACATTCAGCCAGTCTCTTTCTGTTATTAACCCAGTTGGGATCACAACGCCAACAATCGTCGATGGGATTCCCCGTTCCGCACGAGCTCAGCTTTCTTTTGGAACTATTTAAACTCCTGCACAGTAGCTCTTGAAATTTCTAAATAATCTCAACTGTCTGAAACATATGTTAGATGCAAAATAATACTAGAATTTTGCTGTTTTCATAATTGAATTTAAATGCTAAAAAATGTATAAATCATCTCAGGGGCGACATGCTTACCTTTCTACCATTTGAACTACGAGCTCTGGTTTCTCAACATGATATTTAAGACCATTTTCAGCCTTCGTCATATTTACAGAAGTTCTAACGGATTTCGCCGTTACTGACTTGAAGAAAAAGAAAGCAAGTAAAAGAAGCAGTGGCTGTAAGGCTCGACTGGTGGCCATTTTGAAAGAGAAAGCCTGTAATGGTTATATGATATTCTATGGCTTTGAGCTGTATTATATAGAAAATTAGCCTCTGTAAAATCTGTATCAAACCGGGACAATATGGTTAATTGCACGTTATTGCATTTGACGGTGGTAGTGGACATGAACGGCATCTAGGACTAGTGTTTAGCGGTTGAACATTACTCATCAATAATGGTGAGTAAAGATGTGATACAACTATCTTAATTACCGTTATATAATTAAAATTAAGAGGTTACTATCCAACTCTAATAAAAATTTAGGAGTACTCTTGCATTCACATGGTTCCCGTGCTCTTCCTTTTTTGGCCTAATAATGATATATGAGTTTTGGATTCATTTTATTTTTATATATATCGATATAGATATAGTGTGGACATTTTAATAATATAAAGAGTGTTAATTTTAAATATTAAATATAATTTTAAAAAAGATATTTGAACACAATTCTAATTTATGAAATTTAGTTTTTGAACAAGCATCTTATAATATATGTGAGCATACAATTTCTTAAACATAGTTTTTGAGCATAAATATTGATGTCATATACATCTTTTATTGTAATAAATATATAAATATTTGTAATAAATGAAATAAAGCAATATTCAAACAAATAATTGTCTTTCTTAATTTTACATCATGTATTTTCATTCTAAGTAAAATACTGAAATTCACCTTTAAGTTTCACATAAAACGAATATACATTATTCTAAAAATAATTAAAACCTCAACCCACTAAGAATTATCCAATACACATGAGACTAATATTATCAAAGGTCATAGGGCGTTGAATGGCTCTCCTACAGCAGGGAGCGAATAAGTGGAGGAAACTGGATTGGTGGATGGTGGGATGGACCCCTTGATGGATCAAGGTGACACTTTGGTGCGCCAGTTTTTGAATTCAAAAATTGCAGAAGCTTTAGAACTCATGGAGTTGAATATCAAGGAGGATGACTTAGATTCACTAATGGAGGTTGGGCTTGAGCTTGCTGAGATAGCCAAAGATGCTAAAGCAAGGTCGATCCCCCTTGGCATTGAGGGGGAGATGGTCGAATGGGAGGATGGTATCCAATTGAATGAACCGCAACAAAATGAAGCGGTATGCCCCTACTCTCCCCCTACCTGGGAATTGGGAAAAAATTTCAAGTTAATGGATGAGTTAGGAATTTGTCAGAAAGAACTGTGAAAATCATCCCCAGATTGTGGTGACAAGCGTCAAGGTAGGATTCCTAACCAAGAAAAATTGAAATGGGATGGGGAACCTTGTGGTCAGTTGAAGATCAACGAAATGCTCAAAGTAGGGAAGGATGAGGCCCTTCTTGAACAGCTGTGCAGATTGTTACCTGGAACATTAGGGGCTTGAATGCCCCTAACAAGCGATGCCTCATCAGACATCAAATGGTGGGTTTTCAGGCTGTGAATGCTTGGTCTAAACTTTCTCCAACATGATCAAACAATCCAATGTTAGTCAATAAACAAATCTAAAATAAGCATTCCCCATGCAATTCATTCAAACACAATGAACAAGAAGCAAAGCAAAGTTAATCAAATGAAAGCTACTAAATCTTGTTCAAAACATTCAAACCAGCATCCCATGGGGGAATTGGTGCTTCTTTGATGTGGAAAGAAGCCCTTTCCCAATTCCTTGCAAATCTTGATGAAGATTATGTTCTCCTTGATGAAATTTGTCAATAACCTAGCTAAGATTGATGAAAACTATGAGAACTTGGATGGAAATATGGATGAACTTGCTCAAAATTTGTAGATAGTAATCTTGCATGAAGTTGTGGATCCCAAATCAATAGAGAAGTCTTCCATTTATAGGAAAGAAGGATGGAGAAATGAGAAATAGGAAGAATGTGAGATTAAACTTGAACCAATGGCATTGCGCCACTTGTCAACATGCTATTGAAGAGAGGTGGAGCACATTTTGAACAATGTTCAAGTTAATGCATATAGGTGGATTTTGAATTTGAAGACATGACTTGCAAGAGGGGATTTAAGTGGAGTTAATGCCAAGTTGGCTCAAGAAAAAGAACATGTAAGAGACTTAAATTCCTTTTTGGAGGACAAGTCCTTTTGTGAGGGAGATTTCAAATTAATGGAATATTCCAACAAGATGCCATTTTTGAATGGAAATAGATGAAATAATAAATTGATTTACATGTGCAAGTTGCAAAATCTAGAGGATTTGAGGATTAGAGTTAGAGTTAATTAGGATTTAATTAACTTTAGATGGAATTAGTTGATATGACATTTGACTTAGATTTTTAGATTTATTTAAATCAAATGAGAGGAATAATGAACATTAGTAATTTATTCAATTAAATGAAGAACATTAGATTAATCAAATAAAGACGATTTATTTAATTAAGAGAGGTGACTTTAGGATTTAATTAAATAAAATGATTTTTTTAATCAAAAAGAGGAACATTAGGATTAATTAAATAAAATGATTTATTTAATTAAAAGAGGAACCAGGATTTAATTAAATAAAATGATTTATTTAATTAAAAGAGGAACCAAGATTTAATTAAACAAAATGATTTATTTAATCAAAAGAGGACATATTATGAATTAATTAAATAAGGATTATTTAATAAATTGGTTAGTAAAGAAGTAATTCAGGAAGAATTGATGTTAGTGAATCAGGATTGAGTGCATGATATCAATTAGGATAACTTGAGTCTTACATATGTCCATTCCAAAAAACCAAATTGAGTGAGTCAGAAAAAATAAGTTTCTGTAAAAAATTGACAGGTTGGAATGGCATTCGAGTGAACATAGATGGTGCCTCTAGAGGGATTCTAATGTTGTGGAGCCCACAAAGTGTGTTTGGAGGAATTAGTCTCAGCCATACAATGGATGGTATGTAAGGTAAGAAGTTTGGCCTCTAATCTGAATTTCATTTTGGTTAATGTTTATGGTCCAGTCACCTATATTCAAAAGAGGGAATTGTGACACGATCTGAGTGGTCTTTGTAAAGACTTCGCATTGGAATTCATCATCTTGGGTGGTGATTCAGTGCCATAGTAATATCAACTAATAAGAAAGGTGGTATTGGAAGGCAACTATAATCCCAATTTGACTTTGAAGGATTTGTAGATGCCAATACTTTATTTGAGATCAGCACAAGCAATGGTCAGTTTACATTGACCAATAGAAGGGCAGGGTTATTCAACATTGTGGAAAGATTGGATAGATTCTTTTTTAAAGGAGATTTGCACAATTTCCCTTTCACTCTTGAAGGAAAAATTCTTACTAGGGCTAGTTCGGACCACTTCCCAATCTTGTTAGATATTGTGGGTGAACACTCTCCTGTGCGCTACCCTTTCAAGTTTGAAAACATGTGATTATGTGACCCCCATTTTTTTGAATTGGTATAGTAGTGGTGGTCTAGCCATCATCTAGGTGGTTCAAAGATGTATATTTTTGTGGTAAAATTGAAATTCGTCAAACAATAATTGAAAATATGGAATAAGGAGTGTTTTAAAAACATCTTTGAAGAGAAGTAGGATATTGAAGCGGCCTCACATTCTTTAAATGAAGAAGTAATTAGGAAAGGGATGGATTTGGACAAGTTTCATCAGGAAAAAGAGCTGCTAAATAAACTAAAGGATCTTCTAGCCAAGGAGGAAACTTTTTGGTAGCAAAAATTGAGGGAAGTTTCATTGCACAAGGGAGACAAGAATACCAAATTCTTCCACAATTCTACGAAAACTAGGCAGGAAGCAAATAGGATTTTTTGCATTAAGAGTAGTGAAGGTATAATGTTGGATAAGGTCGAAGGTATAATGTTGGATAAGGTCAAAGATATCAGAGTTGCCACTATGGATTTCTTTTAGGCCCTTCTCAATGAACCAGATGGTTCTAGTTTGTAGGACATGCAGACCCTCATAAGTGGAATTTCATGACTCATCATGGGCGAGCACAATGTGATGTTACAGAGAATTTTTTTTGAAAAATAAGTAAAGGATTCCCTCTTCTAGTTGAACTGGGACAAGGCTCCTAGTCTCGAAGGGTTCCTGGCTGGCTTCTTGCAAATTTGTTGGGACATCTTGGCACATATTTGGTAGAAGAAATCAAAGACTCAAGGAGCACAGGGAAGGTTCTGAAAGAAGTCAATAACACCTTCATTGCATTGATTCTGAAAAGAGAAAAACTAGATATGTTGGATTATTTTCGATTGATTTCCCTCTGCAACATAGTATATAAATTCGTTTCCAAAACAATTGCCAACAGGGTTAAAATTATTTTTCCACATAATTTATGAAGAGAAAATGGGTTTCATGTTGGGCAGATCTATTTTTGATGGGGTTATTATCGCACAAGAAGTGATTCATTCAATTTAGGTGATGAAGAGGAAGGAAATGTTGATCAAGTTGGACATCAAAAAGGCCTACGATAAATTTAATTGGCACTTTCTCTTCAATGTTATGGAAGCCTTTGGGTTCGACAAGAATTGGTTGAATTGGATTTTTGAATGGATTTTGTGCCCAAGATTTTATGTTCTACTCAAAGGCTTTCTGGAAGGATTCTTTAGTGTTTCTAGGGGGCTCAGGTAGGGGGACCCCCTTTCACCCTTTCTTTTCATAATTATGGTTGAAGCTCTTGGATACACTTTCACAATAGCAAGAGCAGATGGTCACCTGCAGGGTGTTCAGATCACTCATGAGGTTCCCGAGGTTACCCACTAGTAGTTTGTAGACAATAATATGTTGTTTGAAGTTTCCATGCTGAAGGAGGCAAAAGGATTCAAGAAAATATTGGATCAGTATGCTCGAACATCTAGTTAGGAGTTAACTCAAGCCAAATCCAATATTTTTTTCTTTAACACTAACATTGGCAGTGAAATATAGATTCTACGGACTTTGGGTTTCCACAAAAGTGAGCTCCCATGTAAATATCTAGGCCTTCTGCTGGAAAAAAAGGTGCAACCTAGAAAGCTATGGGAACCAGTGATTGATAAGGTTAAAGCCAAGCTTTCCTCCTCTAAAAATAAGTGGTTGTCATGGGCTGGCAGATTGACAATGTTGAAGTCATTAATCACAACTATTCTAATTTTCATGCCCTCTTATCTAGCACTTTCAAGAGGGGCATGTAATGATATCAACCAAAAGATGAAGAACTTATTCTAGCAAGGGAATTCATATCAGCGCAACTTTCCACTGATAAAGTGGAAAAAGGTCTAGAAAAGGAAGGAAGCTAACGGGGTAGGTTAGAAGGATCTAGCATTGTAGAATTAGGCTCTAGGTGCAAAATTAGTAAGGGCAATACACTCTAAAATAGAGTTGAAATGGGTGAAGATTTTAAAAGAAAAATATTTAGATGAAGAAAAACATATCATTTTTACTATGAATTCTCTCCCAAAAGGCTTGAGAATTTGGAATTTTCTCTATAGTTGCAGATAATTGGTCCTAGATCATTTGACATAGGAGATAAGAGGGGTCTAGGAGGCTCTTTTCTAGGAAGGTTCTTGGGAAGGGTGTGACAAATTGGAAGCCAATACTCACTTAGCCCAAGTTAGGGAGGTAACCAAGCATGAATGGGGCGACAAGGTTTGCGATTATTGGGAGGTCACCCAAGTTGACAACTATCTCAGCTACAACTAGAAAATTCCAAAAGATTTGGGCCTGGATCCCAAGCTGGTTTCAATTTTTGAAGAAGCAATGGCAAGAAGGGTTGTGTGTCCAAGACAAGGCATAGATGTTCTAAGATATGCCTCTCCAAACAATATCTACAATGTGAAGGATGGTTATAGGGTGTTGGTTGGTTTGGAGAGGCCCACCCCTCAACTCCTAACCTCTTTGTGTTAGAGCTTGGGTTGCCTTCCCAAAGCAGGCATTTTCATGTGGTTTACGATGTAGGGAAGGGTTCTAACGACTGAAATTTTTGCTCAATTGGGCTACCTGGGACCTTCAAGGTGTGTACTATGCAAGCAGGTAGAAGAATCATGTGACCATTGTTTTGTTAATTGCCCCTTGGTGCAACATTGTTGGACTTGGTTGAGTGCAAAGCTACAATGGAATTTTGTGTTGCCAAACAATCATAGGGGCTTACTCTTGGGGTGGCTGCAACCTATGAAAAGTGCAATTTTTGGGGGCATGTGGATCACGAGTCCATCTTTGGTTATACGGGATCTATGGAAGGAAAGGAATAGATGCATCTTCCAAGAAAAGGCGATGCCTAGGGACTCTTTGCTAAACAAAATCGAGGAACCTATTGTGGAGATAGTAAATGCACGGCTTGTAAAATGAAAAGGTGGCTCTAGAACTTGCACACTGTGGGATGGCCTAATGTAGAAGTGTTGGCATGGGCTCAAAATCCAGCCATAAATTGGGGTTGGGGGGTCAACAACGAAGCTGAAAATATTGTCTTTCATGTGGTTCCCTTCGGAGATTTGATGGATGAAGTTGAACTTCGATGGGGCTTCCCGCGGTATCCCTAGAGTGTCTGGTGGAGGTTGCATTATTAGAAATTAGCAATCCATATGTGTGGGGAGGCTAGCTACACTCCTCCCAGTTGGAACCAACAATGTGGCAAAAAAGCAAGCGGTGATCTTGGGTCTACGTCTTTGCTGAGAAATGAAGGTAAAGAACCTAGTAGTTGAGGGGGATTCTACTTTGGTCATAAATGCACTTAGAACTAGGCAGTTGAGCCATTGGAAATCGAATGCCAGTTTAGAAATTGCACTGGACTTCTTGGATGGTTTTGAATTGGTGGTCATCAATCATATTCTAAGATGCAGATGCTTTGTCAAACCAAGGGGCGGATGGAATTTTTCTTCAAGAAATATTTCTAGAGGTTAACTTTTGCACTCTCAAGATGCATGGGCGGATGGGTGGGAAACTTTCCACGCTGGTGGTCGTAAGTCCATCTTGAGGGGTGAGGTAGTGGTGGCGGTGAGTTGTAAGAGCAAGATGGCAACCACATCATCTTTTTTTTTTTGGGCCCCCTCGAATTCCAATGATGATTACAGTAATCATGAGTTGGTTTTAATGATCCCATGGATTTTGTAATAGGGAGATCTATGTGGGAATTTGTGGTCACGTCTAGAGATTTCGGCATCATTTTCCCTCATGCCCACTCATCTGAATGACAACAACTCAATTTTTTTTCTGATTTCGAGGTGGCATATTGTATAGTGTAATAATGTTGGTGGATTCCTCCCTTCTATTTGAGAGGTTAGTGAGGCTGGAGAAACTATTTAGTTTCCTTTTCTTCCCGTGGGCACAAAGCTTAGTGCAGGTTGCAATGGTAGAGTGCTCCAAATTCATTGTGGAGATGTTAGTTGAGTCAGTAGTATGCTTTAAGGTGGATACCCCAATTTCCCTCGACACAAAGGATAGGTAAAATGATTTTTAGTGGGTCACATATCAGCGCCTCAAACACATTTTGCTTAATATTGATCCTCTTACCGTGGTGGTTGTGAAGATGATCTTAGGGAAAGTGCACCTAGAGGACAAAGAAAATTTTAGAATGAACACACAAATTATGTCACATTTTTTGGCTTTGGTCTTGGACAACTGAACACCCAAGGCAGAGATGAAGGAACTTGTGGGCAATCTATTCAACAAGAGTCTGCTTGGTGGTTTGGAGGAGACCTTGAAAGTTTCCTTCCTCGATAGAGGAATTCCATGGTCTGGTGATTTGGACATGGTGAAAGCCCAGGGCTAGGTGGTAAAGATCTACCCGTTCCTTCTAAACTTAAAGGGGATGACGTTGGTGAAACACATAATGGTTGTGGTGGTTGTGGTCAGCTTTCTGAAGAAGATTTTTTGGATGGAGGTTGTGAATGACTTCGAATGGGTTAGGGAATTTGACTAGTTTTCCAAAGTAAAAGCTTCCTGTGAAGTCTAATGTCTTATGTTCTTGGTGTCAAAGGGTAGGGTATGGGTCTAGTTTGTGATGCTAGTTAAAAAATTTATAAATATGGGTTGTAAGTGTAGCCTCAACTTAAATCCATTTTTGAAAAATTGAAATCCTTCTGTATGTAGGGGTGGCAAGTTAGGGTTTTGTTTCATGTGTCTTTAATTGTCGGGCTGAAAGGTTGGTCTATTTTGTTTTGCTTGCAGCTGCAGTCCTGGGCCGAGTAGTGTGGTGGACAGAGAATGTCCTATTTCTGGATGGCCCTAGTTTGGTCTCCATAGTTGGTGGTCACCTGCATTGCAAACACATGTACTCCATATAATATATAATCAACCTTATGAAGTGAAAAAAATAAAAATAAATTTATATAATAAATATATAAAAATTAAAAATATATATATAATAATATAATAATATAATAATCTTGATATTAACAAAAATGGTATCCATTAAACAAATATTCAAGTATTATATATAGTTTTAATTATAAACTAATATTTATTGTATGAAAATAGGGTTTGTAATAATATTTAAGATAAGTATTCTTATCTTATCCTCGTTATATTTGTAGACATGTAAAATTTGTTGGTGTAATTAATTATTTAATTACACATTACATAAGTTTACTTAGGCTTATTTAATTCCTAGGATATAGATTGTTATTGTTATCTTGTTGAGCTATCTTTTTGCTCAAGATAAGATTAGAGTTATGCATCTTTGCTTTTATAAAGCAAATTATCTCTTGTAATTATTGTACTTTGAATATATCAATTTGCACATCTTCATGCAATCTCTCTACTTTTTTTTTTTTCTCTTTGTGGAAGGTTATTTTTTTGTTTGCATTCCAGATCTTGGTTTCTAACATGGTATTAGAGCCTCGATTTGCAGCCCCTTCTTAGCTTTTTTGGAGGAATACATTGTAGAGCTCGTTCGAGGTCCCTCAAGGGTTTCATTCCTTGAGTATATTTATGGAGCGTCTTGGATCATTTTGGGGTTTTCCATTGGATTCAGAATGCTTGAAAAAGTTATAAATGGCTTTTATTTCATTCATTTTGGACACCGTTTTCCAGATCTGCGAGGGTTTCAAGCTTGGTGTTTTTTTTAGAGATTTGGGGGTCGCCTAATTTTCTAGGCACTTTGGGCCAAAACAGACCTCACGGTTGGATTCACAGTGCCCAAAAACCCCTATTTTCATATAAATTTTCTCCAATTTGGACACAGTCGACTAGGGAGGGAAAAAAAAATTGCCAAAGGGTCGTATGGCCCCAGGGCACGCTCTACGAGGCACAGAGTATGAAAAAAATCAAAAAATATATAAAAAATAAAAAAAATCCACACAGGATTTGCGCGGCCTATTCAACAACCCACCACCGCCAATGCTTCGTCAGGCAGCCACCAGCGGACCACCTACGAGCCACTTGCCACTGATGGCCCTCTCCTCCGCACCATTTGTTTTCCAGCCCCCGCGGGCTTCTCCTAGCTCTGTCGTGGTCGTATTGGGGACCAGGAGCCCCACTTCATCCCTCGCCAGTGGTCACATCTATGACCAGGAGTTGTGCCGCAGGCCCTAACAACCAGCCCCCTGGTCCACCTAGGTGACCAGGGGCTATTTTTTTTAGCCCCTAAGGGCTGCATAAAGGGTTATTGGGAAAAATTGGATAATTTTCGCGAAAACGAGCATAACTTGGGCAAACGGCATCATTTTTTTGAAAACAAGATATCATCAGAAAGCTAGTTCGACACTCTACGCAATGGTGCAGGTCTAATTTTTTGGTTTTTCTTTTTTGATGCCTTTTTTAGCCTCAAAATTCGCATGTTGTTGTTTTCATTCCAGGAGACATATCTTTTGACTCGCTTATCCATTTTTCGCCATTCTTGTGGCGTTGGAAAGATGGATCCAGCCTCTACATAGATCTGAGGTCTATTTTTATTTTCTATTTATGCATTTTTATCATTCTCTCCTTTTATAATCACCGAGTTATTGTAATAATGAACTGAGATAAAGTTTCATCAAGGGGGTTTCTTGCATAATAATCTAATTAGAGTGTAGTTTTTCACTTTGATCTCCATCTTCATCTTTTTTTTATGGCAACTCACATGGGTTATCTGGTTTCTTAGTTTCTTTTAGCTTCTTTCTTGCTTAGCTGGACACATCTTTGGTTTGCATCAGTTCACACTTCACATTGGGAGTTTATGGTTATTGATTTGCATTGGTTCATATCCTTCTCGATTTGAGGGCCATGTTTTTATGGTTAATGTTCTAGAATCTTGATGGTACTCGTCTTATGGGGTAGTTTTAGTTTCAGTTTGGCATCGGCATCATGAGACAGCTTCCAGATTTTGTCATCATTATGGGTGGCTTCATTTTTTTCATCTACTGTTGCTTACATATTCCAGGGTTGATCCATTATGTGAGTTTTCTAGTGTTCCTTGGCATCGGATCTGTTGTTGCATTTGTGATTCCGTTATGGTTTCTTGCAAACAAAAGTATTTTTCCTTGCTTGTCAGATTTGGGGTTCCAGTGTTGCTTCATCAGATTTCTTCCAATGATTCTTTGCAACAGTTCATCTCATTGAGGGGGGGTTTTTCCCACTAGGTTTTCTCTCTCTTTGCATTTGTAAATGGGTAGCTTATTAGACCTTCGTTTTCGGGACCCATCTCACATCATTTGCATAATAATTTGCTTCTCCCTAAGTTGCACTTATGGGGGGGTGTTGGTGTAATTAATTATTTAATTACACTTTACATAAGTTTACTTAGGCTTATTTAATTCCTAGGTTATAGGTTGTTATCCTTATCTTGTTGAGCTATCTTTTTGCTCAAGATAAGATTAGGGTTATGCATCTTTGCTTTTATAAAGAAAATTATCTCTTGTAATTATTGTACTTCGAATATATCAATTTGCACATCTTTATGCAATCTCTCTGCTTTTTTGTTTTTCTCTTTGTGGAAGGTTATTTTTTGGTTTGCATTTCAGATCTTGGTTTCTAACAAAATTGACCTAACACTTATCACACACCCTAAATGAAATTTTCACATCATCAACATCATTATCATCAAACATCACTGCATTTCACATCAATTGCATCTAAAACCCTAATTTCTCCTATTAATTGAATAATACGACATTGTTTAATTAATTCACTTTTCCATCATTTTTGATGAAATAAATAAATTCCATTTATTTAATAAAATCCTAAAACCATATTTTTTCTATTAATTGAATAACAAAACATTATTTAATTAATTCACGTTTCTATCATTTTGACCAATTAAATAAATTTCATTTAATGAAGTCCTAATCTTACTTTATTTCATCCTGATTAGTTAAATAACATCTATTATTTAATTACGTTGCAAAATCACCTTATTCCCCTTAGTTAATTGAATTATTAAATCATAATAATTTAATTACGACATTTTCCCCCAAAAATTTAAATAATTTGAATAAACTATTCAAATCATTTATCAAAAATCAAATCAAACTAATGCAACTTTTTTTGCAAAAGTCAAACTTGATTTGCATGTTCAACTCCAAAATGAACTAATTAATTAATCATTCTCAACCACTTTATATATTGAGAAAATTATGATCCCCTGATTTCTCAATCTATTCTTGAATGATCAATCTATTCCTAACTGATCAATCTATATTCCTGACTAATCAATCTATTCCTCAATCCTAAAAATTACTCAATCTATTCTTCAATCACACAAATTGTGCAATATACTTTGCAAATATTATTCATGTCTAAATCCTCTCAACACCTTGCAACCATTGATCTTGATTCAACATTTTTCGATCTTGATCATCCATTTCAAATCACATTTTATATATAACAAACCTCTTTCCTCACAAAAAAAAGATTGAAGAATCAACTCATTTTGCACAATGAAGTACTGTTGAAATTCACAATCACCATTGATAGAGCTTCAGCATTTCTCTGGTCAACCAAGCCATTGTAGAACTTTGAAGTTTTCGTACATGAACTATGGAGGCTTCGCAGTGATACGAGCAACCACATCCTCATGAATATACTCTAATACGATATGGGTAACAGTTTGATTATTGAATTCATTTGTTTATGTATTTCATTTTCATGTTCTTGAATTTAGTCTTCTAAATTGTGTATTTCGTAAGTGTAGGAATAGATCTTAGATTAATGTTCTTGATCTTAGATTAGATTCTATTTTCGATTATGTTTGTCTTATTTATGTCTATGATTTCCCCCTTACACATTTTGGCATGCTCGATGGGACCACAGTCCTAAAAACTAATGTTTCTATGAGTTTGAATTGAAGTTGCAAGTTTTCAAAGTTGTTCCAAAAAAATTTGCACTTTCCTATCAAGAAATCTTCACACTTGACTCTGAAAATCGTGCTCTTGACACTAAGACCTACGCATCTACAAATTTTTAGTGCATTTGACTAATGACAGAGGGCACACTTGTAGATTTTTTGTATTTTTTCTTTATGACAGAGGGCATACTTGCTGATTTTCCAGCACTTTTACTCTATCAAACCTGTGTCTGAGATCTACTAACAGTAATTTGATTTTTCACTATCGAATGCCTAATTTTGAGTGTGTGACAGGTATTAACATTGTGTATGTAGGGTCAAGAAACTACTAATACATTTTCTATAGGGAAGATGAATGGTCAAAGAACTTTGGATTTTCCATATTTTTTTAAGTTCAAAATTTGTTTATTTGGTGCATTAAAAAGAACAACACATTTTTTTTAATGTCTAAAATGAACCATTTCAACATTTTCTAAAGCTAGGAACTTTCATTTAGTGCTTAAAAACAACCTACAACAAACACACTTTGTTTTTAAGTTCTATAAAATGAACAATTTTAAAGCTTTCTTAAATTAGGAATCTTTATTTAGTGCTTAAAAAGAACAAAAATGAACACTTCATTTTTGGTTCTCTAAAATAAACCATTTTAAAGTTTTCTAAGTTAGGAACTTTCATTTAGTGCTTAAAAAGAACCCTACAAACCACACATTTCAATTTCCAGGTGATCTAAAAATGAACTCTTTCCAAAGTTTTTCATAATTAGGAATCTTTATTTCGGTGCATAAAAAGAACAACACAAATGACCAAAATGATTTCCTTTTTTTGACGCACGCTCGCATTTCCTTTTGTTGACCAACTAAGACCAAGAACGATTTAGAAAAACTCAAATTTTAGGCCTAAAAAATGAACAAATCATTATTTTTGTCTTGCACCTTTGCTATGATATTGACTGATGTCTAGAACACTTCCATTGGATGCAATTAAAAAGAAGCCTTGTTATGCTTATTCACATTTTTTTGGGGATAGCACCGCTCGAGGCACCTAAAAAGAATCAAATTGAGATGAATTGTATTCTGTGCATTCAATGTTTTGTAAACTAAAGGGTTTTATCCTTTCCCCTCACGTCTTTTTGATGATATCAGGTGATGTGAAAAAACAATTTTTAGTTTTACATTCTTTTTATCTTTTATCCTTAGAGAGAGGGATTGCTTTGAGGAAATCCAACACTAGAGAACTCATTGCAAGGTTGATGCAGGAGCATCTGGGTGCACAAGAAATCCTGCACATCAAAATTATTTATGTTATTTTAATTTATTTCTTTTGGTTGTGGTCTTGCAGGCATGATTTATTTTTAAATTGTTTTCTCTGCATGCTCCATCAATATTAAATTTTTTATAAGTGTTGGAATCTTCATGATGCAAGTGCTTGAGGTAGTGGAGGTGTAGGAATGAGATAGTGGATTCCAATTCAAGAAAATATTTGAAAAATTATCAAAAAAGAACAATTAAGGGGTTGAAGGCATAAATCCCACGCTCAGAGTGGAGGAGGTGGACGTTTTGACTGGCATTTTGGGGAGAGAAAGATTGTTTGAGCCATGACTATGAGACCCAATTTTAATAAATTGGGCATAACTTTATCATACAGTAACAAAATCAAGAATTTTAAAATGATCTGGAAAGGTCAGAACAGGGTGCACCAAACCGAAAAAGGAATTTTAAAATATTCATGATAATCAGGGAGCAGTGATGGACAGAAGTGACGGTATTGTGGAGTTGTAGTGATTCTTGCTTGTAGAATTGATTTTAGTTTAGCTTATGGAATGTCAATAGCATATGTTGTTGTTGTAGCTACAAATTATATGTAAAAATCATATTATTCAATTTGAATGAAGAAGATTTGTTTATATTTTCCATTAAAAATTTGTTGCAAATATTTTCAACTTTTGAAGTAAGGTTGTTGGTGGTGTTATGGTTGCTTGGATAGGTTGTTTGACAAAAAACCCAATCTTGTACTTCATCGAATGGTATCAGAGTGGGTTGATCTTGTTGGGGTGTGAGATGTGTTAAGTATGAGTTTGTTGTAGGAGTTTGCTTTGGTGAAAATTGAAGTGGTGGAGCTGCAAGAGAGAGAGTTGTGAGAAAGTATGTTTGTTGCAAGCATGAAAGAGGGTTTGTGACTACTATCCTCTAGTAGAGGTTAAGGCTAGGTAGAAGGTGCACGAGAGAGAGGTATGTCTTCCAAAAACCATCTATTGGGTAGAGGATAAGCAAGAGTGAGTTTGTTGCAGGGAGGACCTATTATTATAGAGGGTTGATACCCTAAAGTGAGAGAGGTTGTTGCAAGGAGGACTTGTAACTACATAGGAACTTGTGAGTCTCTAAAAATGGCTTTGAAGAAGACAAGATGGGTCATTAGAAGACCTGTGAGAATGTTATTTTGGGAAGAGTATTGGGAAAAAGTGAGAAAAAAATTCTTTGAAGAGTTGAGAAAGATAGAAGTGAGATTGGATGCCCTTGAGGAAAGCTTGGGAATGAAAAAGAAAGCTACAGTTGAAGAAAATCATAAAATAGATGAAGTTGAGTTACATTGTTTGTTTCATAATGAGTTTGAAAATAATGATTTGTATGTAGGAAATGAAGAAGGAAAATAAATTGTAATAGAGGACAACAAAGAGAAGAAAGAGTAAAAGTAGAGGTTTGGCAAAGAGGACAGCAAAAAGGAGAATGTTGAAGTGCAGTGTAGCAGCCTTATGGAGGAAAGAGTATGGAAAGAAAGTCATGCGGGAGAAGCCCACATGAATGCAAATGAAAGAAAGAAAGGAAAGAAGATAACTATGAAGTTGCAGCAAAGTTTGGTTTATCGAAGGAATTTGAAACATTAGAAAATTTTGGAAAATAGAGTGAAGAAGAGTATATGGGGAAGATAGTGAATAAGGAAATTGAAGGAGCAACAAAAAATGAAGAAGAAGGTGACTTATTAATGTAGATTGCAATAGTTGAAAGGGAGTGGATAGCATTGACAACAGGTAAAGCAAGAGTTGTAGTTGACAAAGAGGTAAAGTTCAAATTTTTAGAGTTATTTTATGATAAAGAAGAGGTTATTTTACATGAAAATGACATCGTTTACAATCGTGGAAATGAGATTGATGCACTAGTAGGGAAAGAGGAGAAAATTAAGATATTTGATTATTTTTCAAAATTTGTTAAAGTTGATGTTCAAGCTGATTTGTATTTTGATGAATTGGTGAAAGAAAGTGAAATGGGAAAGATGGTTAGGGGAAGTAATAACAGGTTTCAAGCTGAAAAACAACAAGGTATGATAAATTTTATTGATATAGAAGAAGATAAGGATGAAAGAAGAAAAGGTAAGAAAGAAATGCAAATGGAATTCATTGATTTCTATGAATTTGTTAATGTTGATTTGTATACAAGTGTTGAGAATGATAGAATGGAATGGAAATATGAAATATGGTACAACCAAATAAATTTAATGAGGGAAAGAAAGAGAGGAAGGATGAATGAAGGAAGAGATAGGAAGATTCAAAGGTGAAGAAGAAGAAACAAGTTGACAACTTAGAAGAAAGATGATTGAAGAACAAACATAGGATTTTCAAATTTTCATGATTTCCAACTCATGGAACATTTCTTCTTACCCTAGGTGTTTGATATAGGAGCATCGAGGTGCACAAGAAATCCTGCACATCAAAATTATTTATGTTATTTTAATTTTTGTCTTTTGGTTGTGGTCCTGCAAGCATGATTTATTTTTAAATTGTTTTCTCCCCATGCTCCATCAATATTAAATTATTTTGTAAGTGTTGGAATATTCCTGATGCAAGTGCTTGAGGTAGTGGAGGTGTAGGAATGAGATAGTGGATGCCCATTCAGGTAAAGATTTGAAAAATTATCAGAAAAGAACAATTAAGGGGTTGAAGGCATGAATCCAACGCTCAGAGTGGAGGAGGTGGAGGTTTGATTGGAATTTTGGAGAGAGAAAAATTGTTTGAACTATGACTATGAGACCCAGTTTCAGTAAATTGGGCATAAATTTCTCATATGGTAACAAAATCAAGAATTTCAAAATGATCCAGAAAGCTAAGAACAAGGCGCACCAAATCAAAAAGGATTTTTAAAAGATTCATGATAATCAGGGAGCAATGATGGAAAAAAGTGATGGGTTCGTGGAGTTGTAGCAATTCTTGCCTATAGAATTGATTTTAGTTTAGAGCTTATGGAATGTCAGTAGAATATGTTGTTGTAGTTGCAAATTGTATGTAAAAATCATATTATTCAATTTGAATGAAGAAGATTTGGTTATATTTTCCACTAAAAAAATTTTGCAAAGTTTTCAAATTTTCAAGTAAGGTTGTTGGTGGTGTTATGGTTGCTTGGATGGGTTGTTTGAAAAAACCCCCCATCATTGTACTGCATCAAAGGTTTTGAAGCACGTTTACCGACAGGCTATATCAAAGGTTGTGAAATCATAAGAAAGTAACTTCAATCCTAGTTCATCAATGAACTGCACCTAATCCCACACCTTAAGTGGAACAGGAATGGTTAAAGAGGCTTAAGTGGCCAGTATGCAGTAGTGAAATGATGGGTGAGCTCAGTTTGTTGTCATTAAAACCCCTTTTTGTTGTAGAGGACAACCAGTCCTACCAACAAGTTCTTTAAAGTGGTGCATCAGAATTTACTTCAGAGAAGTTACTTGCCATGTCCAATATCTTTAGAAAATATATAGATTAAGAGTTCATTCTTAACATATCTTATATTTTCCCTTGAAATTACATGTAAATTAATCTCTTCTAATATAAAGAGAATAAGGCAAGCGTACTAAGAAGAACGTACCTACTCCTTAAGGTGTAAATGCTTGTTTATGAAAAACTTGCCAAAACATTCAAAACAAACTTGACATCAAACTTTGTGCTTGATCTAAAAAAGAACACATCCAAACAAACACTGAACATGATGGTTGAAATCACAAACCCTTTGACTTATTTTATGCTTTTAAGAGAATCCCTATATTTACACTCCTTAAAGGATCTCCTTGAAGGTTTTTGAATATTTAGGCTTTTATTTTTAGACTACATTGATCAAAGTAAACATTTGGGAACTATGGCTTGGGTGTTGTGATTCCACAACTTGAAGCCATAGACATGAAGGTCACATAGAGTCCATTCTTTTCGATTCAATCAAGTATATTGTTGTATCACTTGCCATACTCCAAACATAGAGAAATTGATGAAAAACCAACTTAACTTGCAAAAATCTGGAGAAAGATTGCTAAAACTGGAAACAAAACACACAAAGACTGCCTTTGCACAAAACTACAGCGCAATTACCCCATTTTATGCTGCAATTTCTAAAATTTAATTGCATTTGCTCTATATCTCAGAAACGCCACTGATGAAAATCAGTTGCATTTGACAGAAACTGCACACTTGATATGAAACCCGTGCACTTGCTTGTTTTTTCTCACACTTGCTTCCCAAGAACTAGTGCAGTTGCCACTAAACCATTTGCACTTGTCAGAACAAATCACTTTTTGATTAAGTGATCACTACATTTGACTGAAACACATAAAACACACACTTTCCATTCCAACTCGCACTTTCTTCTCAAAAACCTATGCACTTGCCAAATTTTAGGCCACAATTGATAAATTTGGTCGCTCTTGCTAATAGTTTGGCACCTTTGCTTAGAAACCAACGCTATTGCTCTATCCTACTAACAATTTGGAAAAATGAACCATAGATGCTTACAATATCCTTGTTAAAACAAAACATTTGGAATACCAGATAAGTCATATAGTTCTTCATCCATTATTTCCATCCTACTTGTTAGAAATCAAAATTAAAAAAAACCATTGGGATCATTCCTTCACTCACATACGTCTAAGTTATTAACAGTTACTTAAACTAAACATCTAGTTCAAGTAAGCTTTTCTGCAACATATCCTCTAGATAATGAAGTGAAATATCAACCCTAGTTCTTCAGCATTTTGATTTCCAAAAAGTAGCACCATTCCAAAACAACACTCAAACCTTAGGGTCTTGAGATTCATAGCAACCATCTCAAAACACCATTACATTATATGACCATTTGGCGACCAATTTCTTTGATTCAACAACCAAACCTTGTAACACCAATCCTACAACCTAGTCTCACACACATTGAAGGTGAACAAACTGATATCATTAGCAATTTAAGAACCTTCATATTTTAAAAGAACGAAACACCCAACCAATGGAGAAACACAACAAACATCTTATACAAAGAAGAAGAAAAATCAGACCTAGTAGCCAGAAGATCCGTGTTACCACCTCTAGTGTGGCAATAGATATACACCCTTCATGATCTCTAGCAAGAGTAAAATACTTAGATCTGACAAGAAAAAAATCCTTAGGAGAAAATCCATATTACAACTTTTAAAGAACCTCCCCACCCTAAAGGTTTCCAAAGGGTACATCTCGAGAAGATACAACATTTGAAAGAATACACTAACCATTTATATTTTTTCTTTTCAATGGGCTGACCACCCTTAGATTTAATGCACTAAAAATCCAAAAACAAAAGAAAACTTCCATTTCCCTTAAAAATAAATAATCCAAAAATAAAATCAAACATTCATTTCCCTTAAAATAGAAAATCCAAAAAAACAAAAAAAAGCAGTATTTTTCCATTGCTAGGTCACGAAAACATTCACAAATGCTTGGAAGTTGTTTATGACAACTATGAGATCACAACACAGGAAAAACATGGAAGTAAGCAAGAATAATTCCAACATCCCACCAACAAAAACTACGAATGATGAAGGTGGCCCATGGGGTTATAAGCCAAGCGAGCTTGAAACACCCCAAAAGAGACCTATGTATAGAGCCACCTTCAATGAGGAAGAGCTAACCTGCAAATGACAAGAAGTGACAGAACAAAAAAACTAGGATGCAGAAAGAGTAATCATAGAGGAGGTAGATATTGAGGAGGAGATAAACGATGAAGAACTGTTTGAACATTCCAACAACCCAAAAGTGCTCAAACTAATGGACAAATTGATGAGAAAGGACCCAAATTCATACTTCTTCAAGTTAGCACAGAGTGGTGCTAAATTACCAATGGACTTCAATGTAGAGGATCTCAAGGATCCCAACCTTATTCCCTTAGCAGATAACTTGGTTGTGAGATAGATATTTGAATCTATAGAGATTCAAAATATGCCACCCATATTCTAACAAAATAGTGGTCAAACCAAAGAAAACTCCTTATATAGAAAACCAAATCAGATCAAACAAGTTGTAGTGGCACAATAGTATCAAGGAGGTCCATCCCAGTATGTACCACAAAACAACAATCCACCTTTCAGACAATATGTACCTTAAAACACTTTGAATGTCGACCCTTCCCAAAACACAAAGTACTATCAACAAGGTGGACCATAGGGTCCCCCTCCAAATCAGTACCATCAATAAGGTGGACCACATGGTCCTACAATTTAGTACCATCAACAAGGTGGACCACAAGGTCCCCTTCCAAATCAGCACCACCAATAAGGTGGACCACAGGTTCCCCTTTTGAATCAACAGTACCACCAACAAGGTGGACCACAGGGTCCCCTTCCATGTAACACCTCTCTAACTCCTACCTGGGTAAGATAGTATTTTGATTTTGATTTGATATTTTAAATGTTAAATGTTATCATAATGAGATTTGACATTGATGATTAAGGGAAAAGGTTATCATGATTAGTCATTATGCTGGATTACATGCTTATATGTTTATAAACTGCTATCATTGTTTTTGAATGATTATGGATAGGAAGGGGATGATGTCATAACACTCGTATCCAAGAGGCTTATGATATCATGACCCTCTTCTTGATGATTGATGTTGCTTTAACTATATGATATATGTTATATGCACATGCACCTTGACGTGTAATTAGAGTGATGCAAGTATTGAGTATCGACTCCTCCAGGATCCATAGGCTTGAGCGTACTCATATTCCCTGATGGTGGTTACTGGAGGTAGTCATAGGCCAAATGTCCCCTACCCTAGCCCACTATACCCTGTTAGGGAAATGTTTGCTTGTTGATGTCTTACCATCCAGTTACTTAACCGTAATGTCTGGAGCACCTTTCAGTCGTATGTCTGGAGCACCTTTCAGCCGTATGTCTGGAGCACCTTTCAGTTGTATGTGGTTTACCAGTATGTCTCATTGAGGTACTTTGTCTTGGTTTTCGTTAATCTTTTATGTGGTTATATATATTTAATTGGTTTTCGATGTCTTGATGTGGTTTCTTTGACATCTTTTCATGATTTTAAATATGGTATGTTATAGTATTTTATTGATGGGAGATTTAAATGGTTTTATCCATGAGATTTTAAAATATGTTATTTTAAATGATTTTCATTGATCATTCGAGAGAATGATATATTTCATTTGGAAATTTTAAATGATTTTATTAATCCATTTTGTTAGCTCTCATAGTCTTATTTAAATTTTATTTGGGGACTTTATTTATTTTAATGTCTGGATTTAAATTATTATTATTATTTTTATATGAAAGAGGGAATGTTGGTTATTTTGTGATTTTAATAATTGTTTTTTTGGAGATTTAATAGCTTGTTTAATTAAATGTTTTATTTCATTTTTTATGGTGTTGAGAAGTTAGTTAAAAGTAATGGGTAGCCTTGTATTTGATATATATTCATTTTGTTTTGGGGGACAGCTATCTTTTTGGAGAAGAAATTTTTTGTTTTGGGAAGAAGGAGGAAACCCCACGATTTGGGTAGTTGAGTTGGGGAAGAAACATGGAGAATCTCTGAGAAGAAATTTGTGGGTAGTGGCACTAGAGGCTCAACATAGTTTGGTTGTCTTACTGCTTTGTTTTGGAATCTCATCATGCCTTGTTAAAAGAGCATTTCTTCATTTCATATTTGGGCAGATTTGAGGTATTCTTTTGTATTTTCCTTGACTTTTTGAGTTATAAATGTATGCATGAGTGCATGTTTAAATTTTTTGGGAATCTTGGCTGCTCTGGGTGTTGTCATGGCATTTTGGTTGTTGGGTTTTCTTTTCAGCCTGGTTATGGTATTTATTTTTGGGGAAAGTTTGAGTCCTTTCTAAATATGTACAAGTTTCCTAGTTTAAACTTAAATCCAACTATGAGATTCATCTGAAATCATCCAAATCTCAATTGGGTTGGAATCCAAAATGAATTTTAAATACTTTCTTTTGTTGCCAAAATTTGTGCCGCCTGGTAAAATATTTTTTTTCTACTCATTACCCACTTGATAAAAATGAATTTCAAGGGTGGATTTCATGTAGAAATGCCAAGATCTCAACTGGGTCTTTGACAGATTTTAATTCTGGGCACTTTTATTTTTGGTCAAATTTGTGCCTTTTTGTTGAATGACATTTTTGTTTGCTTCTCTTTAACCGCCTATTAAAAATGTAAAATAAAGTTGAATTCCATGTAGAAACGCCCATATCTCAACTGGGTCTGTGTCCGATTTTTAATCCAAGCACTTTTATTTTTCATGTTTTTTGCCCAGCCATGCTTAAAATGACATTTTTTTTACAACACCTTATTTCGGGACATAAAATTAAAAATTAAAAGTAGAATCCAACTAAAAACATAAAAAATTGAACTAGGTCGCTGTCTGATTTCTGGGCACTTTAAATTTTTATGAGATTTTTATGCCTCGTTCTCATGCGTTTAAACAAAAGCTAAAACTATGCTTTGTGCCACTACCATTTAGTAGATTAGATCTGATTTAAAAGTGATTTTCTAGGATGATTTAATGAGGGTAATACCAATTATATGATTGATCTCTTTTATGAATTTAAAGATGAATGTTTGAATGTATTTGATCTGCTTGTTGGCATATGTGATCAGTTGTTTGAATGATTAGCAGCAATGTTTGCTTGGTTGTTTTAAAAAAAAATTATGATGGATTTTAGTGGCTTTTTCATTGTTTCATATTTTCTATGGATTCCTCATTTGGTTAAATGAGAAGGCCTATCTGTCTGCAGGGCATTGAGTAGGGCGTTGAGTTATCCATCTGCAGGGTGTTGATACGGGCATGATTGAGTCTCCTCGTTTGTATGAGAGGTGCACTTGGTTTTGTGTGGTGCCATCCCTTCAAGCACACATGATGACATTCCATCCGGTTAGCACTTTTGTACTTTATACCTCAGTAGTCATGAGTAGTACCTGGCATGTTATTGTATGAGCATTTACGTGTTGTGATATTGGCTTTAATGCATTGTATTCCATGTTTGCTTTGTGTCTAATGTGAGTGTTGGTCATATGTTCCCTTGCCTTGTTATTTCTACTTGGGCCTTGTGACTACCTCCGAGCATGGTGGGGTGGCCTATTTTGAGTCCACATGGTAGGGAGGCGTTGCCACTGCCATTGGGGACCGGCATACAGGTTATTGGAGCACCAGTTGGAGTTGTTCTCTCTTGTATTTGTCTTATATGTTGATGTATTTTATTTATGGCTATGCCTTTGTACTCCTGTATATTCCTTTATGTATCTTGTACTCTCTTGAGAGAGAAAATGTAATCATATAGATTAATGAGAAGAAATTTGATGTTTTACATTTGGCTTACGAGTTTCGATGTTGGTATCAGACTCACTTATATTTTGATGATCATTATAGTTTTTCCTTCAAAAGTTCTCATGCAAAATCAGAGCTTTGGTTGTATATTTCTTTCACGTTTTAGTCTACAAAAGTTTCGGCGCATCACCACTTTCTGTTTTGGTTTGTGTTGTTGCTGCTATAATTTTGGTGCATTGCAGCTCTTTGTTGTCGTTTTGTGTCACTGCTCAAGGTTCCAGAGTAGGAAGTTCTAGAGCAAAAGGTTCTGAAGCAAGAATTTTTGGAGTAGGAAGTTCCAGAGCAGAAGGTTCCGGAGCAAAAGGTTCCGGAGCAGGAGGTTCCGGATCAAGAAGTTTCGGAGCAAAAGGTTCCGGAGCAGAAGGTTTCGAAGTAGAATGTTCCTGAGCAGGAAGTTTCGGAGTAGAAGGTTCTGGAGCAAGAAGTTCTAGAGTAGGGGGTTCTGAAGCAAAATTTATAGAGCTATCTTATTTTTTCATGTTTGGATTTCCTCTAGAGGGTGGATTAGTCCTCTCCTTTGGGTTGTGTTCGGCCATGCTTGGCCATGTATGTTGTCGATATATTGTATTGGAAACTACTTTTTGTCTAAGTTATTATTTATGTTACCAAAAAAAAAAGTTATCTTGTCCTCTTTTGGCTCTTACCCTTCGGGGTTGTGTACCAGGATGTTACATTCCATATCAGTCCCAACAACAAGGTGTGCCATAGGTAGGGAAAACTTTGGTGGCGAATCTTCGCCAATTGGCGAATACTAGGAATCAGTCAACTCAAAATTGGTGAATTTCTCGCACCCACAGGGTATCCAAATCGCCCAGAATTTATGAAACATAGGTCCAATGCATGTCGATTCACCAATATTTTTTTTATGAGGCATATTTAAGCAACAAATTCACCTTTGTCAAACTACGCGTTTCAAATGGACCGACTAATATTTTTGCCTAAATCCCGGAAGCATTTAAAAAAAAACACCTACATATTCGCCAATACTATTAAAACGACATTGTATCAGGACCCATTTCGCCAATTAAAATTTATAAATAGTTTCTTGTGAAGACTCATTTCGCCAATTAAAAGTTATAAATAGTTTCTTATGAGGACCTATTTTTCCAATAACATTAAAAATAATTAAATTTGAGGACACATTTCAGATTGAAAATTACAACGTATTCGCCAAATTTTTAATATACCATTTAAAAATCCCACAGAATTTGCCAAATATGGAATCATGGATTGATATAAATACAATCGAAAGTGTCATTTATTCTTACACATTTTGTTCGGTTTTGAGGTTCTACTTCTCGATTTAGAAGTCAGCGAAATCTGAAAACGTAGACTTAAAGGTGAGTGATCACTGATCATTTCTTCATAGTGCTATTAGTTATAATAATAAGTTTTCTTTATCTCTTTTCCATTCTTGCTTCAGTCTTAAAGATGATATTGAGTAGGGAATGGGATCTATATTATTATTCTCTGTCCTTAAACAAGAAGACATTTTTTTCCAGTTTTTTATTCGAAGTGAGAGATGAATATGTCAATCAAATCAAAGATTAATATGTCGAGCGACTCGAGCAGCAACGGTAAGGCTCTTGCCGCTCCTCAAGGTGGTGAAACTACTCCTATCGCTCCTCAGGGTGTTGAAAATACTCCTGCCGCTCCTCAAGGTTAGGGTGGTGAAAATACTCATGCCGCTCCTTAGGGTGTTGAAAATACTCCTGTCGCTCCTTAGGGTGGTGAAACTACTTCTGTCGCTCCTCAGAGTTAGGGTGGTGAAAATACTCCTTTCGCTCCTTAGGGTGTTGAAAATACTCCTGTTGTCCCTTAGTGTGGTGAAGATCAAGAGACTCAAAGGCCATTAAAACACCCAAAACTTAGATGTACGATACAGTCTTACTTTGGAATTGCCAAAGCTTCTAATCGATCAAGTCAAGATGGAGCTACATCATCAACTCTTCCACCAAATATTGGTAGCATTCACAATACCTCAATGCCAGCGGAAGGTCAAGTTAAGATTGTCATTGATTTAAATCAAAATGTATCAAATTCAAATGGGGATGGAAATACCGCAGAAGATGCTCCAAGGGATACCCTAGTTAGCCAGAATGAGATAATTGAATTGGATGAGGATGATGTTGGTAGCAAGAAAAGGAAAAACAAACCAAAACGGGGGCGTGAGTGGGAAATGACAAGGAATTTTCAACTTGGTTGGTTGTCAAAGTACCCATTCATTGTAGCAGTGGGGGAATCAGACGATATTGAAAAAGCAACACATACCAAATGTACAATTTGTACTTGGAAATTGGGAAAACCCGAGACGTTGCAGCTAAAGATTGACACTATAGAAAAGCATATCGGTAAAGTTTATGAAAAACAAATCATAGACAGAAAGGAACAATCAGTCTTACAATGGAAATCAAAGGAAGAATGTCTTCATCTTAGGTATGTCGTGGATTATGAAGAGCATTAGCAAAGCATGTCGAAGCTTGTTGCATGTAAAGGTACACTTGAGGCTCAATTTGGAAAAGCAATGGAAGGAGCAAATATGTCAAAAATTGTTTAGATGAGTTTTGTTTTTCATATTTTGTCTAGAGGGCATCCTATGACAGACTACCCAAATATTCTGGTTTATTATCTTTTTTGAATGCTCCTCACTATCCCTACACGCATTGGTCACTAAATGCTGGATGGGAATGGGAAAAGTGTCTTGCTGCAATGGAAAAGGAAGATTTAAAGGAGAAAGTAAAAGATTCAAACTTCATTACTTTATCTTTAGATGAAGTTACTGCGGTAGACAATATTTCTTGGGTTTGTATGCATTTGTATACTATACAACAACATGTTCACCAAGCTCATCTTCTTTGTATTCATAAAATGAAGGACAATTCAACATCGCATAATATATTTGAACTAGTCAAGAAATATTTGAATGAAATTGCAGGTATGGATGAGTTGACAATTGTAAAAAAGTTGGTGTGTGTAGGAGTTGATGGAGCTGCAATGATGCAAGGTCAAAGGACCGGTGTTTGCACAAAGTTACAAAATACTTGTGCACCATACATGCTTGGCATTCACTACATGGCCCATAGAATAAATTTGGCATTCAAAATTGTAAGCAAGTTTCCTATAGTATCAAAAGTTGAAAATCTAGTATGCGAGATCCACGCATACTTTTGTCAAAGTCCCAAATGTTTCACAGAATTTTAGAATTTTGCTAAGGGAATAACACCATGAAACAAGCTTCTCAAGGATGTTGATACCAGATGGATCTCCCTGCATGGACTAGCGCAACAAGTTCTTTCAGAATATCAATCCCTAATTGGAGTGATGTACGAAAACCGCAGCACGATAAACAAAGCTCCTGACCTCTTACATAGGTTAAGCGATATAGAGACACTCTTGACTTTAGCTAGTCTTCTCCCCATGCTGGATGAAATGAAAATTCTTCTGAAGAAATCCCAAGATAGAGCTATGTATATTAATGAATATGTCAATATGCGTAAACATACATGCTTGGCCCTCAATCATCTATATCTAGATTTAACACAAGATGGCATAGATTATAACCTATGGTGGAAAATTATTGATTTGAATGATCTTGATAATTATTTATAGTTTAATGGAAGTGGGAACTTATGTATCTGTGTACATGGAAAGAAGATACAAATGTACCGATGTAAGACTACCAGGTGCTCTAGCAGAGAAGTACCTGTTAACGAGGAAGATTTTAAAGACATTGTTAAATTTGTTGGTGATAATTTGAAGGAAATTGCAAAATCTCTTTCCTCAAAGATTCGTGAAAGATTCCCTCGAGATGAAATACTTGAAGCCATGATTATTGTGTATCCTCAATTTTGGGCAAACCGAGATAACCCAAGATTTTTTCATGCTCAAGTAAAAATCTTGATCGAACAATTTTCAAAAACTGTAACAATCAATGAGCATAAAATAGAAGGAATTTTAAATGAAGATAAGCTAAGAAAGAAATGTAAGGATTTTGCAGTAGCTATTAAGGACTAGTATAAATCCATGGGCAAGGACAAGGCCTTTGAATTAGGATCAATAAAAAGGGTTTGGACAAAATTAGGTCAGAGTGAAATATTGTGTGATAAGATATCAAAATATTTCAAACTTGTTGATTTATGTCAAACAATGATATTAGGGTCGGTGGAGGATGAGAGAGTTTTTCAGTACATTAGGGTTTTTGAAATCAAAGTTAAGAAACAAACTAGACAAGAATTTGGAAAATTGCTTTAGGATGAAATGAACTACGTATAATATCAAAAAAATTCCTTTTGATAGGGCACTCACAATCTGGAGGTCCACATGTGAAAGAAGAGGGACTGGTTTGTGCAACACTCCAATTCCAAAGGCTGGTACTAGTGGCACTACCATGGGCGGTGAGACTAGGACAGATGACATTGACAAAAATGACATAGTGAATGTTGAATTTGAGACACAAGCCGAAGAAGGTGAAGAGCAGACTCAAAATCAAGAGCTTCAAGATGACTCTTTTACTCTATCTGATGTTGAATGTCAGTTTTGAGACCTTGACTCCATTTGAGAAATGGAAGAGAATTAGCAGCTTTTAGGTATTTATACTATAATACAAGATTCGTGAATCAGTTTCCATTGTTCCAAACTGTAGTTGATGATATTTTATATTGTATTGGATGAAAATTGAAATTGTGAATCATTGCACTTCATGAATCATATTCCAAACTTTAGTTGATATTTTATATTGTATTCCATGAAATTGTGATAGTTTATATTTTATATTGTATTCCATGGTATTGAATTTGATGTGTTTCTGCATCATTTTTAAAGAACAACACTTATCACTCAACTCATAAATTCCTATTGCATATCCATTCACAAAATATTTGATAAATAACTCAAAGAATATTAATCCATTCCTTGAACAGAAGTTAACAATTCAACATCCACAACTTATAAGCTAACATAAGCTAATAGTTAAACATAAATAACTTATAAATACATCCACACAACTTAAACAATAAAAGCTTAAACTACCAAATCACCTAAATTATTCAGAGAACTCCTTACGCATCCATCACCATAAAATCTTTGACTGCATAAAACATTCCATAGTAATGAAATTAACTAAACATTTATCATTCCAATAATAGACAATCAACGTGGGTAAACCACTCAGCAAAAGCACAATAAATCCACATAGTACACACCATAACTCAAAGATTGCGCATGCATGAACTTCACCATTGTCTTTCTATATTGAAATAACATAAAAGCAATAAAAATAGCAGTCTTTTTTGTCTTGATAATGGTTCCTTGAAGACAACCGTTTTAGAAATTAAAATAAAGTCTTTGAAGTATCAAGAGAGCCAAATTAAAGAAAATAACATAAAAACTAAAAACTAAACAGCACCAACTCCTTCGCTTTCAATATTTTCCACCTCCTTCTCCTTCAGTAACACCTCCTGTGCCTTTAATCTTTGCCTGTATTCTCGATACTTGGTGACAATTGCAGTGATGTTTTTTCTCCCTGGTGTTGTAGTAATCTATAACCTGGTTCTCCATTTTCCCAAAGCCTTTTTAGAATCAAACATCTGAGATCTTCTCTCTTCTCCAGAATTATAAGTCTTCAGGTGGAGCTCCATTGCACTAAGTTTTGAAAAGGACTCCAATGTCACTGTAGCGGGATCAAATATTTATTTATTGAATTTCTCTCTAAACTTCAGAGAGATCTCTCTTATATCTAGAATCCTTTCATCAAACTCATTAGTAATTTTTGCTCCCAGAATATGAAAATATTTTTTAATTTCCTCCAACATTTCATAATATTTTTCAAGTGTGTTCTTAATTTCATTCACCAGATTATCATATATATTCAATTTCCATTCTAATGAATTAGACTAGGAAGGGTCTAGCTCCTTAGGATTATTCAAAATTTGCTCACCAATTAATATCTTCGGATCCATAGAGTTCAATTTTTCATTTCCTAAGAGAGCACATAGAGACTAGTTTGATCTTTTCTGACATACTGAAGTTCTCCTACTAACTCCTTCCTCTTGTCAAGAACTTGAGTGTAAAACTGCAAAGATTTATTCAAAAAGAAGGTAGCCTCTTGAGATATTGTTTCGATCCCCTCACAAAAAGCTTTGGAATAGCTCAAATTATTTTTAATTTTCTATATGGTAAGCACATCGATGCCCTCCACCTGAGGTTGAGAACTTGAGGCTTCATCAGATGTAAGAGGAGTGGCCATGGAAGAAATAAAGTTACTCAATGCGAGGACTTGAGATTGCAGTTTTATATTTTATTTCCTCTGTTCTTTCACTCTTTTAATCAAGGTAATGACTGAATAATTGGCATGGTACATATCACCTTCTAGTGTTGGAGGCCCCATATCAACATGTGTGACTATGTAGTCCGCTGCTATTATTTCATCTTCATTTAAATCCTTGACAGGGTCAACAATTTCTAACATTTGATTTCCAAAAGTAGCATCAGTCACCATCCTTGACATCCTCTTGGATTTCTTAGGTTTTGAAGATATTTGAAGTAAATTTGCTACTGTATCCACTCCAACTGTCATTGTAGGAGTATACTTTGTCTTCTTCTCCACTGCTTTTTTCAGCCATCCTAGGGAGGCTACTACTAGACCAAAATCTTCTTTTCTAGTAATGGTTTCTTTAGGAGCGGTAGGAGTGAAAGGTGGATTATAAGTTGGGGAAGAGGGAATTTCAAAGTCTTTAGACATAGGAGGAAATATATTATCTTCAGCGACCTGTTTAAAGATAGCTTTAGAACCTACAACCACAAGTTGAAGTTTTTCTTGATTGGTATTCTTCTTAGGGGTAGGAGAAAGCACACTGTCTTGTTCATAGATGCTCTTCAACTTGAATTTTTCTTGTGGCCTATCACCATCACCTCCTAACTGATAATTTTCACTAAATGACCTAACAGAGGGTTTCCTCGATGATACACTTGCACCAGATGCTTGCGTAGACCCTTGTTCATTCTTATGTGATGACTTTGGCTCCTGAACAGGACCAACAACTTGCCGCCATTTCCCATCCAACTAGTCCTAGCTTCTTTTAAGCACTGGGGTAACACGCACCCTCATATCTAAAATTTCACTTTGGTTCCAATCAACTCTAGGGTGGGATTTATCAGGCAATTTTTCATATCCAGGATCTAAGATTGTTGAATCCTCAGCTACATTTTTAGGAATGTCAAATTGAAGACCAAAAACCTATATCTATTTTAGCATTAGCCTCATATAATCTCTTCTCAAAACTTCATTCTCATCGACACAATCTTCCCAAAAATCTTTGATAGATGGGTGATGCTGATATGAGCTCCCTCTATAGAGATTCTGCTTCACAAAACCCTTACTATCAAAATTAGCTCTCATAGACAAATTCTAGAGGTTATATTCCTTGAGAAGTCCTTCAGCTCCCATGGCCATCAGGTTTATTTTGCACAAAAAAGAAGGGGTCTCCAATGGGAAGGCATACCCTCTTTTCCCCATGTTCGTATACTTAATATTAACCATTGCCATTTGTCGACAAACTTCCAAAAATATCATTAAATCTTCAGGATACCGAGATAATTTCAATGGGGCTTTCTCAAAACCCCCTATTCTCAGATAGGAAAACTTATCAAATTGGATATAAAAACTCCCATATTTTATACAAGAGAAAACGATTTAGGGGAAAGGCTCATTTCTAGATTTCCATCCAGCTTCCTCATGACCTCCATTAAAAATGCATCATTAACACGACAAAAATCATCCATTCCAGATTTTTTAGTGAACCTAGGAAAGCTTTTATACACAAGAATATCAGAAGCTGGGGTTCCTTGCGGCTCCAACCCTGGCCAAAAGGACCTCTGACTACCTACAATGTAGGTCAGGTAAGAACACATATAGAAAGTAGTAGTCTTATGGAAATTAATTAATTTCTCATTCAAATGGAAGCAAATAACTTCAGCCCAGTCAATGAAAATGTTCTCATCACAAACTGTCAAGATAAACTGGTACATCCAATCCTCAAATAACTCAACTTGTGCATTCCCAACAATGTGGTGCAATAAATCAATAGTATCTGCAATTTCTCCCTTAAAATGCAATCTTCTGAGTTTATTTGGTAGTTGCGACTTACCTTTCCTTTCAGTCTTCAACTAGGTTTTGGCCATGGAGTTCTTACACTGATCTTTATTCGCTTCAAAAAATTCACCTGCCACTACGACAGACATGTCTTCTAGAGGTTCCCTTTCTGGAATCCCTAGCGCTCGGGAAACAACTTCAAGAGAAATTTCTGCAATTACAGTCTCGTCCGCGGCTTTAATTCCCCATGTCTGCGGAATGTACCTTCTCACACATGCACTTATTAGGTCCACACTCAACACAACTACCAGAAACCCTCCATCCTAAGCTAGCCTGCTTTCTAAGAGTTTTATATCCAGCTCAGACTTGTCGTCCCTCTCCAGGCGTACCAAAAATTCTTCTAACTTAAAAGGTCTGAGCTCGGTATCCCTTAAGTCGATCATCCATTCACTCTACATGAGCGCAAAATGAAAATACGTGGAGAAAGAATGTTTGCACCTTAGAAGTATTGGCCTTGGAAAAGAACGAGAATGCAGGCTAAATGTCTGAGCAAAAAGAATGTTTGCACTTGAGAAGTACTGGCCTTGCCAAAGAACAAGAATGCAGGCTAGATGCCTGAGTAAAACTTTGCCACACACTTATGTTGTTATTTTTCATAGGATGTGCATTGAATGCAGCATTCAATTTCATTCCTCAAAAATATAGCCTTGAAACATGCATGCTTTTGGAAATTCCTCAAAAGGAAACTCTAGTTTAGTCCGTACATAAGTCCATAATGTCACATGGTCGTTGAAACTAGGAACCTTAGAACCAAAGTCTGAAGTTTCAAAGTTTTTGAAACCTTCGACCCACCGACTACAAAGATGACCAAGAAACTAGAAAGACTTGCAAGTTTGCAACTCAACAAAGTGAACGAACTCGGGGAATTGGGAAGTTATGAAAATTCATAACTCCGCGACAAGGTTATAAATTATAAAACTCTGATGACTAGCAATCGATAAGGTTATCAATTATAAATCTATGAGGACTAGCAACTAAGGTTAGGAAAAAGCACCAAAACCGCGACTTTGAGTGATAGTAACCACAACATGTCATTAATATTCTTTGTCATTATGCATTGATGTATGTTTTAATTCTGGATCTAGTTTAATGAACTAGTTAAAGTACCTTGATTAAAGCATGAATTCATATAAATGTTTAGTGGATCTGATAAGTAGTACTAGTCATTGAGATTGAGTATCGATCTGTGAATTGTAATGCAATTTAACTAAGATTATGGATGCTTGGAATTAAAATCACCTTATAGTTCATATTTTAATTGTGTTAAAAGTAAAACTTGAACATGTACTAAGTGATTCATCACTCAACTCGATGCTTAATAACATATTAGCAATAGTCTTAGTAGCATATACAACAATGAACATCAACAATCATTTGAAGTGTATCTAGTAGTTGAAACCACTATTATACTTTTTCTTCAAATGAAAAAATAAATAATACAGATAATTTATCATTTAACTCAACACATTACTGAATTTTGAGTTGGAACAAAGACAGCTCTGCATAGAGCTAAGTTGGAACTTGGAAACCCATATTATCAAAAATCAAATCACTGCAACACCTTTTCTAGAAACTTCCACTATTCAGGTGGTGGAATTGTCATTTGTTCTAACTGATGTTGTTTGACTTGAAGATTTGTTAACAATTCATGATTCAAATTGGACCCTATCTTGCATTCTTTAGCCAATTTTACATTCAAGGTTAGCAATGGTTTGATGGAATCCAAGTAGTTCACCACATATGGGTTCTAAAGAAACTGGCCCAAATCAATCTTCATTGCATCCTCCATCTTCTTTCTGAAATCATTCTTTCCAATGAATCTATCATTTGTCTCAAAACCCTCTGGTAAACCAAGTTCTGTGAAGTTCCTTACCTTTTCATCCACCTTCTCCATCTTGTCTGCAACCAAATTCAAATATTCCTTTGTTTCATGCATTCTCAAACACTTTTCAATGATAGATGACAACGTCAATGATGTAGCAAGCCAATTAGTAATCCCTTTTGATTTCAAAACATTGTCATTGGCTTTGTACACTATTTGTTGAATTTCTTTTGCAGATTTCTCTAATGCCGACACATTTTTGTTGTCCACTAAATATTAACATTGCTTCGTTGAGCTTCTATGATGTTGTGGGCGATAGCATCAATCAATTCGAAACGTAATACACAATGATCAATTCTACATTATTTCATCATCCCAAATCTTTTTGTTTCATATTGCTTATCTCTCACAAAATGCGTGAGCAACTTATTTTGACAAAGTCTCAATTTCTTATTTTTTTAAGCCCATCACTGCCACCAATCTTCATTTATTTTTTCTCCAATTTTTGTTCCTAATCGCATTTCTATTCGCCAATGCCAATTTTTACTTTTCCGGGCGGGATTTTTCCTCACTGGCATTTCTCGCTGTTTCATCTAGCCTCTTTAGTTCATTCAATAGAGTCTCATTCACATCCTCTTGCTTGTCGATGCAAAGGTAGATTTTTTTATTTTTCTAATTCATTGCTCTTGTTATCCTATTTTCTCTTGCTTTCGGCTTCTAGGCCTACCTATAACTTTTCAATTTGAGTCTGCAACCTTTTTTTCTCTCTATCTTGCTTTAGCAATGATGTGTACACCAATTCATTGTTCTTCTTTGATACATTAATTTTGTCAGTATTTCTGAGTCTAGAAAAATCCAATTAAATATTGTTCACTTGGAATTCAGATCGGGCCATCTGATTTGTTGGTTTGTCTTGAACTATGGGAACAAGAAATGTGTACTCCATGATTTATTTATTTGAGTCAAATGTGGGTAATACCATGTTTGTGGTAGGCTCCGAAGTTACAACAAATGCACTCTCCATTAGTTGCTTCTTTTCTTTTTTATTCATGTCTGATTTCTTTTTAAACTTTTCAATGTAATCAAAACCTAGGGACATAGGAACAATGGAATGCTTGAATGGCGAAGGAATAGGAGTAGTAGTACTTACAATTGCTAATGATGTTGCAACCAGAATGACCGACACTAGAGGGGTGTCTAGAAATAACTCCTTTGTGGTGGATCCACTGGTAATGTGACTTGGACCTGTCAAAATACTTTGCCTCTTTTGTATGCCTTGATCACCTGGTGTTTATGTGGTATATTGTATTGTTGTCCTCTTGTGTGTAGTTTTTTGTTGTAGCATATGTTGACCACTACTAGTACTACTACCCATACCATCACCACCAAAGGTAGTGCCAGTTTCGCTAAGCTCTCCACCATGGGCATGTCCTAGTTGTGATTGTGTTTGACCATGAGGATGAGGATTTGAAGCTCTAACAAATTGTCTTGTATGCCCTAGGTCTACTTTTTCACCTCCAATCCCAAGGCCAGAAAAATCACTTGCTTTTCTATGCTCTACATCTATTACTGTCCAAGGGCCTTGTCTTTGGGATCCCAAAGGACCACCTTCATAACCCATTTTTTCAGCTATGGCTACTCTGGTAGTATATGCTTCTTTTGTGGCCTCACTTAAACCAAGTTTGAAATTGACATGGATTCCTTCTTCCCTATCATCATTAGATTCATGATCACTTTCTTTATCTTCGTGTTCATCTAGATGCTCTATATTCCACAATTTGCTAAACTCATTGTCTTCTTCATTATCTCCATACTCTGCAAGAGCTCTTGGTTCACCTAGCTCCTTCCTCATAGACCAAAAGGCAGTAATTTTTTATCGTGACAATTTTTTTCTATAACTTCCTTCTCTAAAGAACCTGGCATTTTTACTCTACTACATGGTTTAACACTTTTTTGATAAAAAATGTTGTACCTCCTGATTGTCTTTCGATGCAATGCCGTAATTTCTGCTAACAATTTCTCAAAAGAAATACCATTCTCAGTAGCACTTTTCTCCATTGCAATTTTGACCTCATCCCAAGAATCCTTGTTTCTCAAGTTCTCGAGCAAGGGTTTAATTTCATGTTGAATTCTACTAGCAACATTCTTATTGAGCACAATCATTGATTTAATGGTGTCACATGGATCATACTGCCAATGATAGATAGCATCAAAATAAATAAAAAATCAAAAGATTATGTGCCACACTAAATGCTTTTCTCTCGAATGTGATCCCTCCACATGAAAAAGGTAAAGAAGGAAATAAGGTCTTATTTTGTTGGTTGGTAAAGTGCAGTTCATCAATACTTTGCGTCTTCCTTACATATTCCAAAGCAAAAACCCTTTTTGTCACATGTATTGGAAGTTTGTATGGTTGTACTCCTAATCCATAAAATCTTAGCACAATATATTCTTCCATTAAGTACCAATCAGGAAATTGTATTTCTTTTCCTAGTTGAATGTAGTTTCTGCTTGAGCAGGCAATCTAGGCATTGAGTATTTAGGAATTGCTTGATGCAATGGAGCCAAAAAGTAGTCTACAAAATGATTGTAGTTCCTTCAAGAATCATGCATCCTTATAACAGTGGTCCATTCATAGTGGAGCCATTTTTTTTCCTCAGGATTACTATAGGGCCGAATCTGAAGCTTGTCTGGTCTAAAACATTCCTCTGAATTTCAATAGAAAAAGATAGCACAAGTAGGTTGTGAACCTAAATGTCTTGGTGGAACCTCCTTTAATCATTAAAAATTGTTTATGCATGGATTCTACAATGTGCTCAATAAATTTATATTTGACATGTTGAACACCATAATGGATATTATATTTCAAGGAGGCATGCACCCACTTCCAAATTTCTATCTAGTTTGAGGCAAAATGCTAGCATGGAAATAGTATCTTGAACCCATGGTTTAAAAATTTCCAAATCATAAGGAGGCTTATGATCACCTTTCAATTTGTTTCTATCCTGAACTATTCTGTTTAAGAAATATTTTTTCTCCATTTCATCCACTGCTTCATAATAACTAGCAAGCTTTTCTAGGTCAATGTGGACATTTCCAAATTCTTCGACTTCGGTTGTAAATGTAAACCCCAACACTTTTCCAAGTTATTCTGCATTAATGGATAATTTTTTTTCTTTGCTATCTTTATTAACAATTGCTCTTTTGTTATCATCATAATTTTGAGCACATACCATGATAGATTCAGGGCAAGGGAAAACCTCATGTAACATCATGCGCCCTAATCCAGTTACCCACGGTGCACTGATACTATTAAATTGCATTCTATTTGAGGCCTTATTCTTAGATGAAAATCTAAGTTCTGAGGTACGCCTACCATAGGTTTCAGGATCATAAATATCATGGTATTCATCAGTGAAACCTAGAGTTTTAAGCAATTTTGCATAATGTATTTTTTTGTATATAACATTGCTCTAGAGGTACTGCTGGTAGACATGCTTATACAATATGAAATTGTGAATTCCTTATTAGTCATTAATTTTTCTTAATTCTTAAGTCTCTTAGCCCTAAACCCAAAATTTAAAGTTTGGAAAAATAAGAATTTAAGAAACATCAAATGATGAAACATAGCCATAGGAATTCTTTCACTTACCTGACTTTTGATTCTTGGAAAGATTAATGCCGACAGTCATGGAAATTGGATTTTTGGAATGGCTTTGTCAGAAGTGGAACTATGGAACCCAGAATAGGGTGGTTCCGCGGTGCACTGCAATGAGCAAACTGAAGACTGAAATCTCCCTGTGTGTTGACGCTCTCACTTAAAAATAAAATCACTTAGCAGTATAAACTGAAAATGCTTTTTTCAGTCCTATATTGACAACAAATTCTAAAGAATCTAAAATGTTGATCTTTGTAAATCTAACGGTTATAGGGTGATTCTGGACATTTAGGTTCGCAACCCTAGTACTTCGTGCATTTCATTCTGGAATGCAACTACAACCATACATCAAATGTTCATCAAACGGTTGAGTAATTTATGATATATATTATAAATAGTAAACATGTGTTTTAAAGTTTTTTTCAACCTTTAATGCACTAGAATTCACATCAATGCCTTTATAAAATGAATTACAATATCACATTAATAGCACAACCATTAATAGGACAGTAACACTTAATGTTGCAAAGAACTTAATAAAAGGAATTATAATGTCACATAATCACATTAATAGCACAACCATTTATTTTTATTACAACCGAATGACAATTGTCAATTTCACATTATTACATAGTAAAAATACAAATGTAAGTGCAAACGCCAAGCTTCTGCTATGGTCTCTAAGTCCTAACTCTCTGTCGTCTAAAAATAAATGCATGGAGGAGGGCCACTACCAATCATGGTTTCTGAAAAATATGCATGGGTAAAGGGGGGAAAATCAAACGGGGGAAATTGGAGCTGTTAAAGATACAAAAAGTACTTATCCCCTTTGAAAATTAGAGTCATGCAGAGGATGATGGGTTGTAAAACTACTCCCATCTTCTACTTGTTGCTTCCATGCACTTGGAGAGCACTTCTCTCCATTAGAGCTCCCCATCCTGGCTCAAAACCTGTCTGAGAAGTCTGGTCAACCAAATAAAATTCTTTCCAATTCCACCCATTCTGAACTTGAAGGAAATTGGTCTTTTACTCTGTAACTACATAACTGCAGGAAGGAGAATTCAGAGTATCCCCAATAATACTAGATCATCTTCTTCTTGAATCCTTATTAACCCTACAAAATTAAAACCCTTATGACAATTCAAACATTGCACTCGAGAGTCAATAGTATAGCCTTTAGCCTTCAATGAATTATTTCAGTTGTGCTCACTATCTTTATTTATGGGCCAATAGTGCCGCCAATAGTGCCACTACTAGCCTAGTCCCTGTGTACACCTCACACGTGTCACGTGTGAGGTTGGGTTACTATAGTGATAATCACAATTCACGCAAACTAAAAAACCAACTTAATTGATTCGAGTACTTAACTTTAGTATTTGTATTGCTTCATGCTTTACTTTTAAATTTAAAATTTGCATGCAATTATTTCATAAATAGATAATTTCTTAAAGGAAAAAAAAACTGATATGAATAGATTCATCAATTGCTTTTTTGTGTTTTTAAATAGCACAATTGCTATGATTTCATCAATTGATTTTTAATAGCACAACCATTTGTTTTATTGCAAGTGAATGACAATATCACATTATTACATAGTACAAATACAAATGTAAGTGCAAACACCAAGCTTCTGCTGGACCGTTGGTGAAAACGTAAATGTAATACATGTTTGTCTGAAAATAATGGGACTTTCTGGGTCAACCATGGGATCTGAAAATAAATGCATGGGACTTCTCAGATCAGGTAGTAGCTTTCAAAATGAATGCATAGAGAAAAGGGGGCCAATCAAACCGGGGAAATGGGAGCCGTGAAGATACAAAATGTACTTCTCCTCTTTAAAAATCAAAGTCATGCAGAAGATGAGGGGTTGTAAAATTGCTCCCATCTTTTACTTGCAACTTCTATGCACTGGGAATAGTAGTTATGCCCATTAGAGCACCTCTCCTGGTTCAAAAATGTCTAAGAAGTCAGGTGAACCAAATCAACTTCTTTCCAATTCCACCCATTTTGAACTTGAAGCCTGAACGAAATTGGTCGTTGACTCTGTGACTACATAACTATAGGAAGGAGAATTTAGAGTATCCCCAATAATGCCACATGATCTTCTTCCTGAATCCTTATTAAAACTACAAAATGAAAACCCTTATGACAATTCAAACATTGCACTCAATAGTAAGGTCTTTAGCCTTCACGAATGATTTTAGTTGTGCTCAATAGTCACTATCCTTATTTAGTTATATCTGGGCCAACAGTACCGCCAATAGTGCCACTACCAACCTGGTTCCTATGTACACCTCACACCTATCATGTGTGCACTGTGAGGTTACGTATACCGTATATTCATGATTCATAATGGTGATTCGCACAAACCAAAAAACTAACTTAATCGATTTATGTAACAGTAACTTAAGCCTTACATGTACAATTAAAATGTTTAATTTGATTGATGTCTAGCTACACGCAAACTGTACCTCAAGCCTTACATGTACAATTAAAACTTAAGCCTTACATGTACAATTAAAATGTTTAATTTGATTGACGTCTGGTTGCATGCAAACTGTACCTTAAGCTGACAAGTGACAAGCTGTCAAAATCGCCAGATTCCAGTGTCACTCAAATGATATGAATTATGAAAATTTGAAATCATTACAAATCTTGTTTCATTAAAGCTATGACTCATGAGTTGTCCAATCAATCACTTCAGATGTTCATATGGCATTAATCGTCATGAGCAGTACGACTACCACACGTTCTTCAAAAAGATTGAGAATTTCAATTAAATGAAATGTAATACGCTGAGTCATTGAAAAGAGAGAAATGAGCCTTAATCTCGCCACGTGTCCACATCTAATGGTTCTAGTGTTATTCCTTAGGTTTCAATTTGCAAGTCTACTACTTCAGAGATTTACTTGCAGAATGCACCTACAACCGTCCATCAAAAATTCATCGAATGGTCGTGGTTAGATTGATTTGCAACATCCTTTGTGTAAAAGGTTCTTAAGTTTTTAAGCATTGGTCCTACGTTCTTCCTAGGTGGTACCTCTTTCAAAACAAACTTAATGCATGTGCATATTTCTGCCACTTAAGTTCTTATATCGCTCATCGCCAAAATCCAACCTGTTGGATTCATTACCACGATGATGACCCTTGATCTAGCCATGTGTCCACATCTAACGGTTCTAGTGTTATTCTGGAGGTTTCCATTCACAAATTTAGTGCTTGAGAAATATACTTCTGGAATGCAACTACAACCGTCCATCGAAAATTCGTCGAACGGTCTTGGTCCATAATGTCGCGTGGTTGCTAAAATTTGGAACCTTAGAACCAAAGTCTGAAGTTTCAAATTTTTTGAAACTTCCGACCCACTGACTACAAAGATGACCAAGAAAGACTTGCAACTAAGTTACTAAGGTAGTAAGGTTAGGAAAAGTACCAAAACCTCGACTTTGGTGAATTAAGATAGGAAAGGTGACAAGCATGGTGCATTTATGGAGAAGGCTGGCGAAATGAAGTGTTATAATGGCATTCACTTATCACCTTCGATGCTTCTTCGAGTTCGAGTGTAAAGATAATAGGATTGTATCCTTTCGACAACGGGTGATAAGTTGGAAGCTAGTGAAATAGAAAAGCAATGGAGGCCAATTTCACCATGACATCATGGAGGAAGCTGGACCACTTTGCGTTAAAGCATCTGTGCAGAGGCTATGAGGTTTATTTCTCTACAAGGAAGAGCAGGTGATGCAAGCAGTTCAAATAATGTTGGGGGATGGATTCAAAAAATTGACACATAAATTCAAAACGAATATGGATATCTATTCATTGGTCATGGCTTGGGGTTTAGACTTAGGAGAATCGGTGAACAAGGTGAGGAGAGTAATGAAAAATCTGGTGCATAAATATTTTTTAGTGGACATGGAAATCATTTTGCAACGGGCGATACTAGGAGTAGGATTGGTAAAAATAGAAGGAATGGATGGTGGGGGCCTGGAGCTTGCAGATTTAAATCACCTCTTTATCAAATGGCCAAAGGGTCGCACTAAAGACCGGTGGTGAGAGGGAGCCGAGCATGGGTGGAAAGCACTTAAAATTTGTGCTGAGCTAATGGCATTAGAGGAAACAATAGAAAATCTAAAAGAAGTTTCCAGAGAGGAGATGCACGAAAACAAGGGATTGCATCTGCGAAAGAAGCTAAAACCGTTAAAGGAGATACTGCCGCTGGAGATGGGCGAGTCTTCGAAGAAGAATGAGTAATAATAGTTAATGTAAAGTGTAGTTTTCTAAAAAAAATTAGCCTCTGCTACAAAGGCATAGTTGTTTAGGGAAGTTCTGATACTTTAGTTTTTGAGCTGGTTATTCAACTTTTTTGGTAGTTTTTGGATGTTGCTAAGTTTGTAGAATCTGTATCTTTTTCTTTATAATTAATAAAATAAACAAGTATCACCAATCAACTTTTTTGGTAGTTTTTGGATGTTGTGAACTTTATAGAATCTGTATCTTTTGCTTTATAATTAATAAAATAGAAAAGTATCACTGATAAAAAAAACATTCTTAAATTTTTAAGCCTTGGTCCTATGTTCTTCCTAGGCGGTCCCTCTTTTAAAACAAACTTCATGTTATCGCTCATCACCAAAATCCAACCCGTCAGGTTCATTACCATGATGATGACCCTTGATCTCACCACGCGTCTGCATCTAACGGTTCTATTGCTATTCCAAAGGTCTCAATTTACAAATCTAGTGCTTGAGAGATATACTTCCAGAATGCAACTAAAGTTGTCCATCAAAAATTCATCGAACGGTCATGGTTAGATTGATGCGCCACATCCTTTGTGTAAAATGTTCTTAAGTTTTTAAGCCTTGGTCCTACATTCTTTCTAGGTGGTCCCTCTTTTAAAACAAACTTAATGCATGTGCATATTTCTGCCACTTAAGTTCTTCTATCGCTCATCGCCAAAATCCAACCCGTCGGATTAATTACCATGATGATGACCCTTGATCTCGCCACATGTCCACATCTAACGGTTGTAGTGTTATTCTGGAGGTTTCCATTCACAAATCTAGTGCTTGAGAGATATACTTCTAGAATGCAAGTACAACCGTCCATTGAAAATTCATCGAACTGTAGTGGATTCGCCATTGAATTTAATTGGCCAATGAATTTTTTTATTAGTTTGATATTATGTTTAATTTTCCAAAAAAAATCTTAATCATTTGAAAATAGGTTTAATTCACCAATGAACTTTTTTTTTTTGAAAAAAAATCATTAACAAATTTATTTTTTCTGGTTTGAAAACAGGTTTAATTCGCCAATGGAAATATTTTATTGGTTTGAAAATAGATTTTAATTGCCAATGAAAATATTTTAGTGGTTTTAAAAAAATTGCAATTTGCCAAGATTTTCCATAGACTTCTAGCGATTACAAAAGATTCGCCAATGGGGATTTTTTCACAAAAAATGAAAAAAATTGCCTCTAATATTAATATTTTTTTCGAGAAGTATGAAAGATTCACCAGGATTTTATAGCTTCTCCGAGGGGGGGTTTCTTAAAGTTTTCCCTGATCTGTAGGATTCGCCATACATCCTCTAATGTAACTGTAGCCTCTCCTGTCAGTAGGTGGAATGATGATGTCTCACTCTGCCATCTCTCCATCAGTGCTATCATCATAGCCAAGTTTGTCCTAACTATAGGCATATGTGCCACATGGCCGAATCCGATCGAGCCCAAGAAATATAGAGAATCATCACTCAAGTGCCTCACCCAGTGCAATATACAACCTCTGTGCTCCTTCGAGTGGAGCACACGAAGGACCTCCTACATTCAAAACACCCATGATGTCAAATTTAATCAACTTGGCGCATTTTTGAAAATTAAAAAAATCCCTGAAAAGCAAAGGCGAGCTAGATTTTACGAAGGCGGTGCTCTATGTTCTCACAAAAGCGATGTTATAAATGAAGGCGATGCTATATCGCAAAGGTGGGTCAACATTTCCCTACGATGCCCTACCTTCTTAAGCTCACGCGACGCTATCATGCAAAGGCAGGTCAACATTTCAAATGCGACCCTGGACCCAAACAACTTCACGTGACGCTATCTCACAAAGGTGACACTTCATTGACAAAAGTGACACTGACGCTTCCATTAGTGATGCCCTAGAGAGCCACTTTTGGCCGACCTAGTTGGACCCTAATAAATGCACCAAAAACATGAAAACAAGAAAAGTTTTGAATTACGTACCGAGGGTCCTGCATTTGGAGGCTATTGGAACTCTCAAACTTTCTCCATCCGATGCTTGGGAAGCACACGAGCCACCATTCCGTCAACACCTCAAAGCAAAATCGCAAGGATTCTAGAAGGGTATGTGAACAAATGAGTTGAAAATGCCCCCTACCCTCCTATTTATACTAGAAATTTAAGGTTTTGAGGGTAAAATTAAGTTTTTATTTGGTCCCATTAATCCGTTTTTTGTGTAACAAACCCATTTTGACTTGTTTTCATCGTCATGGGCCTTTTTTCGCATCCCGTAGGCTATTTTCTACGTCTAAAACATTGTCAAATCTTTTTTGTGAGCTCAACCCAAAACTTAAAATTTTCACCCGATCTCTCAAGGGAGCAGTGTAGCAACATAATTTCTTCCACTGAGGCAGCAGTGGGGCATCCAAAAAAATAAAATAAAAATTGAATTTTGATATCAACAGTGTTATTCTTTGAACCAACGCAACAAGTACCTCGCTTCAAAGAGGGGAAAAATGTAGACACATAAAAATTCCTAATTGATATTATACATTTGATTTTGATTAGCTAACACCATTTCTTCCTGAATCAATTGGACTAACCAATTCATTAAATAATCAACATTATTTAGTTAAATTCATCAATTTCTACTATTAATCAAATAATTAACTCTATTAGATTAATTCACCTTTCTTCTAACTATTGTTCATCATATTTAATTAAATCAAATTGTTTAATTAAATCTCCTCAAAATTCTTCTCATTTGATTAACTAAATCAAATCAAATGTCATAATCCCCTAACCCATCCAATTTAATTAATTCTGAATTAATTAACCCTAAGCCACTTTCTAATCATCATTAACAAATCCTCTAGCTTTTAACTCCCCAAGATTTAAATCAACCCATGGTCAACTAACCAGGTTGCACATGAAATTCATTTCTTTTAATTATCTAATTACCTCATTTATCCTCACAATGGCATATTCCTAGGAATATTCCTCTCAACTACGTCCTTATTCAATTTCCCTCCAAAGGTTTTAAATAGCCTCGTACACATCCTTTCAAATCTTCAACCACATTCATTTACTTCTTCTTACATCCTTTCAAATCTTCAACCACATTCATTTACTTCTTCTTAGATCCTTTCAAATCCTCAACCATTTTCATTTATTTCTCTTACATCTCCTTTTCTCTACACATTCCCAAAAATGTGCTCCACCCTTATCTAATATAATTGAGACATCTGTCACATTCCTATTGGCTCCCCTTTTATCCCACATTCACCAATTTCTCTCATTCTTCAACCCTTGAGTCCTATAAGTAGAGGCATTCTCTACCCAATATGGATCCACAATCTCAAGCAAGTTTACTATAGGAATTTCTCACTCATAGCATTCACCATTTTCATCATATTTGAGCTTGTTTCATCATCTAAGGAATTTGGAATCAACTACATCATTGGAGCTTATCAAAGGGATTGGGAAAAAAAAAAATTCACATCAAAGGAGCACCAATCCCCCTATGGTATGGAGGTTTAGTTGTTTTAGTTGATTACATGTTATCATTTAGCTTACTTATGCTTTCAAGTTCATGTTTTCATCTTTATTTCACTAAGAATCTCATTTTGGGAGTGATTTGTTTGTGTTTTATAACTTGATTAACACTTGTTTGTTGTCTGTTGTTAGTTAATTGCAGACTAGGCACTCACATATGTATTTATATATGTATATGTATGTATATATATAAATATAGATATACATATATGTAAATATACATATACATATACATATATATATATAAGGAATATAATTTTCTTTTTTCATTATTCAAATCACACATACAACTACTCATTTAAATAAAAGACATAAAAACAACAAGAAACACAAAATATTTTCAATGCATATTAAAAAAAACATGCATAAAGCATGCTAAGAGGAATATCCTACCTCAATAACTTTCCATGGTTGAGAATGACTTGATGAGGCTTCTCTAAGATCTCCAAGTCCTTCCACAAGATTTTACCAAGGATCCCAAATAAAAATATCCAAAATATCCAAAGGTTTTGTATCAAATTGATATTTTTTAATTTTTTCCAAGGTAATATTTTATATCCATTATCTTGGTGGTATAGTGGTTGTTCTACTATTCCTTTATTAACATATTCCAATGTTTATTGGTCCTTATTAATTATTGTAGTAGGATCTTCTCTTAATTGAAACAAATATGAGGGATAATCTTCAGTATCACATTCATCCCACTCTTTGCAAGTGTTGTAGTATATCAAGTTTATCTTTTTAGGTAGTGTTCGTAAGTCTACTTGTAATGCATTAGATTTATTTTCTCCAACTTCCCCTGGGCACTAGTTTCTAATGTGTCTATTACCTAATTTTCACCCTCAGGCTCAATCAGGCAAGGCAAATTGTGTTTAACAGGTTTGAGAAGGCCAAATGGAGCATTCGGCCTAGGGAAAAAGTCATGAATCTGATGCTAGGTCATAGGGAACTCAGTGAAGAAGCTTGCCTTGTTCAGGTTCAACTTGAAAATCTTCTAAGGAGAGAGTCGCCAAGACCCCAGGAATGTCACGGCGAGTGGGATTCACTTACAAGTCCCTATCGGCAAGACATCGATCATTGTCCCGACGACAAAAGGATATTCATTTCAGCGGAATTTTTTTTCTTTGGAGAGAAGTCTCGACGAATGCATCGGGTCTCGCCAACAAAGCAAAGCAGGATCCCTTCGGCGTATGTGTGCGGGTTTTGGTAGGAGGTCTTACCAATCGGAAGAAGTCTCGCCGAAGTCAGGTGGCGTCAGCAAAGCAAGCAAGCTTTGCCAAAGGGTCTCGCCGAAGTCACAAGGTCTCCCCGACTCTAAAGGCTCTCGGTGTAAGGATTGAGTTCTACAAGATGTCTCGGCGACCCGGGATGTTTTGGCAACAAGAAGGATAGGCCATTCAATCGTCGATCAGGGAGACTCATGGCAACCACGGGTTTCAGTAAAAGATGCAGGTATCGGCAAGGGGTCTTGCCGACAGGGAGATTTTTCAGCGAGATGAGGAAGGTTTATCTTCGACATAGGGAGGTGCTACCAACAAGACATCTCCCTGACTTTGTGGTCTCATCGAAAAACAATGTCATCGCCAAAAGGAGGAAAGTCTAAAAGATATCTCGGCGACTGGCCAAGGTCTCACCGAAGAGGTGAGAGAGGTATCGCCGTAGGTCTCCCCGACTTGCTTGTGGTCTCGGCAAAGGTTGGTCCCTTTGCTAGAAGGTCTCACCGACCAACAGAAGGTCTCAGCGAATGAAGGGATCTCGGCCAAAGGAAGTGGTTTCGCCACAATTTCTTGGCGAAACCTTTGCCTCTTGCCGAAGTGAACGAAATGAAGCCTCGCCAAATCAGGGTGCCTTCGGCACAACCTCTTGCCGACCAATGGATGTCTCCCCGACCAGGGGGTCTTGATGACGAAAGCAAACAAGTGGGGGTCCCACCAAGGACACATCCGGTCTCGCTAGGAGTTGGGGCTTTCGCCATGGGGTCTTGGCGACTGTCCAAAGTCTCGCTGAAGTATGTGGCTTCCGCATAATCTTGTGAATTTGATAGGAGATCTCCCCGACTCCGTGATGTCTCGTCAACAGTAAAGTGAACAGCTCGGCAGAAAGAGAGGACCTCGGTGTGAGGTCTGGGCGATAAAGAAAAGTCATGTCGACTGAAAGACCCTCACCAAAGCAAAGTACCTTCGATATGATGTCTCACCGACCAGCGGGAGTCTCAGCGAATAGAGGAGAGCTCGGGTAGATAGGAGGAGTTCGCTATGAAGTCTCAGTGATCGCATGATGTCTCATCGACCAGAAAGTAAAGACCTCACCGAAGGAGCTTGACATCGGCATAAGGTCTTGCCAATATGAGGAGGTCTCGCTGAAAGCAAGCAAAGCTCGCCAAGAGTTGAAGACTTCGCCCTGAGGTCTCACCGAGCTCCCCGACATTTGACATCGGTGTAGCTTCCAGCCATCGAAGTAGTGTCTTGCTGACATGGTGCGGTCTCAGTGACTGAAGCGGGTATCGGTATGACTGGGGGACCTCACTATGAAGTTTTCCTGACTTGCCAGAGTCTTACCGAAAGAAATGAAGAGCTCGGTAGAATGGGGTGTGTTCAGGGTGACATCAATCAACTCCTACCGAAGATGAAGGGCCTCGGGGTAACGTTTTTCCTTCGATAAAATGTCTTGCCGACTCGGTAGAGTCTTGCCAACTGAAGAGGAGCTCGGGGAGATGGCGAAATGAAAAGGAAAAGGAGACAAAAGGAAGCTCGACAAGAGGTCTTTCCGACCAAAGAAGGATCCAACCGATACAGAATGAGCTCGGGTAGAAGGATCCGGCATCACTATGAGATCCTATCGACTTAGTAGTGTCTTGCCGATGTTCTGAGCGATGACAAAGATGACTTCGGTATGACTTTGCGAGCTCGATAAGAGCTCTGTGACCGCCCGAAGAATCTATGTGGAGTTTACTTGATCAATCAGAAAGATCTGAAAGCGAGCCATGGCAGTCTAAAAACATGAAACAAGATGAAAAGAAACATGTATCTATTCTGAGCTCAGGAGCATTCAAAGCACTCGGCCAAAGAGATTCAAAGATCGACACGAGGAGTAGAAGTGAAGGCGGTGGTTGTAGAAAGATCAAGAAATTTCCCCCTGAAGGCAATCTTTCACACCGACATGGACAATAAGGATTCAACCGAATGCAGCATTTTAATTTCAATCAAAGGATCTAAGGGGCAGATCTTTCTGAGCCCTAAGGGGCGACACATTTTGATATATAAGGCATTTTTTTCCTTTTTGTACATAGTTCATATTATACACTCGAAAGAGTTAGTGATTTTTTATCAATCCTTTCTCGACTAAATGTATGCTTTTTGTAACTCAAACTTGAATCTGGAATACAACACAAAGTTTACCTTCGAAGCTAGTGTTCATGTTTGTACTGCTCTCATTTTTGTATCTCTCTTTTGATTATGCAAGTCTTTAACTGTGTTTTATTAGTCTACATTCATACCAATTTTGGCCGTGAAATTTATCTTTCTTTCCTAAGATGTGTATGTAGATCAAACCTGTTAAGAATGATGCATAAGTCTAAAAAGAAGTTCTTTTGAGTACGTGAAACAATAGCGATTAGGTTTCCCAGTGTATTTTCTTCTTGTTTCATTTCATGATTTCCTATCAATACAGTGTATCACCATAGTTTAGTTCCATTTTTATGCATTTTCCTTCTCCCTTTCCCTTCAAAGAATTAGTAGTTTAGGTGATAACACAAAGGAAGCCGACCTTCTCCGGAGGTTGACCTCTATCTGCAAGAAACCCACATCTTTAGAGGTCTTCCAATGTTACACTGAGGTGTTGAACATCGGTTTCAACAAGGGTGCAATTTCAAGTGATAACAATGTCCTTTTCCACAATAACTACACCAAATATTGGGTCTTGTTACAAACATCTCTTGCTTTGCCATTATGACTTGTTGGAGTTTTATTTTCTCCAACTTCCCCTGGGCACTAGTTTCTTATTTTTTCCAAGATTGGTTATCAATCTGAAATGAAAATGTAACTAGTTTTGGGTAGGTGTTAAAATGTCTTCCATCCAAAGCTATTCTAATTTCTAGTATCACTCTGGATATGAACCATTCTATTTTATGTTTGTCTATTAATAGTTCTTCTAGTTTTTTGGTAATTTATTCGAATCATTTATCAAGTTCCTTTATTGTTTCATCTTCATTTTGGGTATGTTCTTGGAGCTTACTTAATCCTTTTGTAGGTAAGTCTAGGGTATCAAAGTTGGCTAAAAAATATTGTTTCACTACTTCCCATTCTTTGTCACTGTTAGGGTAATTTTTTTTATACCATTTTAAGGTATCATTGTGGGATCCAATGAAGTCAAATGACTTTGTACCATCTCTTGTTATATGTTGTCTTTTCCACATATACTCTAAGATAAAGATGTGTTTCGTGGCTTCATCTATATCTTTCCAAAACATCGACAATTTCTTGGGAGTATTCATTTCTAGTTCTTCATTTGATTCTCTATTTGTACTTATCCTATGTTAAAATTGTATCCACTTAGATTTTCTATATTATTTTCTTCTTCGTGTTGGTCTCCTATGCTTTTATCTACTTCCTCCACAGAAATCCTTCTTGCTTTTAATGAAATCAAGGATGACTCATGGTCTGAGGGTTATGTCTATTCAAATAGTCTTTTCATCCTTAGAGATATTTGTTTGTTAATAAGCATCATTTGGTTATTTTATGATGTCATTTTATTAAAGGTTATTAAATTCATGGAATCTTCCTTATTTTCTACCACATCTTCTCCTCTTATCTTTAAGACACTTCTAGTTACTAACTCATCCAAGTAATCAGCATCAAATGTTATGTTTTGAATGTGTTATATAGGGCTTTCTACTTGTAAGCAATCCTCATTTATCCTTGATTGAATATTTTTACAATTCGGATGAGTAGTTGGTGTTTTAGTTAGAGGATGGTCATAATTATTACCACCAATTGTGTCATTTCCTTTTTGGTATTTCTATAATCTTCAATTTCTCCTTCTATGTTTTGTATAATTTGGTTTATTTTTTCCATTCTAGAACCTAGTTGTGGAATTATTTCCCTACATTCTCCGGTAGCACCATCCATGGTTCTCTCTTTCTCTTCTTCTTTGACAACACCCATAGTGGCATGCTCAACAACACCCTCAACGACGTGGTCAACTTCTTTGTTTCTATTTTCTTCCACAAACTCCAAGTCCTGCTCTTTTTTCCTCTTTTTCGCTTCTTCCATCCTTCTAATATATCTTTGTCTTCTTTCCTAATTTTTTTTCAACCTCCTTTCATGTTTATCTCCATTCCCAACAATAATTTCATTTATCTCCCTTTTTCTTTTGTTATCTTCTATTCCCATGGGTCTTTATGGTCCAAAATTCCATTAATCAGGTTATATATTCCATGGGTGGTTATATATATACCTAGAGGTCAATGGGGTATGATTAGTTTGAAGGATCTCACTCCCTTTACTTGGATCTCATCTAGATGATGGATCTAGTCGAATGACTATATAATTGAAAGTGGATTTTTCTTAGATTTAGTAGGGAATGCCTTGGTACACATGTATGTAAAAAATAGTGGTGGCAATGATTTCCAAGAAATGGTTGAATGGAACATGGAGAATGGTAGGTACATGGAGGGGGGGAAATGCAATTATGTTGTTGGTAAAGATAAGATTTAGTTCTCCATTTTGTGAAAATTGAGAAGGGAAAACACACTTGAATAAGGATAGGTCTTAAGAGAATCATCTACTGCTAGTTCTATAGCTAGAGAGAAGATTACTCACATGAAGAATATGTATACAACTTTTCCATGATCTTCTATAAGGCACCTTGGTGTGGAGTGTTGTATCAATTCAATAAGGGCAAGAAAAAATTCTAGGGAGGCTCTCCAATTTGGACTATGGTTGAGAAATAGGTCATTTGAATGCTAAGGGTAAGAAGAAATATAAATAGATAGGAAGCTTTTAGAGAATATCTTACCATTTTTGGAATAATAGGAGATTAATTTTGAAGCTTGTGCTCGATGATCGAGATTGTAAAATTTAACTTCAATTTTTTTGTATGTTGATTGATAACCTTGTGTAAATGAATTATTACTGTGTAATATATTTATAATCATTGAGAAATTTTGCAAAATAGTTTGTATTTCCTTAAGGAATTACGTCAAATAGTTTGGGTACCTACATATGCTCTTGCCTTTGTACCTATGTTGGTTTTGGTTTAATATCACCATATACCTAAGTGAGATCCCTACTTTGCTCAACATACTAGAAATGCCAAGATGTTCTTGTGTAAACAAATATTTAAAGGTATTTTACCTCAATTGCTAATATACTTTACATCTAGTTGCTTTGGGAGGGATATACAAGGGATGATAAACTAATTTGGAGAATTTAGAATTTGGTAAACCATATGAATGATTATACTTACTCTTTTGACTATCAAGGACCTAAAAAAGGGTATTTGGACATGTCATCATTAATTTGTCCTTGTGTTGGGAAACATCATTCAGGATATTTATATGTTGACTATTTTGTGATGGTTACTATAGTAACTTAAGGGTTTAGGGTTTATGGTTACTAGATTTATGGGTTTACGATTTTGGGTTACTAGATTTAAAGGTTGACAGTTTATAGTTTAGGGTTTACAGTTTACGGTTTGGGTATGTGCAGGATCATGGTGCGCCAAAAAGTGGCAATATTATGGGGGTATGTGGCTGACGACTTTTTTTTCACCAAAAATTAATAAAATGAAAAGGGTTTTTAGAGGAGATTCTCAGCTTTCCAAAAATATAAATTATGATTTAATTTGAATTTAATAAATAATTATTATTCATTTTCTATTAGAATTATGACTAAAGTCCTGATCGATAGACTGATTGAAAAACATCTATAACTTTCAAAGCGGTATCATATTTTTTGAATCGAAACATGCGTCACATTCTATGCTTCATATACTATAGGATTAAAATAAAAATAAAAATTCATGAAGTTTTGACCAAGTTAAGGTGGTCGACAAGCGAGTTTTTATATTTTCTAAAAGTTGTAATAAAAAATCATAATTAATTATTTACTTGGAAAAAAATTACAAAAAAATATGCATCACATCTGGACATGAGTCCTCTACTTATATATAAAATATTAAAAAAAATATTATCATTTTATTATGGTTAGGGTGGTGATGACACCTACTTCTTATATTTTCCACGAAATTTAAGTACTCTGCATTGAAATTTCAAATTTTCACCAAATAGATTTTATTTATTTTTAAATAAACCTAGTATTTTAGAAACTGCATTCAATTTTCTACAAATTCTATTCTTACATATTTTTGAAATAATATAGATAACTTATTCAAATATTTACGTCAAGTTGCCTAACACTGATTTTTCTGATTTTTTTGCCACTTAAGGGCCTGTTTTTTGCACGATGATCTTGCACATACCCGTTTACGATTTTAGGGTTTATGAATTTTATTTATGGTTTAGGGTTTAGGGTTTTAGTTTCTAAGTCTAGGTTAGGTTTTAGTTTATTGTACATCCATTATTTTGATGAATATATTTAGAAATGGATTTTACAAACTATAAAATTCATCCTAATTATGAAAATTAAAATAACCTAAAATATAAACCATGAAATTTCAAAGTTCTATAAATGTTACATTATATACCTAAAATTTAAACCCTAGTTATAAACTGTAAACATTAAATATATAGCAAAACAGCACAAATACTAACCTGAAGGTCGCTAAAGCTAGGTATGTGGAAGGGAGGAGGTGGCAGACATAATTCAGAGGCGTAAATGGCTTGAAAACATGTGCCCTTTTCACCTAAGTCACCCTCGGCCTATGGACTATTGTAGGAAAAAATGACTTGATAGTTGTTTTAAAAAATTAAAAAAATAGCTTTGCGAAACGGGTACCCATTCCTAAACAAGTACCTATTTTGTAATGGGTACATGAAGTGGAACAGGTACACATTCAGATTTAGGCTTGGGATCTCATTCTTGACAACATATTTTTTTCAAAACTTCCCCTGTTTGTGGACCCAACTTCTTGCAGTTACCCATTTGCTATGCTTTACGCTATAAATTTGAACGAAATTCCCTAGCACAAAATTATGAATTATAGTATAGTTACAATTAACACGTTTGTTGCAAAACAAGAGTTTATGAGCTTTAAATTCTTAGCACATACTTGATGTATGTTGCCTTATCAAATCTTCTATTATAGAGACTATTTAGACAAACTTCAAATGTATCTGCTTTAACTATATTGGAAATTCCCATTCTGAGGGAGGATTAAAGCAAAAGGTTGCAACAATCAACATAACGCAATATCATAGGACGGTGATAATTCAAGAAAATACCTAAATGAAACAAAAAAATTGTTAAATGCCTCTAGATAACAATATATTGAGATGGGTAGTTGAAATTTCTACAAATTTTGAATCTTAACCAGATCCAAGCGAGAAATTTATAGAGTATACAAAAATCCAGAAAATTTCATGAATCCATAAATTGAAGCCATTACACAAAAATACCACAATTTTTTAAGAAAATTGTAGAGAAATTTAAACAACAAAAGGGAAACAAGTCATAGTCTCAGTAAGGTCATAAAAAACCTTACTCGCTTCATAGATTCAAACCCAATTCATTTTGTTGTGTTGACATACACATTCATGGGCAAATTGTTGGATGTCGTCCATTGAAGACCCCTTCAAAAGAGGAGTTGTGCCCTGCACAACCCAAAATGAAGTGAGAAAACAAAAATAAAGCTAAATAGTATAGTGAAAAACACATACTCAATCCTTACATGTTCGGCACATCCCCTTCCATGATCGCAGATGTATCTCCTGCTAGGTGACACGAAGCAATGTGGAGGTAGCATAGAGGAGCACAAAGGTTGAGGTAATGTGGCAACAACCGAAAATGAAACATTCGGTGAAAAGTGATCGAGTTTTAGGATATAGATATTAGAATTAGGTTTATTTTAGTTAGTCATTCATAGTTTATAATTAGTTTATAAATGTAAAATGTACAATTTAATATTTAATATATTAAATACTTTAAAGATAATTAATAGATAAAAGTTGTTTATTTGTATTTAGTTATTAATATTAGGATGTGTAATTTATTATTATTTTTTATTCATATTAGAGTGTTTAGGTGATTTATTTTCATGACAAATTGTTCAACTATTGGTGCAAGTGCACTCAAGACCAGGGGTGGTAATTCACTACGATGGGTAGGGGGTTAGAAAAGTGGTGTTTTGGACACTTTGTACAACGACACATAATAAAGACATCAAAATTAATAACGACAACTTGAAACTTTAGTTATAAGTAGTAAATGTTTAGGTGATTTATTTTCATGACAAATTGTTCAACTATTGGTGCAAGTGCACTCAAGACCAGGGGTGGTAATTCACTACGATGGGTAGGGGGTTAGAAAAGTGGTGTTTTGGACACTTTGTACAACGACACATAATAAAGACATCAAAATTAATAACGACAACTTGAAACTTTAGATATAAGTAGTAAACTAGCCGAAGAAGATGGTACTAAATTTTTAGAGTTTTTTTATATTGAAAAATTAGATTTTGAGAAGCATAAATTAGATTGCACGACCACTTGAACCTTTGCCCTATGACAAGTACTCTTACAACTATTGGGTGACCTCCCAAGAAGGCTCAGTGCTTCACCTCTATGAGCATCACCTAGACGCAATGAGTGTTAAGTGGAATCATTATCATGAGAGATGGGTTCTTGTGAACCACTACTCATGAAACATGGGTCAATGAGTTTTGACTTGAAACTACACAGTTGAATCCTAATAGCAATATCATAATTTGACATGCTATGGAAAATACCTCCTACTTATCAATTGATGCCCTAAAGGGGCTTTATAATGAATGGTTCATAAGGCACAACACTTGTTGAAGGTTTTGCAAATGGGGTTGCAAGCTAAGTGAGCTTAGCCTTGGAGAAAACTCTGTGGTAAAGTGTGCTTGAGCTGGAGTAGTACTATGATGGGTGACCTCCCAGGAAGGCTCAGTGATTCACCTCTGTGAGCATCACCTAGATGCAATGAGTGCTAAGTGGACCATTCATCATCATGAGAGATGTGTTCTTGTGAAACACTATTCATGAAATGTGTGTCAATGAGTTTGACTCAAAACTACACGGTTGAATCCTGATAGCAATATCATAACTTGACACGCTGTGGAAAATACCTCCTACTTATCAATTGATGAGCTAAAGGGGCTCTATAATGAATGGTTCATAAGGCACAACATTTGCTGAAGGTTTTGCAAATGGGGTTGCAAGCTAAGTGGGCTTAACCTTGGAGAAAACTCTCTAGTTAAGCGCGCTTGAGCTAGAGTAGTATTGGGATGTGACCTCCTAGGAAGGCCTAGTGCTTCACCTCTGTGAGCATCACCTAGATGCAATGAGTGCTAAGTGGACCATTTATTATCATGAAAGATGGGTTCTTGTGAAACTCATGAAACATAGATCAATGAGTTTGACTCGAAACTATACACTTGAATCCAATATCATAATTTGACATGCTGTGGAAAATACCTCCTACTTATTTATCTATTGATACATAGTCAATTAGTAAGTCTTCTCCCCTAATAAATGACACAAGGTACTAAATAATTGTATATGACGACTAAGTAGATGCTCTAGGGGACGCTGCGTACGTACTCCAAGCTCTTTAGAGTGAAACGACACCTTACACTGCCCTGTGATCTGAGCCCCTTTACTAAACGCCGAATGACAGGGGTGGTACGGGTAAGGTTTAAACGTGGATAAGAGCTTGTCGCCCACGAAACCAACGGTACCTAATGTTTGTGGAAAGATTACGTACCATTGTTGACCTGCTTTTGTTCTCAGGTGACCGGAACCTGTAACTACTGGGTTGACGTGTCTTGCTTCATGAAGGTTCCAATCAGTCTACATTAACACCATGAGCTCTGTACAAAAATTTTCTAGCCAAAAGCTGTAGCAATACCAGCTTAAAGTTTGAAAATTCAAGAGTTATGGACTTCGTAGAGATTTGGAGAAAAATTTAACAGAATTTTCATTTTAGCAAGCGCTTGCTCATAATTTTTTCGGGCATTTTCGGCTTCGTCCTCTCTGTGTTGTGCTCCCCACCTCTCAACTACTGAAAGGGTGGGCTTCTCCATTGCAAGAAAACCGGCATCTGACGTGGCGCGCCTCCTCTGGTCTGCACACACAGCTTCCGGTCATGGCAGAACGATGTCCCTATTTCCAGAGAAGCAACTGGAAACTACTCGTTCTACGCGGGGTCAAAGAACTCCGCCCGAGCTGACCGCGACTGTTTTCTGTTCAGATTCATATCATCTTATCTCATCATCGTCATCATCTGATTTGAGTTGAACAGGATTCAGGTAAAGATAACCCTAGTTGAGCGATTGTTACTTATATAGATAGAATGAATGAATGTTTTTAATTACGTCCACTAGACCAGTCAGCCTATGGGACCCAAGATACAGAACTGAAACCATTTTCTTGCAACAAACAATGAAACCGTTTTTTTTGGCAACAAACAAAGCAGCCGCTGACCCCACCAACTACTCCATGTTTCCCTCTAATATTGATCGACTGTCAACTGACGGCAATTTTGATGCGTCATGCCGAATCACAAGCCACACAAATTCATGTTAGAAGATAAGACACAAGTTTAGAGCTTACAATACAACTATCATATTCAAACTTACTTTAATAATTATTAATAATAATAAATTAGATATGGATTATAATACATAACAAGTTAATTATGCATTATAATGCATATGCATGCTGTTTTCTAATGGTTATAAAAAAATACTTAAACTATCTTGAATTTTCTTCTTAAGAATAATCATTATTGTAATTTTGTCATTTTTATTGACATTAGAATATAAATATATTATATATTTCTAATTTAATTAATTTAGATTAAAGTGACAAATTCTACTTAAGTTTATAAATGTAATTTTTTAAAAATATTGAATAAATCAGATTATAAATGTCAAAATTATGCAACAATAAAAATTGTAAAAGTATTATCTAGAATTCAAATACAATAAGAAAAATGTAAAATTAAAAATTAAACATAGTAAAATGTAAAGTTTGTCCATAAAATTACACTTCAAAGTAAGTGCAAACCAAGGAAAACCATTACTAACAACTTAAAAATAGACATCAAAGTGAGAAAAGTTGAGATAGTCATTGTAGATTGCTTGCAATTCAGTTGACTATGTAAGATACGAAATAAAGTCTTAATTATCACCATCATCTACAACTATCAATTAATTATGATAGTAACCTCGCCATCATCTTCTATAAGGCAATAGCCTTGGAAACTTCCATATTTGAGTCCAAAAACAAAAGAAAACCAATGTGAATAGAGCAAGATCTTAAATCAAAATAATCAAAAGGACCTCTTTAATTATTCTTGAATCACCTTCAATACTATGAAAAATAAAACAAATTGTATTACCATGATGGGAATTGCAAACCTTGCACTTTTCTTGTGCTTTTAGTTCATTTCATAGGATTATACCTCATGTAATGATTAATATGTAATTTATTTGATATGATTGTATGTTGTGTAATGATTAATATGTAAACTAGTGTATGTGTGTGGAAGTTGGTAAATAATTAGATTATCACTTGACATCATTATATATTTTGAAGAAACATTTTTTATGCTTATACTACTCATTATTTTTCTCGGGTTTGTTTCTAAATTTGTGAAACTAACCCAAATTGGATCCAAAACTACAAAATTGACCCTTGCACTTATAAATTCAAAATTTTAAATTAGGCACATGAGCTTCCCTTTTTCATTCAACTGTTATAAGCAACTAAAACACATAATATTTCAAATTGCACTCTAAGGTATTGCATAAAAGGACATATCCTATTCATTATAATTATCTAAAATATTTATTTGGAAGTTATCTAAGACTTGGCATGAGAGCTATGCTACACATTGCATTGGCACTCTAGATATATCACATAATTGTTTGTTATCTTTGATCTTTGTTTTGTGCTATTAACACAGTAATGGGGGTTTGACCAAAGGAGAATCCCCTAAGCTAGTAATCTCTTAAATGGTGTTCATTAACTCCACCTCACTTTAGACACAAGTCATACACTTTGAGATAAAATAGGTTATGGCTATCCAAATCAATGAAGTTCAAATCCACACATCACATTCAATTGCACACATGTAGAGATTAGTTACACACTCATAAAAATGAATTGAAGCATAAGAAAATCATTTTCTATCCGAGGATACTCAATTAACAGGTTTTATTTTTCATCACATTGACAAATTATTTGATAATATTTGACACATCAAGATCCACATTAAACTTAGAGATAAGTACCATCATTTTGTTTATTTAAATTTTGTGCATTTAATTTATATAACATGATTAGTCCTAACTCATATACATGAGTTATTTCTTGATGCACTTGCATAAAATATTTATTTATCCTAAATTATTTGAAGAAAACTTTTTTTTTTTTTTTTATCTTGGCGAACCCAATTTATCTTACTCTTTAGAATTTGATATACTTTTGATTCCTACTCACACACCCTTATTTTGTGCTTACTTACTACATTATTCACCATCAATTCTCATAGATCATTATCTTGGGTTGATATCAATACATATATTGTTGATTTTGATATGTTCCTACATTTTTTTCCATTCAATCCTTTCTTTCATGATGCTCTTATAGATTTTTATGTTATAGATGGGGATGCATTTTCTATGGAGGTGTTTAATTATGTACGTGTTTTCTCTTCCATATAACTAGTTAGTGCTCTTCCCTCTCATTTGGATATACTCATTCATTTGTACATGAGTTTCAATTTGATTCAATCTATTTTTCTAATGACTAGTGCTAGGGATGTGTATATGTTTTTCCATAGTTGCTTTTCGTTTGCATGATATAGGTCTTAATAATGATTTGCATGTTGTATGGTAGATAATGATGAGGTAGCCCTATCTTATGGTTTAGTATCATAGTGATACATCTAGAGATGATATGATATGTGATGAGATTCAATAGATCCATTATCTAGTCATAATGATGTGATGTATGGTGATGTTTTTCGTTACATGTCATGACAGTATTATTCTTTCACCTTTAGGTTCATGTTCTCTTGATGTTACATTTTTTGAGGAGTTAGTGAAAGTGATATGTGTGAGTTTTAATATATGATGATGATATGTTTTGTGATGCTAGCTCTTTTACATCTCATGTTTTTTTTAAAACAAGTTATAATGTGTTGCTCAGGGGATGTCTCGACGTCCCTTGATGTCCCTTACACATTCAAAGACGTTTCATAAATGTTCCTTGGTTTGGGCATAGAAAGAGGATATGCGGACATCCCTTGACCAACACATTACACAATAATTATTAGTAAAAAATAAATATTTAAGAAATATTTTTATGTTAAAGTAATAATATGAATATATTTTATTAATAGATAAAATTATGACAAATATGCTGGGAACTATTGATAGTACAATTAGAGGAAGTACTAAAATTCATTTGCATTGTTTCGATTAAAAAAATTACTAAAATTTTATAAAAAGGTTAAAATAGCTGCTCTAGGGGACGCTGTGTACGTACTCCAAGCTCTTTGGAGTGAATCTACACCTTACATTGCCCTGGGATTTGAGCCCCTTTACTGAACGCCGAACTACAGAGGGTGGTACTGGTAGGGTTTAAATGCGGACAAAGAGCTTGTCGCCCACGAAATAAACCTGGCCGAAAATTAGACCAATGGTACCTAATGTCTGTGGAAATATTACATACCATTGTTGACCTACTTTTTTTCGCAGGTGACCGGAATATGTAACTACCCGGTCGACGAGTCTTTCTTCATGAAGGTTCCAATCAGTCTACATTAACACAATCAGCTGTGTCCTAAAATTTTCTTACCAAAAGCTGTAGCAATACCAACTTAAAGTTTGAAAATTCAACACTTATGGACTTTGTAGAGATTTAGTGAAAATTTTAACAGAATTTTCATTTTAGCAAGTGCTTACTCATAATTAATTGGGGCACTTGCGGCTTCATCCTCTCTGTGTTGTGCTCTCCATTGCAAGAAAACCAGCGTCTGACGTGGCACGCCTCCTCTGGTCTGCACACACAGCTTCCGGTCATGGCAGAACGATGTCACTATTTCCAGAGAAGCAACCGGAAACTCCTCGTTCTACGCAAGGTCAAATAACTCGGCCTGGGCTGACCGCGCCTGTTTTCTGTTCGTCATCATCTCATCTCATCATCGTCATCATCTGATTTGAGTTGAACAGGATTCAGGTAAAGATAACCCTAGTTGAGCGATTGTTACTTATCTAGATAGAAGGGGAAATAATGGTCGACTGTTAACTGACGGCAATTTTGATACGGTCATGCTGAGTCACAAGCCAGACAAATTTACGTTAGAAGATAAGACACAATCTAAGAGCTTACAACACAATTATCATATTCAAACTGACTATAATATTAATTAATAATAATAAATTAGATATGGATTATAATACATAATAAGTTAATTATGTGTTAAAATGTATGTGCATGTTGTTTTCTAATGGTTATAAAAAAAAATTGTCCTCCTTTCTGCTTAAGAATGATCACATTGTTGTAATTTTGTCATTTCTATTGACATTAGTGTATAAATATATTATATTTTCTAACTTAATTAATTTAGATTGAAGTGACGTACAATTCTATCTAATTTTATATATGTATTTTTTAAAATATTGAAATATTGAAATATATCAAATTATAAATATTAAAATTATGCAACAATAAGAGTTGTAAAAGTATTGTCCAAAATTTAAGTACAATAATTATAGAAGAAAAAAAAAGACCGTAAAATGTAAAGTTTATCCATAAAATTACACTTCAAAGTAAGTGTGAAGCAAGGAAAACCATTAGTAGCCACTTAAAAATAGACATCAAAGTGAGAGAAAAATTGAGATAGTCATTGTAGGCTGCTTGCAATTCAATTGACTATGTCAGATACAAAACAAAGACTTAAATATCACCATCATCTAGAACTATCAATTAATTATGACAATAATCTCAACATCATCTTCTAAGGTAGTAGCCTTGGAAGCTTCCACATTTGACTCCAAAAACAAAAGAACAACATGAATAGAGCAAGATATTAAATTAAAATAATCAAAGGGGCCTCTTTGAATTATTCTTGAATCACCTTCAAGACTATGAAAAATAAAACAAATTGTATTATCATGGTGGAATTGCAAACCTTGCAAAAGTGATTTTAGTTCATTTGATAGGATTATACCTTGTGTAAGGATTACTATGTAAATTATTTAATATGATTGTATGTTGTGTAACGATTAATATGTAAATTAATGTATATATGTATGTGGAAGTTGATAAATAATTAGATTATCACTTTAAACTGTTTTATTAAATATATATTTTGAGGAAATATTTTGTATGCTTACACTATTCGTTCTTTTTGTTTCTAAATTCGTGAAACTAATCCAGGTTGGGTCCAAAATTGAAAATTTGATCCTTGCACTTCTGAATTCATTTTTATAAAATTGGGCACACTTGCTTCTCTTTTTCATTTAACTGTTATAAGTAACTAAAATACAAAATGTTTCAAATTACATTCTAAGGTGTTGCATAAAAGGATATATCCTAATTCATTATGATTATCTAAAATATTTGTTTGGAAATTATCTAAGACTTGCTATGAGAGCTATGCTACACATTTCATTGGCACTCTAGGCATATTGCATAATTGTCTATTGTCTTTGATCTTTGTTTTGTACAATTGACACAAAATAGGGCTTTGACCAAAAGAGAATCCCCTCAGCAGGCAAACCCTTAAATAGTGTTTATTAACTCCACCCCACTTTAGACACAAGTCATACACTTTGAGATAAATAGATTATATATATTCAAATCAATGAAGTTCAAATCCACACACCATGTTCAATTCCACGTGTGTAGATATTGGTTACACATTTATAAAAATAAATTGAAGTATAAAACAATCATTTTACATTAAACCTAGAGATAAGTACCATTATTTTATTAGTTTAAATTTTATGCATTTAATTTATATAATATGATTAGTCCTACCTAACTCATATACCTAGATTATTTCTCGATGCACTTGCATTAAACATTTATTTACCCTAAATTATTTGAAAACAACCTTTTATTTTTATTTTTATTTTGGTGAACCAACTTATCTTACACTCCATTGAATTTGTCTTTCAAGTTTAGTCCTTCTACATTAGGATGTTAGATCTAATGAACTCTTGATTGTATATATTTCCTCAAGATCTAATTAGAGTTTAGATCCACCCTTTATTTGCCCTTCATTATTATTCTTTTGACAAGGGATTTGAGCTTCATTTTTTAATATCCTTTTGATGCCTACTCACCCACCCTTATTTTGTGCTTGCTTACTATATTATTCACCACCAATTCTCATAGATCATATATTTGGTTGATATTACATATATTGTTGATTTTGATATGTTATTACATTTTTGTGTCATTCAATCCTTCCTTCCATGATGCTCTTTTGGCTTTTTATGTTATAGATGGGGATGCATTTTCTATGGAGGTGTTTAATTATGTGTGTTTCTCTTTCATATAATTGGATAATGCTCTTCCCTCTCATTTGGACATGTTCATTCATTTATACACATGAGTTTCAATTTGATTCCATATTTTCTTCTAGTAACTAGTGCTAGGGATGTGTATATGTTTTTCTTTCATTTGGTTTTCCTTTGCATGATTTGGGTCTTGATAATGATCTACATGTTGTATGATAGATAATGATGAGGTAGCCCTGCCTTATGGTATAGTACTATAACAATACATCTAGAGATGATATGGTTTGAAGGGGAAACGATGCGTTTTTGGGATCTTCATGCTCCCTGGTTGGAACCTCTAAGGGGTCCTAATGGTTTGGACCTGAGTTACAAGTTGAAAAAAGACATACAACCATGGCAAGAACAACGTTCAGTAGAATATATGACTCATGCTCCTTTAGGTTCTTTAAATTTTGTGGGTAGTGTAGCTACTGAGACTATTGTGGTCAATTATGTCTCGAGCCTCGAAGTTGGTTAGCTTTATCTAATCATAATGATGTGATGTACAGTGATGATTTTTTCTTACATATCATGATAGTATTATTCTTTCACCTTTAAATTTGATTTTGCATTTTATGAGGAGTCTAGAGATAGTAATATGAGTGGCTTATCTCTTTTTAATATATAGTGATGATATGCTTTGTGATGCTAACTGTTTTATATCTCATGTGGATTGTATATATATGCATGATGATTCTTTACTTTGCTATAATTTAAATGATGATTTAACCTATGCATTAGGATGATGGTTCATTCTCATATACATACTAGTGATAGATTCGTTATCTCCTACCATATTTCATAAGGATATTATTCCTATCAATCAAAAGTCATTCCAATTTTTTTATATATAGTTTAATTCATCTTATAGGTTTAACTGTAAATTTATGAATTGATTACTCCTGATAACAATTTGGATTTTATCTATGGCTGATATTTACTTCCCTCCTATGTGGATTATTGCTCGAACTAAAACCTAATGAAATCTAAAGACCCCGCAGCGAGATAAAAGGGGATTTTTTTGGGCAAACAGTCAATTTTTCCAAATGATTAAAGATAAATACGTTCTCTTTCTCTTGTTCATCTATTTCACCCTTTCCTTACGACGTGTTCCAGAAATGAAGTACAGATAACCGTCATATAAGCAATTGTATCAAACATAAACTCAGATGAAGAACAAAATTTTGAATCCAATAAAAATAAAAGCAATTGATGTAGACAAATCAATTATCTAACCAGTACACGGCAGCAGATGAGCCTCTCAGAGCTTTCTGCTCCTCCTACGTAACTAACAAACTTGAGCTTAGATGAACTGCCACTGCCCATCTCTGGTTGTAACAACCCCACGCTAAAATCTTCTGCAACACCCCAAATCTCCCCACCCACTCCCACAATCTCGGAGATTCTTCTGTTAGGTCGGTTCTCTATTATCCCCACGCTTTTCCAGGCGTCAATCTGACCGTCATAGACCATCAATTCATGCTTCCCATCCTTAAAATCCGACCTGTATAGCAAATCATCATTCACAACTGCATGCGGTCTGTGAGGCCACGCAAGCATATTCGACCTCAGTGCACTCCACATGCCAAATTCGGGCAAGAAAACCATGGTTTCACGTGGCACGCCTCCTCTGGCCTGGACAAACAGCTTTCCGGACATGGCTACACCCAGGCAGAAGGATATCCCCATCTCCAGAGAAGCCACCGGAAACCACTTGTTCTCCACGGGGTCAAAGAACTCCGCCTCGGCTGACCGAGGCTGTTTGCCGTCGCCTCCGCCGGCGACGTAGAGCCTGTCGCCAATGACTCCGCTTACGAAATGAGCACGCGGCGAGAGCATGGGCGGGCCGGATAGCCAGGTGTAGGTAACCGGGTCGAAGATACTGACGGTGTCCAGTGGATTTTCTCTCCACCCTCCACAGACAACTATTTTTCCGCCGACGACGGCGATTTCTTGACCTACGGCGTGGCGATGGCGGTTGTCCGGCATGGGGGGCAGCGAAATCCAGGTCTTGGCCTTTATGTCGAATGCCCGGACGGTGTTTGTGTAGCGGTTGTCTCTGGCGAGAACGCAGATCCAGGTGTCGGAAAGGCCGCGTTGTGAGCGGTGGGAATAGAAATCGGGAGCCTGGAGGAGGCGCCGCCACTGCGAGCTCACTCGGGACATGGTCTGATGAGATGTGAGCGGAGCTCTGAGGAGGCACTCGTATGCAATGTCATCTGGGAGGCCTGGTATGACCTGGGAATTCAATTCTTCTTCTTCTTCTTCTTCCTCTTCTTGTGCTGGGCGAGAGGTGCATATGTGATTGAGCATGAGGAGCCATTTGTTCTGGTTCAGATCGACGGGAGTGTGGGGCTGTAGAAGCGCCATAACTGAAGTGCCTTGAGATGGAAAGGAGATGCGAATGGAATGGCAAATGTGGTGTATTGTATATATGTGGGGGGATTCAGAGGAGGGGAGTTTCGTTTTTGGGGCCCAAGTCAATGGTCGATCGTGTACTTGACTTGAATAAGTGTATTGTGTTGGACTGACGGCACGAAAATTTGAAGGCAGATATAGCCTGAACGTGCTGTTGGGAGGCCCCTTCATACACGTAAAGTGGACATGCGTAGCAATTGAGTGGAGGGAATAGCAGTCAAACGGGGAGGAAATAAACAAGCATGTAAGAAATGGTCGACATATGAGTACAGTTGGTTAATTGCAAAGGCTTGGGTACACCGCAAGGAAGGTTCCTTGTCCGGTGGGGCGGCCCACGCCAATGCACACGTCAAACTGAAATAAGCAGGACGAGATGATTTTGCTTTAAATGTTTCTAAAATGGAGATTTATACATCAAAGTTTTTTATTGTAATATTATATATAAAGAGTTTATTATGTGGGAAGGTGTTAACTATAAGAAATGTAAGGAGTGGATTGTAATGGTCAGTCTGTAATAAAATATATTAGAGGGTCTATAGAAGTAGTAGTTTTTTTTTTTTAATGAGTTAATTTGGTTAGAAGAGGTCATTTTAAATTGTCAATTGTTTTAGAGGAGGGTTATTTGAAAATATTTTTTAAGGGCATATATATTACATATACTCTCTGGTTATTTACTAAAAATAATTGTAGACTACTTTATATTGATTATAAATTATATAGTGATTAACAAATGGGCATTGTATTATGTAATTCATGCCTATAGAGCTTCTACTGCATCGTTGTTATAACTAGACTCAAAGCTATTGGGAATGAGAGCAAATGACTAGTCCATTAATTGTCTTGTAGAGATGCTCGTTATAGCTTTTGGAACTTTACCCCCATTTGTCCTTATTTTTACAAGCCACGTCTTTTTGAACCATAGTCAAAACGATAAAAGGGGCCCCAAGGACCATTGCATGGCTTGAGAATGTTAGGCCACAAGCCATTTTCATTTGAAAATCCCAAACCTAGAATTGTAACATCCAAAACATATTTTCATCCCTCACACCATATTAGTTTTATCAAAGACTCCGCCAATAACCCAAATAATATCTTTCAATTCTTCCAAATCTACAAGAACTACAAAAAGCATGGACATGATGTCAATATTAACCCTATAATAGTGGGGTGTAGATAAAAAAAATATCTCCCAATACCCTTAGTTGCACCAGCAAAGTTAAGTTTGTGCCAGTTCTCATTAGGTGGCTTCCACTATTATGTCTCTTCTTGCACTCTCCACTAGATTAACCCCAATTTTTTTATATATGGGGGTAATCACTAGTTCTAACTTTGCTTTTTGGACTTCACTTTCCTAAGAAGTAAATGTGCTCTTTTTAAGTGATTGATTCTTGGTGGCATTATTCACCACTTCCACAACTTTGGAGAGGAAGGCCTTAATAAGAATTTATTTGTTTTAGAATGTTCTTTTGTTCCTTGCTTTCCACAATTTCTAGATCACATCCAAGGGACAAACAAGCCAAATGTTGGAGAATATATCCTTCTTATAAATGATTGACCGAGCCACAAGAAAGGAACATGTGTCTTATGGGAAGTAGCTCAACCAAATGAGTTTATTTGTAACTTCTAGAAACTATTTGTATATTCATAACTTAAAAGTAGACGATCCATCATTTCCTCATTATTTTTGCATAATAACATCTAGATGGGCCATAGAAGCCAAGTTTCTTTAATCTATTCCTAGTCAATGTTCTCTTATATAAAGCAACCCAGGTGAAAACACCAACCTTTGGGAGCACTATTTCTTCCAACATGAATGGGAGGGCCATTCCACCATCACTGGGGTTGCCTCCTCAATTTGATAACCAGTTTGAACCTTATAAATCCCAAACTTTCCCCACACCATGACTAATGATGTCTTCCTCCTTAAACAAAAAGAATTTCCTACTAGACAACACTAACCTAAGACACTCTTTAGATAAGAATCCAAAAAATTCAAATCCTAAAAAGATTTCCAAATTGAAACTTGTATCAGGCATCCTTCTTAGAAAAAGACAAATAATCTCTAACCCTTCATTGACCAATGTTTCCTTAGCTTCTAAGAGGTTTGGGAGATCCAACAAAGTAGGATAGTCATTTTGAGAGTTCTCCCAAACTAAGACATGTCTCCCATCTTTCACTTCCCTAGTAAGATGCTTAACAATCAAATATCTACAAGATATTAAGAAATTCCAAACAACAGAGCCACTTGGGGGGTTGGTAATAGTGAGAATTCTCTTTGGATCAATATGTACAAATACCTATTGTATAATATTTTAACCCATTTTAGTTGAGAATTTGTGAAGATGTTCCAAACAAATTTTGCTCCCAAATTTGTATTGAGGATATCACCAGTTTCTTTTTTGTTACAAATGCTCTCCCATGTAATCAACAATAATTTGTTTCCATCATAGTTTCCTTTCGAGAAAAATTTCCTCAATTATTGGTTAAATTTTTTATTAGTTTTCTTTGGCATACTAGGATGTGAAAGATTGTAGATGAGAATATTTGATATGACTACCTTTAACGTTAAAATCATGCATGCCACTGAGGGCTATTTTCTATTCTAGAAAGAAATCTTGTCACAACACTTCAATATGAGAGGCTCCCATAGAAGAGATTTTGTTGCCCTAAAGAATACTGAGAGGCCAAGATGTACTTTCTTGGAAGAGAGCTAGAAATTGCATCCTAAGAGTTGTGCAAGCTCCTTTTATTTTCACAAATCTATGTTAAAGAAGAAAATTCTAGATTTTCTCCACTTCACTTGTTATCCCAATGCTTGATAATAATAATTAAAAGTTTTCTTCATGACTCTAGCCTCTCTTTTACTCTCCACCTCAAACAAAAGGTTGTCATCTGCAAATTGTTGATGAGTGAATGGGTTTATAGGGCTAGGGGTAATTTTGATGCCATTTCATTTTCCCATAATGACTTATTTCTAGATGCATCTTTCAAAGGCATCCAACATGATTATGAATAGGTATGAGGACATTGTATCACCTTGTTTTAGGCCCTTGGAAGAATAGAAGAGGCCCTCAAAGCTACCATTGATTATAATTGAGAATATAAAAGAAGATATGTAGCTTTGGATCCATCTTATCTATTCCTTGTTGAACCCAATTTTTTCCACTACGTTGAGAAGGAATTGCTTGTTCACTAGATTATAAGATTTTTTTATATCAAGTTTAGCAATCATTCTCTCCACTTTTCTCATTCAAATTGAATGAATGGATTCATGAGCAATGATGATCCCATTAGAGATTGACTTTCCCAAGGTGAAGTTGCTTTGCTCCTCGACAATGATGTTTGAGAGCAACACCTTGATTTTGTTTTCCATTGCATTGGAAATGTATTATAAACTACATTACATAAGGTTATTTGGTTGAAGTCATCCATGAAATCCACAACCTTATTCTTTGAAATTAGTACAATGAATGTATTAGTTATGTATTTTAGCATAGTTCCCTTTCTTCTAGACTCCTCAGCTGCAACCACTAAGTAATTGCCAATAATATTCCAAAAGTGTTGATAAAAACTAGAGGGGAAACCATCTAGGCTAGTAGCCTTATCATGGTTATTTGAAAGGTGGCTAGTTTTATCTCTTCTTTTGTGAATGGTTGATTCAAGAAGACATTTTGAATTAGATGTATCAAACAAGAGATATTTCTTAGTAAGGATTCTTTAGGGGAAACATTTGGAGGATCAAACTCATTCATAAATTCCTTGAAATACTCTACTACAACTTCACAAATATCCTCAACACTTTCAATCATGATCGCATTTATATTTTTTATTTGAATTATTCTATTGTGGCACCTCTTTATCTTAGTTGAGTTGTGGAAGAATTTGTAATTTCAATCCCCATATTTCAACCAGAATTCTCTAGAATTATATCATCAAAATATCCTCTCCTTGGCCAAAATTTTAAAGTATTTCCCTTTTAGGGATTTTTTAGGAACAATTTATGATTTGTTCTAGGCTTGATCACAATTTCATTTAGGGAAAAAAATCCTCTTCCACTAACACTTTTTCTTTAAAAATATTTTTGAAGTGGTTTTTATTCCAATGTTTTAATTGTTCTTTAAGTATCCCAATTTCTTAAAAAAATGAAAGAGTTTGGAATCTCTTGCTTTTGGAGATATGGACCACTATTCAAATATCTTTTTGGATAAATCTTGATCCCATAACCCAATATTTTCAAACTTAAAGGGACATTTTGGAGGAGATTAGTCAGAAAAAAAAAACTTGAAGAACAATGGAAAGTAATAGGAGCTTTTAATAGGGAGGATTTGACATTTCTAAAGGAAAGGAAAGGGCACCTAATTTCCACCTAATAAGAAGAAAATCCAACCTTTCCACAATATTTGTGAATCCTAGTCTTTTGTTAGTCCATGTGAAGCTCGAGATTTTTAGTACAATATCATGGAGATGATTGCTTTCCAAAAATTGTTGAAAAATCCCATTAAGTTTATATAATTTTGGAGAAACCCCCCTTTTTAAGTGTTGTTCAAGGTAGTATTGAATTCCCCACTCAAAATTATAATTTCATTATTCATTGATTATATATAAGGTTAAAAAACTACTCCAAAACCTCTTTCTTTTGTTGAAGACACATGAGACCATGTACACCAATCAAAATGAAATTGAGGTTCATGGTTGGGTTTCTAATTCCACATACCTTCCAAAAGTAATTATCTTGAACATAGTCTACAATTAAGAGCTTGGGATTCCAAATAATTCCCAAACCCTCCCTTTGGCATCCACAATTAAACCCTTTAAAGACCTCCATTTTTCCACTAGTGCCTATAACTCTGCATCTTCCTTCTTTGTTTCCGAAATAATGGTTATATTGGGCTTCGACATAACTAATAGATGCTTCAAGAGGTGCATTTTATTAGGGGCATTGATTCCCCTATCATTCCACATTATGACCCTCATGGCTTGAAGGGAAGGGGGGGTCCCTTTGTTGATCTCAACTTAATTTGACCCTTTTCCCTTGTTGGCAAGAAAAGTGGGATCACAAATTGGAGTTTTGAGCCTAGGAGTTTTGAGTGTTGTATGTATACCGTAGTGACTATACTAGGACAATGATTAGAGGGTCCACAACATATAATACTAACATGCAAAACCTTAATAGATATTAAGAATTCATCATACAAAATTTAAACATCCATAAGGATCACAATCATAAATTTCCTTTATATATATATATATATCTTAGTGCATTTAATACTAGAAACAATGTCTTATATTCTTATTATATTTCTTTCTTTCTTTATGCTTACAACTTAAATTTTGCATCATCATAGTTTCTTATACATATAAGTACAATGGTGACACATCCCTTACAAAATACGTATTTTCCTACTTGGCCTAGTTGGCCTAATTCTCCGCATTCCTTTTGCGACCAATTGTTATAGATTATGAGTGCTACTATGTATCTACTTTGTCATCTACGAACATCCCCATCCTTAAAACTATTTCTTGTCCTCAAGACATGAGAATCAATCAATTTGTAGGCATTATATTTTGTAGATCTCTTTAAGTTGCATAAATATGGTGTCCTAATGGTTCTTAGCTTGTTGCAACACTTGTATTTGAGTATTAATTTGAGTGAGGATTTTTTATACCTCTAGTATGATGGTTGAGATATGATTTTTTTAGGCTATGTTCTTTTTATCATGGAATAATCCAATAATATGAGAAATTCTTAAGCTAACCACTTCTCATAGCTATTTGATTTGTACTTTAATTACCTCTCTGGTCATGTAGTTGTTGTAACTAAGTGTGCAATGATTCTAACTGTGCTCTTTTTGTCTCATCCATGTATTGCATTGCATCATAAGTATTGGCCACTTATAATAGGTGTCTTTGTTTGATCCATTTGAATTTTCAATACTTTATTCAATCTAGGTCACTGTAGACACAATTGATATAGTGTATTGATGTCACTGGTCATGTTTTGTACTATGTTGATGTGGGACTCCAATTATGTATGAGATGCCACACATTTCTTTCTTTCATCATTCATCCTGCACTTTGTTACCTTTATTAGGATTGTGGCACAGAGTGTGGAGGCCCGATTATCCATCTTTGTTATTGTTGCTAAATATTCACCCTCAGGCTCAATCAGGAAAGGCATCTATGTTGTAGGTGTTCATAAGGGCCAAATGGGATTTCTCCATTGGGGATTATTTCATGCATCTTGTTGGAGCTATAAAAATCTAATTTTTTTTTACATATGTTTTCATTCATAATTTTCCAAATAAGTTCCCTCTTGAACACTTTCTGCCCATATTTTTACTATGCTGCATCATATGTTCCCTTGGGTCTTGCATTTTCTATTTTCTGGTTCCTATCGGCGTAGGTTTGTGACTGTTTCCCTGACTCATGTTACTTTTTCTGCTTGCATGAGTCTGTGTTGCCTATCGGCAAGACTCACCCGATGTCACGGTGATCGTAGGTCTTCTGCATTCTTCATTCGGTAGGAAGGTTCTATTGTTTTGGTGATCGTGGAGGCTTCTATTGGCATATGTCTTAGTTGTCGGGGTTGCATCTTACCGATCTCAACATGTCTCCCCGACTATGTATATGGTGGTTCGTCGGCGGAGCTAAGCGATATCGGCATTATGTCTCAGCGAGGTTTTCTTGTCTCACCAACTGGAGAAACAGAGTACATCGTATCAGCATGAGTTGCGGCGTCGGTATATGGTCATAGCGAGTTCTCTTGGTCTTACCGATAGTGTACAAAATGGTTTTCTTTCGGCATGAGTTCACTTTTGTCTCATCAATCGGTGGCGGAAGGATGTGCTCATCAGTGTAGGTTGGGGCGATCGCCGTAAGGTCTCGGCGAGTGACCTTCGGTCTCGCCAATGGAAAATAATGAAGGATCCTTGTCAACGTAACAATTGCCTTGTCTCGACGACTCAGAATGCATTGAGACCTTTCGGTGTAGCAAATGCAGTCTATGTGAGGTCTCCCCGACGGATGGAAGGTACAGTGACACACTTGGGACAGGTAGACTCATCGGTGGGAGACACATTATGTCTCAGCGACCCGAGAGTGGTTGAGGTATTTTTGAATAACAGGGTGCGTTCTATATGATGTCTTGCCGATAGTGGAATGTCACAGTGATGGAAAATGGATGGAATCATTGGCAAGATAAAGCACGTGTCACAGCGACTTAGAATGCATTAAAGCTTTCGGTATAACTCTGCAGTCTATGTGAGGTCTTGCCGATGTCACAAGGTCATCGCGACTGTGAATAAAACAAAGAATGCAGGGCTCGATAGACCAAAATGCATCGGGGTGACATCGGCAGACTCTTGCCAATATGGTTTGTAATATCAAGGTCAAGGAGACTTTGGGGGAGGCCCCACCAAAGCATGAAAGGGCTCGCCAACAGTTGAAGATATCGCCCTAAGGTCCTGCCGATACCGGGAAGTCTTGGCGACATGGAAAGTGTTATCGGCAAAGGTCTCACCGACAGTGGAGCTTCTAAATGAAAGGGGTTTCAGCCAAAGGTCTCGGCGAAATATTTTGCCGAGATGAAGAGGTTATGCCGACACCAAGGGAAAGCAAACGCATCACCGGGCAGGATGGAGGCTATCGCCATAAGGTCTGGCCGACAGGAAAAATCTCCCCAACGCAAAAGAGAAAGGGCCCTCGGCACAACTAAGGTCATTCGCTGAGATTTCTCGGCGACTATAAGAGGTCTACCCAAAACGAGGGGGGCCTTTGGCATAACATTTGGAGTTCGGGAGGACCTCTTTCTGATCGGCGGGAGTCTCAACGAAAAAAAAGAAGAGCTTGGACAGAATGAGGGTGGGGTCGGCAGGATGTCTTGCCGACCAAGCAAGCTCTCTCTGAACTCAAAGTGAACTTTCGACAAAGCAGGGAGACTTCGATATAGAGTCTCGACGAATGGAGTACATCTCAGCAACAAAAGCAGATGTCGATATGATAAAAGACGCTCGGTATGAGGTCTTGCCGATCCGGTAAGGTCTCACCGAAGGCCGAAGGAGCTCGAGCCCGAAGGAGAAAAGCAAGCTCGGGGTAAATGAAATGAGCTCACCATAAGCTCTCAGCGATAGCTCCATGTTATGCCGATAGCTTCAGGAGGGCATAATCGCATCGGTGAGACACTTCCAGTGTCTCACCGAGATGCGATTCTGATCAAAGGAGTTTTGACCAACTAAAGAGGCTGCGTGGAATTTACTCAACCAATCAGAGAGATCTGAAGGTAAACCGTGACAGTCTAAAGAATGTCAACAAGATAACAAGCGATGTGTATCTGTTGCAAGCTCAGGGCATTCAAGATGCAGCCGAAGTAGCTAACAGGACACGATGGATCAATGAATGCGGTAGCTACGAAATATCAGAAGGTTTCTATGAGGGTATCTCTTCACCGACACACACAGTGGGGAGACGCAGGCTTCAACATTAATTTCAATCAAAAGATATGAGGATTGATCTTTCTGGGCTTGATATTTTGTAAGCCCTAGGGGGTTGTCACAATCTGTATATAAGGCATTTTTTGCCTTTTTGTAAATAGGAGGAATTATGCATTCAAGAGAGTTAGTGATTTTTTCATCAATCCTTTCTCAATTAATGTATGTTTCTGTAACTCAGTTGGAATCCTTAATACAACGCAAAGTTTACTGTGGAAGCTAGTGTTCATGTTTGTACTATTCTCATCTCTATATCTTTCTTTGGATTATTCAAGTCTTTAACTATGTTTTTATAATTCTGCATTTATGTCTTAAGGCTGTGAAATTGATCTTTCCTTCCCAAGATGTGTATGTAGGCCAAACCTATTAGGACTAAAGCATTAAATCTAAAAGAAGTTGTTCTGAGTGTGTGAAGCAATAGAATTTAAACTTTCAAGTGTATGTTCTCCCTATGTTCATTTTGTGATTTCTCATTAATACGGTCTATCACCAAAAGTTTAGTTCCATTTTCATGAACTTCCCTTCTCCCTTTTCCTTCAAAGAATCAGTAGTTTAGGTGGTACCCAGAGGAAGCCGGCCTTCTCCGAAGGTTCACTCCAATCTTAGGTGACCCACAGCCTTGGAGTGATCCAATGTTTCACTAGAAAGCTCAGTTTTACAACTTTGCATAGGGTGCATTCTAGGTGACAACAGTTTCTGGCACGCCCAGTGGGACCGAAATTAGATTGAACTGCTGGTTTAGTATGAAACCAGTGAATTTTAGACCTTATAGAGGTCCTTTGACATACTTGGCGACTCCATAAGGAAGAATAACCCTAGAAATCATTTCCTTCTATAGTTTATGAGAAAAGTTCAGACAAGAGGCAGCTCAGGTCCCTTCGAATATTTGCAGTTGTCGCCACCAAGAAGAAAAGGCAAAGCAATAGAAAAGAGAGGAACAACAGTTATCTATTCTAGAAGAACTCAGTCCACTCCTCTATCTGTAGGGTCTCATCTTGCTCCACCTACAAATCTACTTCTGATACCTCCAATGGCCACTCCAAGGAATCAACCCTTCGTTGCTTTCAATAGAGGGAGTCCCTTGAATCTGGCACAATACAATGATATCCCAATGGTAGCCTTGAAGAGTTTGCCAACTTTCACGGAAGAAGATCAAACTACTCCAATTGAACACATGCGAGATGTGGCTTCAGGGTGAAGCCACAATAGTGGTTTACAATTGAAGTGAGGAATGAAAACTCACAAAAACCGAATGCATGGCAAAAAACTTGATTTTAGGGGTTCGTACGAACCTATTGGTTTGACCGAACCAATTAGGGGTTTGGTAGAACCTAGGTTCGACCGAACCCTCTTAATACTTTCCTGCCAAAAAATCCATCAAAACCCCTTATAGAAGGGGGGTTCGAATGAACCCTGGTTTGAGTGAACCCCTAGTGGTTCACTCGAACCCCTAGTGGTTTGCTCGAACCCCCTTTATTCCTCATCCCCCCTGAGATAGAAAAAAACTTAAATTTTGGCACTTTGGAGCTCGGTTTGAGGATGAAAATGGAGGAATATTCACAAACCCAACTGGAATCAGGTAGTACTCAGAACAATCTATCCAACGAATATAATTTTAATATGTTTTGGTTTTATTATGTATTTGATATTTTAGTTTTATTAAACATAGGTTTTTCATCGAAAATGAAGGTCTCTGTTCTGCACATGTGGAAAAATAGCAGATTATAAAAAAAAAATTAAAAAATATGAGTGCACCAGATATTGAAGTCCTTGATCCAATAGAAAAAAAATTGAATTTTGATATATACAAAAAAAGTTTATGCTATCGCTCTATGTTGAATTGTAATTGGTTTGACTTTGAAACTTTATTAAAGAGAAAATATTCAATAAAAACTATCTAACCAAGTGGAAGCACTAGATATCAAAGTTAAAAATCTAAATTCGAAAGAATTATAATTTTAACCTTCATGAAAAAAAAGTTATACGTTATACGGTGTGCGTCACTTTTTAAAAATGCTATTTTTTGAAAAAAACCAATTTTTGTGGGAGATGGAAAAAGAAGTGGAATCTGATTCCAAAAAATTTGAAAAATATATTTTTAGAATCTGCAGACAAAATGTGACGAGACTCTAGTTTGCATCATCTTCAAATTCTTCACGTTTTAGTTGCTATAGGTGCCCGAATGTGAAGATTTAGTTTAAAAAAATAATTTCAGTGTCTAGTTTGGCCAAAAATTGTAAACCACTATTGTGGGATCACCCTTCGCTATGTGGAGTCCATCACATAACCCAAGAGGACGTAGCGGTGAGATTATTAGCTACTTCATTGAAAGGAAGAGTTGTGCAATGGTATAGGAGCCTACTAGTCAGTTCAATTGCGACATGGGATGAATTTGGAGACAAGTTGCATAAGCAATTTCAAGACAGGTCTGACAACTTGTCTCTATTGGAGCAATTGACCACAATAAAGAGGGCTCCACAAGAGCAGATGAATGAATTCAACTTCAGATTTCAAAGAACTTGGGATAGAATCCCTACAACAGTGAGGCCACCTCCAGAATACGCATTTTTATATTTCTTAAGAGCTCTTAACAGCAACATAGCCGTTATGATACAGTCAATGGAAGGGGTCTCTCTACCAGATGCCTTCAAAATAGCTATTAGAGCTAAAAATAGCTTGATACAAGCACAAAAACTCGCTCCTAGGCCACTAATGCCAATATTTCTAGAAATTCATGCAAACATTCCTTTGCAAATACCTCCCTTCACACCTCTACCAGTTGTACCAATGCTGCTAGTTGTTGTACCAGCCGTTGATAAACAAGAGAGTGCTACTTCAGGCTCATCACAGGAGCTACAAGAGATCAAAAGTCTTTTACAGACTTTTGGCAACAAGTTGGTGAACTTGGAAAAACAACAGACCTATTTTAGGCCTTATTAATAGCAGAATTAGGCCTCAAGCCAACCTTTTCAAGGTCAACAACAGCAATTCCAGGGGAATAGACAGCAGTATCAAGGAAACTATCAAGGCACAAGACAAAATGTGAACACAAGGCCTTTTCAGGCCTATAATCTAGCTCCGATTAGTGTTGTCAAAGAGCTCGTCGCTATTCAAAACAATCTGGTTGTTGATTATGAATGGTGTTATCCATGTAATTAGCCACATAATCAAGCTACATGCTCTAATGGTGTCATCAATCAAGCTCTGATGGTGCAAAATGTTGTAGGCACACACGATTTTCCTAAGGAGGGTTATCTACAACAATAGGATCAGCCTGGAGATGATTCAACCCTCCTGAATTGGCAAAGAGAAGAATTTTGTGGAGTAAACCAGAATGACACATCTGTTGCTGCTAATACTAGAGCCAAGAAGAGGGCTTTCGAGGTTGAACAAGCAGCGAAAAAGGATAAAGGAGCTGTTGATTCGTCAAATCAGCAAGTGCCACACACTTTGTAGCGAGGTCTCGACACTAGTAAGGAGCAATCTTTGCATGCTACATCCTCAAGTCAAGTGCAACCTGATCATGTTGTTGCAAAGATGCAGCCAAAGGTAAACATATATGCACCTTTCAACATTGTTGAAAGTATGAAAAAAATGAATGTTTCAATTTCGATGTGGGATTCTTTAGCAATCCCTGGTCAGATCAATTTGTTACAGTGAGCCTTATCAAGTCTAGTTAGTTTGAATCCTCCAAATAAAGTCTCTTTAGGCCAAACAAAGTCAGTCTTAACCAATGCACCTTTGGATAGTACCCCACAAAAAAGTGATGATGTCAAGCCCCCTCCTTTCTCTGTTTCCTTAATAGTGGGGAATAAATTAGTGCACAATTGCATGGTTGATAGCGGGGCTAGCAGTTCAGTAATGCCAAAAAAGATTGCAGACCAGCTAGGTTTGCAATACCAGCCATTAGAAAAGGGAGTACTTCAATTGGATGGAACAGCAGTAAACACTATAGGTGTTATTAAAAATTTGAATCTCACACTACATGCCTGTCCCAACTTTTCAATCCTGCAGGATGTGTTTGTCATAGATTTGCCACCATTTTTCGCTTTATGCCTATCTAGAGACTTCATAGCTAAAATTGGAGGGTATTTGTCTTCAGATTGGTCCCATATGCTTTTTAGGACCAGATATGGTACTAAGGTAACCATAACTTCTGAGTCCCTTGCCAAGGATCACATCGAACCCTACGTGCCATCTACTATAAATGTTAACTCTATTGTTTCAGAGAATGCTGAACTTGCTACAGCACAAGAGTTACAAGCTGAGAGTGTACTTGAAGTGATCCTAAATGAATGGGTAGTTGAGAACATGGTTGATAATCCAAATGAGCTTATTCAGAATGATGGCCTGGGCAATTATATATTGCATGAAGCTAGGACATAAATGCCAAATTTTGAAAAGAGTGCAGAAGGTCATTTCGAGCAACAAAATGAATTATGGGAAATGTATTTTGATGGTTCAAGAGGCAAAAATGGCGCTGGAGGAGGTGCAATGCTGGTATCTCCACAAGGTGATAAGTACTATGCTGCTTTTCATTTTGCTTTTGCATGCTCCAACAACACTGCTGAATATGAGGGTCTGGTTCAAGGTCTCGAGTGGGCAAGAAAGAGAGGAATAATCCACTTGAAAGTGCATGGAGACAGCGAATTAGTTGTTAATCAAGTAAGGGGCCTGAATGTGGCTAAAAATGACACACTGAAGTCTTATAGAAATAGAGTGTGGAACATGCTTGAGGAATTTGATGCCTTTAATTTAGTGTCTATCCCAAGAAATTAGAACAAACATGCTGATAGGCTTGCAGCCATTGGAGCACAATTTGATATTCCAAGTGATGTTAGAAAAGAGAAGGTGCAGCAGTATGTGAAGGTTGTAGTAAGACCATCAATTTTTGACAACAACATTCACTGGCAAGTCTTTGACAGTGATGAACAGATCCTTTCTTTCCTACTCAAAGAAGATTAGTTCTCCATGGTGAATCAAGCAAAACTCAAGCAGCAGTATAGTGATCAAGTCATACAACTAAAGACAAATAAATTACCCAAAGGCCTTGTTACCTTAGAGTTGATTTTCAGTACTGATGATCAGCTTAAAAAGGGTAAAGTCGGTTTGTAGATCAAACAAGAGCACTATGAAGAGCTGGAGATTTTCAAGGGTAAGCTCCTTAAGAAAGGAAAAATTTGTTCACCTGAAGATAAACAAGCTTTTGTTACTTTATGTCAAGAATTTTATGATGTCTTTGCTTGGGAATATTTGGATTTGAAAGGGTTTGATCCCCACATTGCTCAGCACACAATTGAGTTAGAGCCGGATGCTAAGCTAGTAAGGCAGAAACAAAGGCCCTTGAATCCTAAACTTGAGCCCCTAATGATTAAGGAGCCGACTAAACTAGTTGAGGGGGGTATTGTCTTCCCTATCAAGCACACTTCATGGGTTTCTAATCTTGTACCAGTTAGAAAGAAAAGTGGTGAGATACGGCTCTGTGTAGACTTTAGGGATCTTAACCGATCCTCTCTAAAAGACCACTACCCACTGCCCTCCATGGAACAAATCTTACAAGAAGTTGCTGGCTCTGAAAGATTTTCCTTATTGGATGGTTTTTTGGGCTATAATCAAGTACTGGTTAAAGAGGAAGACCAATTTAAAACCGCTTTCACAACTAAGTGGGGCACCATGGCATACAAAAGGATGCCTTTTGGTTTATCCAATGCTAGTACCATGTTTCAGAGGGCTATGGACATGGCATTTCAAAGCTTGATCAACAAGATTATACTGATTTATTTGGATGACATTACAGTTTATTCCAAGAATGTTGATAAACATTTGTTACATCTTAGGCAAGTGTTTGAAAAATGCAGAGAGTTTGGTATCTCCCTCAATCCAAAGAAGAGTATCTTTGCTGTCCACGAAGGGAAATTATTAGGACACATAGTGTCAAAGCAAGGAATCACTATTGACCCTGAAAGAGTCAGAGCCATACTTGAGTTGTTGCTGCCTAATCACAAGAAGGGTCTAAAGAGCTTTCTGGGATAGATCAACTTTCTGAGAAGGTTCATCCCAAATGTGGCGAACCTGCTACAACCTTTAACAACCATGTTAAAGAAGAATGCAGTCTTCAGTTGGACAAAGGAGGCAAAGCACAGTTTTGGAGAAATCAAGGAGGCATTAGCATCTGCTCCAACATTGGTAAACCCAGACTTCTCTAAAGACTTCTTTTTATATGCTTTTGGTAGTAGTGGTTCAATCTCTGCTATGTTGGTTCAGAAGAATAGTGACAATTTGGAACAACCCATAGCCTTCTTTAGCAAAATAATTGTTGATTACGAAGAAAGGTATACATTTGTTGAAAAGCACGTTCTCTTTGTGATTAGAAGTCTGAAGAAATTTAAACCTTTGCTTTCAAACAATAAGGTTCATATTCTAGTTGCACACTCAAGTGTGAAGGAATTTCTATTGAATAAGGATTTGAATGAAAAAAGAGCAGGGTGGATCACTAAGGTCATGGAGTACAATGTAGATATTAAGATCACCAAGCTAGTTAGAGGTAAAGGTCTTTGTGAACAGCTTGCTTCAGGGTCGAGTAGTGAAAGTGAACTAGAAAAGGATGATGTGCTTTCCAATACAAATGAGCCTTAGAATGCTCAAGATGATGTGCCCATGGGGATAACTAATTGGGTTCAAGATATGACCCAATTTCTACAAACTGGTCAATGCCCATTAGGTCTGAACAGAGCCAAAAGAAGATACTTTAGACTACAGTCCATACCATATGTGCTGATGGGCAATGTTCTTTTTAAAAAAGATCTTAATGGTGTCCTGTTAAGATGCATTCATAGTGATCAAATTGAAAAAGTGCTTCATGAGTTTCATGATGGAGCTGCAGGAGGTCACTTTGCTCCCAAAACTACTGCCTGGAAGGTCATGAGAGTTGGTTACTACTGGCCCAGGTTGTTCAAGGATGCGTATGCTTGGTCAAGAAAGTGCATCAAATGTGCTCTGTTTTCAGGAAAGGAGAGGTTGCCTGCTATGCCCCTGCATCCAATTCAAGTAGAGCAGCCCGTCATGAGATGGGGCATTGATTTTATTGGACCAATAAATCCACCTTCCAGTGCTAGTCACAAATGGGTACTTATAGCCACTAACTATTTTACAAGGTGGACAGAAGCGGTTGCATTGAAGGAAGCAAAAGAATCTTCAGTTTTGAACTTCTATGAAGATATAGTCACCAGATTTGGAGTTCCTAACTCCATCATATCTGATAATGCTCTGGCATTCACGGGTCTAAGAGTAACTGATTGGGAAGTTAAACATGGCATACATTTGAACACATCCTCAAATTATTACCCTCAGGGTAATGGTTTAGCTGAGAGTACCAATAAGAATCTCATCAGGATTATCAAGAGAACAATGGAGGATAATCAAAAAGCCTGGCACATCAAACTAAAGTATGCACTGTGGGCAGACAGGGTGACTCCTAAGAGGTCTATTACTAACTCACCATACATGTTAGTCTATGGCAGAGAGACAAGATTACCTTTGTCTATAGAGCTTCCAGCTCTCGATATTGTTCACCAGTTGGAGATGTTTGAGGAGCAGGACCCCATGTCTGTGAGGTATGCAGAGCTCATGGAACTCAGAGAATCAAGGGACAGAGCAATGAAAGCTTTGGAGTATCATTAGCTCCAAATGAAAAGAACTTTTGACAAGAAGGCTACAGAAAAGGTTTTCAAGGTAGGAGACCTCGTGCTCAAATGGGACATTCTGAAAAGCAGGCCAGGCCATCACACCAAGTTTGACAACATGTGGATGGGCCCATTCCTTGTTAGAGATTGTAAGGATCACAATGCTTATCAGCTGGCTACAACTGATGGGGAAGTGCTTCCTATCCCATTCAATGGGATACACCTTAAGCCCTGCTTTCAAATCTGATGGGGTTCCCCTTTTGTACATATTTAGTTAGGCTTTTACGTTTTCAATAAGTCCTTTTGCATTATAGCTCATTTGTTTTATGTTTTTCTCCCTTCCCTAAGTGCTTTTTAGCACAATAGTTGTTTTTGTTTCAGTTCTCCTTGTATCGTTTTGACAACTTGTGTCCTGTGGATCTCAAGGGAGTTGCGGCCATGTGCAAAACTAACATTTTATTTGTTTTCAATTTCTCCTGACGACTCCATGCCCAATGGATAAACCCAGTCACTGGTTCTCATGTTTAGCAGGCAAACATCCAACAAAGGTCACTAGAAATGTTGCCAAATTTTCACCCTCAGGCTCAATCAGGCAAGGCATCTATGTTGCAGGTGTTCATAAGGGCCAAATGGGATTTCTCCATTGGGGATTATTTCATGCATCTTGTTGGAGCTGTAAAAATCTGATGTTTTTTTTACATATTTTTTCATTCATAATTTTCCAAATAAGTGCCCTCTTGAACACTTTTTGCCCATATTTTTACTATGTTTGGTGCAGGAGCACCCAATAGACACATTTTCAAAATTAAAGATCAAGGAAGACATTAGGAAATAGGGGGTATTTGGGTCATTTAATGATTTAATAAGGAATTTGAGCCCATTAATGATGTAATTAGGGGTCTATGATGTTATTTAGTTAAAAAAATGAAAAAGGTTGCATAAAAATGTACTTATTGTCAACAAATTGTTAAAAGTGCAAAACTAGGCAATTAGGGGTCTAATTGGTAAAAAGTTGGTTTCCAATGTCCAACTAATTAAAATTCCAGTTGGAGGATGTTTTTAAGGGTGGTTAGATGTTAAATAAGCCTCTCATGGTTGAGGCATGGTTGTTGAATCATTTTTTTGAAGTTATAATGAAAAAAAGGCTGCTTTCTAAAAAAAATTGTGTGTAAATTTGCTGCTAAAACATGTGGTACGACTTTTGTACGACCTATACGGGCTCAACCATGTTATGGTTGGAAAGAGGAGAGTGTCAGATTTCATTTGAAAGTGGTTTGGTGAATTTTCTTTGAGTTTAGAGGGTTTTATTGACATTTTACTAAAAATGCCCTATTTTGGTGTAAATTGGTGGTTTGAGAGTAATAAAATGAGTTTTTAGGGCATTCCACCTACTGTAGTAATTGTAACTCGGTGGAATGACCCCATTTGTTGTAAAATAGGTTTCCAAATTATTTTTAGGTCATAGGAAGTGTGTTTGTGGGTTTTGGGTGTTGCCCTAGGTTGAATTTGGGTGATTTTCCTTGTGAAAGTAAGGAACTAAAGGATGGTTTATGAGTTTTTCAGAAGAAATAATATATTAAATGAATTTTGAAGCTTGTGCAGGCATAATTATGAGTGTTTGAATAGGTGGCAGGGGCTAGAAAGGTCTGGAGGTATGATTTACAATAAACCCTCCTTTTGAAGGCCTAGAACCAAGGGTTTTTGGTTTTGCTATGTTGGAAAAGTGATTTCTAGAAACTAGTGGTGGATTTAGTAGTTTTTGGGCATTTTAATTGGTTCCCCAAGGTTTCATAAGGTTTGGTGGAGTTTAAAAGGTACTTTGTTTGTAAAAGTGGGTTAATTCTACTAGCCCTTGGATACGGTGTCTTACTGTTTTTCTATGTTTTGAAAAATGAATCTTACTTGTAAACTTGGAAATGTCTTTTTGATGGAATATGGATGCTATATGGATGATCAATGGGTGTTCTTACAGTTTTCTTTGAGGAATTGGTCTTTCAATTGCTCAGTTGTGAATTGGAAAGCCATAGAGCTGACCCTATGGAAGTTGTGCTAGTTATTTGATTTTGAGTTGGTGTTTGGTTTCCAAAGCTTGGTTGAATGTTCCTCCATCCTGCTCTGCATCAATGTTGCATCATATGTTCCCTTGGGTCTTGCATTTTCTATTTTCTGGTTCCTATCAACGTAGGTCCGTGACTGTTTCCCTGACTCATGTTATGTTTTCTATTTGCATGAGTCTGTGTTGCCTATCGGCAAGACTCACCCGATGTCATGGCAATCACAAGTCTTTTGCATTCTTCATTCGACAGGACGGTTCTATTGTTTTGGCGACCATGGAGGCTTCTATCGGCATATGTCTTAGTTGTCGAGGTTGCGTCTTACCAATCTCAACATGTCTCCCCGACTATGTATATGGCGGTTCGTCGGCGAAGCTAGGCGATATCGGCATTATGTCTCAGCGAGGTTTTCTTGTCTCACCGACTGGAGAAACAGAGTACATCTTATCGGCATGAGTTACGGCGTCGGTATATTGTCATAGCGAGTTCTCTTGGTCTTACTGATAGTGTGCAAAATGGCTTTCTTTCGGCATGAGTTCACTTTTGTCTCATCGATCGGTGGCGGAAGGATGTGCTCATCGGTGTAGGTTGGGGCGATCACCGTAAGGTCTCGGCGAGTGACCTTCGGTCTCGCTGATGGAAAATAATGAAGGATCCTTGTTAGCGTAACAATTTCCTTGTCTCAGCAACTCAATATGCATTGAGACCTTTCGGTGTAGCAAATGTAGTCTATGTGAGGTCTCCCCGACGGATGGAAGGTGCAACAACACACTTGGGACAGGTAGACTCATCGGTGGGAGACACATTATGTCTCAGCGACCCGAGAGTGGTTGAGGTCTTTTTGAATAACAAGGTGCATTCTATATGATGTCTTGCCGATAGTGGAACGTCACAGCAATGGAAAATGGATGGACTCGTCGGCAAGATAAAGCATGTGTCATGGCGACTCAAAATGCATTAAAGCTTTCAGTATAACTCTGCAGTCTATGTGACGTCTTCCCGATGTCACAAGGTCATAGCAACTGTGAATAAAACAAAGAATGCAGGGCTTGGTAGACCAAAATGCATCGGGGTGACATCGGCAGACTCTTGCCGATATGGTTTGTAATATCAAGGTCAAGGAGACTTCGGGGGAGGCCCCACCAAAGCATGAAAGGGCTCGCCAACAGTTGAAGATATCGCCCTGAGGTCCTGCCGATACTGGGAAGTCTTGGCGACATGGAAAGTGTTATCAGCAAAGGTCTCACCGACAGTGGAGCTTCCAAATGAAAGGGGTTTTGGCCAAAGGATAGAGGTCTCCACGAAATATTTTTCCGAGATGAAGAGGTTATGCCGACACCAAGGGAAAGAAAACACATCACCGAGCAAGATGGAGGCTATCGCCATAAGGTTTGGCCGACAGGAAAAATCTCCCCAACGCAAAAGAGAAAGGGCCCTCGACACGACTAAGGGCATTCACCGAGATGTCTCGGCGACTATAAGAGGTCTCCCCAAAATGGGGGGGGCTTTGACATAACATTTGGAGTTCGAGAGGACCTCTTCCCGACCGGCGGGAGTCTCAGCGAAGGAAAAGAAGAGCTCGGACGGAATGAGGGTGGGGTTGACAGGATGTCTTGCCGACCAAGGAAGCTCTCTCTGAACTCAAAGTGAACTTTTGGCAAAGCAGGGAGACTTCGATATAGAGTCTTGGCGAATGGAGTACGTCTCGGCGACAAAAGTAGATGCTGATATGACAAAAGACACTCGGTATGAGGTCTTGCAGACCCAGTAAGGTCTCACCGAAGGCTGAATGAGCTCGAGCCTGGAGGAGAAAATCAAGCTCGGGGTAAATGAAATGAGCTCGCCATAAGCTCTCAGCGATAGCTCCATGTTACGCAGATAGCTTCAAGAGGGCATAATCGCATCGGTGAGACACTTCCAGTGTCTTGCCGAGATGCGATTCTAATCAAAGAAGTTTTGACCAACCAAAGAGGTTGCGTGGAATTTTCTCAACCAATCAGAGAGATCTGAAGGTAAACCGTGATAGTCTAAAGAATGTCAACAGGATAACAAGCGATGTGTATCTGTTGCAAGCTCAGGGCTTTCAAGATGCAGCCGAAGTAGCTAACAGGACACGATGGATCAATGAATGCGGTAGCTGCGAAATATCAAAAGGATTCTATGAGGGTAGCTCTTCACTGACACACACAGTGGGGACACGCAGGCTTCAACATTAATTTCAATCAAAAGATCTGAGGATTGATCTTTCTGGGCCTGATATTTTGTAAGCCCTAGGGGGGCTGTCACAATCTGTATATAAGGCATTTTTTGCCTTTTGTAAATATGAGGAATTATGCATTCAAGAGAATTAGTGATTTTTTCATCAATCCTTTCTCAATTAATGTATGTTTCTATAACTCAGTTGGAATCCTGAATACAACGCAGAGTTTACCTTTGAAGCTAGTGTTCATGTTTGTACTGTTCTCATCTCTGTATCTTTCTTTGGATTATGCAAGTCTTTAACTGTGTTTTTATAATTTTGCATTTATGTCTTAAGGCTGTGAAATTGATTTTTCCTTCCCAAGATGTGTATGTAGGCCAAAATTGTTAGGACTAAAGCATTAAATCTGAAAGAAGTTGTTCTGAGTGTGTGAAGCAATATAATTTAAACTTTCAAGTGTATGTTCTCCCTGTGTTCATTTCATGATTTCTCATTAATACGGTGTATCACCAAAAGTTTAGTTCCATTTTCATGAACTTCCCTTCTCCATTTTCCTTCAAAGAATCAGTAGTTTAGGTGGTACCCAGAGGAAGCCAGCCTTCTCCAAAGGTTCACTCCAATCTTAGGTGACCCACAGCCTTGGAGTGATCCAATGTTTCACTAGAAAGCTCAGTTTTACAACTTTGCATAGGGTGCATTTCTAGGTGACAACAGTTATCAATCCACTTATTAATTTCTTCAATTGTTGTCTTAGTGATTGCATTGTATCCCTTTGAAACTAGGGAATTTTTATCTGAATATTACTTATTGTTGAAGTTAATTCCTCAACCCTACAACTCCTAAGGATCACCTACAATCAAACACCTATCACAAAAATAGAGAAATAATAAAGCTATGGCCTAAAAAGTAATGAATTATTGTGTGCATTCAAATTATGAATTACAATAATAAATGCTTATTGAGTAAAAAAGAAACCCTAGGCGAGGATAAAATTAGATCATGAAATATGTCCTCATAATATGACTTGAGACACAAAAATCACATGACTTAAGTAAGTTTAAGTAGTTGGAGTGAAAAGAAGCCTAAGTAATTAAAAAATTAATTAGGTAAATACTCTTTTACTCTAACACTCACCCTTAAGTGCAAGTTAGGGAGTGGCTAAAACCTCTAAATGAAGAATGCATTAAAAAAGGGTCCTAAAAACTAGGCTTGATGAGGTACCCATGTACAAATGAAAGAGATCTCTCATAATGAGAGCAAAGAAGAAAACCTCATGGGAAAATCTCCTCTCCAAAAGAGATAAATACAAATAAAAGATTGAGAATCCTCTAAACAATGTCCCAAAAATAATTGGAACATGAAGAACACCACTAAAGTGCAAAGAAGCTACAATTAGCTAAATATAGAGGATCGTAGACATCGACATTGTCATTATCTTCAAAAGGAGGCATTGATAGTAATTGTTTCATTTCCCATTGTGAAACATGACCATCTCTAATATTCTCACATTATAGAGTATTTGCATTGGTCTTAATGCAATCAACACAAAAATATGATTTTTGTCTCACATTAATTGCATAAGGCTTGCTATGTCCTGTTGTCATGACTTGATGCAAACTTCTATCACCATCAATTGTTTGAAAATTATAAGGATTTAATGGATCGGTATTTGTAAATTACAAACATCAAAGTGATTAAAAAGTGTATATATATTTAAATTTGAAAATTTAATTTCCATGTACACACTTTGAAATTCAAATAACAAATTCTTGACTATGTACCTTTAACTTCCCAAAAATAGTGTTGTATATAGAGACGCGAGCAGAAAAATGAATTTTGCACCATTCAATAATTTCATTTGCATTTTGTATGGCATTACCTGCAAGTACATGTTGGAAAAATTTGTCAGGTTAAGAGGTTTAAGAATTTAAAGTTTAAATAGAGTTTTAAAAAAAATATCAATTCCATATATGGTGTTACCTACAAGTTCATGTTGACGAAGTGCACACTTCACACATGATCCTTCTCCATCATGCTCTCATTTTCCATGTCCACTCCCATAAAAAATCCACAAAAAATTGGTGTCACGTCTAGCATGTTGTTAGCTTAACCAATTAAAAACTTTTGAAGACTTAAATTGTCCTATGAAGTTACAAATACTTTCATTCAAACCAAATTAGTTGAAAAAAATAGATATATATATATATATATATGTGTGTAAGAGAGGGGGACCAACCACGTCAAGGCCCCAGGTCACAGAGAGCCGAGAGCGGAGGGCTTCTCTAACTTACGTCACTCTAAAGGGATGTTTTAGGAATAGGGATCGAGAATGATGAGGACTATAATGTGCATCAATCACTCTACAGATCCAAACTTTAGTTTGGGCTAGGCGAGTTGGTTTTTGGAGTCCATATTGTGCCTCAGAAAACTCTCTGTCCGAGGACGACAACACAGTTCTAGGAAATTAGTGTGACACACTAGTGTCTCTCGGGCGAGGTGGTGTCTGTACGATCAAAAAACAATGAACATAGTACAAAATAATAAAAAACTAACTAATCGGCCTAGCTAGTTGGTTCGACAGGAAAAATAGAATAATAAGGTAGGATAGATACAAGTGAAGATGATAAAGCAGGTAGATAAAGGCTAAAGTAATAAAGATAATCTCACAAAAATGCACATTCGCCAGCTAGCTCCACATGCTCTTTCACCTGCACACAAAAAGGAAGGGGAAATTGTTGGGGTTGTATAGGGGTCTGCCTCATTCAAACCCCCATTTTGGTGTTTCCACCTCCACAAACAACTAGATAGCAATGAGATAGAAATATGCGATAAAAAGTAAAGAAAGTAGAGATTGCAATAAGCTACTCAACCAAATCGCAAAGGAGAGGAGCACAACATTACCACCTCCACCAAGAGATCACTAGCCAATGGAGGAGAATGCAGACTTGGAAAGGAGAGTCTCACAAGACCCCAATCCCATGCTGCTAATGGCTTGCTTCACACTTGCTTTGCGAAGTTGACAGAGTGTTGTTGCTGCAATGAAGTGTTGAAGTGCTGCTTGAGATTGGAGAGAATGTTGGAAAAATGCTTGAGAGTGTGAGAGAAAGATGGATTGAATGCTTAAAGGTCCAAGTGAAGTGAGAATGAATGAATTTTAAGGAGAAGAAGGAAGAATCTACCATTTTTGGGGTCGGTTGGTTGAAGAGAGATGTTACAAATTGACTCTAATCAAAAGTGTAACGCCTCTACCAACTTCAAATGCAGGAATCTGTCAGGGATGTAAGCGCACCGTGCAAATGTCTGCATGTCGTGCATGTGTCCTTGAAAAATACTTTCCTACCAACATCACAAATGGATGCCAAGTGGAAGGAAGGCAACTAGTTGATGTGGAATTTCAACTTCAGATTTGGTTTTCTAGGGTGAGGATGTGTAAAAGGGGAATTTGCATAAGGGGTGCAAGTTTTCTCCTATACATTTTTCCCCCACTTTAGCGAGCATAAATACTAATGAGTGCTTCGGTAAAGTAGATCGAAGAGTTAGTAGGGTTAGAAATTTATACCTGAACTGTCGAGGAAGCAAACTACAATCTGGCGAGCTCGAAAGCGTAGGGTAGGTAAAGGACTCCATAGCCCTGCATAACTATGAAGTTGTAGAATTAAAGTGTCTTATAGGCCCACAGACCCGCAAGGAGGTGACCCCCAAGATCTCTCACATGAAGGACACCTTGAGAATTAAGCACCTCACAGTCCTACAAACCTGCAAGGAAGGTGTCCCCCAAGATCTCTCACATGAAGGAAACCTAGAAAAAGTGCCCTACAGGCCCGCAGACCTGCAGGGAAGGCATCCTCCAAGATCTCTCACAGTAAGGAAACCCAGAAAAAGCACCCTACAAGTCTGTAGACCTGTAAGGAAGGCGTCCTTTGAAATCTCACACATGAAGGAAACCCCATAAAAAGTGCCCTACAGGCCTGTAGACCTGCAGGGGAGCAACCCCCAAGATCTCTCACATGGAGGAAGCTCAAAGAAAGTGCCTTACAGGCCTATAGACCTGCAAGGAAGGTGCCTTCCAAGATCTCTCACATGGAGGAAACCCAAGAAAGGAGACTCCGTAGAGTCGAAAAGTGGCTTTACAAGTGCACCTGCAAAGCGACATGTTTACCCACAAATAGAACACATTCGAAAGTGGACACGCAAGCAAGTAAGCGAAAAACCACACTAACCGTCAACAAGTTGGAAAACTTTCAAAGGGTTCTCTTGGGAACCGAGTGTGAAGAAAGGGATCCACTCAAGGGACGCGCTATTTGAAAGTACAAAGGAGATGTTTTTTCTCAAATTGATTCAACACCAAGGAATCCTTTTGAAAGATGTTCACTTCATCAAGGAATTCAAAAGGAAGAAGATGCCCCCTTGTGAGGGGAAGGCCAAAGCTGCTTCCTCCTCAAAGGAAAGTTCTCAAGTTCTTTCTTTACGAACCCATGATGAAGGAAACACGTTCCATTAGGGGTCCAAGTTGAGAATGCGATTTTTTGAAAAAGTTTGCAAAGATTCTCAGAAAAATATTTGTTGGCAACGACTAAATTTTTTGAAAATCAAAGTAATGGTGATGTCACACATCAAAGGTACAACTCAAGCAAAGAAGAGAGAAAGATAAGAAAAGAGCAAAAAAGAGATGATCACAAACAAAGGGCACAGGGGTGATCTGATATTTTGGGGTCAAAACTGCTCATATATATATATGTATAATAATATGTATAAGTATAATAATATATATAAGTATCAAACCATGTGAAGAATGCATGAAGAAAAAGTAAAAATAAAAATTGGACCAACATGGAAGGGGGAAGCCTACGTACCCCTAACACTTTGTATCATCTCAATTTGCTAAAAATCCGTCAAAAACGGAGAATGATTGATTACAAATGAAGAAGAGGTTCCTGACATAAAACGTACATGTATCCAAGCACCAAGCAGAGATTGAAAAGAAGGTCATCAAGGAACATAACACGATCCATAGAGGGAACACATCACAACACACACACACATGTCCTAAGAGATAGAAAGGGTCCCCCTAACACTCAGCCAAAACCAAGGGTGCATTCGCTTCCCACTCCTGGAATGTATCTCATAAGGGAAAGGAGGATGAGCTTGTAGTGGTGGAATATTAAAGGGAGGAGCTTCCGACCCTTCCGCAACAAGGGCTAAGGAAGAAGGCCCCGCAAGGTCTCCTCCACTCAACTCTTGTGGAGCTATGGTCAACAATGGGACAATATTGATGAAGTTTGAAGAGTGAAACTACTAGTTCATCTCATTTGTGAATAAGGATTCATGTATTATTTCACACCTAAGGAGTTTGATGTAGGGGCACAATAAGCTGGATAAGGGCTTTTTATAGTCCAATATAGGAATAGGTGTTTTTGGGATTCTAGAGGATTGACACAAAAGGAGAGGGTGTGAGGAACATTATGTAAAAGGATAGGGTGAACACATGAGAGTAGATCATGTTACAAGGGAGGAGTTGTGCACAGGAACAAGGGATGAAACCAACACATGAGAAATAAATGAAAATTAGAGAAGAGAAGAGGTGCAAGGGAAAACTTGATTGTGCAAAACCACATAAAATGAGGACATGGATAATGCCTCAAGAAGATAGTTATCTAAAATTTATAATGATTATCTAAAACACACTAGGTGAAGTGAAGCATATGTTTGCAAATTTCATAGTACAAGTTTGTATGTGCACTTGAATGATCCAAAATTGTGGGTCCTTGTATGTGTACACCATAAACTAATAACCCTAGTTCTCAACCATACTCAAATGAAAAATAGTGAAAACTAACTTCAAATGCACCCATGAAAAAAGTGGCAAAATCAATTATAAGTTGAAGATCAAGGTACCTTCAAAAATAGCTCTTTTTTTGTCGAAATAAGTCTTCTTTTGTTGAAATGAACTCTTGCTTTGTATTTTTTCGAATTTCCTTGAATTGAAAAAAAATAAAAAATAATTATATGAAACTCTCAATTGGAACATGCTCGACCAAAAATGGTCCAACCGAAATCATCTAGTTGGCATCCTACTTGGCAACCAACTCAGTTTTTTTCATAGTTTTCTGAACTTTCAACTTCAACTAAGTATTTCTTCAGTCAGAATGATTAAAAAAAGGCCCTTTTGTAGAGTTTGGAGTGGTGAATCCAAATATGTAATTTTTTTCATATTTTGATTAGTTTTAACACATATTTTAAATAATGCAAGTAGGTTTTTAAAGTTAAAAAGGGGTTGATTAGAAATTAAAAAAATAGTATAACATATTTAAAAAGATGAAAAATATATGGTGTAGTAGAGGAGAGAATCCTCTTCAAAAGGGTATAATTTGTTTTTTGAAAATGATTAAAAAAGTAGACAATAGTTGACGTCAAATGAAAACTATCAAATTCTCGTAAGTTTGACTTTAAAATGTTATTACAAGAAAAATATACATCAAAAATTGAATTTTTTTTCTATGCACTAGATATTGAAGTTACCTATTTGGGGAAAAAAATTCAGGGGAAAATGAAGTTTTTTTCAATTTGTTTCTTGACGTTAAATGAACATCACTTTTTCTTGAAATTTTCAGCATTCCAAAATCTATTCTTAAATTGATAAAAAAATAATGAAAACAATTTCTAAAAAATTTGAAAAAATTACGGGAATAAGCTTCATCAAGAGTTCTACATTTCATTAGTTTACATCATTTTGAAATTCAAAACATAAGACCACTTTTATGTGGTTGAAGTTTAGAACCTTTTTTGTTGTTGGCCGATTCCTTTATAAAGTGCGACAAAGGTTTGTACTTTTACCCTAATAATACCCCTTCCAAGCCACAACAAGATGATATAAAAACCAATTATCACTAGGGTAAAACTCAATAATAAGGAAATTTTATTCTTTTCATAATAAGGATATTAATAATATAAGAGGGAATATTGTCAACCTTATGCCAACACCTCCAACCCATGAGTTTGATACCATAATTGGTTAGGGAATCCAAACCTCAATTACCCTCCCTATAGATATGAACAATTTGGACATTAGAAAACATGCGAAGTAAGCCATGAACATAAAATTATATCTCTAATATTCCAGTTAGGAATAGTGTGATTTCTAATAAAATCAAGAACTTTTGAGTCACCTTTAATCAACAAATCAACTATCCCCAAATAGTATGCCAACTTGATCCCCCAAAAAGTAGTGAAATCTTCAAATTCATTATTAGTTTTGATTCCAGTGCCCCCTGAATAAGCAACAATGCAAGCTCCTAAGATGCACCTTATAATTCCACTAGCACTAGCCACACCTAGGTTTCATTTGGAAACACCATCAAAATTAAGCTTAGCCCAACCAAAAAGAGGTGAAGACCAAAAGGTATTTTGTCTAATAATCTTCTTTCTATTATCAAAACCATACAAATTCTTTTTTATGTTGCAACCAAGAGAAATTTTGGTTTCCTAAGTAGGAATAAGGAGAGCAAGTTTCCAAGTATTGTCATCACTAGCATTTTCCGCAATAGAACTTATAATAGAATTAAATACAACATCAACACTTTTGAGCCACTTCTCTAAAGATACAATTATTTTTCTCTTTCTAAAGCTCCCATAATAACTGTGGAGGAACTTGAGCCCTTAGGGATTTAAGGATTAGGTGAATCCAAGGAGGAACCCAACACTTCACAATCTTGACCAAAGAACTTTGCATAACCTAGCTAATCTCTATTTTTCTTACAAAACCTTATCCCATTTAGCAACATTAAAATCAAAAAAGAAGAAAAGGTGATCTACTAACTCTTTTGTATTATTGCATAAGACACATTTATTAGGAAAATTGAACCCTCTTTTTTTAATATTATCCTATTTGAGAATTTTTTCATGAACAACAATACATAAATATAAATTAATTTTAGGAATTAAATTGGAATTCCAAACAAGTTTCCAAAAGTTATTACTATTAGGGGTATTTAGCAACAGAGTGAAGAAAACTAATAGCATAATTTCTTTTATTGTCCTAGGCCCAAAACAAAGCTCATCTTCTCTGTGAAAAATTGTCATGTCCACTGAAACTGTGACACCGGAGATATCAAAATGCAATAAAATATCAAAATACAAATACGAGTAATAGCAATAAAATAATAATAATAATAATTATCACAATATTAATAATAATTATCACAATATTAATAATAATTATCATAATATTAATAATAATTTAATTATTATTATCTAAATCATTTTAATCACAATATAAATTTATTAGAATGACTCATATTATAATGAAACTAGCAAATATGTGAAAATTATAAATATTACTACTCTAAAGAAATCTAAGATATATATATATCATAAAATATAAACAAACAAATATAAATTATAACTTATAATATATGAATTAAGGCAAATCAATGACAACCTAAATAAAGAAAAGACAATGATTACTAAAACATATCTCCTTTGACCGAAACCGCAACCCTTGGGCAAGACATCCCTCTTGGGAAGAGGTGCAAAGAGGTTTAAATATCTTCATGCTATGTATCATAAAATATAAACAAACAAATGTAAATTATAACTTATAATATATGAATTAAGGTGAATCGATGGTAGCCTAAATAAAGAAAAGACAATGATTACTAAAACATATCTCCTTTGGCTGAAATCGCAACCCTTGGGCAAGACATCCCTCTTGGGAAGAGGTTTAAATATCTTCATGCTATGTATCAATCGGGGATATACAAAAAACTTTTATGTTATGTTATTTTTATATTAATTCTATGCTATATAAAAATGGTGGTTGGAAGGAATAAAAGTCAGAATACATTCTGACAAGCATCCAAAAAAGAATATCTAGGCATAAAGAAACATTTGAATATCCTCTAAACCCAAGCAAATCATTTGAAAGACACTTCACATTTCTATACCAATGATCTCTAATTATTTATATCCCTAGCATCGTGGCTGGCTGGAAGGGAGGAGGATACCAAGAAGATAAATATACTATCTACAGGAAGAATATTATCGTGGCTGATAAAGGAAAGGAATACCTGCAGACAAAACAACAACAACATAAGTGAATGTTTCATGAGTTTAAATAATAAGTAAGGTAAGTAGTCAGAAATTAAATAAGAATGAATAAATGCTTAATAATAAATGTGAATAAATACACTCTGACATCAATGGCTAAGGATTGTTAGATAAATTAAGGACTTAATAACAGTTGGTAATTAACATATAATTTATATATATATATAAATATAATATGATTGATAAATGATAATCAATGAATGGATTAAAAGTTAGTAAAGGTTAGTATTTGAGATATATGTTTAATACATATATTTAGGATAAATATAAATATATTAAATATAATATATTCACTATATATATAATTTATATGATGATAAATATATGTTGGTATTTGATAATTATATATATATATATATATTATTTACGACTATCCAATAACGATGCTTACAACAATTATTGCTCCTTATAAGTAATAATGACTATTCATTCACTATGATGATAAATGGTATATAGTATTCTGTCTATGAGATCTTGAAAGACATTTAATATCTACCTTAATGTACTTATGAAATATAATATGGAAGAATCATTCATAGGAGTGATAAGAAGGAAATGAATATTCCTTTGACAAGAATGAAATATTTATATCATCTTTGACCTTATTAGACATTATCAATGAAATTTATGGATCTCTAACACTCTAATGTCTCTTTGAGGAATCCTTTGAATGCAAGATTTGGGTTTGAGTGTTTCCACTAGAAAGGGCACATTACAAAAATAAAAATCATATAAGAGGCCAATTTGGCTTGCAATTTAGTAGCCATGTTGAATAATCTTCGATCCACAAGTGGAGAGTCTTTGATGTAGACAAACATAACATGCATTCAAAAGTTGGAATGAAGCATGGTGAGATAAACCAAGGATTTCATAATCTTTAGAGAAGAGGTTGACCTTATTAGATTTACAAGGGAGTTTTTAAAAACTTTTGTGCTCACATATTAGATTCAAAAACTCTCATCTAAGTGTCTATTACACAATAAAGTAAAATAACATTTGCAAATACAAATCTAAATTTGAAATCAATGAAAACACCAAATCAATAAAAAATATATATTTACATCATATCCATAAAAAACCCACACAAAATAAAATAATACGAAAGACTTTTCACCCTTACAATCTTATAATCTAAGATCTTTCGCTTATTAAAATCTCATACATAACTACTGAAGAGGGCTTTGATGTAACTGTATGCAAGATGTATTCAAAAAGTTACAATGAAACATGATGAGATAAACCTTGATTTTATTATGTTGAGAGAATAAGTTGACTTTACAAGAGACTTTTTAAAAGATTTTGTGCTCACATGTTATGTTTAAAGCATCTCATCTACAAATGTCTGTTGCACATAAACTTAATGGCCCACTCACATGACATATGGTGATATAATTTGTTGGAATAGAGGAAAAAATATAATAAAAAATGTTATTGGGGATAGCAATTGAAGAAGTCCATATCCTTGGGCGGAGGTAGAGGAGAGTGTTAAGGAAAACATGAGTTTCAAGTCAAAGGAACGTCACACGGTTTGTGTGAGCGGTACCCGCGGGTGGACGTTATCGTTGGTTGAACCGACTTCACCGACTTTAAAACTGACATTTTTAGGGATCCATTAATTCAGAGAGTTCAATTTGCAATGGAACTTTTTTGGGGGCAATTCTGGTCTAATAGCATGAGGAATACGTGTTCATCAAAGGATACAGACACTTTGGGTTTTGGATTTTGTAAGGATGTCAAATAAGGGTCTAATAAGTTCCTAATAATCTCAAAATTTTCTTCAATTCTAATTATATATGTTACTTTTCTCTCTATATATCATATTCTATTTTTTCATATATCATGCTTACATTTATAATAATGTAAGGATTGTATGATAGCTATAGAGCAAGACATACTTACACTTAAAATGTAATGATTGTGCGATAGAAGGATGTAACCAAAATTATGTCATGACCACAACTATCTTAGGGTGATACCACAATAGCATGTCCCAATTTTTAGTCTAAGTGAAACATTGAAACCAATATTTTAATCAAATTTTCACTTATTGTCACTTATAACAACTAATTTGTTAAGAATTTGAAGATGTGAAATGATCATTTTTGAGATTTTGTGTGTAGGTTTTTTATATAAAATGATTTATGAATTTTTTTACATAATTTTTAATTATTTTTTTATAGTTAATAATATTTTTTAAAAAGACATTAATTCCATAGCACATTTTTTTTTTACAAAAAGGTCCTATTATTCTACCTACTCTTACACATACTAAATTTTCTTCCCTAGCTTCCAATATTAAGTTTTTGATATTTTCCATCTCAAACCACCGTTGTTGTAGATCAAACATGTCAAAGACTCCATTAACTAGCCCCTTGGCACACCTAGTGAACTTATATCACTCTACTCCTTATCCATGATACTACAAACACCACAATAGTATTATTAAGCAACCTCATGTTTTATATTGATATCCATTGCGCACAACACATCCATTGTTGTGCCTAAGAAGTGCACACTCCAAAAATTCTAATAAATGAAGGAAAAAATATCTCATCCTTGGGGAAACCATTCTTTTTCCCCTTTAGACTTTAGGGAGTGATATGTTCACACATACATCTTGCTTCTAGAATTTATATATAGTAGGTTAGCAATAAAAAGTAAAGTGAGCAACCACTACAAGTCTCAAACTAACATGACACAAGGTCACCGACATTTGTTTTGGGTCACTAGTTCCCTTGTTGGGTCATTAATGCTTAGATAGGATCATTCACCTAGATGCCTATCAAGTCACTTGCATTTGTTGAAAATCTATTTTTTTGTGTACACATCCAAACCACCTCCAAATTGGTCCTCTATTATTATGCCACTTTCATATCTACATTGAACATCATAAATTAGTCATGCATCTCTCTTTTACATTTTCATTTCAATTCCCAACTTAGGTGTTTTGTATACTTACATTAGAATTTTAATTTATTATTTTACTATCATAAAATTATATTGTTATGTACTATTTAAATATGTTGTATTTATTTATTTACACCATGACGTGTTATTGACTACACATTACCTATTAGTCAAAAATTTGAGCATAGGCTTGGATGATGGTGCTAATAGAAAAGTCAATTTCAAAATAGGTGTCTCAAATGAAGTTCAAATCTAGTTGCCTTCAAGATGTTGAAGACAAGAATGTATTGATAGTGAAGTTTGACACCTTAAAAAATGTTGGTGATACTTTAATGAACCCAATAAGTAATGGGAATATGGTTGGTGTAAGAAAGTTATGGGTGGTGTTGCCCATAGTTGCTAGTCTATGTTTATTTTGTTGGACCCCTTATGCAATGTATACAAGAAGTGGGAGATTGTTAAGAAAAGTGTGTTGTAGACCT
>VDFB02168118.1:26865926-27151526 GCA_007258455.2 Sequoia sempervirens
TTCAACTCCTCGGAACTAATGTTTGAGTGTAATGAATTTTGATTTGACTTTCTCATTCCCTTGATATATAGTTTCAAGTTTTTCCCAGATATCATGAGCAGATTTGCAATGCATGACTTTAATGAACACATCTTTAGTTAACCCACACAAGATGGAATGCTTAGCTCTGGAATTTGTTTCATACCTCTTTTTTTAAGTAGGATCAGTGGGAATAGAGGCTGGTACATTGTAAGCATTTATAACAATGCTCCAAACATCAACATCAAAAGAAATAAGAAAAGCTTCCACTTTGATTCTCCAGAACACATAATTTGTTCCATCAAATAGCAGAGCTTTGGTTATAGAGGCACCGTCAACTCCAAGACCAAGATCAATCCAAGGTGATTAAAACCTATCAAAGGACCCTACACTTTGATACCAATTGTTGGAGTTAAAATGACATTGAGAGAGGGGGTGAATCAGTGTCTTAACAGATTTGAGTCAGTTTAAAAAAAAATTCAGAAACATAGCTCAGATTTGATCTCAATATACTTTGATTAAAGCATTCATGAGTTGAATGTAATCATTCATAAACAGAATTGAGAAAAGTAATAATCAAACAGTGAACAAAAATAACACAGTAAAGGAGTGAGAACTCAAAGAAACAAAGAGGCACAAGAATTTGCTGAGTGGAAAACCCTCATGGGGTATAAAAACCACTCCCGAAATGCCTTCCAGGCTTAATCTTTTGAACAACTATTCACAATGCCTTATAGGCTGATTTTTGAGCACCCACTCAAGGAGCACCAACCCCTCGTTTAGAGATATCTACCTCAAGGAGTACCAACCCCTCAAATTATGATTTGAACAACAATAATAACTTAGAGGATTTCTCTATTTTTAGTTAAGCACATGTTTCTCTATTTTCTCGTTTACAAAATACCTTAAAGATTCAATAATTGAATACCTAAAATACTATATAGAGAAGAAATTTACAATATCTCTGCATCTTGTTATTCAGATTTTATTGTAGAGTTTATCCATACATTTTCATACAGCCAAGGAATGATAATCTCAAAATTACAACAATGGAACAAAAAATGTAGTTTTCTGCTTCTATTTATACACCTTCGGATGGTAAAATATAGCCGAGGAGTAATGGTGAACAACCAAACAAAAACAAAGATTTCAGTGACTAAGAGCCATCCTCAACAAGTTTGAAACTTATGAGATCATTTCACTGCATAAAAAGCACAACTGCCCACCACAGAAAATCATAACCTCTAATGCATGAAAGACAATACTCAGTCAGGGCATCATTTGTCATATTAGTAACATAGATGCAGAGAGGAGTTAAAGAAAATGGTGATAATAAACCAGTATGTGCAACATGAAATGCATAAATAAAAACACCGGAACAAATCTGCAACTCCCATGGCTCCATCAACCACTGTCAAGCTTCCAGCTAGAGAGGCACATCAAACATAGTAGCCATACCATTCATTTTTGAACCAAAAATGAATTTCATCCTGACAATGCCATTACAGCCAGCAACAATAGTAAAGAACAATTTATGAAACTTTCTCATGATGTCGGCTAGGATAGGGTTCGATACCCAGCTAAAAGAATAAACTCAAAAAGTTTACCCTAACATTCTTTTCAATCGATGTAACAGTATGCTGAAGGCAACTTTAATCGTTAAACATACTTTGGTTCCTTCTGTTTCGCTGTGACCCTTCATTATCGGGCAGACCCTATGGGGGATTCCTTTGTTTTGTTGAAAGCCCCGAGCTCACAATAGATCACCAAGACATTAATGTTCTCACACAGATAGAAAATTTTTGTGTTATGTGCTTCGCTATAACATTATGATATCGGGGAGACCTCCTATAGAGCACACCATGTCTTTCTGAAAGTCTTCATCCACTTGTGTGTCGCTGTGACATTATACTGTTGGGGAGACATTATACAACCAACATTGAGTTTCATCGATGGGCTTCCTTAGTGTATTATTCATTCGCTGAGACAAGGAAACTTCTCATTGAGATGCCCTTTAGTTTCATTCACTATCGCTATGACCATACGATATCAGAGAGACCTCTCATAGATTAGATTTTGTTTCACTGAAGGTCACTTGATACACATTGTCACCATAACATATCACTCTCGGGAAGACCTATTCTGAAGAGAACATCTCTCATGACGAGCAATTTGAAAGAAGTCATTTGAAAAGTCATTGTAACTTCAAACTATCAAGGAAACATCTTATAGATCATTTCAGTCATACCAAAACACCCTGAATTCACACCTGTTCACCGAAACTTCTAGAAAGTCCTATCGAAGGAAATTTTCCAACGGTGGTTAGTGTGACATTGCACATTCGCTATGACCCTTCATCGAAGCCTTAAGCTCTTGCTGATGTGTTTCCATTTAATCTCTGATCAGTGTCACATACCAATTTCACTGAGACCACATACCGATGAAATAACATATGTAGATAGAGATCACTTTCTATCGCCAAAACAAAAAAGAGGTCTTGTTGATAGCTGCTAGTTTGTTAAATTTAATAGGAATGACATCTCAAATGTCTGTCGATAGGCAACACAAAAATTTCAAAAATGGATCGGGGAGACCCTACCATTCTCGTGCCAAAATGAGTAAGCCTGAATGAGAAACAACCAATACCTTTAGACAAAAGAGATGTCAAAACCAAGGTAAATGTAATGCGTTCAAAAATGTGAGATCAAAGAATGTAATCAAATGGCTTGTAATCATGTGAAATACACCAGTGGTATGCAAAGAGAACCACCATGAGACTGATCATCAAAGAGAACTAACTGAAAGAGATTTTGTCATCAAGGACAAACTATAAACACAACAGAGATCCAACAAACTCCCCCTTTTTCCTTGATTGAAAAACACAAATCACTCTCCCCCTTTTTGCCTCAAAGACAAAGAATAGAAGAGAAGAATGTGAATTTCCATGAAACACAACTAAGAAGCCAACCAAAATATGATGAGAAACAGCTACAAAAAGAGTAATAGTGTAGCAACCAAGATTGTAGGAGAGCTATAAGTGAATCAAAATATAAAACATGCTCCCCCTAAGCCAATGCTTGTGAAATCAGAGAAGTAAAGATTGAGAGATAACTCCCAATCGAAGTCTCAACCTTTCAAATAACTCTTTAGCTAAGTGCTTAGTAAAAATATCAACCACCTGATCTTGTGAGCCAACAAACTATAAGTAGACTTCATTAGCCAAAAAAATTTCTCGAAGAAAGTGAAACTTGATAGCAATATGTTTAGTGCAAGAGTGCATAACAATATTTTTTGAAATATTTATCACACTAGTGTTATCACAAAGAATAGAAACAGGTTTAGGAACTTCAATACCCATATCTGAGTGAGTTTGACTCATCCAAAGAAGTTGAGTACAACATGAAGTGGCAGCAATGTATTCTGCTTCAGCAGTAGAAAGAGAAACAAATACTTGTTTCTTGTTGTTCCATGCCAGTAAACGATCACCAAGAAAGAATGTAGCACCACTGGTGCTTTTCCTATCATCCAAACAACTATCCCAGTTAGCATTAGTATAAGAAATGAAAGAGAAATCATTGCTTCTAGGATACCAAAGACCATAATCAAGAGTGCCCTTAATGTATTTAAAAATCCTTTGAACAGTAGTGACATGGGATTCTTTAGGTGATGTCTGAAACCATGCAACAGTGCAAATTGCATGCATGATGTTAGGTCTAGAAGCAGTTAAATATAATAGACTTCCAATCATTGATCTATATTCAGTTTGATTTGTATCAGGAGAATCATCAACCTTAGTAATTTTGCATCTAGTAACCATTAGAGTGCTAACTGGATGGCATTCATCCATCTAAATTTTCTTAACCATCTCTCTAGCATACTTGGTTTGAGAAAGAAATATTCCATTTTCACATTGAGAGATTTGAAGACCCAAAAAGAAATTTAATTCTCCTAATAATGACATTTCAAATTTAGATTCCATTAGCTGAGAGAATTTTTTACTCAAGGTAACATTGTTGCAGCCAAAGATAGTGTCATCAACATAAATTTCAACAACCAAAATATCAGAACCTTCAGTTTTAACATAAAGATTGTTGTCTACACCTCCTCTAACAAAACCATTTGAAAGAAAATGATTGTCCAGCCTAGAGTACCAAGCTCTAGGTACTTGTTTTAAGCCATAGAGGGCCTTTTTCAATCTGTAAACATGATCAGGCTTCTCTTTGCAAATAAATCCTTCAGGTTGTTCAACATAGACCTCTTCATCTAAATAGCCATTTAAAAAAGCGGTTTTGACATCCATTTGATAAACAGTAAAGTCTTTATAAATAGAATAAGCCAAGAATATTCTGATAGATTATAATCTAGCAATGGGTGCAAAGGTTTCACCAAAAAAAATACCTTCTTGTTGAGCATAGCCTTTGCAGAAAAATCTTGCTTTGTTGTGAATAACATTACCATTTTCATCAACCTTATTTCTGTATATCCATTTGCCTCCAATGACATTCTTGTCATCTAGTCTTGGGACTAACTCCCAAGTCTGATTTTTCTCAATCTGATCATTTTCTTCTTGCATAGAATTAATCCAACATGAATCTGTGAGAGCTTCATTAAAAATTTTAGGCTCAAACTGAGTAACTAAACAAAAAGCAATTTGTGCCTTTTCATCAGATTCTACAGCCTTTATTCTAGTTTGAACTCCTGCATTTTTATCCCCAATAATCTGATCTTTGGGGTGATATTTAGCTAGAGCTTTTGATGCAACCTTTTCAGGACTTTTTGTTTCATTTTTAGGGCTTGTTGAATCAGTATTAAGCTTTTCTATTTCAGCTCCTTCTGAAATTATTTCTAGTTCAAGTTCTTATTCCTCATTATCCTGCAAAGATTCAACATACAAATGTGATCTTTCATCAAATTCTACATTAACAACTTCAACAATCTTATTAAGCCTTTTGTTAAGGCATTTATAAGCTTTGATGTGAGTTGAGTATCCCAAAAAGATACCCTCATCACTCTTTGATTGAAAGCTCCCAAGGTTATCATCATCTTTCTTGATAAAACACTTACTTCCAAAAATTTTAAATTTTTTGATAGAAGCAGTTTTTCCATACCAAAGTTGATAAGGAGTGTGTTTAGATTTCACCCTAAGCTGCACTCTATTCAAAATGTATATAGTTGTATGAACAACTTCTTTCCAATACATATTAATCAACTTAGCTTCATCTAGCATGGTTCTAGCCATTTCTTTTATAGTTCTATTCTTACGTTCAACTAACCCATTTTGTTGAGGTGTTTCTATTGAAACATACTGTCTTGTAATGCCGTGTTGTTCATAGTAATCAATAAACTCTTGAGAAGTGAACTCACCTCCTTTATCAGATCGCAGACATTTAAGTTTCAGATCAAATTCCTTTTCAACCATTTTACGGAAAAGTTTGAACCTTCCAAAGGCTTCTGATTTGTGCTTAAGAAATGTGACCCATATCATTCTAGTATAATCATCCACAAACAGCATAAAGTACCTTTCACCATTAATAGACCTTGTTCTGGTTGGTCCACATAAATCAACATGCACAAGATGTAAAGGTTTTGAAGAAGAATGTTCTTTTGTTTTGAAGCTGATTTTAGTTTGTTTACCACTTAAACATTCTTTGCACATAGAGTTTTATGGCTTGCTAAGAACTGGTAGACCTTTAACATTCTAATTTTCACTGATTCTAACCAAATTTTCAAAGTTTATGTGTCCTAATCTTGTATGCCATAACCAATTCTCTTCAATTTGGCCCATTAGACACATACCTTGATTATTGTCATTGCTTGATGTCTTGAGAAGATTGTACACATTTCCTTTTGTCCTCCTTCCAGCTACAATAGCCTTTCCTAGCTTGTTCTTAATCTCACATCCCTGCGAAGTGAAAAGAACATGATAACCACTATCAAAAATTTGACTAACACTTAGAAGATTGTGCTTGAGACCTTTCACATAGTACACATTATAGATAGGAGTGTCTTCATTCAGAAGAAGTGAACCTCTACCTTTAATTTGAATAGCAGAGTTATCACCAAACTTAACATAACCACCTACATAATCTTCAAGATTTATAAACTTATCCTCGTTGCCAGTCATATGGTTAGAACATCCACTGTCCAGGACCCATAAGTCCTTTTTTCTTGGAATGAAAAGCAGTTTGAACCAACATTGATTGCTCAATGTTGTTAACAGTCTTAGGTTTCCAAACCTTTGTAATTTTCTGTTGTTTCGATTGCAGATCAGTTATGCACTATTTGATAGAATGTCCCAAAGTATTGCATTTAAAATATTTGATCTGTCTAACAAAACCATAGTGTTTCCTAAGAACAAACCTAGGTATTCTAGGGTTCATAAGCCTACATGTGCTCACCTAATGGCAAAATTTGTTGCAGAAAAAATAATAACCATAGAAGAAGGGATTGTATCTATAAGATGATCTATTACCTTTCAAGGGCTGAACATGATTCTTACCAAAATCAGAGTGATTTGGACTTGAACCCTTGATTTCAGAAGAGGTGTTTTGTTTTGCATAGTCAATTAAGCATTCACCCTTTTCAAAACCAACACCAGTTTTATCTTTGTACATCTGCTTACTGAGCATCTCATTTAGTTCTAGAGTACTTTCGTATTTTTCAATTTCCTTCCTAAGACAGACTACTTCTTGTTCCAGTTTTTGAATTTCCTGATCTTTGCAGCTTACATTCTCTCGAAGACAGTCTTCAACTCTTTTAGCTTATTCAAGCTAATTTTTCAGAGAGACCATTTCTTGATCTGGTTTATGTTCTTGAGCAAGAACTTGTTTTTTGAGTTTTCTGACCTCTTGTAAAGCACATTTCAGCTCACTTTCAAGATCTACTTCACCTTCTTCAGCATCAATAGTGTTTGAATCATTTTGCTGAGTAATTTCAGCCATGAACAAAGTTTCATCTTCTTCAACTGATGAATCTTCAGACTCAATATCAGATTCATCCTTACTAAACAAACTTTTCTTCTTTTTGAAATTGAAGTTTCATTTAGGTTTGAAGGTCTTCTTCTTAGGCTGTTTTTCAGTTGTCTCATTGTCACAGATTTGATCATCATAGGGACACTTTGCAACAAAGTGACCTATTTTTCCACAGTTAAAACATTTAAAGGGAAGTTTTCCCTTATATTTTCCTGATCCCTTTTTAAATCTTCTAACAAAATGGGATTCTTTAGAATCTGACAACTTTGATTCACTAAATTCAAATTTTTCTTTCTTTTCAGTGTTAAAGGTAGTTTCTTTTCCTATTGAATTGTTTTTGCTAGTTCTAATTTCATAGGAAGTAAGTATTCCTTGCAGGTTGTCTAAGGTGAGCTGATCAAAGTGTTTCTTTTCTTCCAGGGCTGAAATATTAGATTCAAATTTGGATGGTAAGGTTCTAACAACCTTTGTGACTACATCAAATTCATTAACCTCTTGACCTAGACCTTTCATTACATTGACAACTTCATCAACTCTTAGGAAATATTCGGCCACTTTTTCATCATCCTTCATTTTCAACTCCTCAAACTGATGTTTGAGTGTAATGATTTTTGATAGTTTGAATTTCTCATTCCCTTGATATATAGTTTCATGTTTTTCCCAGATATCATGAGTAGATTTGCAATGCATGACTTTAATGAACACATCTTTAGTTAACCCACACAAGATGGCATGCTTAGCTCTGGCATTTGTTTCATACCTCTCTTTTTTAGCAGGATTAGTGGGAATAGAGGTTGGTACATTGTATGCATTTATAACAATGCTCCAAACATCAACATCAAAAGAAATAAGAAAAGCTTCCATTCTCATTCTCTAGAACACATAATCTATTCCATCAAATAACAGAGCTTTGGTTATAGAGGCACCATCTTGAGAATGTGCCATTAAACAAACTCCAAGACCAAGATCAATCCAAGGTGATTAAAACCTATTAGAGGACCCTACACTCTAATACCAATTGTTGGAGTTAAAATGACACTGAGAGGAAGGGGGTGAATCAGTGTCTTAACAGATTTGACCAATTTTCAAAAATTCAAAAACATAGCTTAGTTTTTATCTCAATATTACTCTGATTAATGCATTCATGACTTGAATGTAATCATTCATAAACAGAATTGAGAAAAGTAATAATCTGAACAGTGAACAGAAACAACAACACAATAAAGTAGTGAGAACACAGAGGAACAAAGAGACACAAAATTTTCTGAGTGGAAAACCCTCCTGGGGTATGGAAACCACTCCCAAAATGCCTTCCAGGCTTAATCTTTTAATCAACTATTCACAATGCCTTATAGGCTGATTTTTGAGCACCCACTCAAGGAGCACCAACCCCTCGTTTAGAGATATCTGTCTCAAGGAGTACCAACCCCTCAAATTATGAAATGAACAACAATGATAACTCATAGGATTTCTCTGTTTTCAGTTAAGCACATATTTCTCTATTTTCTCGTCTACATAATACCTTAAAGATTCAATATTTGAATCCCTAAAATACTACATAGAGAAGAAATTTACAATCTCTACATCTTGTTATTTAGATTTTATTACAAATTTTTATCCATACATTTTCATATAGCCAAGGAATGACAATCTTAGAATTACAACAACAGTAGCAGAAAAGAGTTTTCTGCTTCTATTTATACATTTGCCAGATAGGTAACTATCTTCAGGAGTAACGGCTAAACAACCAAACAAAACAAGACCCATTTCACCCAGCTAAGAGTCATCCTCAACAAGGCTGAAACTTATGAGATCATTTCACTACATAAAAAGCACAACTTCCCACCACAAAAAATCATAACCTCTAATGCATGAAAGACAATACTCAGTCAGGGCATCATTTTCCATATTAGTAACAAAGATGCAGAGAGCAGTTAAAGAAAATGGTGATTATAAACTAGTATGTTCAGCATAAAACACATAAATAAAAATACCAGACAAATCTGCAACTCCCATGGCTCCATCAACCACTGTCAAGCTTCCAGCCAAAGAGGCACATCAAACATAGCAGCCATACCATTCATTTCTGAACCAAAAATGAATTTCTTCCTGACAATGTTGTTATAGCCAGCAACAATAGTAAAGAACAGTTTATGAAACTTTCTCATGATGGCGGCCAGGCTAGGGTTCGATACCCAGCTAAAAGAATAAACTCAAAAATTTTACCCTAACATTCTTTTCAATCGATGTAAGAGTATGCCAAAGGAAACTTTAATCATTAATCATACTTTGGTTCCTTCTGTTTCACCGTGACCCTTCGTTATCGGGCAGACCCTATAGAGAATTCACTTTGTTTTGTCAAAAGCCCCGAGCTCACAATAGATCACCAAGACATTAATGCTCTCACACCGACATAAACCTTTTGTCTTATGTGCTTTGCTATAACATTATGATATTGAGGAGACCTCCTATAGAGCACACCATGTCTTTTCGAAAGTCTTCATCCACTTGTGTGTCGCTGTGACATTATACTATCAGGGAGATGTTATACAAAAAACAATGAGTTTCATCGATGGGCTTCCTTAGTGTATTATTCATTTGCTGAGACAAGGAAACTTCTCATCGAGATGCCCTTTAGTTTCATTCACTATCGCTGTGACCATACGATATCATAGAGACATCTCATAGATTAGATTTTGTTTCGCCGAAGGTCACTTGATACACATTGTCGCTATAACATATCACTCTTGGGAAGACCTATTTTAGAAGAGAACATCTCTCACTGACGAGAAATTTGAAAGAAGTCATTTGAAAAGTCATTGTAACTTCAAACTATCAGGGAAACATCTTGTAGATCGTTTTAGTCATACCGAAACACCCTGAATTCACACCTGTTTGCCAAAACTTCTAGAAAGTCCTGCCGAAGGAAATTGTCCAATGGCGGTTGGTGTGACATTGCACATTCGCTATGACCATTTTCCAAAGCCTTAAGCTCTTGCCGATGTGTTTCCATTTAATCTCCGATCATTGTGACATACCAATTTCCCTAAGACCACATACCGATGGAATAACATATGCTGATAGAGGTCACTTTCTATCGCCGAAACAAAAAAGAGGTCTTTTTCGACAGCTGCTAGTATGTTAAATTTAATCGACATGACATCGGAAATGTCTTGCCAATAGGCAACACAGACATTTCAAAAATGGATTGGGGAGACCCTGCCATTCTCACATGGAAATGAGTAAGCCCGAATGAGAAACAACCAATACCTTTAGACAAAAGAGATGTTAGAACCAAGGTAAATGTAATTCCTTCAAAATTGTGAGATCGAAGATTGTAATCAAATGGCTTGTAATCATGTGAAATAAACTAGTGGTATGCAAAGAGAACCATCTTGAGACTGATCATCAAAGAGAACTAACTGAAAGAGATTTTTTCATCAAGGACAAACTATAAACACAACAGAGATCCAACATAATGATGATTGACCAACATGTGGAAAGTATGTGGGATATTTTTTATTAGGTTTTTGGAGAGAATGAGAGCATTTGGCGGTAGTTTCTAATGCTTTTAGTGTGAGTGGGGTCATGGCTTCACTTTCACTTCACTTTGTATAAATTTTGGAGAGGTTTTGGAAGCTATTTTTAAGGTTTTTTTGTTGCATATGACTAGGAAGCTTCTAGCATTATGTGTGTGGGACATGCTTCAAAAAAGCATAAGTAACTTCAAACATTAGTTTTGAATTTAGTTCTTTCTTCTTTTAGCATGCATTGTAGTTTATTTTGGAGCTCTTTCAGGCAAAAGACAACATTGGGACTCAATATCAAGCATATACAATAGTTGAAGCACCTATCAAATCAATAAGATAATCTATTTTACCTCCTCATTTGCTATTTTATTGTGAAATCTCTTTAAATGGTTTATGAAATATTATGGTGGAACTATTTTCCCTTTGATTTTTTCCTATTTTCTTTTGATTTAAGCAATAAATATGAACTATTTTAGGTCATAACATGTGTTTAGCTAGTTCAAGAGAGAGTCTAAGTTGTGAAGACATTTTTTTACTTCCTTTTGGATGTTGTCCTTGACATTTTTAGTCTAGTTATGAAGCACTGATGCAAAGACATGAAGTTTTGAGTTGTGTAAGCTATTGTTTAAGTTTTTTATCATTCTAGTGTGTCAAAAGCAATAGTATTATGCTTGGGATCATTTGTGTGAATCACCCATAGTATAGGTTTCAATTTATGTTACTTTCTTACCATTTTCTCTACAAAAGGTTTAATTTAGATTAGTTCAAGTGACACCATAGGAGCTAGCCTTCTTTGGAGGTTAATTCCAAGTTTAGGTGACCCATAGCCTAGGAGTGTTCCCATCTTACTCCAAAATGCTAACTTCTGCAACTTAGCAAGGGTACAATTTTGAGAGATAACAAATGTATATCAGTGTAAGAAAAAGGAAATGGGGTGGAAACTATTAATCATCAAAGCTTACACCTCTCCAATAGCCTTATGGTAAATTTAGTGAGTGGGGGACCAATTTGTGCCTCACTGAATACCTCCAAGATTTTTATAGAAAGCAATCTCTTCTCTGAGTTTGGAGGAAAAGGTAGAAGGAAATGTAAATATAAAACATGGAAATGGCGATGTGCCAAATATTTTACAACATTTCAAACCTAATTATTTTTCTATGAATGATAAATTAGACACAAAATAACACAACCCTTCACTTTTGGGAAGAGAACGACCAATAAAGGCTAAATATAAGCATAGTGTAGTCTTTCAAATCTTCCCATATGAAGTGTTCATTAAGGTCTGATCAAGCATAAAAGCTCCAAAAATTAAAACAATAAATTCAAAAATTGCATAAACCATTCCTCTTGTTACAACACAATATGAAGAAACAATAACCCTTGAAGGAATTGGAGAAGTTCAATGGACATAATCTAATTCCCATAGGTTATTACTATATCATATAAGCTTATAACATGGAAATCAACAACTCAAACTATTCGAATTAAGCTTAACACAATTTTTTATTCTAAAAGAAAAGCATAAAGAAGAAACTTGACAAAGGCCATAACATGCATAGTTTCAAATATTTCTTCCAAACAATTCATGCTTAAATATCAAATGACTTAAAAATAAAGGTTGGATGCCAATCTGATAATAGTTTGAGTTAAAACAATATAAAATGCCAGAGAAAAGCAGTGTTCTTCCAAACTTTTTGCTTCTGAAAATACTTCTATAACTAAGGAAAACTAAAAAAAATTATTTTTCTTAGAAAAAGGAACCCCTTCCTTCAATCTCTACCTCTTATTTATAGCTGAAAAGGGAGAGCCACCGCCAATGTCCTAGAAGTAAATATTTCTAGATGCAAACATTTGATAGCTCATGATCCGATTGTAGATATTTGATTGGGTTGTGGTATCATTTCTCATTAATTCCCAAATGACTCATTTATGTCATTTAGATATTTAGCAAAGATTACTATCTGAAAAAAATAAGATCCTAGGAAAAATCCTGACAAAATCTAGTTGAACAATCATGTAGATTGATGGCACTGACTCGAAGTTTCCAACTTGAAAACAAGGAAAACCCAACATGCTTCGAAAAACTCCATAAAGAGATTGCTTCTTTAAAGTGAAACCTGCTGAAATTGAAGAGATGATGTGCAGAGTGGGTGAGGAATCTCAAATTTATGAAAATATCTTTAGAGGAAATCCTCACTGAGCTAAAACATGCCTCGACTTTCTCTTGAAAGGAAGATGATAAACAAAATCTGTGCAACCACCATAAGGCACATTGTGTGACTTTTGGAACAATTTTTTCTTTAAGAGTGGATCCATGTTGAAGCCAAAAGGCCCTTCGATCTAGAATCCCTACACTTCTTAGGACCTCATTAGTGGCCACACATAGTCTAGAAATCAAACTTTCGGATTCCATTACTTGGGGATCATATATCTCTAGAATTTGGTTGGCAAGTAGGCCAACCTCTCCATTGAATTCTTGATCATCTCTTAGAAACTCTAGGGCTGGCCTAAAAATGACAACCACAACTATGATTCATTCCTAGTGCATGGACACCAACTTCTTTAATATCGGGAGGGTCCCAGACCCTTCTGTAGTTGTTAACTCCTAATGGAACTAAGCCTCTCTTTCTCTTACATTTTCCTCTATTTGATTCTTCTCTTAGAGGGAATTTTTTAGTTTGGAGTTCAACCTTTAGATCTCTTGATCGCAAGCTTGCAGAGCGGGCATGATTTCTTGTGTCTCTTGTCTTGAATTTTATGCTTCCACTTGGGCTTTTTGAAAATTATCAGAAGCCTGAGATTGAACATCATCCATCTCTCTCTTTATTTTTTCCCTAAGTACATCGGTACTCTACATTTTTTTGGCACTCACTAGCAAGCTCAACTCTTAGATTTTCAATTTCATTTTATAGCTGAACCTATTTACCTTGGGCCTCCTCAAGCAAATTGGTTGCTTCTCCTTGTTAATTTTGTATCTATCTTATGCGAGCCATATCAACATCTCTAGCCTTGATCTTTTTCTACAACCTTCCCAATGTTTCCCTTACATTTATCAACTCTACCTCATGATTCTTCAATTTCCTATCTAGTCTCTCATAATCCACATATACCACCTTCTCCGTGGCCTTAGCTAGGGCTATCTTGTCACGCAAGAGAGTTTCATTTGAATCTAGACCAATGGCTCTAATGTTGTAATATTACATTTGAATTTTCCCATCAGGCTTAGACACGAGTGGCTTCATGGTAGTGATTAGTAGAGAATTCTACTCTTCATTAAAGCAAGCTTGAATCTTCTTGGTAGTTGGTTGTGCGATGTTCTTTAACTATCATTTCTACTTTTTGGCTTGTCGGGCCTTCTTGGTTGCATTGAAATGATCTTGGAGAATTTGTGGGGTGTCAATGCTTTGTGTAACAATGGAAGCACTTGGAGGGAGACCAAAAAGGGTCATGGAAGGAGAAACCTTGGATGTATGAGCATGCGGGGAGGAAAATGGGAGTGTTATCATGAAAAATGGTGGGACACCAAACTAAGATTGGGAAAGTGGAAAACCAGTCAGGGTGAAAAGATAAGTGGGTGGAAGGAAAGATTTCTTTCTAGAAGTAGATGGGCCTAGAGTAATGGGCGACATGGATTTTTCAACTCTTTCAATGGGGGCCCTTGATAGGGCAATAAAAAAAAATAGCGATCGAAGCAGATGTTGCTCATTCAACATGTGGGGTTACTTCACAAGGTTCATTGTTGAAAATGGTTAGGGGCTCATTAAGTACCAAAAGATCGAGGTCCACAAATGGAGGAGTCTTGTTCATAGATGGGGGTAGGGGAGTAACTAGAGATGAAAAGGTAGAAAGAAGAGAGGGAGTGAAACTTACCTAAGTCGTGGCAACCAAAACACCTTGTAGAATGGACTCCACTTCTTCCTCTCCTCTAACTAATGCACTAGGTCCACCCAGATCTTAGATTCATCTCCACTTTACACAATCAGAAATAGTACATTATGATCCTTTGGTGATTGATCCCACCAAAAGTTGGCCTTCAATAACCATGGTGGACCTTCTTGGGAATGTCAGGTTCTTTTCCCTTTGCTTCAAGAACTGACAAAGGAAGTGACTTGTGAGTCCTTTTTCCTAGATCCTTTCCTTTTTTCTGATTCTTTAGGCCAGGAAGCATGGCATGGAAGCTCCTCTTGTTCAATCTCATGACTTGTCTCTAGATTTCTATTGTTAGTATCGGCCTCTTCATCGTAAACCTTGTCGAACCTTTCATTATGTGGCCACAATTCTCTGAACAAGGTATTAAGGAACCTCATCTCTTGTTGGAACCTCCAAAAATTTTCCTTCTTCCTTTTTGACCACCCCAAGAATTTCAATTGTGTGCTAAGGGATTCAAACATTGGGAGGTTCCTCTAATACTCCACTTGCACCACATACAAATTCATCCATGCTAGTTGTTTGAATGGTATACGTGCCAAGTTGATGTATACTTCTGGCCTTTCCTAAGTCAGATTCTTTCTCAACTCAAAATACTCCTGACTCTCATGTTTCAAAGTTGGGAGGTGCTTTTTTGGATTTTAGTCCCACGTGTCACAAATAAGAACCAAAATTAAGAGCACCAGTTTGTCTGTAAGCTCACCATCTGCCTCTTGCTTCTGCAATATCATCAGACTATTGGCAATGCTAAGGGGGATTGGGTAAAGCACTGTCTTATGCCTTCTGATGCCATCAAAATTTTTGGAAAGGGTTTCTTGGCAATGTGCCTCCAAAGAAAAAACTCTATCTATTACAAATTTGGGGAGTCTCAAAGGCTCCCTAATGAAACCATGGAATCTGATTAACATAAAATCCTCACCAAGGAAATAATCCACTGGGGTCTATAAAGTATTCATTCATTACCTTGCTCAGGAGAGAAGTGGATCATAGGGCATGGGAGAAAATAATAAAGTACTAGCCTCATAAAATAATCCACAAACTAATAGTAATCCCATGTTCTTGATAGTACATGATTCCATACAAAAATTGGATGATAGAAACCCTTTACATTGAACCTAAACACTAGTAAACTTCTCTCCAAAAACTTTGAATTTTGATGCAAAATCAAGTGAACCAAGAAAAAAGAATACCTAAATTTATACTTAGTATCATAAGTCCTCAATTTCTCTAGCATCCCTTCGGCTACTACATCAGAAAAATCATAATACTTCTGAATTTTATCCTTTTTAAGCATGAAATCGAGGCCCATCTGAAAGGGATGGACATCTTCATCATCATCAAGGTTGTAAATCCAAGCCAACATTGAGAAAATAGACTACATATCTTTCTTGAATTTTCTACATGCAAGAGGAAAATAAAAATGATCTCTCTCTGGTCTTTCCTCCGTTTCATCCTCATAGAAGTTTCCCTTCTTAGTTTTGTGGTGCAGGAACACCTAATGGATTTTATGCCTCCATGAGGACAATTTGCAAAGTTTGAGTTAGTTATGTGATATAAGCTTGTAATAAGGTAATTTAGATCATTTTTAACATTTTTGAGTCTATTTTAGTTACTAGGAGTTCTTGGTTGGGTCATTTTGCAATTATGGTTAAAAGTTGTCAATTCTTGCAAAATTGTCATATTCAAAAGTTGCAAAAATGTAAGAATGGGAATATGGAGAGTCAAGATATTGTAGAAGTTGATTAATTAGTTGGGAAGTTATAAATGGTTTTAATATGATAAATATGTAGTGCCAACTTGAATTTGGGGGTTGGAGATGGTTGGAAATTGTGAAGAAAAAGAAACCCTCATTTTTGTGCATTATTTCTATTTTTTTCTCATGTTGTAGAATGTTCTCTTGGTTTGCACAGATTTTATCTTTTATATAATGATCTAAAACTGGTTGGAGAAGTTATTTATGAGAATCTACTTTCATTTTAAATTTTTCTCACAAATTTTTATTTAGATTTGTAAAAGTTATGGCATTGTTGGTACAGGCTGTCCTGAATGACTAATTTTTCTTGTAATAGTCCAAAAGAAACACATGGTACGGGCTAGTACAGTACAATAATTTTTTGAAACCAATGGGAAATGATGGATAAATGAGTCTAGTTTTGTTTCCTTTTTTTATCCAATTTCATTAAGATTTGAAAGAATTATGAATTTTTTTGTGAGAGTATGTCTGTGATAAAACCAGGGTTTCCAGCAAGCATTAAGAAAACTATATCTTTGTATTGCGCCATCCAAAAAGGCTCAAAATTGGTGAGAGTTTTATGTACATTGAAGCACAAGGTTCCTACAAAGGGATTTTAATTATTTGATAATTTGGGAGAGATGTGGAGGTATTTGTGTGTCTTTTCATAGTAAATATTGTCATAACCCTTGGTGAAATGAAAGTTTAACAAAATAATGCATTGTTGAGTTGTTTGATGTAATGATCATTTGTATGCCATCAATATGCATGGTGAGTAGGGAAGAAAGTTGAAAGTCCTATGATTGAAGAGTTATTTGAAATTGATCAATTTGTGATGGTTGAAGGTTTTGAACATTGGCTCTGCATCAATTGGTACTAGAGCTAGAAGACTCTAGGAAAGCAAGGTTGTGTGTTTGTGTGTTTGTGTGTTATCTTTTTCAGGTTCAAGAGAGAACCTAGATGCTAAGAGACTAGGTAGTGAAAAAGAGAGGAAACCTAGGTGAGGTGTCACAAAGACAAGAGAAGCAAGGTGAAAGATAGTTGCTTGGAAAAGAGAGAAGAATGAATGTGTTGAAGAAGTACTTGCAGGCTGAGGGTTCACAAAGGAGGAAATAAGAAAGAAAAAGAGAGGAAAGAGAAAAGGGGAAAAAAATGGAAATTGAAAAAGAGATAAAAGAGTTAAGGAAGGCTATGGAAATAATGGAATAGAGATGAAAGATTATGATGCAGTAGTTACAAATTTTGCACTTATTAGTTACGAGGAAGGTTACATGGCCTATTAGAAAGATTATTTAGAGGAGAAGACAAATGGGAGCAGTAAAACCACATGTGAAGGAACCTTTGTTGATAAAGGAAGATGATGAAAAAATAAAGCAAGCCAAAGTGATGATGGTAGAAGAAGAAGAATTCATGGAGGTTGTACAACCATTACAAAATTTGAAGGTACCAAGATAGAAAACTTGAAGAATTATTTGATTTTGGAGGGAAATAATATTGAGTGGGTGTCAAGAGTTGATTTTTTGAAGGTAAAGGATGGATTGATTTGGGAGGATCAAGGTTGGCTTCAAAGGTATGTTGAAATGTTGTTTTCTTCATTATTTTGCAAAGAAGATAATGGTATTTCAATTTTTTTTCACAACAAAGGTTAGTGAACTTGATAAAGTAGTAGTCATAGGGTAAAAAAATAAGATAAAAAAAATGGAAAACAAAGGTGAAAAGCTTAAGGATGTGTTGGTTAATTTTAATGAACCAATCAGGCCTTATCAAGTACCTATGAGTTTTCCAAACCTAATTCTCAAATAACTGCCAGACGAGTGGCCAACAAACTAGACAAAGTGTATATTACTTTATCTCCTACACTTTGGGTTCTGCCAGAACTGGGAGGGTATTCCCACAATGCCAAAGATATAACCTATTTCAAAGTTTTCACATACATTGTAAATAAAGTAGAAATATTCTCATTAATAGAAAATAAGATGAAATCACTCACAAAGATGGCAATTCTTTGAGTTAAATATGCATCTTAAGCTAAGAATATGAAACAACAACAAACAATTGGTGCGTCAATGATTATTTTAAAATATTTCTCTCAAGTTGGATGACTAAAACCACAAGAAAGATTCAGTGGGTTAAATATTAGTGCCATTATCTATGGGCTAGGAGTATGCATAAATTGAAACATAAGTCATGTTTAATTTTGAGCAATTATGATCTAGTGATATCACCTTGTAATTCACAAATCAATGATTGAGCACTAAAGACTACTTATCAAATCCAAAATGAATTGATATATGAACCCTTGATCTAATCCAAGCATTTTAACTCATTCCATAAACAAGAGCCAAAACCAGATCACATATCAAAGTAAAAAAAGATGATAATTAATGAAATGATCGTTGATCAATATTTTCATTAATGATTCTAATACAAAACCAAAATGGAGAGACTATAGAATCAAAAAATCTCCATTATTACTCAAATATGCTCAAAAACCATACATTTAACTAAATTTACTGTCTAGACTCAAGGAATTAGATAAAGACTCAATATATCTACTCTGTGTTTTATAATTGTCTCAATGTAGCTCTAGAATTTCAACAAAAGATCCGCACAAATGGCTTTGAATTCCCTTTTATATAATAAGGGAGAAGAACAAGCCACATGCCAAATGTACACATTTCACACTTCAATTGGACCATTCGAAGGTATATTCCTAAATTTAGTTATATTTTCAATAAAAAATGGAGGGAATACACATAAGAAAAAGAATATTTACATTCATCGTAAAGAGAAACTTTTCCTTTTCGAAAGCACTATCAAAGGAACGCATCTAATTGATCCACCAAAATGAAAAAATGATGTAGACCATAAGTGAGTCAACATCTCAATCACCATTCCACATCATCAACAACTGATACTTCCCTGTGAAACATATGTTTTAACTTTTTCACCTCTGAGGCCAAACCTATACAATACATGATCGAGTATATGTTTCACAAACCAAACCTGCCAAAATACAACCTTCCCCATTCTTCATACTCTTTCTCAGATGGCCAATCAAACTCCATAATTGTTTCCATGGCTTTCCTATAAGGGGAGTACTTAGTTTCCACCGTATTGGACTCCCTATAAAAATCCTCTAGAAAGCTAATAATAAATTTTAACCTCCCAAGAGTGTTATTGAAGACATCAATATAAAATTCTTTGCAAATTTATCTACCTGGGAATCAATAACTTCATCTAGTTACTTCTTCCACACCTACAATGGTTTCACCTCAATATTTGGTAGTGGTGACAAATCAATGTGGTTATATTGAGCTATCAACTCTATTATCTTCTCCTCACATGGGGCTACATATCCCTAAAACTTCTAGTCGCTTAACTCACACACAAACTCATAAACTAGAAGCACTAGAGGGTACTTATCTTCATGTTGTCTAGCTCCCACTAATATCAACTTCAATCTCTCAACTCTTGGGATCCATTTATTCAAGGTTGGTATGGCCAACACCTTATCTCTTTGGGACAATCTCATTAAATGCACCATCAAAGCATAGTAGTCATGCACACTATTGAGTCTATCTTGAATCTTCTCATTTAGATGCTTTAAGGTAGTGCATAAAAGTTTTGATATGTTCTCATACATTGTGTCTTGAGCTTTCTCTAGCAATTTCTTATATGTCTCAATTTGTAGAAGCAATTGATCTCTATCAGCTGAACAAGAGCCTGGCCTACTTATTTCTTCTGTTGCAATTGATTCTTATTCTTGACTATATGACACCATTTCTAAAGTTTGGCTATCAAATGAATGATGTGCATATTTCATTGGAGAAGAAAAAGGTGGGTGGCCTAAGCTAGGTTGATCACATTCTCTCTATACTTCCCCTCTTTGTTTATAGAATGCCAATTCAGTTTCTAGTGTAGCCACTTTTTGTTGGTTTTTTTCATAGTCATATAGGAGTTCTCTATAATTAACTATTAGATTATATCTTTCCAAGGTGAGGCCCTCCATAGTTGACCACGTAAACCTAGCAACATTAACAACCATGTTTGTAGCTTCCAAAGCTAGAGTGTCAGCAACTCTTTTTGCAAGCAGTTGTCCATTAAGTTCTTATGGCTCTACTAGGGCTGGTTTCCTAGATGCTAAAGATAGTAACCATATGGCTAATGCATCTCAATCCTTGCTAAAGGCCGAACCTCAAAGTTACATTTCCAGTTCTTCCTCTATTTGTACAAGAGGTCTTTCATCCCTTCTTATGGCATCCAAAAAAATAGCATAAAAAATGTTCCATTCTGGCAACAACAACACACCACTCTTCTTTACAATCTCTCTACCCTCTAACTCATTTCTCATAATGCTTCTTACATTTTCCTAAATAACACTTTCAGAAAATTCACAGTGCTAGCTTCTTTCAATGGCAACTTTCTCTGTAGAATATGCAGTCTTGGATTTCACACCAAAAATCCTTGAATTCCAATGTTTCAATTAAGTAATCATCCTCCATAAACTCATTGTTGGCCTCTACCCTCAAGTCATCTACAATATTCAATCAACAGATTTCAAGCTTCCCTAATATAAAGATGATTTGTTTTAAACTTGAAGCAATTACTCCTTCATGAGGAGGTATTCCAATTTTCATTTCCTCAGGGGTGACATAGATATCATCTTCATCTATGTCAAAATAATCAACCACTCCTCTTGATCAAGTTCTTCACTTCTTTTTAGGTGGTTTCTCAGGAGAGGCATAACTTTCAGGAGGTGCATCAAGATCAGTTACATGAAAAGAGGCTTGTGCACGAGGAGTTGGTACTGCGTTCTTAAGAGAGTCTACTTTTGGATCTTCAGAGGTGATAGGGGCTATTGAGATCCTTTCCTCACTTTCTACTTTCTTCCTCCTAGAATAAATACTCAATTGTTTGGGTGGTTGATATGAAGGTATTTCTTCTAATGTCGTTTCAGTACTTTCTTCAACCACAATTTTTTTCCTTTATCTGGAACCTCCCGCTCTTCTCTCAAAACACCAATAACATTCTCAAAGTTTATCATAGCATGCATAGATTTATTGAAATCACCCTATATATTTGGTAGAGGACCATATAGGGTATTCTTCTTCTTCTTAGCTTCTACCATATTTCTATAAGCTAGGTATTTGGTTTTTCTTTCATCTTATTCCTCAAAGTTAAAGACATTCCTAATAACATCCTCAGGATAATCAAAACCATTTATAAAGGTACCCATTTTCTTATCTACTTTGAGTTTACTAATGAATCCTTTAGGATCATGATTCCTTAGGCTCATAGTCATTAGTTTATAAGTAGATAGCAAGTGCTCCAATTCATTCATTGTTCCCTTTGTCACAATGTAATTTGCAAATATTGTCAACTCTAGGAAGAATGACCCCTTCCTCGTTGATTCAGGTAAATGTGCTTCTTATGAATCTCCTAAATGCATCATAATCTCAAGGAACCCTATCCTCAAAGGAACATTTGTAGGAAAAACATATGGGCCCAAACCACTACCATATATGCTAAAAATTGTCTTATTAGGATACAAAATCAAATGTCCCCAATTATGGCTTAAATTCAAATTTGGCCTTAGATCCCTAGGTCTCAAGAATTCATGGATTTCTCTGGGGCTTCTAGGTGGTTGATATACCAAGGACCTCTTTATCTTGGATGAAAAAGCATTTCTAAACATTACAAAGTTATACCTCCTATCTTCTTTATCCAAGATTGAGATCCAACATTGAACAGGCAGGTTAATATCATCCTTCTTCCTTTCCAAGGTAATCTCCTTCTCAATGGATCTATATCCTTTATATAATAACATATGCATTAACAATGAGTACCACCAAAACTTCACCCATTTTTTTCCTTGCAATTTAACTAAGCCTTTGGTTGATCCCATAAAGCTGGTTTACAATTTATGGGAGGATCTGATTTTTGCTAAAATCACATATTTTTAGAAAATATAATGATTTAAGCCTTAAAAAGTTCCATTTAAAGAATTTAAATTGAAGAGGGTTTGATCAAACTACCTTAAATCAAATCCCTTTGGATAGAAACCCACTAGTTTTAAACCATACCTATAGTGGAGTCTCCTTTACATCTATCAAAATGTTGATAAAAAACCACTTTTGATTTACCTTTTGGGGGATCAAATTAATTCAATTAAAATTTATTTTTTGTAAGTATTTATTCCTTATTATAAGCTTCCCAAAATGTATAATTTTAAATAAATTTAATTTTATTATCATATTTATTTTTTATTTCTCGTTAATGTAGGTTTTTCATTGAAAAATCAAGCTCTATATTCTGCACATGTGGAAAAATAGCAAATTATCAAAAAAAAAGTTTAAAAAATATTATTTCACTAGATATTGAAGTCCTTGATCCAACAAAGAAAAAAAATTGAATTTTGATACATACAAAAAAAGTTATGCATTATATAGTCGAGCTATGCCTGAATTATAATTGGTTTGAATTCGAAACTTGATTAAAGAAAAAATATTCAATAAAAAACTATCTAACCAAGTGGAACCACTAGATATCGGAGTTATGAATCTAAATTCAAAAGAATTATAATTTTATCTTTCATGGAAAAAAAGTTATACATTATACGGTGAGGGTCACTTTTTAAAAATGTTGTTTGTTGAAGAAAAACTAGTTTTCAATGGAGATGGAAAAGAAGTGCCATTTGATTCCAAATTTTTTGAAAAAAATATATTTAGAATCTATAGATAAAATTTCATGAAACTCTAGTTTTCATCATCTTCAAATTCCTCATGGTCTAGTCGCTATAGGTGCTCGAAAGTGAAGATTTAGTTAAAAAAAATTATTTTAGTGTCCAGTTTAGCCAAAAATTGTGAACCACTATTGTGGGATCACCCCTTTATGAATATGTTCAACCAGGTAAGTTCCATAGTAATAAAAAATACTATAGGATGGGTGTTGTAGATCTATGGCCAAGTAGCTATACTCCTTCTACAATGTGTCAGGTGGATTGGAACCAACAATTTGGTCCAGAGAATATATAGTCTTTCTTAAATAACTAGAAAAATAGCTCATTGGGAAAGGTTCTAGTTCTCTATCATCAATCCTAACCTTCCTCCTTTGTTTCATAGTTCCAATCCCTAAAGTATGTAGAGGAAACATCTTTATTTTGATAAACACCTTGGTATTTTTGTACTATGTTCTAATAGTATCCATGTTCAAAGGGACCATGTCTTGACTCCATTCATGCAAGTCAAATAATTTTTCAATCTCTTCCTTGGTTATTTCTACCATAACCACCCCATCAAATGCTCTGATTTCCCTAGAAACTGGGTCATATTATGATGTGATATCTTTCAAGAGATCCACATCCATGTACACATTTGGAACAATCAGTTTCCCCATATCCAACTTCCATGGGTTACTAAAAGAGGGCCCAAGGTTCCTATTTCTGAACTAGTGCTGAAACATCTACCATCACGTGTAAGGTACCTTGGCATCCTTGATGAAACAAGCCTTATCTATTAACCCTTCCTTCATATTAGGGCCATGAAACAAGACCCTACCCTCTGGTTTCTTACTTGTAGACAGGGGTAGAAAATCAATCACATCCTGAGAAAGGGTTCTAGACTAGGTAGAGGAAGAAGTGCCTTGAATTTTGAGAGCCATGTGCTTGAATGTACAAGAGTTATTATGGGGGAATTTTAACTATTCACTTTCCAATTGCAATTTAAGACTTAGGATGAGAGCTAATTTTGGGCAATTTATAGGGCTACAATTTTTTTTAAAGAAAAGTTTAACCCTAATTTAAAGCAATGAAAGTAGAACAATGAAACACACTCATTTTAAAATAGATTAAAAGAAAACCCTAACTTAGAAGACTTAAAAGGCATAAAATTGTGTTTATTGTACTTACTACTTTCAACTATGACAAACCCTAATGTCAGTTAGGATAACTTCTCCAATTCACTTCTCACTCTTCATATTGCCTTGGACACATCTTCAAATCTTAAACAAGCAAGAGCTAGCCACATACACAATTTTTGAAGGGAATTGAATAGGTTTACAAGTCACCTCTACCATTAATGCCCATTCACGCAAAGAAAAACAATTGCAACAAGCGTACTTTTCATTTTTGAATACATTCCATTCATCTATAGCTGAGTTGGGAATCTCAAATGACTTAGATTGAGACAATCACATTTGAATTCATGACACTGCTCTAGCTCATACGAACAACTAGGAGAAATTAGTTGTTAGGACTCTCCTCATTTACATGAGGGCCCCACCTTGTAGTAGCCATAGAATGCACGTGGTAGCATCTTGCGAGTCATGTTATTTTTAAAGAACTTACATATCTCCTCCATGAGCTGGTGGGGAATGACTGTGATCATTTTCCTTCACTTGATTAGCACCATCAATATTAAAGCTTAGGGCATTAAGATGGGACATAGTGGTCGGACCCACTTACATGTGGCATTATTTTGCTAACCACACAACAATTAAATTGCATTCACTTCAAACAGATGGGCTAGCGGGGAATAGCCTAGATTAAATCCTATCATCTCGTGATCATCAAACCTGCACAAACACAAAAATTAGTATTAAAAAGGGGCCTTGACTAGGCCAATGAGAACTTACCCCTTGGGGATTTATGACTTAGACATAAGTCATTCGTATGTGAAATATTAAAGGCCAACTTTGGGAATATTTAAAACACTTTGCAACTGAGGATGACCAAATAGTCCTAAATGAAGGGGCCAATCAGAAATGTTAAACGATGACTCAAGAGGTAACTTATATCACTAGTAATTGGAAAAACAAGTTAACGTAGAAATAAGACATCTGAGGATTACATGAGGATTTTGGATGACAAGGCTATTCAAATAAAACCCTAAACCCTATGTGTAATCAGCATACTATGCTGATATTGAGGATAGAGGACCTCAAAATATCAAGGATTTTTGGGGGTCTAATAGGATGATTTGCTAAGGAAGTTGGATGAGTTTAAGCATGCATTTGATGGGAAGAAGGAGGATGGAATACACTATTTTCTTGTTGTGATGGCATAATTAAGAAAGGGTAAACCTAGATTCAGGATGAAGTATATTGTTGATGTAGGTTTTCATGCATTTTTAGTTCCCCACTCAAGGGACTTGAGTTTATTTTTGGCTAGGAATATGGTGTAGGAGCACCTAATTGATTCTATGCCTCCATGAGACCATTTTGTGAATTTTGAGTTAGTTAGGTGATATAGTCTTCTAATAAGGTAATTTAGACCATTTTGAACATGTTTGAGTCTATTTTAGGTCCTAGGAGTTCTTGGTTGGGTCAGTTTGCAATTATTGTTAAAAGTTGTCAATTCTTGCAAAATTGTCTTGCAAAATTGTCATATTGAAAAGTTGTAAAAATGCCAAAAAGGGAATATGAAGATTAAAGATCATGTAGAAGTTGATTATTTAGTTGGGAAGTTAGAATTTTTTTTAATATGATAAATATTTAATGCCAACTTGAATTTTGGGGTTGGAGCTGGTTGGACATTGTGAAGAAAAAGCTACCCTTGTTTTTGTACATTATTTCTAAATTTTTCTCATGTTGTAGAATGTTCTCTTGGCTTGTACAGATTGTATATTTCATATAGTGATCTAAAAATATTTGGAGAAGTTATTTATGAGAATATACTTTCATTTTAAATTGGTCTCACAAATTTTTATTGAGATTTATAAATGTTGTGGAATTTTTAGTGTAGATTGTGCTGAATGATTGATTTTTCCTGTAATAATCTGAAAGAAACACATGGTACAAGTTGGTATGGTAAAAAAATTATCTGAAACCAATGGGAAATGATGGATAAATGAGTCTAGTTTCGTTTCCTTTTTTTTTTATCTAATTTCATTAAGATTTGAAAGAGTTATGCCAATTTTGGTGAGAGCGGGTTTGTGATAAAACTAGGGTTTCCAGCCCACATTAAGAAAACTATATCTTTGTATTGCGCCATCCAAAAAGAATCAAACTTGGTAAGATTTTTCTTTACATTGCTACACAAGGTTCCTCCAAATATATTTGAATTATTCAATTATTTTGGAGAGATATGGAGGTTTTTTTCTGTCTTTTCATAGTAAATATTGTCTTAACCCTTGGTGAAATGAGGGTTTAACAAAATAATGCAGTGTTGAGTAGTTTGATGTAATGATAATTTGTATGCCATCAATATTCATGGTGACTAGGAAAGAAATTTGAAAGTTTTTTGATTGAAGAGTTGTTTGAAATTGATCTATTTGTGATGGTTGAAGGCTTTGAACCCTGGCTCTACATCATTTTGTCTTCCCAGAAACCTTTCATCTCTTCCTCATCAAAGCATTCCACGCCCGATGTTGTAGGGATACACAACATGTTCCCTTATAGCCATTGTATAAATTTTAACATTGATCTTGTTGCCAAAAATGACTCATATCTCCTTGTTGAATCTTTTGGCACATGTGTCTACTAGCTCCAGGCATAGGTGTATAGTGAGAAACATGAACTGTAGCAAACCAAAATTCCAAATCTAGGACATGAAACCTTTAGATGAACCATGCTGCATCATTCTTTGGAATGTCCCCTCCCTAAGGCTTTTAGGGTTAGTCACCAACTTTGGGTTGCAAATGTTTCCTGTGAAATCCTGCACCACCTCTCTTTTGATACGGTTATCTGGTTGCATTGATTTGGTGTAATCAAACTGCCATTCTTCCAGCACTAGGGCATTGGAAAATGAATTCCTCCCAAATACATCAGCATAACCTGACCTTTTAGATGAGGCTCTAGCCTTTCTACCAGATGTTGATGCTTTCACCATTGTTGTGCCAAGAAGTTGTAGAGATTATTTTCAATGAAACAACCACTTTCTTTTTCTCTACTTAGAAAAAATTGCTTTTGAGTACAGTTAATTATTTTTCATGTACACTAGTTAAGGCTCTATCCTTACTGTTGGTCCACTAAATGCTACCACTGACGTGATACATGTGGATTTTGGATTTGTATCCCTTGGGAATGTTAAAAGCACTACAAGAATGGAATTAGTACATTCTCCCCACTACCTCTTTCATAAATAAGCTAATGCATTGGAAAGTGTGCTTTTAGCTATGAGAAGCGTGCTTAAGTAGTGCAAGGTACTTTTGAAAATACGTACCTATTTAATTTTTCATAACTTAATGCGTTAATCCATGTCTTTTCATATAAGCAAGCTGGCTGGTGTTGATGATGTTAAAGGACACATGGTGATGATTGGCCTATGTGAGCATTTACTCCCAATGCCCAATTTTATTTCTCAAGACCTCTTGTCATATTTTATGTATGAATCATCTAGCCTCCAGCTACTTTGGTATTTTCTCCATTTCCATCCAACCAAAAATAGACTTCTGTTGGTTGGGTTTTCTATCGCATCTTTTCTAGAAATAGCTATGCCACCTTATTACAATATTCATTGAAAAAATAGCTTTTAATTTTACCAAGGTTTTCCTGCTATCTACCATTCTACTAACAATCTACTACTTTTTCATAATGTCAGCTAGCCTAGGAACTCCTATTCAGCTTCTACCATGAAGGCCACAATATTCCTTCGTGGGGGAGATCACCTATCACAAAATTAAGTGCCTGGTGAAGAAGTGTTACTGCCTCGATGTCGTTGCATTCAAGTGGGTAGTCGTCCAAGACTGTGTTGAAGATGAGAACCAATTGAGAAGAAAATGTAATGTTATTTCTCACTTTGTCCCCTCCCTACTTGACTTGAACATCACAAAGCCCATGATAATTAAATTGTGCCACTAGATTTTAAACACTGTACTGCTAGAAGAGCTCGACGAAATTGTGCAAGTGGCTATTACTGGTGTAGATATTCTGAGCATCATGGACATCTACAAGCATGCAAATTATGGGATAGTGCAGCCTAATTTCCTTTCCTCATTGACTTCCACACCATGGACCTTGAAAGGCATCATTCATCATCTCTGCCAGTAGACACCTTATTGTAGTAGTATGGTGTGGAACACATTTTTGGGCTCAACTGGAGGAAACACTTTAATTTTCTAGTGTATAGCCATGACAATGAGAACTGAAGTCTGTGTTGTGTGGAGCCTGCATGTGTTACGTGTTCAACCCCCCTTTTCACCCTAATAAAGAAGAAGAAGAAGAAGAAGACCCAACAATGAGCCACTTCAACTGCTTAACAATAGCTAGAGGTGTAGCTTTACTATGATTTGCATGTTGCCTCCTTTTTGCTTCTTTTTCTTTGTGACTCTTTTTGGGTTTGCTCGAGAGAGATTCATGCTTAAATTCGATCATCATGCTTATGGGTATGTGCAGGATCATGATGGGCCAAAAAGTCGTGATATGTAAGCGATATGATGGCCCATATGGCTGATGACTTTTTTTTACCCAAAATTGATGAAACAAAAAGGGTTTTTAAAAGATATTCTTGGCTTTCCACCAATATAAATTATGCTTTAATTTGAATTCAATAAATAATTATTATTCATTTTCTATTTGAATTACAACTAAAGTCCTGATTGATAGGTTGATTGAAAACCAACTATAGCTTTCAAATGATATCATATTTTTTGAATCTAAAACATGCATCAAATTATATGCTTCGCATACTATAGGATTAAAAAAAAAGAATATCATGAAGTTTTGACCAAGTTAAGGTGGTTAGACAAACAAGGTTTTATATTTTTTAAAACTTGTAATAAGAAAATCATAATTAATTATTTACTTGGAAAAAAATTACAAAAAAAATGCATCACATCGAGACATGAGTCCTCTACTTATATCTAAAATATTATAAAAAAATATTATCATTTTATTGTGGTTAGGGTGGTTAGACAAACATCTACTTATTTTTTCCCTGAAATTTAAGTACTACTACATTGAAATTTCAAATTTTCACCAAATAGTTTTTTAAATATAAACCTAGTAGTTTAGAAACTGCATTCAATTTTCTAGAGATTCTATTCTTACATATTTTTGAAATAATATAGATAACTTATTCAAATTTTTATGTCAAATTTCCTAACTTTGATTTTTCTAAATTTTTCGCCACTTAAGGGCCTTTTTTTTCCATGATGATCCTACACATACCCTTATATTACATTGTAATTTTTTTGATAAATATAATATAATGGGTATGTGCAGGATCATCATGGAAAAAATAGGCCCTTAAGTGGTAAAAAATTTAGAAAAATTAGAGTTAGGAAACTTGATATAAAAATTTAAATAAGTTATAAATATTATTTTTAAAATGTGTAAGAATAGAATCTGTAGAAAATTGAATGTAGTTTCTAAACTACTAGGTATGTTTTAAAAAAAAAATCTATTTGGTGAAAATTTGAAATTTCAATGTAGTGGTACTTAAATTTTAGGGAAAAAATAAGTAGTTGTCTATCTGACCATCCTAACCACAATAAAATGATAATATTTTTTTATAAGATTTTAGATATAAGTAGAGGACTCATGACCCAATTTGATGCATTTTTTTTTGTCTTTTTTTTCCAAGTAAATAATTAATTATGAATTTTTTTATTACAACTTTTTAAAAAATATAAAAACTAGTATGTCTAACCACCTTAACTTGGTCAAAACTTCATGAAATTAAATTTTTCTTTTTTTAATCCTATAGTATGCAAAGCATAGAATGTGATGCATGTTTTGGATTCAAAAAATGTGATACCATTTGAAAGATGTATATTTTTTTCATTCAACCTATCAATAAGGACTTTAGTCGTAATTTGAATAAAAAATGAATAATAATTACTTATTAAATTCAAAGTAAAACAAAATTTATATTGGTGGAAAGATGAGAATCTCGTTTAAAACCCATTTTCATTTCATCAATTTTTGGTAAAAAAATAGTTGTCAGCCACATACCCATCATATTGCCACTTTTTGGCCCATCATGATCCTACACATACCCTAATACAATAGTTTTATACTTCCCCTATGTTATTCTCATGGCTTATTCTCAAAACTAAAACGTATTTAGAAAAAAAAATTACATATGATACATAACTGAGAATTTTTTTAAAGAACTGTGTACTTTAGTGGAACAATTTTAGATAAATATTGTTCACCAGCATATCCAAAATGTTACCTTCCATATCTTCAAGCTCATATGCATTATTTTCCTTGCATGCATTGATATTAAAGGGTCCCTTCCATAGTGCTTCAAACTTTTTGTGTTGTCTTTGTTTTGTTGTGCGCTCGTCATACATTAGTACCAGGCTCGCTTCCCTGAAATCAGGGTTGGAGGTCTTTTTATTGAACTATTGCTTTACTTTCTGTATGAATCCAACCATGGCTCCATAAGCCTTTTCTATGTCTTCCTCAAGTTTGAGGAGTTCCACCAACCTTACTTCAATCTTGTTGCTCTCTTCAATCTCCAGGGCTTTTAGAAGTTGCAAGGCAGGGATTTCTTTGGAAACAAGTAAAACTACCTCTTTTTTGAATAATAGTTCATAAGGACAGTCCCTCAGGATCTTCTTAGCCATAATTTGGTCTACCCACAAAGCATCTCATAGGTGCTTGTGTGAATCCCTTTGTTTCTCTAACTCGATGCACTTGATTAACCTAATTAGGTTTTTGTTGGTTGACTTTGCTAACCCATTTCCTTGTCAGTAGTAATTTGATGAAGTTTTAAGGTAAACCCCATGTTTGATAGTGAAATATGACATCCACAAACCTACAAAATCCCGTGCATTGTCAAATATGATGGTTTTTGGTGAGCCAAATCTTGTTACTAGCTCTTCAAGGAAGTAGTCGGTCACCGTTAGGATCCACTTATGGCTAGCACTAGAATAGGATTTATCATCTTGGTGAAATCAAAACCCCATTGAGCAAAGGGTTCTTCAGATACAATTGGGATCAAAGGCAAGGAAAAATTCTTTCTTTTTCCAACAAAATATTGGCACTAAGTACACTTTTGCACCATATCATATGCTTTATAAAACATGGAGAGCTAATAATACCCTACTCGCATTATCCTTAAGGCTGTAGTCTTGGAAGAGAAATGTCCACCCTCATGACTAATATGAAATTCATTAAGAACTCTTTTTGCATGTGGCTTAGCCAAGCACGGAAGTAGGACACCATCATAATTCCTTTTAAATAAGATACCTTCAATTAATACATACCTGGTGCCTTATAGTTTTTAGTATCACCTCTTGTGAGCTAAAAGGTTGGTTGGGTACTACCCCTTTTGCATATACTTCGTTTGATCCATCACCTAGGACTCGTCGAACTTGAACTTGTTTGCATAGACTTGATTTGTCTCCTTTCAGCTATGGAACTTGATTCTTGCACAAGATATTCACATAGACCTATTCCTCAAAACAACTTGGTTTTTCTAATGTTCACATCATACTCTTGGATCTTCGTGATCCATTTGGTCCTCTTATTGGTTATCTCAACTTCGGTGATAAACTCCCAAACACTAGGATAAGCAATAAGAATGGTGATTCTATTAGCTGACACCAAGCAACTTCTACTTGTCGAAACTTTAGGATTTTAACAATGGAAAAATAAAACTTTTCAAAAAAATTATACCCGAATTCATATCCTTTAAGAATTCTTGAGTGAAATGCAATAGGATGGTTTTTGTTATTTCCTTCATCCTTATGAGTGAGTACCAAAGCTATTCTATGTTGGACATTGTATAAATAGAGTAGAAAATATTTGGAAAAGTTTGAGTTAGCAAACATCGAGGCAGAAAAGATAAATACCTTTATCTATTTGAAATATTCTTTGAATTTGGCAATCCATTTGAACATTAGGTTCTTTTTGAGCATTGGGGTGATAGGTCTCACGATGCTTGTGAAATCTAAAATGAACCTGCTGATAAAGTTGATCTTTCCTAAAAAATACTACAACCCTTTCTAATTTACTAGTAGGGCTAACTCCATTATAGATCTCACCCTTTCGGTGTTTATTACTATTCCCTCCTTCCATACTACAAAACCGAGTAGTTTTCCTTGTGGCACTTTGAAAACACATTTCCTAGGATTCAAGGAAATCCCCAACTATTGACACTTCTAGAAAAACTGTTCCAAATGATCAAAGCGATCATCCTTTGAATTTGAAAATACCATTAGGTCATCCAAATATATTAAAATAATCAAATTAATTAATCCTTTGAAATTAATATCCATTGCTCGCTGAAAATTTGCACTAGCATTTGAAAGTTTGAACGACATTTTTGAGTATGCAAATGTTCCCAACTTAGTGGTAAAAATTATTTTATGTTGGTCACCTTCCTTTACATATACCTGGTTATAACTTGAGAAACCATCAGGCACTGAAAAAATCTTTTATCCCCCCACAGTCTGCATGATCTACTCCATTGATGGCAAAAGGGTTGTGGTATTTTAGTGAGGGTTTATTCAAATCTTTGAAATCAACACAAATCCTCATATCACCATTCTTTTTCTAAACTGGTACTAGATTTGACACCCAGGTGGAATGCTTAACTGAATATATTATTCTTGATTCAATCAATTTGGTGAGCTCTTGCACAATCAATGCTTCACCCTTCGGATTGATTGTACTTTGTTTTTTTCGAATGGGCTTTGATCCTTCAGCCAAGTCAATAGTATAGTGAATTATTCCTAAATCATACCCTCTAAAATCATCATAGGTCCAGGCTATGACCCCATCATATCTAGAATATAGATCCTTTAGTCTTTCCTTGTCCTTCCACAAAATGTCCCTTTTGACCTTTAACTTTCTGCTGCTTCTGACATCAAACTCTTCATAATCCATTACATCTGTAGTGAACCTTTGTTTTCCATTTCATGCATCTCCATAGTCAAAAAAAAAATCAAGGGAGATGAAAACTCGAGGAAGCTTATTTCCTTTCAATTGGATAACCTACCCCTTGGGAGATTCTACTCTTGGCTATGAATAGTCAAAATTTCTTTTTGATTTCTATAAAAAGGTGATGATCTGATTATCATCCTCAAAAAATTTCTAGTTTTTATGATTGTTGAGAATTTTTGGTTAGATGATGATCTGTACTGCATTTTTCTTTGTTGTTGAATTAGAAACTTGTTGAAATTGTGAACCGATTGAAGCCATACGATCAGAGACACTATTTTGAGATCAAGGAATGAATTGTATATTAAAAGCTTCAATACTCTCAATCAGATGCCATATCTAATGTCTATACTAGGATATGTACAGGATCATAATGGGCCAAAAAGTGGCAATATGATGGGTATGTGGCTGATGACTTTTTTTAACCCAAAATTGATGAAATGAAAAGGGTTTTTAAAGGAGATTCTCAACTTTCCCCCAGTATAAATTATGCTATACTTTGAATTTAATAAGTAATTATTATTCATTTTCTATTGAAATTACGAGCAAAGTCCTGATTGATAAGCTGATTGAAAAACATCTATAGCTTTCAAATGGTATCACATTTTTTGAATCCAAAACATGCATCACATTCTATGCTTTGCATAATATAGGATTAAAAAAGAAAAAATGAATTTCATCAAGTTTTGACCAAGTTAAGGTGGTCAAACATACGAGTTTTTAATATATTTTTTAAGTTGTAATAAAAAATTCATAATTAATTATTTACTTGGGAAAAAATTACAAAAAAAATATGCATCACATCGGGACATGAGTCCTCTACTTATATCTAAAATATTATAAAAAAATATTATCATTTTAATGTGGTTAGGGTGGTCAGACAGACACCTACTTCTTATTTTTTCCCTGACATTTAAATACTATTGCATTGAAATTTCAAATTTTTACATAATAGATTTTTCTTTTTTTAAACAAACCTAGTAGTTTAGAAACTACATTCAATTTTCTACAAATTCTATTAATACATATTTTTGAAATAATGTAATTAACTTATTCAAATTTTTACGTCAAGTTGCCTAACTCTAATTTTTATGAATTTTTTTCCACTTAAGGGCCTATTTTTTCCATGATGATCCTGCACATACCCACTACTTCATTCTTATATTCTTCATAGTTTCTTGCCCATGGACTTGGCTCATAACTAACTTTGAATCTCTAAATTCTTACATTCTCTTTACGCCCATTCGTTCTTCAATGATCATACCATGAACCAAGGCTTCATATTATGCATCATTGTTTAAGCAAGAGAACTGAAAATGAAAATCCTTAAGGGTCTTTGATCCTATCAGGACACTACTCAAACACCCTCTCTAGAACTAGCTTTTCATTTGGAACCATCATAATATAAGGTCCATAGATGTTTTCCACTTGAATCATCATATTCCTCCCAATCCTTTATCAATTTCAGAAAGACTTGATTGTCATCAAAGATCACATAGGTGCCTAGTCCCATCGCATGAAAGTTGTCAAATGGGTTGGACTCAATGAACTAGTTGAGAAGCACCTCTTCTTTAGGAGTCGAATCACTCGTGTCTTCTTCATCTTCGAGCATCTCTACTTAGTATTTCTACCTTTGTGAGAAAGAGGTATGTGTTGCTTCAAAACATAGGACTACAATGTCTGATATGTGTTCTAAAAGAAAAGATTCAAATAGGATTTTCATCTCTTCCCCATGCTTAGTCCTCAATATCAGGTCGGACCAATCGAGCACCAAATATCCACCAAGATTTGTGGTGAAATCTCTTGAAAGACACATCCCGAAGATCAAGGGAATGTCTATCACCACTATTTCTTATGTGACCATTTGGATTAGACATGAGAAGAGGGTTAAAGATAGATCTATAATGTGACGGATGATCAAAACCTTCTTCCCATCTAATTGCATGATTCCCATCTCAAGGGGCTCATATTTAAGCTTTAGGGCATTGATCACTTGCTTTCGCATGACCATTGTACTAGCTCCTGAATCAATCATGTTATTATGAAAAATATTATCTCCCACAATAAATGTTAAAAATAAAGGTGTGGGATTTGGCTTGATTACCATTTTCTATTTTGCATTATCCGGTTCATTCACTTAAGCTATGGATTTTGAAGATTAAGGGTCCGACGGGGTTTCTTTATCTTTATCTTTATCACACGGTATAGTTGCATCCATCTGTAGTACTTGTTCTTCCTTCTTTAATGATTATGGAAGCAATGTATTTTGTTCGAGAATCGATATGACATCCCACAAAGATACATTAGCAGGAACCTTCTTCAATTGTATCACCACATTGAGCATTCCAACTAGATGGAACTTAGGCTTAAATGGTGGTATCTCTCTCATCTTCAGAGGAAGATGATCCATCATGAATGGGCTCAAAATTTTATCCAACTCCTTTGCTAGCAATGATAGAGCTTGTAGCTACTGAGTAGGTCAGATAGTGGCCTACGAAGCTTTCTTTTCTTACAATGGTGGTTGATGTAACTAAGGTCACGATGGAGCTTGTTGTACATATTCTCCTGTGAGCCTTCGTTTGGATCTTGTGTTGTAGTCTGATTGTACTTGTGGAGCACTCATTGTTGGAGCTTCATTTGTGAATACCACATCTTCTTCCTCCATCAATGAAAATAGCGCTTGGTCTAACGTAATATCTAGTTCTTGTTCTAAATAAATTCCTTGCATTTGTGCTCTAAAGTGGGCATTTTCCATTTCGAGGGACTCATATTCTTGTGTATTCAATTGCACACCCTTGTTTATTTGTTTCGCTATCTTCTGTTGCATATTTCCCCTTAGACAATTTCAAGGCATGTGACTATCACTTCACGGGAAGCACCATACATTCTCATATTCCACCAGGTTGTTCTGTCCTAGGATGAACTCTCTACTTCGGTTGTCCTTGACTATCTATAGTGCCATAGTGACCAAAACTATCTAGTTTGCAGACATCATTTATTGAAGTCCTCCTCTTGAGGATCCTAGGTATGTCTTTTGTTGATAGGATGGCCATCCCCCCTGAGAGGTCTAAGTGGCTTGCTTTGGAGGTGCCACTTGTTGTCATTTGATGAGAACTAACTCATTAGAAAAAGAACACATGAGACTCTTCATATCATTCATGTCTATTTCTAGAGCAGTAGAGCTCGACGTCCTCGACTGCATCATGAGGTACACATACATGGATTGTGGCATGGACGATGTCGCCACTTGTGTAGTGGAAGTTCTTGGAGTTGCTTCTTCTCGAGGACCACCAGATCTTTCTGCAAATACAGGCATCATAGGTCGTGGTAGAAGCTTTCCAACGTCGATCAAAATATTCTCTACATGCACAACCAAATTGTATGTGTTGGGGAAGATATGCCCTCCCATAGAGGTTATCATAACCATTATGTTTGAATTGAAAGCCTTCAAGTAGAAAAGAAACACCATTGTAGCTAGGGGTTGATCAGTCACAAGGATTCTTTGCTAGGTTTTGTGAAACTTGGTATTGAAGTCATTCATGGCCTCTTGTGGGGCTCTTTTGATAGTGATCAATTGATGTAGTAATGGAAAGTGATCTCCCTTCTCTGAGAAGCATTGGAACAACCTTTCTCTGGGTTGATCCCAGGAGCAGATAGAACCAGAAGCCAAATATTGACACTAATCTTAATATTTTTCTTTGAACAAAGCAACCAACAACCTAAGAAAAATATTTTCCTCCACTATGTTATGTACCCTACATACTTCCACTATATCTTGGAGGTGTTTGGAGGGGTTTTGAAGTATTCTCCAAATAATTTTGGAATAGCCTTGAGGGAATTAGTAGGTATGGAAGGCTACATGTCTAGGGGCTTATGAGGTTGTAGAAAATTACCACTATCCCAGGTTATGAAATTTCTAAGAGTAGGGGCAACTACGTGAGCCATGGAGAATAGATTCCTATGAATCAGGTCTAATAGTATTTTGATTTGGAAAGCTCACCCTCTAGGTGGAGTAGATAAGACTCTATATCTTGGGCTTTCACTTCTCACTCAATTACTCCTTATATGTGATACAAAACCTGTAGTTCTTCTCCTAGATATCGAGGTAGGTAAATGGGAGTACTAGAAATGGCCTCTTAAGGATGCTCGTGTTTGGATCTTGGGCATGAAATTTTTAGCTTCTTTCCTTTGTTTGATTTAAGAAATATTTTGGACTTCGAATTAGACATTTGAAATTTTTTGGGTCCCACTGGGCATGTCGAAAAAAGAACTGTTAATCATCAAAGCTTGCACCTCTTTAACAACCTTATGGGAAATTCAACGAGTGGGGGACCAATTTGCACCTCACTAAATACCTCTAGGATTTTTATAGAAAGTTGACTCTTCTATGAGTTTGGAGAAAAAGGTAGAATGAAATGTAAATATAAAACATGGAAATGGTGATGCACCAAAGCTTTTACAACATTTCAAACCAAATTATTTTTTTATGAATGATATATTAGACACAAAATACCACAACCCTTCATTTTTGGGAAGAGAATGAGTAGCTAAGGCTAAATACAAGCATAATGTAGTCTTTCAAATCTCCCTACCTAAAGTGTTCATTAAAGTATGATCAAGCATAAAAGTTCCAAAATTTAATAGAAAAAACATTTAGAAACTGCATAAACCATTCCTCTTGTTACAACATAATGTGAAGAAACAATAGCCCTTAAAGGAACTGGAAAAGTTCAACAAACATAATCTAATTCCCATAGGTTATTACTATATCATATAATCTTACAACATGGAAATCTACTATTTAAACTATTCAAATTAAGCTTAACATAGTGTTTTATTCAAAATGAAAACATAAAGAAGGAACTTGACAAAGGCCATAACATGCACAATTTCAAAGATTTCTTCCAAATAGTTTGTGATTAAATATCAAATGAACTTAAAAATAAAGGTTGGATGCCAATCTGATAATAGTTTGAGTTAAAACAATATAACTAAGGAAAACTTAAAGAACTTGTTTTTCTTAGAAAAAAGGAACTCCTTCCTTCAATTCCTACCTCCTATTTATAGCTAAAAAGGGAGAACCACTACCAACGTCCCAAAAGTAAATACTATCAGATGCCAGCATTTGATAGCTCATGATTCGATTGTAGATCTTTGATTAGGTCATAGAAATACTTGCTCATTAATTCCCAATTGCCTCATTTATTTCATTTAGATATTTAGTAAATATTTCTATCTGAAAACAATCAGATCTTAGAAAACATCCTAGAAAAAATTGGTTGACCAATCATGTAGATTGATGGTGTAGAGTCAAAGTTTCCAACCTAAAGAACAAGGAAAACCCAACATGCTCTGAGAAAATCCGTAAAGAGATTGCTTCTTTAAAGTGCAACTTGCCCAAAGTGAATAGATGGCATGTTAAGCGAGTGGGGAATCTCATATTTATGAAAATAGTTTTAGAGGAAATCCCCGTTGAGCTGACACGTGTCTCAGCTTTCTGCCAAAAGGATGAAGATTAAAAAATTCATGTAGCCACCACATGGCACATTGTGCACCTTTCAGAACAACTTTTTCTTTAAGCACGGATCCATCTCAAAGCCAAAAATGTATAAAAGCCAAAAATCAAAAAGGAAAATTAAGGAAAAATTACTTCACATAAACCAACAATGTTGTGAAACTAGAGGCACTCATTGGTGGGCTCAGTTTGTGTTTGTAGAAGGGACACAAGGTTGTTGATATTGAAGGAGACTCCATGCTTTATATTAATGTTGTGAGAAAAGTGTTGATCATCAAAGCTTCTTCCTCTTCAACAACCTTATGGGAAATTCTATGAGTGGGGGACTAATTTGCACCTCACTGAATACCTCCAGGATTTTTATAGAAAGTCGACTCTTCTTTGGGTTTTGGAGAAAATGGTAAAAGGAAATGTAAACATAAATCATAAAAAATGGTGATGTGCCAAATATTTTACAAAATTTCAAAACCCATTCTTTCCTATGAGTGATATATTTAGACATAGAATGCCACAATCCTTCATTTTTCGAAAGAGAACGAACAATAAAGGCTAAGAATAAGTATAGTGCAGATTTTCAAATATTCATGTATGTAGTATTCATTAAGGTCTAATCAAACATAAAGATTTCCAAGGTTAATAGAAATTTTTTCATAAATTGGATAAACTCTCTCCTCTAATACAACATAATATAACAAAACAACAATCCTTCAGAAAAATAGAGAATTCCACTAACATAATCCAATTTTCAAAAGTTATTATCCTACCATATAAGCCTACAGCATGGAAATCAACAACTTAAACTATTTTAATTCAGCTTGACACAGTGTTATATTCAGAATGATAAAATAAAGAAGGAAAGCTTGATAAAGGCCATACATGCATAGTCTCAAATATTTCTTCCAAATAATTTGTGCTTAAATATCAAATGAACTTTAAAAAAAAGGTCAAATGCAAATCCAATATAATAGATCTTTAGTTAGGTCACAACAATCTTTTCTCATCAATTCTCAACTACCGCATTAATTCTCTTTAGATATTTAGCAAAGTTAGCTATCTAAAAATGATCAAATCCTAGAAAAAAACATAGAAAAAGTCCATTTGACTAGTCACATAACCCAACAACACTGACTCAAAGCTTCCATCCTGAAAACCAAAAAAAAGGCCAGCAAGCTCCGACAAACTCCCAAAACATATCGCTTTAAAAAGTTTAAACTGCTTGCAGTGAAGAGATGACATGTAAAATAGGAAAAAAATTTCAAACTCGTGAATAAAGCTCATTGATAAAATCCCTGATGAGTTGACACATGTCCCAACTCTCTCTCGAAAGGAAGGGAAAAAAATGAAAGTCGCACAACCACTCCATGGAACGTTGCACATCTTTCCAACAACTTTACTTGAGTGCGGACACATCTGAAGCCAAAAACATATATGAACCAAAAATAAAAAAATGATCAAGGAAAAAATGCTGCACATTTTTGGTGACTCATAGGGGGTCTTCACTTTTGGAGGCATGAACCTAGGCCTTTGGTAATTCTTGGAGTTTGAGGAAAGCAAAATGTTGTGCCTCCCAATCTGCATCAGTTGGTTGGACAAGAGTATGGATGTTCCTATATGCTTTCTCTAGCTCAAAAACTTCTTTGAGAGAAACAAATACCCATCTAGAAGAAACTACCCCAAGGTGATAATAGAGTTGAGAAAGAGGAAATATCACACTCAATATCATTAGTTGTGGGTGTCGCGCTTGAACCCAGGAGTTCTATAGAAGTTTGGACATTGTGTCGGATCACATTTGTGACCTACTCAACTATCAACACATTTCCATCTGGTGAAAGAAGAGGAGGTATCTCGAAGTCAACTAGGATGCCAAAGTCCTTGATTTCATTGACCTTCTTGTTCAACACTATCTAACAATCCTTGCACCTCGCTAAAAATTTGTGGTAGTTAATGACCTTGTTTGTTTTGATGGAGGTGGCTCTTTGATCGAGAATCCATACACCTTTTAGGGCCTTATTAGTGGCCACACACAACTTGGAAATCAAAATTTGTGATTCCACCAATTGGGGAGCACATATTTGTAGAAATTGTTTAGCCATCAGGCTAACCTTCATATTTAATTCTTGAACGTCCCTTAATAATTGTAAAGCAGGATTGAGAATTGAAACAACAACTGTGATCTTCTCCCAGTGTGTAGCTATCAACTTCTTCATTATTGGGAGGGTCCCAAATCCTTGTGCAAACAACTAGCTCTTGGTTAAACTGAGCCTCTTGCTCTTACATTTTCCTCCATTTGACTTTTTCTCAGAGGGCATTTGTCAGTTTTGAGCTCAACCTTCTGATCTCTTGTTTTGACATTTTTGCTTCTATGTGAGCCTTCTGAAGATCATCAAAAATTTGAGATCAAACACCATGTAGCTCTATTCTCATGTTTTCCTGAGCGTGTCGATACTTTGGATTCATTTGGCGCTGAGTAGCAAACTCATCTTTCAATTTTTCAATTTCAACATAAACCTAAACCTGTTCACCCTGAGTTTCCCCAAGAAAATCAAATGTCTCCCCTTGCTGACTATGTATTTTCCTTATGCAAGCCATCTCAACATCTCTAGCCTAGATCTCGTTATATTGCCTCCTCACTGTTTCCTTCACATTTATCAACTCTACCTTGTGCTTCTTCAATTTTCTACCCAAATTCTCGTAGTTTGTATATACCACCTTCTGAGTGATCTTAACTAGGACCGCTTTGTTGTGTAGGTGATTTTCATTCAAATCCAGGCTCATGGCTCTAATGTCATAGTCCTCCATATGCATCATCCTTCGAGCCTTGACACGAGCGGCTTCATGATAGTAATTATTAGAGAGTTGTGCTCTTCATTCAAGCAACCTTTAATCTTCTTGGTGGTTGGCAATGTGGCATTCTTTAACAGTCATTTTTGCTTCCTAACCTGTCAGGCATGCTTGGTTGTATCAAAATTCTCTTGGAGGCTTTGAGGGGTATCAATGCTTTGTGTTGCAATGGAAGCACTAGGAGGGAGTCTAAAAAGGGTGACAGAAGGAGAAAATTTAGATGTCTGAGCATGCGGGGAGGCAAAAGGGAGAATTATAATAGAAAAAGGTGGGATACCAAATTTTGGATAGGGGAAAAAATGGTCAAGGTGGAAAGAGAAACGGGTGGAAGGAAAGGTTTCTTCCTAGAAGTGCATGGACTGTGAGTGATGGGAAACATGGAAGTTTATGCTCTTTCAATGGGGGCCCTTGATAGGGAAATCAAAGAATCAATAGCGTCTGAAGCGAATGATGCTCATTCAATGCATGGGTAGTTTCAAAAGATTCATTAAAAATGGTAGGGGTTGTAGTCAAGACCATTAGCTCAAGTTCTGAGGATGGAGGATTCCTTTCCATGAGAGGGGTTTGAGGAGTAACCAAAGATGGAGAAGTAAAAATAAGAGAGGGAGTAAAACTTACCTAGGCCACGGTGGTTGGAAAATTTTGTAGGAAAGAATCTAATTCTACTTCTCCTTGGGTTGATGCGTTGGGTGCACCAAGATCTTGGAATCGTCTTCTTTTTACATAACCAAAATTGGTATGTTTTGATCCTTTGGTGGTTGATCCCTCTTAAACTTTGCCTCTGATGACCGCAATGGATCCTCTTGGGGACCATCGAGTCTGTTTTCCTTTGCTTCAAGCACTGGAAGAGGACGTGGCTTGTGAGTCCCTTTTCTTCGAGCCTCTTCGACTATCGGATTCCCAAGGATGAGAAGCACAACACGAAACTTCTATTCTTCAATCTCATGACTAGTTTTTTAATTTCTATTGTCATATTTAGCCTCTCAATCATAAATGTCCTTAAACTTTTCATCGTGTGGCTGAAAGTCACCAAACGGGGCACTGGGGAATTTTATCTCTTGTTGGAATCTCTAGATGTCTACCTTCTTTCTTTTTGACCATCCTTTACACTTCAACTGTGTGTTGAGGGATTTCCCATTGGGATGTTCTTTTCATACTCTACCTGTGGCACATAGAAACTCATCCATTTTAGTCACTTGAGTGGAATACGAGCCAAGTCAATACATACCTCTAACCTTTCTTGAGTTAGATTCCTCCTTCTCTCAAAATACTCCTGACTCTTATGTTTCAAACTAAAGTGGTTTATCTGGCTGTAGTCCCACTTGTCACAAATGAGAACTAAGCCTAAGGCCCCCAGTAGATTTGTGAGCTCACCCTTAGTGTTTCGCTTGTTCAGTGTTACCTGACTGTTGGCAATTGTGAGGGGAAGTGAACTTTTTTTTGTTTTGTTTCTTCTAGCGCCATAGACATTTTCGACAAGGGTTGTTTGGCGGCCTACCTCCAATGTGAAAACTCTATCTGTTACAAGTCTGGGGAGTCAAAAACCTTCCCTAACAAAACCATGAAATATAATAAATGTAAAATATTCTCCCAGGAAATAATCCATCGAGGTAGGCAGATTTTCCATCCATTGTGTGACCTCGGGATAGAAATGGTCCATAGGGCATGACAACAAATCTTGAAGTACTGGCCTTATAAAATTATCTACAAACTAGTAATAATCCTCTATTTTCAAAAGTGCATGGGTCCATATAGAAATTGGCTAAAAACAACTTCTTACATTCAACCTAGATAGTAGTATAATTTTCTCCAACGACTTAGAATTCTGATGCAAAACTAAATGAGCTAAGAAAGAAGAATATCTGAATTTAGACTTAGTGTTGTAATTCTTCAATTTCTCTAGCATGTTTTCAGCTATTACATCAGAAAAATAATAATATTTCTAGTTATTTTCCCTTTTAAGCACAAAATGCAAGCCCATCTAAAAAGGATGGACTTCCTCATCATTGTTAAGACTGAAAACCCGGGCCAACATTGAGAATAGAAACTATGTGTCTTTGTTTAATTTCCTGTGTGAAAGAGGAAAAGAAGGATGACCTTTCTTTGGCCTTTCCTTTGCTTCATCCTCACAAAAAACTTGTTTTTCTGGCCATTTCTTCTCCAAAGATGTCCCATTTTTCTTTATCAAAATGTTTAGCACCCCAGGTAATAGGAATACACAACATATCCCATATGGCTTATGTGGAAATGGCAACTTTGATCCTACTACCCTCAATGGCTCTTGTTCTTTTTTTAATCTACTGGCCCACATGTGTCGACTAGCTCCGAGCATGGGTGTATGGTAGGCAATATGAACTATGGTAGACCACAATTCCAGAGCCAAAATGTGAAACCCTTAGATGGTTCATGCTCCACCATTCTTTGAAACACACCCTCCCTAAAATGTTTAGGGTTAGCTAATAACCTGGGTTCAAAAACATTGTCAGTGATATCTTGCACCACCTCTCTTGGGATGTGTCTATCTGGCTGCACCTTTTTACATAATTTGAATGGACACTCCTCAAGCACTTGAGTATTGGAAAATGAGTTCCATCCAAAAATATCAGTGTGACTAGGCCTTTTGGTTAAGGCTACAACTTTTCTACTAGAGGTTGATGGCTCTACCATGGTTGTATCAAGAAGTTACATAGAGTTTCCTTAACGAAAATGACCACTTTCCTTTTGCTCCTTGGAAAAATCTACTTTTGAGTCCAACTAATTTCCTCGCTCGTACATGTAGTTAATGCTACATCATTACTATTAGTCCATTAAATGCTACCACTAAGGCAATACGTGTCGATTTAAGATCTATATCCCTTGGGAATGTTGAAAATGCTGTGAGAATGGAATTAGTACATTCTCACCGACACCTCTTTCACAAATAAACTCATTGTATTGGAACACCTAGTTTTAGGTATGAGAAATGTGTTGAAGTGATACAAGGTACTTTTGAAAAGAAGTGCCCATTAATTTTTTAGAACTTAGCACATTAATCGATGTCTTTTCACATAAGTAAGTTGGCTGATGTTGATGATGGAAAAGGACACATGTCACCAATTGGTATACGAGAGAATTTACTCCCAATGCCCAAATTTATTTCTTAAGGCCTCTTGGCATATCCTCCATATGATTTATCCACTTTCCTTTATTTTTCTTTGATATTTTCCCATTGTCGTCCAACCAAAAATGGACCTTTCATTAGTTGGGTTTGCTGGCTTATCTTTTCTATATATAGGGTATGTGTAGGATCATCAAGGAAAAAATAGGCCCTTAAGTGGCAAAAAAATAAGAAAAATCAGAGTTAGGCAACTTGATGTAAAAATTTGAATAAGTTATCTATATTATTTAAAAAATATGTAAGAATAGAATTTGTAGCAAATTGAATTTAGTTTCTAAACTACTAGGTTTGTTATTTAAAAAAAAAAATCTATTTGGGAAAATTTGAAATTTCAAGCAAGTGGTACTTAAATTCTCAGGGAAAAAATAAGAAGTAGGTGTTTATCTGACCACCCTAACCACAATAAAATGATAATACTTTTATAATATTTTAGATATAATTAGAGGACCAAAGCCCTGATGTGATGCATATTTTTTTGTAATTTTTTTCCAAGCAAATAATTAATTATGAGTTTTTATTACAATTTTTTAAAAATATAAAAACACGTATGTATGACCACCTTAACTTGGTCAAAACTTCATGAAATTCATTTTTTATTTTTTTAATCCTATAGTCTGCGAAGCATAGAATGTGATGCATGTTTTGGATTCAAAGAATGTGATACCGTTTGAAAGCTATAGATGTTTTCAATCATCCTATCAATTAGGACTTTAGTCGTAATTTGAATAGAAAGTGAATAATAATTACTTATTAAATTCAAAGTAAAGAATAATTTATATCGGTGGAAAGCTAAGAATATCCTTTAAAAACTCTTTTTGTTTCATCAATTTTGGGTAAAAAATAGTCGTTAGCCACATACCTATCATATTGCCACTTTTTGGCCCATCATGATCCTGCACATACCCTATAGGTATGCCACCTTATTGCAATATCCATTCAAAACTATAGCCTTTAAGTTTAGTAAGATTTTTTGTTGTCTCCCATTCCACAACAATTTCCTACTTTCTTACAATGATGGCTTGCTTAGGCACTCATATTTGGCTTCTCCCATAGAGGGCACAATACTATTTTGTGGGAGAGGTCACTAGTGATAGAATTATGCACTTGGTGTAGAGATGCAACCACCTTGCCTTGGTTGTGTTTAGGTGGGTAGCTAGTCAGGACTTCATTGATGATGAGAACTAGCTCTAGAGAAACTACAACATTCTTTCCCGCTTCATCACCTCTTTGCTTGACCTAAATGTGGAAAAACCCATGATAATTGAATTGGGTCACTAGATGTTCAACGTTGCATTGATGGAAGGGCTTGGTGAGATAGTGCAAGTGGCTATCCCTGGCATTGGTATCCTGAGTGCCATAGATATTTGTATGTACATGGAATATGGGATATACATACCTTAGTTTCCCTTCCTTTTTGAATTTTTCACCATGGACCTTGAGACACATCGGTCATCTTCTCAACCAGTGGCCACCAACCTGCTATGGGAGTATGACATGGAGCATGTTCCTAGGATCGCTTGGAGGAAGAACTTTGAGTTTCTGGTGCAGAGCCATGAAAACTAGGCTTTTGGTTTGCACTATCTGGAGCCCATGTGTGTTGTGTGTTCAACCCATTTTTGCATCCTACCAGAGAAGAAGAAGAAGAAGAACAATAAAAACCCGATGATGAGCCCTATTGACTTCTTGGACAATGGATGGAGGCTTTCCTTTACTTTTTTTTGCACATTGCCTCCCTTTTGCATCTTTTTGCTCTATAACTCTTTTTGGGTTTGCTCAAGAGAGCCTTGCATTTAAATCTGAGCCCTGGGCTTTTATTACATTGTAATTTTTTTTAATATAATATAATATAAACTTTTGACTTCTTCTGTGTTATTCTCAATGGCTTATTCTCAAAATTTAGAACATATTTACAAAATAAATACATATGGTACATAACTATTAATTTTTTTAAAGAACTATGTATTTTAATGGAATAATTTTGGATAAATACTATTCATTAGTATATCTAAAGTGTTGCCTTCCATATCTTCAAGTTTGTACACATTATTCTCTTTGCACACACAAATTTGGAAGGGTTCGTTCCATTGCGCTTCAAATTTTGTGTGTTGCCCTAGTTTCACAATACATTCATCATACTTTAGCACTAGGCTCCCTTCTTTGAATTCTTGGTTAGAGGTCTTTTCTTTGAACCATCGCTTTACTATTTGTTGACGATTGATCATGGCTCAATAAAAAATTTCTTTGTCTTCCTCTAGTTTGAGAAGTTCTTCCAATCGTACTTCCATTTCGTCACTTTCTTAAATCTTTAGGGCTTTTAGTAGTTGTAAGGTAGGAATTTCTATGGAAACAGGTAACACTACCTATTTTTCATACACCAGTTCATAAGGCTCGAAGGTCTTCAAAATTTTCTTAGGAGTAATCCAGTTTTCCCACATAGCAACTCGTAGGTTCTTGTGTTAATCCCTTTGTAATTATGACCTAATGCACTTGATTAACCTAATTAGGTTTATGTTGGTTGAATCCGCTAACGCATTTCCTTGTGGGTAATAGTTTGATGAATTTTTAAGCAAAATCCCATGTTTGATAGCAAAATATGACATCCCCAAACCTACAAAAGCTTGAGCATTGTCGGATATGATGGTTTTTGGTGGGCCAAATCTGGCTACCAGCTCTTCAAGGAAATTGAAAATTTCACCCTCTGGCATTTTTTAGGGCTATGGCCTCCGTCCACCTTGTGAAGTAGTCAGTCGCCATAAGGATCCACTTGTGGCCAGCGCTAGAAATAGGATTTATCATTTCAATAAAATCTAAACCCCATTGAGAAAAGGGCTACTTAGTTAAAATTGGACTTAAGGGTAAAGCAACATTCTTTCTTTTTCCTTGTTGCCTTGATTTGGGAAAAATTCCTCTGTTACTAGCAATTATCTTGGGTTTTCCCCTTGTCAATTGAAGACTTCTTTATACAATGGAAAACGCTGACACACAATCCTGCTCTTGGGAAACTGTGGAATTTTTCTTTCCCTCATGTTTCTTGGGTTTTATGGAAGGAACGAAATAATAGAATCTACAAAGATAAAGAATCTTTAGTGGCCATTGTGTTCGATAAAATAATCAGATTATTGAAAGAAAATTTCAACACTATCCCCCAAAATGTTGGAAACACCAAGAAAGTGGCTTGTTTAACCTATGATCGCATGGTTGCCGAGGAATGGAATATTAATCTTGATATTTCCTATGTTCCTAAACATGCTAAGAAGGATAGGGAGGGTGTCTGCTAGAATTTTCTACCTAATGGTTGGATCAAAGCCAACTTTGATGGGGCGGCTAAAGGTAATCATAGGGCGACGGGTTGTGGTGGAGTCATAAGGGATTATTTTGGAAATTTCCTTGATGTGACTATCACTCCCCTTAGTTCTCAAACCAATCATCTTGTTGAGGCTATTGGAGCTTTTCATGTTATAAATTTGGCTAATAGTTTGAATTTTAAAAACCTCTGGCTTGAAGGGGACTCCAAAAATATAATTGAATGTCTTTTAGGTAGCCCCCCCCTCATTGACCATAGAGTATTGGATTGATGAGGCTATTTCAACTTTAGCTAAGTTTGATAATATAAATATTTCACACGCTTATAGAAAAGCCAATGCTATGGCAGAATTTTTTGTGAATGAAGGGGTTAAAAGTAAAGGATAGTGCACTTGGCTAAATATTAGTGATTTAGGTGCTAATGTTCATGCTTTATTGAACTATGATGCATCCCATAGGAAAGATGTGTGTCATCTCATTAATGATGATTGAATAGAGAAAATACATCACTTTCATTAGATTGTATGGGACCGAGCTAATTTACTTATCCTATTAGTTTGCTTGGCAGTGGGCTTACTAGTTTGGTGAGACCATTTTGAGTCAAGATTTCATCTTTGTCTGCTTTACTGCCCTTGCTAAAATGGGAGGAAAAAGAAAAAGAGTTGAGTTAGATAGCTTTGAGATGTACACAAGAAACACTAAAGTGTGGAACAAAGTAAAAAGCAGGGGTTTACTCCCTTTTCTAGAAAAACTCCATGTGTCTAATCGGGAAGCTACAAAGCATTTTGAGAGGAATTGGGAAAATGGGGAATTAACCCTTTTTGGTAGGAAAGTCCAGCTCAACGAAAATATTATAGCTGAAGTGACTAGTATGTCCACTAAAGGACACAAATTTATTAGGGACATGGTTTTCTCTAATGAAGTTGTGTTCAGATTTTTGAAGAAAGATAAGGAAAGATTGAAATTGGTGAAAATTTCCAACAGTTTCTTTGAGGTCGACACCATTAAAGCTCTTTGTGGAAAAGTTCTCCGTGTCATCATGGAGTATATAACTCTGGATGGTCATTTCACTAGGGCCTACAGCTATCACTTTTTCTTGCTCAACCATTTTCACTATAAGGTCACGGTTTCTCTTCCTCACTATCTTATCTATTCTTTAAGAAAGAGTCTACATGACCATAAGAAAAACCCAAAAATATATCCTATTTTGCTGTTTGATTAGGTTAATCATTGAACATTTTCAAAATATGTCAGCCCCTGCTAAGTTGGTTGCTTCCCTGGAGTCCGAGGAGGATGACACTGAACCTAGTTATTCAGGGAATTTTCCCAATTTGAGCCCAGTGAGGATGGTCCTGAGTTTTCCCTCTGTTAAGGATGGAAAGAAAACTCTAACCCATAATCCCTAGTCTACTCAAACCTTCCCTGTGTCTAAGCTTGGATGTTCTACTGTCAAAAACCTTGTCTCTTATTCTAAAGACTCTCCTGAGTTTGAGGATTCTGGAACTAACAATAATTCGTCATCTGCCATCTTGTTGTCAGATAAAGATGTTAGAATTGGATCCCCTGGAGCCTCTGACCCTGCAAACAATTGCTTCAATCTTGATAGGGAACCCTTTGCTAACTACTTGGTTATAACTAGGATTAATGCGATGGACCATTTCAGAATGTCAAAATGGGTTTTTCATGAAATCAATGATCTGAAAATAAAAAATTGGGCCCTCCAAAGTAAGCTAGAAGAAATGAGAGATAAGGTTTTTGCATTTAGCAAGAAGAATGAAGAGCGTAAAGATCACAGTGCTAGTAGAGAGAGTCAGGACAATGTGGGAAAGGACAAAAGGATTGAAATAAATTTGGAAAAAATGAAAAATACTATGAAGATAATTGCTGAACAGAACAATAGGATGGTAAGAAATAATGCCATCATTATCAATGCTATGACTGAAAAATTGGACAAAGCTCAACAGGGGTCCTTGGTGGTTGAATTGGAAGAGGTGAAAGATAAAAAATAGGAAGAGGACATTGGGATTTCTAAGAGAACCAAGGCCAATATGAAAAGGAAGGAACCTCCTACGCCGTAGATGATTCAAACATTCAAGAAAGGGATTCAAGATATGTAAGACCTGGAGACAGAGACCGAGTATGTTCTGAAGACTTTGGGTTAGTTGCTGCTAGATTTTTGGCTTGCATCCCAGCTAGTTTTTTGATTGACCTTCCTGGTCTTTTGTGGTTGGTTGCAGCTTTTTCTAGTATTTCCCTTTTTAGCAGCCTATTTTTTTTGCTGGCCTTTTGTCCTCTTTCTTTTGTTGTAAACTTGGTGGTTTTGGGTCCCTGTAAAACCCATTTTTTCGTTTATCAAAAACATTCTTTCTTTTTCCAACAAAAAATTGGCACTGAGTACACTTTTACACTAGATGATGTGCTTTGAAAAACATAGAGGGACAATAATATCCTACTTGGATTATCTTTAAGGCGGTATCTTGGTAGAGAAATGTATACCCTCAAGACTACGATGGAATTCATTGAGAACTCTTTTCACTTGTAGCTTGTCTAAACATCATAGCAGGACACCATCATAATTTCTCTTGAATAATACACATTCAATTAATACATACCTAGCACCTTGCAATCGGTAGTATCACCTTTTATGGGACATAAGGCTGGTTTTGTAGTGCCCCTTTTTCATATACTATGTCCAATCCACCACCCAAGATTCATCCGACTTGAATTGGTTCGAGTAGACTTGATTGGTCTCCTTTTTAGCTATGAAACTTGATTCCTGTGAAATGTATTCAAGCAGACCTCTTCCCAAAACCAAATTGGTTGGTCTAATGTCCACTTCATACTCTAGGATCTTGGTGATCCAATTTCCCCTCTTTTCGGTTATCTCACCTTCTGTGATATACTCCCTCACACTGGGATATGCAACGAGGATAGTGATCTTATTGACCGACACCAAGTTTCAGAACTTCTTTAAGCTTTTAATAATGGAAAAGCCTACTTTTCTACAAAATTATACTTGGCCTCATAACCATTAAGGGTCCTTGAGTGAAATGCAATAGTATGATCTCCATTATTTCCCTCATCCTTTTGAGTGAGCACCAAAGCTATGCTATGTTGGCCATTGTACACAGAGTAGAAAATATTTGGAAAATTTGGGGTTAGCCAATACCAGAGTAGTGGAGATGGGTATCTTTATCTACTCAATTTTTTTTTTCTGTTAGGGGTCCATTTGAAAATCAAGTTCTTCTTAAGCATTAGCGTGATCGATCTCACAACACCTACAAAATCTGATATGAACCTGCTAACAAAGTTGATCTTCCCAGAAAAGATTGCAATCACTTCTAATTTACTAGAAAGGGTAATTCCATTATAGATCTTTCCCTTTCGGGGTCTATTTCTATTCCCTCCTTTGATACTACAAAACCAAGTAGCTTACCCTAAGGTACTCTGAAAACACATTTTTTGGGATTCAAAGAAATCTCAAACTATTGACATTTCTAGAAAACCTTCTCTAGATGATCAAAGTGATCATCTTTTAACTTTGAAAAGACCATTAGGTCATCTAGATATATTTAGATAATTAGGTTGATTAATCCCTTGAAAGCAATATCCATTTCTCATTGAAAAGTCACACAAGCATTTGAAAGTCCGAATGGAATTTTTGAGTATACAAACGTTACCCACTTAGTGGTAAATATTGTCTTAGGTTGATTAGTTTCCTTTCAATATATTTGGTTATATCCTAAGAAACCATCCAGTAACGAAAACATCTATGATCTACCCATAGTCTATAGGATCTACTCCATCAATGGGAAGGTCTTTTAGCAAGGCTTTATCCAAATCTTGAAAATCAACACAAAGCCTAATATCACCATTCTTTTTTTGAACTGGTATTAGATTTGACACCCAGGTGGAATGCTTAATCGAATATATGATCTTTGACTTGACCAATTTAGTGAGCTCTTGTGCCATCAATGCTTTGACCTTTAGATTGACTAGCCTTTGTTTTTATCAACAGGCTTGGATCCTTCCACCAAGTCAATGGTATGTTGAACTATGCCCAGGTCATACCCTCTAAGATAGTTATAGGTCTAGGAAATAACTCCATCATATTTGAAACATACATCTTTCAGTATTTTCTTGTCCTTGTGGGGAACTTCCCTTCCAAGCTTTAACTTTCTACCACTTCTGACATCAATCTCTTCATAGTCCCTAGCATCCATAGTGAACCTCTGCTTTCCATTTCTTGCATCTTCACAATCAAAGAGATTTTCAAGGGAAATTAATCCTTGAGGAAGCTTGTTTCCTTTTAACTGGTTAACTTGTTCTTTAGGAAATTCTACTCCTAGTTGTGAATAGTCTGAAACTCCTCTTGATTTTTGTATAAAGGCAGCAATCTAGATGTCATCATCAAAAACTTGCTAGTTTTGATCATTGTCAGGGATTGTGAGTCAGACAATCACTTGCATTGCATTATGGTTGGTTGAATAAAAAACTAGTTCAAATTGCGAACTGATAGAGGCGATTCAATCAACAACATCATTTTGAGATCGAGGAATAACTTATATATTGAAGGCTTCAAAAGTCTCAATTAGGTCCCAAATTCAATGTCTGTAGGACTTCATTCTTTTGTTCTTCACGGCTACTTGCCCACGGACTTGGATCACCACTAACTCTGAATCTGCAAAAAGCTTCTATTCTCTTTACATCCATTTGTTCTACAATAGTTAGACCATAGACCAAGACCTCATATTTCACATAATTTTTCAAGCATGAGAACCAAAAAATGGTAAACTTTGAGGGTCTTCGATCCTGTTGGAGACACTAGTCGAGAACCCGCTCCAGAGCTAGCTTTGCATTTATCACCATCAAAATTTAAGGTCCATAGACAATTATCACTTAGATCATCATATTCCTCTTTATCCTTCTTCAATTTTGGAAGGACTTTATCATCATCAAAAATCACATAGGTGCCTAGCCCTGTTGCATGAAAGTTTCATGGGTCAGAGTCAATGAATTGGTTAAGTAGTACGGCTTCTTCTAGAGTCTGATCACTTGTGTCTTCTTCATCTTCCAACATCTCTACACAATATATCTCCTACTGATAGGAGGTATGCAATGCTTCAAAGCATAGGACTACATTTTCTGTTATGTGTTCATGATGCAAATATTCAGACAAAATCTTCATCTTTTCCTTGTACTTGGTTCTCAATATTAGGTGGGACCACTTGAGTGCTAAGTATCCACCAAGGTTTGCAATGAAATCTCTTGAAAGACATATTTTGAAGACTAGCGGAATGTCTATCACTACTCTTTCTTGTGTGACTGTTTAGCTTGTACATGAGAAGAGGGTTAGAGATAGATCTTTTATCTGACCAATGGTCAGAACCTTCTTCCTATCTAATTGCATAATTCCTTTCTCAAGGGGCTCATACTTAAGTTTCAGGGCATCAACCACTTATTTTGGCATAACCATTGTGCTAGCCCCTGAATCAAACATGTTATTATGCAAAAAGCTTATCTTCGACAATACGTGTTAAAAATAAAGGTGTGGGCTTTGGCTTGCTTACCTCTTTCTCTTTTGTATTGTCCATTTCATACACATAAGCTGCTACTTTTGGAGCTTACGGGTCTGATACAGATCCTTTGTCTCTGCTTTGACCACAATATGGAATCACATCCATCTGTGGTATTTTTTCTTCTTTCTTTAATTCTTCCCAAATCAATTTCTTTTGTTCGAGGATAGATATTATGTCCCACATAGATACATTGGAAGACACCTTCTTCAGTTGCTCCACCACATTGAGTGTTTAAACTGGTTGGGTCTTGGGCTTGAATGGTGGTATTTCTCACTTTTAGAAGAAAACATTCCATCATGAATGGGCCCAGTGTTTTGTGCATCTCCTTCTTTGGGAATGACAAAGTGTGCAGATGAGGAGTAGGTCAGACAGTGGGCAATGAAGCCTTCTTTTCTTGCGATAGTGATTGTTGTGGCTGAGGACATGGAAAATCTTGTTGCACGTATTCTCCTATGAGCCAAATTTTAGATCTTGTGTTGTAATCCAACTGTACTTGTGGATTACTAGCCTTTGGAGCTTCATTCATGAACACTACATCTTCTTCTTCCATTCATGAAAAATAGTACTTTGGCAGGTGCAATATCTAGCTCTTTCTCAAAGGACATTCCTTGCATTTGCACTCTAAAACATGAATTTTTTATTTCAAAGGACTCATATTCATCTACATTCAGGAGCGTTCTCTTATTTCTTTGTTGTTCTATCTTCTGTTGCATATTCCCCCTTGGAAAATTTTGGGGCATATGAATAGGAAGCACCATACATTCTCATCTTTCACCAAATTGTTTTGGACTAGAATTAACTCTTTACTTGGGTTAGCTTTGACCGTCTGTAGTGGCATGGTGACTAGAACTATCTAGTTTGTAGATGTCATCTATTGACCTCCTACTATAGAGGATCCTTGGTATGTATTCTACTGATAAGATGACTTTCCTCTAGCATAGGATTGCATTATTTTCTTTGGAGGTGTTGCTTGTTGTTGTTTGATAATAACCAACTTGTTAGAAAAATTCAACATTAGACTCTTCATGTTGGTGATGTCCATTGCAATAGAGGAAGAGCCCAATGTGCTTGTTTGGGTGGTGGGGTACACGTACATAGACTATAGCATAGCTAACGCCAATTGTGTAGTATAAGTGCTTGGAGTAGCTTCTTCCTATGGACCACCGGACATTTCTACAAATATAGGCATCGAAGGTCTTGGAAAATGCTTCCTAGCATCGATTAGACTATTTTTCGTGCACACATTCAACTCATATGTTTTAGGAAAGACATTCCCTCCCATGGAGGTTATCATTAATATGATGTATAAATTAAGAGCCTTCAGGTAGAACATAAATTCCATCGCGGTTAGGGGTCGAGCAGTTACAGGGATTCTTTTCTAGGTTTTGTGGAACCTGGTGTTGAAGTTGCTCATGGCCTCTTGTAATTCTCTCTTGATGGTGATTAGTTGATGTATCAATGAAGAACGATCTCCTTTCTCTAATAAGCATTCAAAAAACCATTCTCTAAGCCGATCCTAAAAGATTATAGAACTTGAGGCCAAAGATCGATACCAATATTGGTCCTTTCATTTGAAAGGTAGCTAATAGCCTCAAGGTGATATTTTCCTTAGCTATGTTATGTACCATACATACCTCTATTATATCTTGAAGGTGTTCAGAGGGCATTTTGAAAATTTCTCTAGAAAATTTTGGAATAGCCTTGAGGGCATTAGCAAGTATGGTAGGCCATACATCTAGGGGCGTAGGTCGTAGTAGTGTACTATTGCTATCCTAGGTTACAAAATTTCTAGGAGTAGGGGTAGCTACATGAGCCATAGGGAAAATATTCCTATGAATTGGGTATATTGGTATTATGATTTTGAAGTTTGATCCTTCAGGTGGAGTAGATAAGACTCTAGATATTGGGCTCTTACTTCTCACTCTATTGCTCCTTATAGGTGATATAGACCATGTAAGTCTTCTTCTCCTAGGTATCAAGGTAGGTAACTGGGAGTACTAGAAATGACCTCTTAAAGACTCTCTTTTCTGGATTCTGGGCATGAAACTTCTAGTTTCTTTCCTTAGCTTGATTTAAGAAATATTTCTAACTTCTAATCATGCATTTAGAGAATTTTGTATCCCACCGAGCATGCCAAAAAAAGAACTGTTGATCATCAAAGCTTGCGCCTCTCTAACAGTCTTATTGGAAATTCAGTGATTGGGGGACTAATTTGTGCCTCATTGAATACCTCTAGTAATTTTATAGAAAGTTGACATTTCGCTAGGTTTTGGAGAAAAGGGTAAAAGTAAACATAAACATAAAACATAAAATTTCTCTCCTAATACAACACAATATAACAAAACAACAACCCTTCAGAAAAATAGAGAAGTCCATTGACATAATCCAATTTTCACAAATTATTATCCTAGCATATAAGCCTAAAACATGGAAATCAACAACTTTAACTATTTGAATTCAGCTTGACATAGTATTTTATTCAGAACAAAAGCTTATAGGAAATCTTGATAAAGGTCATACATGCACGGTCTCAAATATTTCTTCCAAATAATTTGTTCTTAAATATCAAATGAACTTTAAAATAGAGGTTGGATGCCAATCCTATAATAGTTTGAGAATAAACAATATAACATGCCAGAGAAAAGTAGTTCTATAACTCTACTTCTAAAACTAGTTCTTAAAGCATAAGAAAACTAAAAAAACTTTTCCTCAGCAAAGGAAACTAAAAATTGGAACCAACACTTTCCTTTTGTCACCGCCTCTCATTTATAGTTGCAGAAAGAAGAAACCACTGCCACAACACAAAAGTAATTACTGCTAGGTGTTGGCATTTGATAGCACACGATTTGATCATAGATCTTTAGTTAGGTCACAACAATATTTGCTCATCAATTCTCAACTACCGCATTAATTCTCTTTAGATATTTTGCAAAGATAGTTATAATCTAAAAATGATCAAATCCTAGGAAAAAGCTTGGAAAAATTACACTTGACCATTCATGTAACCCAATGGAATCGACTCCTAAAAACCAAGAAAAGGACAAGAAGCTCCAACAAACTCCCAAAAAAGATCACTTTCTGAAAGCGCAAACTGTTCGCAATGAAGAGATGACATGTCAAACATCGGAAATTCTCAAAATCGTGAATAAAGCTCCTTGAGAAAATATCTGACGAGTTGACATGTGTGCCGACTCTCTCCTAAAAGGAAGATAAAAAAAAGAAATTTGCACAAACACTTTGTAGTGCGTTGCACACCTTTTTGACAAATTTACTTGAGCACAGACACATTCGAAGCCAAAAACATATACAAGCAAAAGAAAAAAAATGATCAAGGAAAAAATGCTTGACACAAGGGAAGGGTGATGGACTATAAATTAAAAAGGATGATCAATATAATTATTTTGTCCTTGGGTATGCTCGATGACTTCACAATTAATCATCTGTTTCATGAAGCTAATATGATAGTTGATGTGCTAGCAAGCTTGGGGGTTATATTGGATTCCAAAGATTTTTTTATGATAGTTCCAACTTATAAAAAAAATTAAAGTATGCTATAAGCAAGGACAAGGTAGTGGCCTGAGAGATGGTAAGGGGAAGGACATTTGAATCAGGCATAGATTCATAATGGGAGGAGAACTTCTGCCTCAATTAGGGAGTGTACATCTTCACCAAGTGGAATAAATTTGGTCTCTATGAGATGAAAATTCTTATGGAGTAGGAAAGGATTTGATTCAGAAATCTTTATTGGGCTCCTACTAGTCCACTTAATGGCATGTTGGTCTAAAAAGAGGTGTGATTAGGGACTTTGGTTGTGGGGGGTGCTGGAAGGATGGCAGAGACAAGCATGGAGTATATTTGGTTCTTGTTTCCAAGTTTGAAAGAGAAGGAGGAGGAAGCAATAATGAATGTGGTTGGCGGTAATTTTTGGGGCAGTGACCATACGCATGATGGTGTGGTGCTTGAACCATTCTTCACAAACTATGTACAGGTGCTCTGTGAATGAATTTGGGCTATCTGGGTGGCCTTAATGTATGGGCAAGAGGATACCTACTTGGTTGTCTCGACAACCATTGACAATGTTCTGATCCATCTTGAATTTGGGTTAGTGCTAGGGATACTAAGCCTCAACAAGGACATGAAGAAACATAAGTTGCATAAGGCGTGTAGGATCTTCAATAAAGGGGTAGAGCATAAATACAACATCAATAATTTCATGAAATATGTAGAAGACAATCTTGGAATGACTCGAGAAGATGTTGTGGCTAGGATGGTTGAAGTTTTAGACAGGGTTGGTTATTTGTATCACTAATGGATGTCATTGTTGGTTATTTTTTAAGAACAAAAGTGATCTCCAGAAATACCTATGGACTTTTCCATTTCCAATAATTAGTACTCCAAGGGGATTGACCAATGAATGAGTAGAAGTTGCAAGCACTAGTAGAATTTGGAAAATAAATGACTACGTGACTTAAACTTTTAGTCACATGACTACAAATTTTAGTCACGTGACTAACACTAGTAGTATTTTGAAAATAAATGACTAATTTGGTCATTGGGTAAAATCACAACTAAATGACTAAATAAATGACTAATATTAGACAATTAAAAATGACTAAATAAATGACTATTACTCCTCTATTCTTTTTTCTTTTGAATTTGATCATAATCCATAGAGCTTAAGCCCCTCTAATGGGACCCCTACCTAAGCTTGTTCCCCTCACAAGGTCAGGTTCTTGGGCATTACTCACTCATTCGCCACTAGAAACACAACTTCATGTTCGACTTGCATGTGTCAAGCATGCCAAATCAGAGAAGTGAAATGTCAAAACTAGCGAGGAAGTGTTTGGAGGAGTCGAAACCAATAGCGGTAGGGAAAGCAGCAAAATCTGCAGGTAAACGATGCCCTAATATTAAAACCTAAATGTGCTCAATATTAGGATCTTGGCCGTAATTTTCATTTTAACAAGTAAAGTAGCTCTAGAACAAGGAACACAAGGTGGAGGAACACAAGCTGTTGTCAAGTCTACATTGCTTAAGTTAGGAAATATCAATGTCATCTGACTGCTCTCTAAGAAACTCCACTCCTTAAGCTTAATTGAATGCCTTTTTTCCTTGTTCTCAAATTCTTTCTTGAGTTATAGACAATTTTCTCTATCTTCATTGGTTTCAAAGAAATTACTAATGATCTAAAAGTAAAACCATATAAGCCATAATATAGAACCCTCTCAGGTCAATGTTATTAGACAAATAAATTAATTGACAACTACACAATCAAACCCACTTCAGCTTTCATCAATGGTTACCCTTAAAAAAATAACTGCAGCACAAAACCCTACCTAGCCATTACTCAGATGGGTTCCTAAGAATACAATACAAACCTCCATATAACTACACAACATAATATGTGGTTAACCCACTGAGAAAATTCTACAACCACCAATCCATCTCAGTTTATGGTAATATTGGTTAACAAATCAGAAAATATGCTAAACACACCCAAATGTAATCCAGAACCATTCTCACTTCTTAGTCATTTAAATTCCTAGCCTTTGAGAGATAAGGCTATAAAAATTATCAGGAACCACAAATAGATAATGCAAGAGTAATAAAATTATCACATGACAATACAATTTACACAAGATTACTAATTGATTATATATATCCATGTAGTGTGTTAGATTTTCTCTTAAGAAATAACTCTAGAATAAATTATTTTTTTCTTTGGGATGTGCATCATAGTTGTGCATCAAATATTTTAGCCTTTAGGTTATTTGTATGGTCAAAAATAATGTTTAAAATTTAAATAGATTATCTTGTGATGGCATGTGTACATTCTCTCATTTGGTGTAAATGACTTGTCCATTTTGCAGATATGATTATAAAGTGAGTGTAATGTTGGAATTCCTGAAATGGTATGTTGTTCTTGGGAACATTAATTTTTTTATATGTTAACATGCTGATATTATTGATTCATTTCTAGAGTGTTATGGATTCAAATAAAACCAATTCCCTTGCTTTAGTTAGTGTACACTACAGGTATTGGTTTAACAGGATAAGAAGTTATAATGTTGCAAATTTTTGTACCACTGCAGTCATGAGAATTAGTGAGGCTTCTACATTTTCTAGCATTACACTAATTTTCATCAATTTCTTTTTGTGCTTTTGTATAATCTTTATCTTGTCAGCAAATTATCAAAATAATTTATTTGATATAAATAAATTAGACGTGTTCCTTTAGTTACTCAAAGTATTCATGCACCATGCCTAATTTTTCCTCAGTAATTAGGGAAGTAATATGCACTCAAATTATATGGACTGATATATCACAACAATTATATGCTAGTATAACATACAAGTTCAACATTCAAAGTATTAGGACTGTAGGATTCCTATGGAAAAATTAACTGATCATTTGGAACAGGAAAGATCTTAGTTGATGACATAATTAAACAAACAAAAAAGCCCAAGTAACAAAGCTTATAATCTCTTGGAACAAGGATGATTGCAAAATATCTTTAACTTGTAATTTATTTCAAGTTCTCTGCCTTTTTAATTTCTATTTATTTAATACTTTTAATTTATTCCTCTTCTAAATGTATTTTTTTTCTCAGATGACCAATTCCATTGATTTAACTTGACTAAGCTAGTTTCATTAAATCGATTGCTATTCTTTCCTCAATAGGTTCATACAATGTCACTACAACACACAACATGATTTCCTGAAATCCAACTATCACCGCCTATTTAACTAAAACAACTACTCTTCATATGGACTATCTGTAAAATGTTTTAATTTTTTATTCAATCATTAGATGGATATTTCCCCCTGTTAACATAGGATTATTGTTGAAGATTTCTATCAGTATTTCTATACTTTCACATTTTTATCTTTGTTACAACCTTTCCTAGAAACTACCTCTAACATTGGCTAACACATCACTGACATAGAGTCTTCAATTAAATTGTTGAGTCTCTAGTTCTCATGGTACCTTTTCCAATTGCATTTATGAGATTTTTTTTAGTTGACTTCTACAAGAATTTTCCATATACCTCTACTTAGAGTGAAATGAATATATACCACCAAAAAAATTTCAATATAATCACCCTTTCCATTGTGTCTCAAAGAATACAATTTGGAACTGATAAGCTTGATTTCCCTTTTGATGTCCTATAAATATTCAACTTGACACAACATCTTGAGGAGGATTCCTTTGACATTAATTCCCCACCCTTTGCATCTTGTAGGAATTGTGTCTAAACATGCTTTAACCACTCGCTAGTAGTAAACAACTTGATGATCTCTTGGTGCCAACTCCTTCCAGTCCAAATGGTTTATCCTAATTAGAGAACTCTGATTGACATTTTTCCTTACAATCTATGTAGATCGTCTTTGTGCTTAGAACTAGGTTTTTCATAATTGCAAACTCTTACCCACCCACTTCCATGGGAAATAAAACTCTTCACTAGGATGATTAGAATTTTATGTTGATCTTTTTTTTTTGATTAAATGATGATATCTTATATATATCTTTGATAATTCTCTTTGGGATTCGTAACATTGAAAAGCCAGTAGTTTAGAATAGATTATGCAATTGATTTTAGAAGTGTCATTCTGCCTAATGTATATAGCTATATTTTTGTATAATGATAATCTTCTTCTTTATTTTTTGCATCTCTTTCTCCCAAAGTATGTTCTCTGTGCTAGGTATGTGCAGGATCATCATGGGCCAAAAAGTGGCAATATGATGGGTATGTGGCTGACGATAATTTTTTTACCAAAAATTAATGAAACAAAAAGGGTTTTTAAAGCAGATTCTCAGCTTTCCACTAATATAAATTATGCTTTACTTTGAATTTAATAAGTAATTATTATTCATTTTCTATTCAAATTATGACTAAAATCTTGATTGATAGGCTAATTGAAAAACATATATAGCTTTCAAACGGTATCACATTTTGAGAATCCAAAACACACGTCACATTCCTTGCTTCCCATACTACAGAATTAAAAAATGAAAGATTGCATTTCATGAAGTTTTGACCAGGTTAAGGTGGCTAGACATACGATTTTTTATATTTTTTAAAAAGTTGTAATAAAAAATTCATAATTAATTATTTACTTGGAAAAAAATTACAAAAAAATATGCATCACATCGGGACATGAGTCCTCTACTTATATCTAAAATATTATAAAAAAATATTATCATTTTATTGTGGTTAGGGTGGTCAGATAGACACCTACTTCTTATTTTTTCCCTGAAATTTAAGTACCATTGCATTGAAATTTCAAATTTTCACCAAATATATTTTTTTTCTTTTAAACAAACCTAGTAGTTTAGAAACTACATTCAATTTTATACATATTCTATTCTTACATATTTTTGAAATAATATAGATAACTTAATCAAATTTTTACATCAAATTTTCTAACTCTGATTTTTCTACATTTTTTGCCACTTAAGGGCTTGTTTTTTCCATGATGATCCTACACATACCTTGCTCTTTGTCTTTTCTCTTGGGAATAAGAGTGAAAATTTTAGTATTTGGAGCCTTCAAAACCTTGTATGAATCTTTTTTTTCTCAACAATTTTTGTCAACCTAGGCTCCTCTACGATGCTAAAATCTAGATGATATAAGAAATTTGCCAACTTGTTACGTCTATAGTACTTGAAAATAGTATGTTTTAGAGGTTTAAATAACCTCCCCGATTCCATTGTTGAACTATCACAAATGAAGCACTTGAACATAATAGGAAGTTTCAAATGTTTAAATAACCTCCTTGATTCTATTGATAATCTATTGCAGCTGCAACATTTGAACCTAAAATATTGTCATGGTTTAAATAACCTCCTTGATTCCATTGGCAACCTATCATAGCTGCAACCTTGAACATAGAAGGGTGTGAACGTTTAAATAACCTTCCTAATTCGATTGGTAACCTGTCACAACTGCAACACTTGAACATGGTAGGGTGTATATATTTAAATAACCTCCCTCATTTGATTGGAAACCTGTCACAACTATAGCACTTGACATAGAAATGTGTAAAAGTTTAAATAACCCCCTTGTTTCTATTGGCAACCTGTCACAGCTGCAACACTTGAACATAGAAGACTGTAGAGGTTTAAATAACCTTCTTGATTCCATTGGAAACATGTCACATCTACAACACTTGAAAATAGAAAGTTGAAGAGGTTTAAATAACCTCCCCAATTCCATTGTCAACCTCTCACAACTTCAACACTTGAATATAATAGGAAATTTTAAAGGTTTAAATAACCTCAATGATTATGTTGACAATCTATCACAACTACAACACTTAAAAATACAATATTGTCACAGTTTAAATAACTTTCTTGATTTCATTAGCAACTTGTCACAGTTGCAACACAACACTTGAGCATAGAAGGGTGTGGACATTTAAATAAGCTCCCTGATTAAATAACCTCCTTGATTCCATTAGGAACATGTCATAGCTGTAACACTTGAACATAAAAGGGCATGGATGTTTAAATACGCTCTATGATTCATTTGGAAACATGTCACAGTTGAAACACCTGAACATAAAAGGGTGTGAACATTTAAATAAGCTCCTTGATTCCATTGACAACCTGTCATAGCTGCAACACTTGAACATGGTAGGGTGTATAGATTTAAATAGCCTCCCTGATTCATTGGCAACCTGTCACAACTGCAACACTTGAACATAGAAGAGTGTAAAAGTTTAAATAACCTCCCTGATTCCATTGAAAATAGAATGTTAGGATGTGTTCAAGAGTGCTTCATTAATTCAAATATTTTGAGAGGTTCCTTGTAAAATCCACTTTTTGCACATTTTGCAATCAATCATTTCATTCCATGAGATGACATCTCTTTGAGGCATTCTGTCAAAAAATTTAGTTGTTTTGTCTACAATTCCACATCTTGCATATATGTCTACCAAAGCATATCCAACTATAACATCTAAAAAAAATTCTCCTACCATTATGCTTTGGTGCATGTTCATAGCTCGTCCCAAAGCTCCCATTTTCGCATAGGAAGGGAGGACTTTGGTATTTTACTTGTGGAAATTTTATAAAAATTATATAATAATTAGACAAGAATTATGTTAGAAATGTTGTGACTTCATCAATAATTGTGTTTAATTGTCTGGGTGGTTAGATGTTAATTGCAGTGAGTGTCACAAAAACGTATATCTTCATCCTACAGGTTGTTACACAATAATTCTATTTTGTTTGACCTATAGTGTTGAGCAGTTAATTTTTGGTTTGTATTATGTTTTACTCCTAAAAAAGCCAAAATTGTAATGACTTTATTCCATCAAAATCCATTGCTTGTCAAATTCAAATCACTATAATTGCCCATCTACATGATGATTTATGCAGATTTATCAGAGTAAGGGGATCATTGCTAGTACAAAGTGGAGTAGATGAACAAAGGAAAACACAATTGAAGGAAAAGGTATGAAGTAAAAGATCCTTATGATAATTGGTAGTTCACAATGAAGTAAGAATTTCTAATTTTATTATTAAATTATCAATTTATTAATGTTTGTAACTTGTAAATTATTTTCATTTTTCGTAATAGTATTCTCTCTATCATTTGAATCTTATGTTTTATTGATATTCTTTTAGATATGTTTGTTTCTTTATCTCACTTGTTATGTAGGTCATTAAATATATTGAATCTCCTAGTCTTCAAGATATTTTTGAAACATTTAACATGCTTGGACAAATAAAACAAATAATTCATAGTAAGGACCCTAACTTGAGATTGCATGAGTATAATGGGCCCATTGTGATGGAATGATGGAACACTAGGAACACTGAGAACTAATATTATAATAGGTGTAAAGTTTTCATTGTTTCTTTGAATGTAACAATCTTATTTAGCTTACAATGTCTTGTGTATAGTGTAGATGAAGTAAATTGAAGTATTTTTACTATTAATTGCAGATTTTGTATTGTGCATTGTAGTAAAGTGGATCTTGTAGTTTTCTAACACCCCTCTTCTAATTTATCGAGTCATTTGTGTTGTTGAATATAAATCCTATTTTTATGTGTTCTTATATTGCTCAATCTTTGCATTTAACTAAATAGCATAAACATAATAGTTGTCATAGATTTTATTTTAAGCTAATTTGTATTGCATACTGAAAAATACATCTTTAGTTTTGTTCACCTATGTATACACTACTCAAAAATCAATATACTTGATGGACCTATGAATCTAGTTTATAATGCAATTGATCTCATTTAAAACCATTTAGAATTTTAAAAGTTATTGTAAATTCACTTCAAGCGGGTTGAAACCCTGTTCTAGGGTAGCAATGGGAGTTCAAAATTGTGTTTCTTGCAAATTAACTAGTAGAATAGTCTAAATCTTGGTGAGTAGGATTATTTTTGTATATTATTTCATGTTCCAAAGATTCAGACTAAGTGATGATGGTTAGCATGTGAAAAATCAATTCCCTAGATCTGTATTTGCTTGAAAAAATCAAGAATTTGACAGAGAATAGTAAAAAAATTGTGTTTTGCTAATGCAAAGGATGTTCTACTTGGATTACAGTGAGTTAAAAGGTTTTAGAGGGGTATATTGAAGTCTCTATAAGAAGGTTTGGTGATTTATAAGCTTTGAATGCACTTTTGTATACTGTCCTATAGATACAGTGTTATGACAACCACATTTTGGAATCAATAATGAAGGGTTTGAATGGGTGTTTGAAGAATTGTCAAGAATAAAGGTTGGGGAATGATTTAACTATGTTGTATAGGAATTTTTAGACATGTATGAGACTTTGGTAATGAGGATTGGGCTTGGAGTTTGAAGTTGTCTTGTGTAGGTGGCCTAAATGGGCATAATGGTTGATTAACACAATCCACTTTTGATAGTTCTTATATTGGAGTTGTTTATGTTGGTGAAATGGGTTTGGGTCATTATTTTGATGTTGCTTTAGGTTTATTTTGAATTCAATAAGAGGTGTGTGTTCCTTAATCATAGTTTGAGTACTTTGAAAAAAGGTTTTGTGAAGAATGTGGAGTCCTAGTTAAAAGGATAGTCAAGAATTGGTTGTGTTTTTGACAAGTTGAGTTTGGCAAAGAGTCTTGTGCTCCTACATTGAATTAATATCCTTCTTTAATAGATTATTCAAGAGTGGTTTCTAGAACTCCTAGATTTCTAATGGAACTTTCCAATGAGTGTGAGGAATACACATTGCCACTATTGTAATGCCCCACCAAGCAAACCCCAAGGATACATATATCAAGCATTTATGGCACCAATATTTTTTTTTAAGTATTAACATACATCATAATAATCGTATATCACATGAAATGAAAATTAAACATGAACTACATATAACAAATCCCACGGGTTTACTTGACTGCATTACTTTTCAGAACAACATTATTACAATACATGAAAGGTAGTATACACCAGTAATCATAAGATAACACGATCATGGTTAATACATTAATCAAGGGTTACAATATTACAATGCCGCTTCCCAATATAAATGGGGAAGACACAATAAAATAGAATGTTACATTAGAAATGAAGGAGTACAAAGCTGTAATACTGGATTCAACTCTGGTTCAACTCAAGACTCACTGCATGGTACAATTTTGCACTTCACGATCGATGACAGGGGACCCAATGGGGTGCATAGCACGTTCCACCCAACCACGTGGACTTGAAGGCCTACCCCCCATGCTAAGAGATGACAAGAAGGATCCCCAACAATAACCATCATACAGAACAAGGGTACAAGACTTCAGATTCACAATAAAATAAGGCAATATCAACACAAAATATAACCAACACAAGATGTGCTCAACAAAAGGAACAACCAATAAAGCATCAACATACAAATAACAACATGTGCTTCCAGAGACTCAAGAATGTCATAGAGGGAAAACAAAGCATACTTGGTTGTTTAAGGAAGAGTGTCATTGCAATGTTACATGGGTTACCCTGGCAAATCTTCCTAGGTCCCGGCCCCCAACTTGGGTTACCCTAGTGACCTCTTACGAAACCCGGCCCCACATGTAATCCAATGCAGCATCGATTATCTTTCATAAGGACAAGATAATGATTTCGCCATTCCAGGCCTTCTCAACCCATCTCAAGCCCATAAAAGCACTTGAGTAATGAGTGAGGTATTCACTTATATCTTGTTAATGTGTGATTCTCTCCAAAACCCCTAATTAAATATTAACGTTTTCACTTGATTAATAAATTTTCAATGAGTTACCCTGAGACCTCTTCTAGGTCTCGGCCCCCATTGAAAGCCACTCCCCTTATGAACAACAAAACTCAAAAGACACTATTAGGGTAATCCCTATGCACCACATATAAAGCCACAAGATAAATTGCATTAAGCAAGGCGAACACCATCCTACACAAAATCTTCATAACGAAACTATTTTGAAGTGTAAGGCTAAACCCATAACATCAAATAGATCATACAAGCATTAGTTCACAAAAAACCAAAAGTGAAAACCAATAATAAAGCAACACCCTTCTTTCCCTTTCTCTGGAAGACTAATGAATCACTAAAACAAGGGTTACCCAACAGGGTGGCAACAACACTTGATTCTCAAAATCAACATCAAACTCAAAATCGAAGCAATATTACTTTCACAACTCAAGTTTCGTAATTCACCTCAATATCAATTCAAAACAACCTCAATTCCAAAAATGTTTAACTCATCATCACAAGAAGGTAATCAAAATTTATACATTCATCTCGATACAAATTCAGTGACAAATTCACAATTTTCTCAGTAACCATTTGGAACAAAGGTTTCTCCCCATTAAGCATTAGCGCAAAAAGAACGCATTACCATCTCAACCACGATAATCAAAAAGAAAATCAACCACATAACTAACACATTTAGTCAAGCATAATACGACTTAACTATTTTGTTCGATCATTAGTTTGTATTCTCAATCAGCTATCCAAAGATTAACTATTTCCCAATTTCAACATAATGCTATTTACATTATAAATTTCTAAATATTGAAGCAATCGCTGAAATATTAATAACCTACAACTATATATATCTATATAAGAAATTTTCATCTATTTATTCTTTTAGAATTACTCATTTAATTAGGAATAAATAGAGTTAATTAATTTTTCTCACATAAATCTATCTACATAGAGCAAATGAAAGAAAGCTAAAGAAAGGTTTATCTAAAAACACTTACCTACTGTTTTAAATACACTTCCTTGCAATAATAGTCACCTAACTCTACAATAAAGATCACTCTATATACATATTTATTTAACCTCCCACATTCAACACCATATCGTAAATTCATTTTTATGAACTATTATTTATATATTGGTAAAAGCATTATTCTTTATGACTTCTCGTAATGAAGCTATCATTCCACTATCAAATGACTACTTAATAATCTATACTCAAATCCACATTCATATCCAAACCCATATTTATAATTTCCCCTAAATTACTCTTTACATTCACATGGCCTAATTCCCTTGTAAGAATATTTGACCCAAGAAAAGAAACATTTCTATTTCTTCTAACAATGAACCTTCTTTTTGTCGACATAAAATTCCCTTTAATGATTTCCCCTAATTAATACTTCTCTTATCATCTTCTATATGCTAATAAATAATCAGTTTTAAATATCAAAAGCTGAACCCGTGATAATCTTATTCTTCTAACAATAGCTTTAACCCCTTTTGCTTCATAAACAGGTACCCATAGATATATAATAAGTAGAATGCAATAACGTACTATTTAAGCTCATACAAAAGAACCAATACAAATTCCCATCGATACTGTACAGAGAAAGCTGTGTATTTGCATATATATAAGCACATTAAACTTTTTCTCAAAAAAAAGAAGAATAATACCTAAATAATGATAGCTCTAGAGTCAAATTTAGTGGGGTGCAATTCACCAAAACTAGAAGGACAATATGAAGGATAAGAGGTACGGTTGAACGACTATAATGACCTACTGCAATACTATGCACTGGCAGTATTACTTCCAGTAACAAAGGATAGAGAAAGACCATCGAATTTCCTATATGGTATGAATTATTTGATCTTACATAATATTTAATAACTTTGAATTAAATCATTTGACATAGCGTTACAGATTCAATGTAAAGGTATTCGTTCAGCAAAGAACCATGAAGCAGTTAGATTGATCGCCATATAATGGTACATGTGTTTTTTTTTTATAGAAGACAGATCACATCCACCAACACAGAAGATATATGCAAGGTTAGAGAAGTTGGTTTGGCGATGGCTTATTAATCATGGCCCTTAAATGGCCATTAGAATTATTTTAAGAACCTCCGGGTATGTTCTGATAATCACGTTGCAACCATGTTCATCTCCTAGTTTGTTGTAAGAGATATTGTTCGGAAAGATGTGAACCACTTCCATCATTTTAACTGGTTCGATATTATTTTGAATAATAATGGTGATGCTAAAAGTAACAAACTAAGAAATAAGATTGCACTATATCATTAATTTTCAGGTGCTGCAACTGCGATAGATTGCCAGTAGAATCTAGCTGGTTATTTAAGTATCTAAACTTCCTATTTTGTTCAAGTGCTGCCACTGTGACAGGTTATGAATGGAATCAGGGAGATTATTTAAATCTATACATATTATGCCCATTACCAATAGAATCGGATCTAAATAACATCTATATATTTATAGCATTTTTTTTTTTAACATATCGATATCCTTAATTCTAGAGTTTGGCAACCTCTCTAATGCAACTGCAGGTGCTAAACTATAATAAGTCCTCTGATAAAAGAATATACCTCAACTTAAATACATGCAACAAACTTTGAACTAAAATGAGAGTTATGGCAAAAGAGAGGAGCAGCGGTAGGACAAGGAGAACAAAAGTTCAAGAGGGCCAGCAAATCGACTTTCAACTATGGAATGAAACAATTTAGTAATGCACTATAAAATATTCATTATATAACTTCCAAGTATTTTCCTGGGGCAGCTTATAATGAACATACCTCATTAAATTTGTGAATCGTCCAACATACTCTGAGGATGTGAGCAGAAAAGACATCTCTCAAATGATCAGGTCCATTTGTGGCATCAGGCAACCATCCCTCTTTTGGTGGCTCAAGCTTGTCTTCTCTGCCATGATGAAATGGAATATCAGATCCACCAGTGACCTCAACAGCGACAACTCCAGCCAACTGGTAGAAATCAGCATAAGTGATAATGGGGAACTGCGCGTTAATAGGCTCAAGCAACTTATTGGCAATATCTAGGCCAGTGTTAGCCCCATGAGCCAACTCAGCAGAATATCTCATAGTTCCAAAAGGCCCTCCAGTCTTAGTCTTCACATCATAAGTCCCAGCAGAGTGCCAAGCGATCTGAACCATAAGAGGAGCACAATTTTTTTCTTGGCAATGAAACCTCGCAGCCTCCTCTTGCATTTGTCAAAGGCCTTCTTGTATTGCTCGGTCACTTGTGGATAAACCTTAACCATGATTGCTTTCTACACTTTGCCTCGTTGGGATTCTTCAAGGATCAACGATGCTACTGCTATCCGTATGTTACATGGCTAAAATCATGCACCCAAAAAGCGACATTCTCTAGACAAGAGGCAGTTTTCCAGAAGGAATATAGTTTGCATGGCGTATTAATTAGAAAGAGTGGTTTTGTTTAAGTGGTGGCTCATGCAACCAATTATATTCGGTTTAAAATTAAATTCCTTCCCCCATGAAAGGAAACCGCAACCAAAAATTATGGAGAAGACTCTCACTCCAATTCGACATGCATGTTTGCTATGAGTTTGTTCACCAAATAGAACAACTTCTTTGGCAGTAATAAATGTAGTGGTAGTTGCAGCAGAAAGAGTGTTTAAAGTAACTAGATCTATTTGCCAATAATGTAGCGTAGGGATCACTCATCCTCTAAATCTTTCTACCCTTGAGAAATTAATGTAGATTTGCACATATGACTAGATGTTCAAATGCCTTTCTTATCTAATTCGTTGATGGCATGATTAAGTTCACACTCTGAGGTCAGCAATGGACTATTGTGTAGAGCAGTGGAAGAGGGGAAAATAGTACAGGGCTTAACCAATTAACTGTATGTTATTACTGACGCTGAGAGGGAGGCATCTACATTAAAAACACTGATCTTCCAAAATAATTGACATGTTAGCACATTTCATAATAATTTATTTATCATATTGCTTATTTCTTACTATTTTAAATTATACCCTCCTGCTAGATTTGATTATAATGCCATAACCATGTTTAAACACTACTATACCTATATCAATTGAAAATTTTATTATGATATAATGATCAATCAAAACTAAAATCAAACTAACGAAATCAACTTAGCAACATATCATACAATACCCAACTTCGCAACGAGACAAAAGTAACGCATGACAACACAGATGGAGGGACACTACATCCTCCCCCCCTTGGCTTTGACTTACTCTTGGAAGTCACGGGGGTAGATAAAGCATTCATAATTATAAGAGTCATGAAAATTCAAGCAACCAAATATGAAAAAAACCAACGAAATGTCTTCACAGGATAAACATTATAATCACGATATGAACACTACAACACAATCCAAAAAGCGGAAGAACAACCAAGACAATTGACAAATCATAGAAACCATACCGACTAGGTTACATAGTGGGGGCACATATTCTTGTCGAGGATGATGGAAAAGTTGGGAAACCTTCTTGTCAACTCCATTTTTCCACATTATTCCCATTGGGTTTCATGAAGCTCACCCAGTCCTACCAGAGCAGGTGGAATCGAGGCTTACTACCTACAATCCTGCATAAAAGTAAACATTGTGTACAACATATATATATATCAAATCAACCTAGTGTAGAGGCAATTGTCGTGTCGTATGCCTCTCATGGATGAGTGATACGACATTATCCTTCTAACACTCTACAATTAGTGATACATCATAAACAATCATCAATAACAATTACTAATCAAATGCAACCATAGTACTAAATCCACATATTAAACATAACCAATTAATTACCTTCATCATCAAGATTCGAAGTTGACTACCTGAAAAATCATAAACTAAGATGGAAACATAACACATTAGCACTAGTTATTCATGCTAATTCATTGCCAAGATACACATTTCTAGTTAAACTTCATCATTTAAACTTCAGGTACTACATTCTATTCATTACTCAATGCAAAATCTCACAATTTATGTGTCACAAGATCGTAATTTATAGCCTTTTCAGAAGCATAGACATAATTATCACTTCAAAATACACATAATTTCAGATTTAACACACATACACCACATACACACTCAAATTCACTTCACACCAGAGATACCACAAAACAACTAAAGGGTAACACAAGAGTCCCAAAATGCATTTCCAGTAGGAAGGATATCGGTGCATTGTGCACTACACTAAGGGTCCTATCCTTTCCACCAGATTTTTTCACCATAGAACCTACATCACCCAGAGACAAACTAGGGCAACCAAGTACAGACTACACATACAGACTGACACACCCTTACAAGTACGAGCAACTAGGTCAACACAATGGGCTCATAGTGCCCCAGAGTATGAACATATGTTCTGATACCATATGTAATGCCCCGCCAAGCAAACCCCAAGGATACATATATCAAGCATTTATAGCACCAAATTTTTTTTTTAAGTATTAACATACATCATAATAATCGTATATCACATGAAATGAAAATTAAACATGAACTACATATAACAAATCCCACGGGTTTACTTGACTGCCTTACTTTTCACAACAACATTATTACAATACATGAAAGGTAGTATACACCAGTAATCATAAGATAACATGAGCATGGTTAATACATTAATCAAGGGTTACAATATTACAATGCCACTTCCCAATATAAATGGGGAAGACACAATAAAATAGAATGTTACACTAGAAATGAAGGAGTACAAAGTTGTAATACTGGATTCAACTCTGGTTCAACTCAAGAGTCACTGCATGGTACAATTTCACACTTCACGATCGATGATAGGGGGCCCAATGGGGTGCATAGCACGTTCCACCCAACCACGTGGACCTGAAGGCCCACCCCCCATGCTAAGAGATGACAAGAAGGATCCCGTACAATAACCATCATACAGAACAAGGGTACAAGACTTCAGATTCACAATAACATAAGGCAATCTCGGCACAAAATATAACCAACACAAGATGTGCTCAACAAAAGGAACAACCAATAAAGCATCAACATACAAATAACAACATGTGCTTCCAGAGACTCAAGAATGTCATAGAGGGAAAACAAAGCATACTTGGTTGTTTAAGGAAGAGTGTCATCGCAATGTTACATGGGTTACACTAGCGAATCTTCCTAGGTCCCGACCCCCAACTTGGGTTACCCTGGTGACCTCTTACGAAACCCGGCCCCACATGCAATCCAATGTGGCATCGATTATCTTTCATAAGGACAAGATAATGATTTCGCCATTCTAGGCCTTCTCAACCCATCTCAAGCCCATAAAAGCACTTGAGTAATGAGTGAGGCATTCACTTATATCTTGTTAATGTGTGATTCTATCCAAAACCCCTAATTAAATATTAACGTTTTCACTTGATTAATAAACTTTCAATGAGTTACCCTGAGACCTCTTCTGGGTCTCGACCCCCATTGAAAGCCACTCCCCTTATGAACAAAAAAACTCAAAAGACACTATTAGGGTAAGCCCTATGCACCACATATAAAGCCACAAGATAAATTGCATTAAGCAAGGCAAACACCATCCTACACAAAATCTTCATAACGAAACTATTTTGAAGTGTAAGGCTAAACCCATAACATCAAATAGATCATACAAGCATTAGTTCACAAAAAACCAAAAGTGAAAACCAATAATAAAGCAACACCCTTCTTTCCCTTTCTCTGGAAGACTGATGAATCACTACAACAAGGGTTACCCAACAGGGTGGCAACAACACTTGATTCTCAAAATCAACATCAAACTCAAAATCGAAGCAATATTACTTTCACAATTAAAGTTTCGTAATTCACCTCAATATCAATTCAAAACAGCCTCAATTCCAAAAATGTTTAACTCATCATCACAAGAAGGTAATAAAAATTTATACATTCATCTCGATACAAATTCAATGATAAATTCACAATTTTCTCAGTAACCATTTGGCAAAAAAGGACTCTCCCCATTAAGCATTAGCCCAAAAAGAATGCATTACCATCTCAACCACGATAATCAAAAAGAAAATCAACCACATAACTAACACATTTAGTCAAGCATAATACGACTTAACTATTTTTTTCGATCATTAGTTTGTATTCTCAATCAACTATCCAAAGATTAACTATTTCCCAATTTCAACATAATGCTATTTACATTATAAATTTCTAAATATTGAAGCAATCGCTGAAATATTAATAACCTACAACTATAGATATCTATATAAGAAATGTTCATCTATTTATTCTTTCAAAATTACTCATTTAATTAAGAATAAATGGAGTTAATTAAATTTTCTCACATAAATCTATCTACATAGAGCCACTGAAAGAGAGCTAAAGAAAGGTTTATCTAAAAAAACTTACCTACTATTTTAAATACACTTCCTTGCAATAATAGTCACCTAACTCTACAATAAAGATTACTCTATATACATATTTATTTAACCTCCCACATGCAACACTATATCGTAAATTCATTTTTATGCACTATTATTTATATATTGGTAAAAGCATTATTCTTTATGACTTTTCGTAACGAAGCTATCATTCCACTATCAAATGACTACTTAATAATCTATACTCAAATCCACATTCATATCCAAACCCATATTTATAATTTCCCCTAAACTACTCTTTACATTCACATGGCCTAATTCCCTTGTAAGAATATTTGACCCAAGAAAAGAAACATTTCTATTTCTTCTAACAATGAACCTTCTTTTTGTCGACATAAAATTCCATTTAATGATTTCCCCTAATTAATACTTCTCTTATCATCTTCTATATGCTAATAAATAATCAGTTTTAATTATCAAAAGCTGACCCCATGATAATCTTATTCTTCTAACAACAACTTTAACCCCTTTTTCTTCATATACAGGTACCCATAGATATATAATAAGTAGAATGCAATAACATAATATTTAAGCTCATACAAAAGAACCAATATAGATTCCCATCGATACTGTATAGAGAAAGCTGTGTATTTGCATATATATAAGCACATTAAACTTTTTCTCAGAAAAAGAAGAATAATACCTAAATAATGATAGCTCTAGAGTCAAATTTAGTGGGGCGCAATTCACCAAAACCAGAAGGATAATATGAAGGATAAGAGGTACGGTTGAACAACTATAATGACCTACTGCAATACTATGCACTGGCAGTATTACTTCCAGGAAAACAAAGGATAGAGAAAGACCATCGAATTTCCTATATGGTACAAATTATTTGATCTTACATAATATTTAATAACTTTGAATTAAATTGTTTGACATAGCGTTACAGATTTCATGTAAAGGTATTCACTCAGCAAAGAACCATGAAGCAGTTAGATTGATCGCCATATAATGGTACATGTTTTTTTTTTGTGTAGAAGACATATCGCATCCACCAACACAGAAGATATATGCAAGGTTAGAGAAGTTGGTTTGGCGATGGCTTATTAATAATGGCCCTCAAATGGCCATTAGAATTATTTTAAGAACCTCTGGGTATGTTCTGATAATCACGCTGCAACCATGTTCATCTCCTAGTTTGTTGTAAGAGATATTGTTCGGAAAGATGTGAACCACTTCCATCATTTAAACTGGTCCGATATTATTTTGAATAATAATGGCGATGCTAAAAGTAACAAACTGAGAAATAAGATTGCACTATATCATTAATTTTTAGGTGCTGCAACTGTGATAGATTGCCAGTAGAATCTAGCTGGCTATTTAAGTATCTAAACTTCCTATTTTGTTCAAGTGCTCCCGCTGTGACAGGTTATGAATGGAATCAGGGAGATTATTTAAATCTATACATATTACACCTGTTACCGATAGAATTGGATCTAAATAACATCTATATATTTATAGTATATATTTTTTTTAACATATCGATATCCTTAAGTCTAGAGTTCGGCAACCTCTCTAATGCAACTACAGGTGCTAAACTATAATAATTCCTCTGATAAAAGAATATACCTCAGCTTAAATACATGCAACAAACTTTGAACTAAACTGAGAGTTATGGCAAAAGAGAGGAGCAGCGGTAGGACAAGGAGAACAGAAGTTCAAGAGGGCTAGCAAATCTACTTTCAACTATGGAATGAAACAATTTAGTAATGCACTATAAAATATTTATTATATAACTTCCAATTATTTTCCTGGGGCAGCTTATAATGAACATACCTCATTAAATTTGTGAATCGTCCAACATACTCTGAGGATGTGAGCAGAAAAGACATCTCTCAAATGATCAGGTCCATTTGTGGCATCAGGCAACCGTCCCTATTCTGGTGGCTCAGGTTTGTCTTCTCTGCCAGGGTGAAATGGAATATCAGATCCACCAGTGACCTCAACAGCGACAACTCCAGCCAACTGGTAGAAATCAGCATAAGTGATAATGGGGAACTGCGCCTTAATAGGCTCAAGCAACTTTTCGGCAATATCCAGGCCAATGTTAGCCCCATGAGCCAACTCGGCAGAATATCTCATAGTTCCAAAAGGCCCTCCAGTCTTAGTCTTCACATCATAAGTCCCAGCAGAGTACCAAGCGATCCGAACCATAAGTGGAGCACTTCTTGTATTGCTCGGTCACTTGTGGATAAACCTTAACCATGATTGCTTTCTGCACTTTTCCTCGTTGGGATTCTTCAAGGATCAACGATGCTATTGCTATCTGTATGTTACATGCCTAAAATCATGCACCCAAAAAGTGACATTCTCTAGACAAGAGGCAGTTTTCCAGAAGGAATATAGTTTGCATGGCGTATTAATTAGAAAGAGTGGTTTTGTTTAAGTGGTGGCTCATGCAACCAATTATATTTAGTTTAAAATTAAATTCCTTCCCCCATGCAAGGAAACTACAACCAAAAATTACGGAGAAGACTCTGACTCCAATTCGACATCCATGTTTGCTATGAGTTTGTTCACCAAATAGAACAACTTCTTTGGCAGTAATAAATGTAGTGGTAGTTGTAGCAGAAAGAGCGTGTAAAGTAACTAGATCTATTTGCCAATAAAGTAGCGTAGGTATCACTCATCCTCTAAATCTTTCTACCCTTGAGAAATTAATGTAGATTTTCACATATGACTAGATGTTCAAATGCTTTTCTTATCTAATTCGTTGATGGCATGATTAAGTTCACACTCTAAGGTCAGCAATGGACTGCTGTGTAGAGTAGTGGAAGAGGGGAAAACAGTACAGGGCTTAACCAATTAACTGTATGTTATTACTGACGTTCAGAGGGAGGCATCTACATTAAAAACACTGATCTTCCAAAACAATTGACATGTTAGCACATTTTATAATAATTTATTTATCATATTGCTTATTTCTTACTATTTTAAATTATACCCTCCCGCTAGATTTGATTATAATGCCATAACCATGTTTAAACACTACTATACCTATATCAATTGAAAATTTTATTATGATATAATGATCAATCAAAACTCAAATCAAACTAACGAAATCAACTTAGCAACATATCATACAATACCCAACTTCGCAATGAGACAAAAGTAACGCATGACAACACAGATGGAGGGACACTACAACTATGAACAAGTGAGCATGCTTTCATCAGTGTATCTATGGAGCTATGAGGGGAGTTCCAACAAGGGACGTTTCCCCTTGACCCCACTCAAGGTGTTGCCCCCAGACCCCTGTGAGGGGTGCTGCCCCTTGACCTCATTGGGGGCACTACCCCCAGTCCCCTACGAGGGGCGCTGTCCTTTGACCCCGCTAGGGGCACTGCCCCTAGACCCCCGTGAGGGGTACTGCCCCTCGAACCCCATGAGGGGCACTGCTAATCGACCCCACTTGGGGTGTTTCCCCTAGACCCCCATGATGGGTGTTCCCCCTCGACCCCACTAGGAGTGTTTTTATTCTTAGCTTTGGAAGATCTAATGATATTCAAGTAACCTACAATGTTTTAATCAATTACACCTATAAGACAAGTCAGATGCTTAGAATTAGGGAATTGACATGGTTTTTTATGGATTGGCTGCTACAACCATAGTTATCCAAATCCATATATGGTTATTTCACTATTATTTGTAACTAGAATTACTTTCCTCTTGATCATATTTCTACTTTCTATATCATTCATTTTGATCGAAGAGAACAAATATTGACATATTTGGTAGAAAATGAATAGGGAAATTAGTAAATTCTCGAAAAATAGTGTTTAGGGACCCTACAATGAACACTAGGTAGTTTATTGTTTGTACAAGTTTTGACATTTGATGGCTTCTAGCCTATTGGTACAATTCATCCTTTCAGTTTATGCAACTATTAGATCTTGTAAGTGTGGTTGAAGTCCAAGCCATTTATAATGTAAAGTTTAGAGTCATAATAATGGATTCAAGGTTTTCATCTCTATTTTTGTTGCATGAAGGATTTTGAAAATGTTAATGAAGACCTTTTGAAACTTGATTTATGAAACATCCACACAACCACCATAGGTCTAACTGGCATCTTAATGATATAGTTTAGAGTGTCCTCGAGATAGCCAGCACGGGCAAGAAGGTCAACCATGCACACATAATGATCAACTGTAGGTGTAATAAAATACTGCTTACTCATGTGATTGAATTATGTACAACCCTCATCCAATAAACCTCCATGGATGCATGCACAAAGAATACAAACAAAGCTTACAATGTTAGGATATATTTTAGAGTGCTTCATTAATTCAAATATTTTGAGAGCATCCTTGCAAAATCCATTTTGTGCATATCCTACAATTATTGCATTCCATGAGATGACATCTTTTGAGGCATTCCATCAAAGAGTTTAAATGCCTTGTGTACATTTCCACATTTTGCATACGTGTCTAATAGAGCATTTCCAACCATAATATCTAACAAAAATCCCCCATCCATTATGCTCTAATGGATGTTCATTCCCTACTCCAAAGCTCCCATATTGACACAGGCAGGTAGGATGATGGCATAGGTTGTGGAATTTTCCTTGACACCTGCTAATTGCATTTTCTTGAAAGTTTCTAAAGCCTTTCCAACAAATCCATTTTTTGCATATCTCGCAATTATCGTATTCCATGAGATGGCATCTCTTTTAGGCATTTTTTCAAATAGTTCACATGCCTTGTCTATGCTTCCACATTTTGCATACATGCCCACTAGGGTAGTTGCAACTACAACATCTGAGAAAATTCCTCTATTATTTATGCTTTGATGGATGTTCATACCCTGTTCCAAAGCCCCCATTTTGGAACAGGAAGGAAAGATGTTGGAAAAGGTTGTGGAATTTTCCTTTACACCTGCCAATTGCATTTGCTTGAAAGTTTCTAAAGTATTTTCAAAAAATCCATTTTGTGCATATCTAACAATAATTGCAATCCAAGAGATGACATCTCTTCGAGGCATTCTATCAAAAACTTCACATGCTTTCTCTATGCTTCCAAATTTTTCATACATGTCAACCAAAGCATTTCCAACTATAATATCAGATGAAAATCCCCTTTCTATTATGCTTTGATGGATGTCCATACCTTGTTCCAAAGCTTTTATTTTGGAACAGGTAAAGATTTATATCATATGTCCTCTATAGTGCTTTACAATGGTTAGAAAGGTTATTTCTTATGAATGAAGTAACAAATTTATAACCTATCAACAAATGTGGTTGAAATTTGTAGGCAAAAAATTTGGATTTTGATGAACACAAAGGATGAATAGTTATTGGAAGGGTAAATTTTGGTCCTATGCACAGAGGTATGGAGATAAAGGTAAAGGCTATTTGAGATAACATAAATACAGTAAATTTGATGCCACAGATAACCCTTATATTAGATATATTCCAACAAATGTGGAGTTGAGATGTGGGAAAGTGTTGTTTTATATGGTTGGTTGAAGATAATGCTAGAAAACTTATTTGCATGACATTTCTTATGGACTATGGAAAAAATTTATGTTCAATATATTATGCAAGTAAAAATAGATAATTCTTATTACATAATTCACATTGATATTAAAGAAATTCCCAAAATTTATATAAGAAAATCTCAATACTAGAGTAAAGGTAAATCTACAGAGTAGGCTACCTGCTAGCTACTTATTTTATAGCTTTTTTATTGAACAAGTTTAAGGTTATCATCTATTCCATAGAATCTTTTCTTAAACGTATTTCCCACTGCTACATTTTGGCTTCTAGGGTCTATTATGTATGAGTTATGTATAACATTGTTCTGTTCTTAAAGCTCTCTGGAGAAAAGTTCTTCGCGTCATCATGGAGTATATCACCTTGGATGGTCATTTCACTAGGGCCTACGGCTATCATTTTTCCTTGCTCAATCATTTTTGCTATAAGAGTAAACTAGAAGAAATGGGAGCTAAGGTTTCATCATTAAGCAAGAAGGACGTAGAGTGTAAAGATTACATTGCCAGTAAAGAAATCTAGGACAATGTGGGTAAGGACAAAAGTATTGAAATAGACTTGGAAAAAATGAAAAATACTGTGAAGATAATTGCTGAACATAATAATAGGATGGCAAGACATAATGCCATCATGATCAACGCTATGACTGAAAATTTTGACAAAGCTCAATAGGGGTCCTTGATTGTAGACTTGGAAGAGACGAAAGATAAAAACCAAGAAGAGGACATTGGGATTTCAAAGAGAACCAAGGCTAATCTAAAAAGGAAGGCTCCCCCCACACCACAGATGATTCAAACTTTTAAGAAAGGTGTCTAGGATATGCAGGACCTGGAGGTAGAGATTGAGTCTATTCTGAAGAATCTAGGTTAGTTGCAGTTAGTTTTTTTGCTTGTGTTTCGGCTGGTTTTTTTATTGACCTTCTTGGCCTTTTTTGGTTGGCTGCTACTTTATCTAGTTTTTTCTTTTATTGTAGCCTATTTATTCTGCTGGAATTTTTTGTCCTCTTTCTTTTGTTGTAAACTTGGTGGTTTTGGGTCCGTGTAAAACCCATTTTTTCCTTTATCAAAAACATTGAACTTTGTAGTTAAGGTTGTTTTACTTAAATCCTTGTTGAATCATTTTTTTCTTAAAATTGCATCTTTCAGAAATGTCTTTGACTCTTAGTTTTAAAGGATGCTTTTACAAAACACCTTTTCTTGTTACAAAATTAGACTTTAGTAATTGATTTCCAAATGAATCTCAAAATAAAGAGATAAGATTTTATATTCCTATTTCATATCAACTGTATATGAACAAAGGAAACTACATACACACACACACATATATGAACAAAGGAATATATACTGACATCCAATTCACTTTCTATAGAGCCCAATAATGGTAGCAATAAAAATACTTAGAAAATTTATTTCAGACTTGTACAGGTGGATAATGAGACAATTTAATGAGTAGATATGAAGTGTTTGAACTTGGAAAATGATACAATGACCAAGTAAACACAATATATGTTTCCAGAATCTGCTACAACAACACTAAACTACATTTACATTAATTTTTTGTTCATTTATTACATAGACAACAAGAATCCCAACCTGGTTTGGATGTTGGAGTTGAGACAGTGTTGTCAGTGACCTAGTAATAGATTTTACCCTTGAATAAGGGCAACAAACAACGTTATAAACCTTCTTGAATCCACGTGCCTAGCTGGTGATGGTCATCAACTATGCTTTTTCTTTGCCACTAAAGCAATTCCACATAATGAAATTTCTCTATCTTAAAATGTAAAAGAATTTTTGCAAAGAGTCTATAAGTTCGCATTTCCAATACCTTGTATACCTGTCAAACGTGATTTTCTAAATGTTGAAATATTTTCATTCCCAGTTAAAAAATTCCTATAAGAGAAACAAAACACACGTGTTTATATTGATGCTTAATACAAAATATGAAAGTATTGGTTTGGAATTGCCTAAAATGCTTTTCTTTCTTACAAAGTAGTATATTTTGAGGCTGGAATGGAATTTTAATAGAGTATTTGTTGTTTCCTCTCTTTAATGTGATAATTTCATATCTTTTTGATGGTCATGTAACTGTATTGCATTTGTCAGGTTTTTTAGAGTGGGAATCCCAACGCAAAAGAAACAGTCCTTTCAAACATGCCAACAACTTTTCATTGGATTTTGTTACAGTTTGAGGTTTGCTGCTTCAAATCCTCTCTATGCAATTTTTTATGCTTTAGTTCCTAAATGATGTAAAGAAAAAACAATTAACATATTACACTATATTTACTCATTTGAACAAATGCATAATTTCTTCTATTTCTTCCTTTATTTTAGGGTCCTTTCACATTTTCTAATTATCATAGAGCAATATGAGAGCCTTTTGATTATTACATGTTTGGAAAAAATTACATTCGACCATTGATTGATTTCAAGTATTGTTGTTGTGATTCTCAAGAAGGTTTTAGTTCTTGTTTTTTAATCTAATAGGATTGGTTGTATCTCATAGGAGGGTTTCTGATTGTAGATTTAAGCAGTATCTGATCACCCCTAATAATATAGAGGTAGATTAATTTTCCTCATGCTTTTTCCATTGAATTTTTTCTATTAACTATGTAGTTTTGACAAATGAACAACAAGGTTATTTTTATTTTTGAGACTAAAAATGACATCCTTGAGTAATTTTTTCAATGTAAGGGAGGTTTTCTATATGTTAGGATTGTTAGGGAAATTGGATTGCTCAACATTTCTAAATGAATTTAGCTCTAACTCTATGGGAAAGATGATAGTTTGATAGACATACACAATTCTACCTATATGGGAGTGATGACAGTTCGATGGAACATCTAAAGAGGTTCCAGATATGCTAGAGGAAAGCTACGAGGAAACAAAATTGATAATGTTTGAAGTTTCTTTTTCTTTCTTAGATGTTGAGTCTAATTAATAAGTTTAATGTTGTGTTGCAACTCGCAGTTGAGTATGTTGATATGATAAAGGCTAGCATTTTCGATCCTCTAAAAGTTATCAGAATTGCATTAGTTGATGTAGAAAGGTAAAACTATTTATATTTATTATAATTAGTGGAACTTGCAACTACAATATCTAATAAAAATCTACTTCCAAATATGCTTTTGATGTGTGAATTTTGAAACCTTATTTTTAGGCTATAGCTCCAAATTGAAGAAGTAAAAGGTGAATACCAACAAGGAGGATTTTGGAGGAGCCAAAACCAATAGTGGGGAGAAAGCTATGGATTTTCAAGGGGATTAAATGGGTTGAGCCCCTATAGGAGGTCACTTCCCTTCCAAAAGGACTGTAGTTAAGGAAGGGGAAAACAATATAAGCTTATGAAAATAGGAGTATTATGTTTATATAGTGTCTGTAAGTTGTACAGTGTCACTGAGACATTGAATGTAACCAATGATATTTTGATTTCCAATGAGGCTTAATAAAGTAAAATTTCAAGGTGGTTTTTTCTCCACTCATAAATATTGTGTTGTGGCTCCTCTCGATTTGTAATCTATATGTGTTTGTGTCTAATCAATCATATTTGTTCAAAAAATTTAGTCTTCATTTCATGGTGTTTCTTCAACATTTGAATATCTATGATACATGAAGTTTATATGCATTAATTTTTTAGGATTAATTAAGTTATATTTGATTTGTAATGACTAAATATATGACTAAAGTAATGACTAAATATATCACTAAGTAAATGACTACCATGACTAAATAAATGACCAGTTAACGACAATCGATGAGTAAACTAATAACTAAATATATGACTAAATAAATCACTACCATGACTAAATAAATTACTAAATTAACAACTAAATCAATGACTAAATCAATGACCAAATTAATGACCAAATCAATGACTAAATAAATGACTAAAATAGTTTAGTCATAAATTTCGTGGTGTTATAAATGACTATAAATAAACCACTAAAATAGTCATGTGACTAAACTTAATGACTAAATATATGACCAGATAAATGACTAAATAAATGACTAAATAAATGACTAAATCAATGACCAAATAAATGACTAAATCAATGACTAAATAAATGACTAAAATAGTTTAGTCATAAATTTGGTGGTGTTATAAATGACTACAAATAAACCATTAATAGTCACGTGATTAAACTTAGTCATTTATATACAATTTTTAGTAGTTTATTTAGTCATATATTGTTGTTTGTGTACTAGTGAAGACTTCTCCTACACTTTGGGCTCTGTGAAACCTGAGAGGGTGATCCCACAATGTATACTCAGGAATTCACATAGTTATAACTAAATACATTGTCAATAACAAATACTTCTCATAAAAGTACTCAACAACATAGTGCATCAAACAAGTTGGTAGCTTATTTATCAATTTCCTATACTTGGAGCATGAGAAGGCAAAACTTCAACACAAAACAATTATGATGATATCCATTTGAGAATTTGTAAATTAAAAGTGATTAGCTAGTGAATCAACATAGAAACTAAACCAAAAGTACTTTGCATGAACCAATGCCTTTATCCCAAGCATGAAGTCAATATCAACCTATGTGACCTGATAAGAACTTAAACAATGGCAGCTATAGTCTTAAGAAACCATGCATTACAACATTCCTTTATGACATTCATGATTATTACCACTTACAAGCATCCTAGCACCCAATTCTTATGAGTTATTAATCTCACCCAAGCACTTATATTAATTCATTGAACTAATAAGAAAGCATGAAATTAAATACCCATTGAGGAGCAATGGAGACAAACAAAAGAATCCTGGATTTCTTTCATTCATAACTCATAAAATGCATACAAGGAGAGACAATAGCCATGAAATTGGTATTACTATGTATTGTATTTTCTATACTATCATCAAAATTACATACATGATAATAAACTCTGAACTCAAGACAAGAGGCAAAACATGCTATATATTTCTCTTACAATTTCACAATGTTAACACAATTTTTCAGCTAACTTATGCTTCCAACCCTAAATTCTTTCTTATAGAAATGAAGGAGCAAAACAATCCTTAGGCCAGGAAGCACATATGTCAAAATCTTATTGGACCACTATAAAAAATATTCCTTTTTCAATTACACTTGAGCCTTCAGGTGATGAGAATAAACATGAGGCAAAATTAACCTCAACTCATTGCAGAAAAAAGGTCCTACCTGAAAAATTCATCATTTATTTGTTACAAAAACTTCAAAATATTCCCCACGTGCTTAAAAATGTCCACCATGGGAAAAATAGACAACAAAACTTTAAGAGCAAGATAAGGGAAGTAGATTAAAACACAAAATTGTTTTATCCATATCAACACTACATGCCACCCATTTCCAATTGAGGAGAGAACAATATTTTGCAATGTTTTATCAATTGCCTAATTTGCACTATATCTAGGCTATGCATTTTTTTTCTCCTATCCATTATTTATCATGTTTATTATCAATCTCCACATAGATTCATTTGGTGTATTTTTCCAACCAGGTGTCATACTTTTCTTCAGTTGGCCACTACACATTTAATAAACCTTGTACATTAGAACTGTACTAAGAGTATCTAGCATCAATTAAGACCCTAGATTCCTTAACAAAAATTTCCATCTTTGTTGGGTATGTGCAAGATCATCATGGAAAAAACAAACCCTTAAGTGGCAAAAAAATAAGAAAAATCAGAGTTAGGAAACTTGATGTAAAAATTTGAATAAGTTATGTATATTATTTCACAAATATGTAAGAATAAAATATGTAGCAAATTGAATGTATTTTCTAAACTACTAGGTTTGATTTTTTTTAAAAATCTATTTGGTGAAAAGTTGAAATTTCAATGCATTAGTACTTAAATTTTAGGGAAAAAATAAGTAGGTGTCTGTCTGACCACCCTAACCAAAATAAAATGAGAATTATTTTTTATAGGATTTTAGATATAAGTAGAGGACTCATCCTCATGTGATGCATATTTTTTTGTATTTTTTCCAAGTAAATAATTAATTATGAATTTTTTATTACAACTTTTAAAAAATATAAAAACCTCATATGTTTGACCACCTTAACTTGGTCAAAACTTCATGAAATTCAATTTTTATTTTTTAAATCCTACAGTGTGTGAAGTATAGAATGTGACACATGTTTTAGATTCAAAAAATGTGATACCGTTTGAAAGCTATAAATTTTTTTAAATAACCCTATCAATAAGGACTTTAGTCATAATTTGAATAGAAAATGAATAATGACTACTTATTAAATTCAAAGTAAAGAATAATTTATATTGGTCGAAAGCTGAGAATCTCCTTTAAAAACCCTTTTTGTTTCATCAATTTTGGGTTAAAGAAAAGTCTTCAGCCACATACCCATCATATTGCCACTTTTTGGCCCATCATGATCCTACACATACGCTATTTCAATCTCCACCAATGTATCAATATTTGGATTCAGCAGGATGTAGTCGGTGATAGTCAATGCCACCATAGCTATTGCAAGCATTCCTCCCAAATATTTCTTCCATGTGTCAAATTGGTTGTAACTTACCTTTTGGACTCAATATCTAAGGCATACCATGTTCCTCCATTTCTTTAAATATTTTCAACTTACTTTGGAGCTGCACACCTAACTTTCCATGGAAAGTAGTTATCTCATTAACCAAATCAATAATTTGCAAGATTTTAGGAATGTTAGTAGGTGCCTCAGGATCCTCCTTCATTCTGGGCATCATTTCTCTTGCAACACTCACCCTAGTACTCCAAGTACTCCATTCATTCTTGAAAGCCTCTTGTACCTATATATACTTTGTGTTTGCTTCATGAATATTCTTATAGGTAACTCAAACATCATCAACCTTGTTGATAAACTTGGTCACCCTATGCTTCAATACATCCTCAAAGATCTCATTTGCCACCTTAACATTTTCAATCATTGCCTCCTTGACATTTTCTTTTTTAGTATTCAACTAATCATTGAAATATTTAATTTTCAAGGCCAAGGTTTTCCTATCCTATGTAAACAAATCTTAGGAAGAAGAGGATTGAAGGGATATTGTCCTTTTTGACTGAGTAGCTTGAACATTGGAACTCATCTTATTTATCTCATTCAAGGCATTATTATACTCCTTCACTAAAGAATCATACTTTTTTTGATAAATCTATGCAGTATCCACACTAAACATTACAACATGAGCAATTAACTCAATTGCTTGGACAAGAGTTATATATGTGGCTCTTTTGAACACTAAGGAACCAATAACCTCTTCAATAGGTGTAGCAACATCATGTTTACCAATATTAGATGTCATGGACCAAATTGCAAGAGTATGCAACTTTGGACTTTATCCGGATCCAAACACCTTATCCTTAAACTACTCCTCAAATATTGAAGCCTAAGGGTCTCTTCTTACTGTAGCATATGCTATAGCTACAGTGATAGTGCATCATGGTAATAACATGATACCACTATCTATGATAATTTTCCTAGCCTTAGTGGGAGTAATAGCTGAAATTTCATCCTTGATCCTTTCCTCTTCTACTTTCTCATCTTCTTCCTTATGAGAAGGTTCAACATTAGCCCGAGCTAATTCAAGACTCTCGTTTATCTCTTTACTCCACTGTTGAACCATAAATTCCTAAAATTATTTGGATTGCACAAAATTATCATCAACAAGGAATTCATCACATTCCTTGATCTTGGGATCATCATCACTTTCCTTATCATATTTTAATTTGACAATTCTGTCAGGGGGGACATCTGAACTAAGGGTTTCCTCAATATGAGGAGGAGGAAATTTCTCCTTCACCTCCTCATTCCCTAGCACATTTTCTACCATTTGTTCCTCCCTAACTTTTTGAACATTTTTAGGTTGCTCTAGGATATCCATAGCTTGTTGTTCTAGCAGAGCCTATGCTTTATCAGTAGCCTCCTTCACCTTCACCTTAAAATCACCACTTTGATACTTTCTTCAATGTACATTATGGGATTATATAAAAGGCATTCATCTTTATGATAATCTCTTCAATGTTCATTATGGTTGTCCATTCCTTCTTTCTAGTTATGACAACCTCATCACTTGTCAAATTCCTTAATACATCATCTGTGTATAAGAACTCATGACATATCACTGATAAGTTTTTATCTCTTCTTCTTCCATGCACAAATCATTCCTAATAAAAAATCCTAATCTCATTAAAAGGAATTTTGAGGTTATTCACTATCATCCCAAAATTTTCATACCCCTTAGGGGCAATAACTTTGAAGTAAGAAAAATTACATTGGGGATTCACCACAATACCCTTACTAGGCCTCTTGAATATCTCATAATCCATAACATCAATCTGCCACATGAGTTCCATACAGGACAATCTTTCAGAGACATATGGGGAAAACAATGTGGTGCCACCTTAGCCCTATAGGCTCTGACCAAAGACTATTCTTAATGAAGAAACCAATATACCCAATTATGTGTTGCTTTAGATCATAGTATGTCTTTTTGGTGCATGATATTCTAATTTCAAGAGAAAACCTATGAATAGGTGCTACACCCAACACATATAGAATACCATATCTTATAACATTAGCAAACATGACATAATTGGAATTGGAACAGTCCTGATCCCAAATGTGTGTCCACATTTGTAATGGAAAAACATTATTTTCATTGTCCCTTAATCTCAATTCCAACTTTCTTTTCCAACCATAATCACCATCAAATAAAAGCATATGCATTAACAAAGAATAATGAGGGAAATTTAAAGGGAGCACCTCCTTCCAATTGAGGAAATCCTCAGGCATTTGATCAGAAAAATAGTTGGCATAATCAAAACTAGTGTTTTGACTATGACCCTATATATATGCCACCATTACCAATAAGTCAAGGGCTAGAACCTTACCTCAAAATTTTCAGCCAACACTTGATTCAGGAAATAGTAAGTGTTCTTGAAACAATCCACAAACTCCTGACACTTAAAAGGCTCAACATCCTTAGGGAGAAATCTCTCCTTTCTCTTTCTATGCCGAACAAGTAGTCTATTTCTATATGCAAATATGTTATTCTCATATTCAACATATAGCTCGGCATGCCTAAACTTCATAGTATAATTGGGATTTAACCCAAATACTTCCACAATCTTGTCCTCTGTCACTTCTAGGACCACATCACCATTTTCACTCCTGATTGTTATGTCAATGGGATGAGAGTGGTTGACCAGTTCCATCATCAATTCCACCTCTATAAACACATTCGACACCACTAGCTTTCCAAGGTTTAGCCCCAATAAGTAACATGCAGGCTTACTAGAATACTGCTTGTTAAAAGCATACCAAAAAAGCTGCCACCCACTCTAAGGTTGCGCCTTTTTTCCAATTTCACTAGCCCTATCAATTAACCTAGTGGTCATGAAAACTTGACCTATAGGTCTTTTTCCAATTTGTGACCCTCCTTCCTTTACATCTCGAAATGCTTCCTACATAAACCTTTATGTTTCTTTCTTTGCACTTTTGGACCTAGTAGACATTGTAGGAGTACTTGGTGAAGGGTTAGATAGTGTAGGTGGTTTAGAATTAATGTTAGATGAAACATCCCAAGTTTTAAGTCCTTTCACCCTTTTTTGTTTTGGTTTCCTCTCTGGCCTAATACTAGATTCACTGGGTCTGGATCGCTCATGTTCGTAATGCAGGAGAACTAGGGTTTATAATTTCTTACAGTAAAAAAAAAACCCTTTCCATGTATGAGAACACAAGGTACTACTTACAGAACATAAATATCTCCCCAAACTTGACACAGCTCTTATCACTAAATTGAAGTTATCATCAATGGACAAGAAAATAATCTCCCCAATTCCCTATCATCTTTCTAAGGTATTTCACCTTAATACTTCAACTAGAATGAGATATGTAGTTTGCTTATATGACTGAACGATTGCCACACTTGTTGTTGTATTAATTTACTGGAGCTTCCCACATAATTACTTCAACTTTTGGTATTCTTTTCTGCCTCCAAGAAAATATAAATGCATGACCAACCAGGTATCTACTTTCTTTTATGGCCAAGAGATGGGAATGCCACTATTAATATTTGATAGTAAGTTCGCGTGAGCGAATTGACATCTAGCCATTCACGTTCAAACTATGGTCGTTGATCACTCTGTTTTAAAACTATATCAATGGTTCTTAATTCACCTCACTAGTTTCTTCCTTGCTTTATATGATGTCCTTAGGATTCTGCCACATTGCATTTTCATTCAATAGTTGTTGCTTATCATTGATATATCTCATCCTTCACCAACTCTATCATCGATATAAGCATCCATGCGATAAAATCTTAGCCCTTGGATCTATGGCCCATCTTTAATCACATTCATTTTCCCATCACACATCTCTAATTTAAACTTTGCACCTTAGATCCTATTAGTGATGGGAGATACAACGAAGAAGCTAGGTTAAGACACATACACTTGCATGAAAATCAACGATACAAAAGATATCACACATAAGATTTATTTAGATTACCAAAAGAAACTTTGAATAAATAACTCCATCACTCATTGCTATTTTGAAACTTAAGCTTTGGAATGAATCCACGATGATCGATAAAATACAAAAGCGCAAGGACATCACTCATTGCTAATTCTCCTCATAAAATCTGTAAGCAATTAGCGATGATATATCTACATAATGACATTGAATATGTGTATCACATATCGCTAGTATAGAACTTATCACTTAAAACTCATCTGCAATATGCAAAGCATAGGAGATCCATCATATCACTCATAGTTGTTTTGAAACTTACCATTTCATTACCATCTGTGATGAGCAATGAAATGAAGAACATAAGATCAAAGGCCATCACTTATCATTATTACAATACTCAAGCCTCAAAAGCCATTAGCAATAGGTGAACCTTCAATGATACAAGGAGAAGCAAGGAGCATCGCTCATCTCGCATTGATATCAAGAGCTCTAAGAGCTATTTGCGATGAGCGAAAGCAAAGAGATACTACTCATCACTTATCGCTAATTCCAAACATACAATCCAGAAGTAATCTGCGATGAGCGATAAAGAGAGATGGTTGACGAGACTTAAGTGAAAACTTCTAGGCACGTGCTCAATAGTTGTTCTAATTAAGGGGACCCTCTAGGACGAAATGAAAGAAAGGGCTCAAAAGCTTCTAAGTCAAAATGCAAAAGATGTAAAGGCCAAAAGGCTCTTTACTTAACCTTATAAAAATAAGAAACTTAGACCTAAGCTTGGGGAACCAGTTACCCGATGACTGTGAATGGCATAAGATGTTTTAATGTGACCAACAACGGGCAACAAGAAGTCAACAACAACATAGAACCCTTCAATAGTGGTGAGAAACAAAACTCTAAGCCTTCAGGTATCAACTAGAAATGTGACAAGATTATGAGATGAACATCAAAATTTGCATGTTCCATCAGTCATAGTTGAATGTAATTTTTTTATTTGAATGAATAGGAGCTACTACCTTTGATAACAATTACCTAAAAAAATAATAATATAACTTATATATATTTTTATATAATAATAAATATAATGATATTATATAAGATTTAATTTATATTATATAAAATATATAGAATATATTAATTATATTTTATATTATATTTATATATTATTTTTTTGTATTATTTAAAAATATTATAATTATATTATTTTTAATTTATTTTTTATTATATAAAATATATATCATATATTAATTATGCTAATATATAGGCTAAGTAGGGTAAAGGATGTCGTAATGTTAAAACCTAAATGTGCTCATTAGTAGGATCTTGGCCGTAATTCTCATTTTAATAAACATACTCTAAAACCATCGTCGAAACCTTATTTTCAGGCTGCAGCTCGCAAAATTGGAGAAGTGAAAGGTAAATACCAGCGAGGAAGAGTTTGGAGGAGTGGAAACCAATAGTGGTGGGGAAAGCATGAAAAAACGGTGGAAAACAGCCAAAATAATTGGCAAAAAATGATGAATGGCAGAGATTCATTTAATTGTCTTGCATTGATACAGACGCAAGATAGCTGCCGATACGCTTTTACAGGTCACCTTGTTCACAGAGGGAATGCCTTTGGCGTAAAATATTTAAAAATTGACTTGTGTCAGAATGACAGACAAGCACCCATTTACGATCTTTTTTTATTATATACGATAGCTTTCCTGTTATGAAAAACAATCACAGCGTAATGTCCTTGTGTTCAAGGAATCACGACTCGAAACTGTGAAAAAGAGTGAAAGAAACTAAAAATTTGAAACAGTCAATATTTGGCAGCTAGGGTTACGGGCATTACAGAACCATGTTTTTGTTTTATTTTTTTTCGGGTAAGACAGAACAATGTTGGTGGCTGAAAATAGTGTACGAGCCTCAAACATGGAAAATGACTACGGTTTAAATACAAACAAATTGAATGGAGGAGATTTTTTGAACCGTCTTGTATTATTTTTCAAATCAGCTTGATTATTTTCAAATAGAACACGCCTCAGATGTAATTAATGCACAGGGAATAAAACTCCCTTACAACTCTCCCTTACAACTGTTATGTTTAATGTGCATTGTGCATTCATACTTTTTCTTCTTACTCTTCTTAAATAGAGAGTTATTTAACACTTTTCCTGATTAGCTAAAATGATAAGAAGATTGGAAAAAATATGGTATAATAAGAAAATTGGTTAAAAAAAAAGGTATGATCATAAAAGGATTGTTAAAAATTTCTTTTATAGAAAAATAGACCAACCAATATCGATATCATTAACAATTAATAGAATTCCCTTACAATTATTTTGTTTAATATGCATCCTTCTTTTTACTCTTTTTAAATAAGGATAGTTATTTAACACTTTTCAAGTTAGATAAAGTGATAAGAAGATTTGGTTAAAACAAAATTATGATAAAATGATTGGTTAAAAATTCTTTTACTTAAAAATAGACCAACCAATATCAATATCATTAACAATTTAACTATTAAACCGAACATATTTATATAAAAACCTCTAAAATACCATAAGAACCTCAACTAAATCGATTAACCTACTTTTAACTCTTCACCATTGGAAAAGAAAGCAATCTGACATACCATGTCCCTTAAATATGGTCAAATTATAAATTTCATTTTCATTATGTACCTTCAAGTTTCTTTTACCTAAAAATAGACTTACCAATATCAATATCAGTAACAATTTAACTATTAAACCAAATATATTTATATAAAGACTCTAAAATACCATAAGAACCTCAACTGAATTGATTAACCTACTTTTAACTCTTCACCATTGAGAAAGAAAACAATATGAGATCCCATGTCCCTTAGATATGCTCATTATGTTCATTCACCCTAATGGAACCCCTGACGAATTTTTGGTTCCATTCCTAAAATCTGCAAGTTTCAGTCAGTTTCAAATATCTGGACTTAGAGTTTTTCCCACTAATATTGCCTTGGGATTTCGTTGTCAAAATCTCTCCTAAGAAACCCTTAAATCAAAGCCCTTGTCAAGTGTTATGATCCATCGTTGACCTTCTATCGCCCGTCCCTAGTCATCCTAAAATAGCTTATGTCATTATGTGCTCGTGGAATTACCGGCCCCTAATGCTTAGGTCTGAAATTCTTATATTTTATAAGGTTGATCAATTGACCTTATTTGGCCTTTGCATCTTTTAAAATAACATATTTTAGGTCCTTTAAGGCCTTTTATACGTTGTATTAGGAAGTCCCCTTTATCATAACAACTTTTGAGCATGTGCCTAATTATCCCACTTAAGTCTAATCTACTGTTTCTATTTATCGCTCATCATGGATAACTTTATCAATGCAAATTTACATCAGCGATGAGCAATGAACGGTGTTCCTTTTTTTTTGCGCATTGTAGATGACTTTGAAAACTTTTGATTCAAATTAGCGATGCATGATGCTTTTAATTTTTCTCTTTATATCGTTGGAGGTTTCAGCTATCATTAATTGCTCTCAGTTTTGAGTTTTGGATTAGTGATGAGAAATGATCTCAAGGCTCTTTGTTTTTCTTTCCATCGCTCATCGTGGATAGTTGTACACTGGTCTTCTTCAAATTGGCGATGAGCAATTAGGTCACCAGTCAATATGAGTTGTCAGTGTTTTGAAGAGGGGTAATTGAACGATATGTCAGTGACTATTGATTTCAAAGTGATGATGCACATGGCTTAATTTGGATCCATCGCTATTTTTCATTCATCGATGATATGGTTTAGAATTTGAAACATAAATTAGTGATGCGTGATGCAAGATGAAGATTTCCAAGGGGGATAGTGATCCAATGGTGTAAATTTCATCACGCTAATGCTCTCGTCACTGATAGAGCCCTAGAAGGGTGGGGCAGAGCTGGGACGGGAAATGGAATGTTTTAGTGAATATTCTCTTCAAATTCTGGCTCTTTGTATATCACTAATGTAAATGAAAAGCATGGACCAGGGTGGTGATGCATGATAATTGTCAGATTAAGATGGCTAATGAAGTTAAGGCTAAATGTGGAAACTTTCTAAGATGGTATTGCTATTTTTGAGGCAAGTTGTAAAAGCCAAAAATGATGCTCGAGGATTTCCATTAATAGTTTTAAATCTGGAAAGATCAATGGTCCAGATTCAAAGTTAATTGGCTAAGTTCTCAGCTCGCTCATGCAAAGTTCTCCTCAATCATTAATTGCTACATGCTCTGAATTATCTACTTAATGCAAATTGCCTACCATTTGATCTTACCATTTGCAGTCTTCATGAATTGAGAAGTGTGAGCCAAAGTTGAAGTGTACGAGTCTTGGGTTTTTAATTATAGAAGTATTGAAGTGTTTATCCTAGGTGAGTTGTTTTCTTTTTCATATGAACTTTGTTCGATTCATGCATTAATTTTTTTGAGAGTTGCATATTTCTAGGATAGTGAGAGTTTTGATTGACTATAATTGTCACTGGGGCTAGTTGAAATTGTCTTGGTTTGTGGGTTGTCCTTTCTGCAAGTTCAATTAAGGAGTTTAAACTGGTGAGTCTCCTTGCAATCTAGATTTGCTCATCTTTACCCTACCTCATGTGACAATGAGTAAGTCAAGTGTGTATGTTCAGCCAACTAGGAGGTCCAAGAGAGTTAGTGTGCTTGAATTTCAAGAGGATATATATATGGTTGAGCAAGAAGTACCTGGGACTTCTGCAACACCAAAGGGCAAGAGAAATGCCCATTGTAAAAATAAGAAGACTATTTTCAATAGCACGTATAATTTGAGAAGCAGGATTGTTTCATAAGAATTGGTCAAGTTTAAAGGGAAGGAATTAGTTGAGCCTATGAAGAAAGCAAAGAAGAGAAACAAGTATCATAATGCTTACTTGGGGAGACACAATTCTCCCATTGAGGTTTCAGATAGCCCTTCAGATTGTGGAGGTGATATTGACCTGGAGTATAAGCATTATCTTCTTTCCCTGGTGTTGTATGAAGACTCTAAGGAGGGAGGAGTGATGGTTCCTCCAACTTCATCATGAAAAAGGAGTGGGTGAGCATACTCTGATGTTGATGGCTCAGAGTAGCGTCCCCACCATGTTTTTTGTTTTTGATGACACCATTGCTACTCCATCAGAATCGTCCTCTTTAGAATATCTATGGTTTTTTGTCTTCAATGCCGAGGTGGAAATCTTTTTGGTTGATGTAAAGGAGAGGTGTTATACTTCTTAACTTGGATGGAAAATATGCCTTTTCTGGGTAGTATATAAGTATTTTCTTTGGCTACTAATGGAGAATATTCTTTGGTCAACAAGGACAAGTTGTTTTAGCACTCGTACAACAACGAACTAAGCCTTTTGGAAGGCTAGCTGGCTTGCTTCAACCGAATTATGTGGAGTTTTTTTTTCTTTTTCTCTCACCTATTCTGAATTGATTAAGTGTAACCATTGGGGAGGTTTCTAGATCTGAAATGAAGTGGGTGTGAAATGAAATTTAATTGTAATTCAACCTATTACTTCTTTCTCCCTTATTCTATAAAAGGAATTTCAGGGTTGATTACAAGGGTTTCAAGTTTTGAGTCTCAGAATAGTCTAAGTGGAAAACTAAGCTCATGAAAGAGAAGAATGTAAATCAATGTATAGATGAATAGTCTTGTAAGGAGTTTAGGGTGTGAGTCAGTGTTTAATTATCTCAAATAGTTTTACAGTAGCAGCAGTTTATAAATGAAAATGCTAGTTCCAAATCATATTCTCTCCTATGTAATTTTCTTCCTTATTATGAATGAAATGGTTAATGATCTTTTCGTTTGTCTCAAATTGTTTTAAGTGAATGAGTGACTTCATTTCGGCTTCAATTCAAAGAATTGATTAAATGCCAAAGTGAGGTCCCAAATTTGCAAGGAAAGAGCAAAGGATTTTTAAGTAGTTATGTTTTAGGCATAGTGAGTTGAATATTGTAATGGAGTATTGTTAGCGAATGGAATGGCTCTGGATAAATATACTTAGAAAAATTACTCATGACCCAAATTTATCACCAACAAAAATCCACTAATAGCTCCAAAAAGACCACAATTGCATTTGTAGCTTTTCTTTGAATTTTGTTGAGGTACAACTCCCTCACCAGATTTTTAATGAATTTATCTACTCTAATGACAACAGGTATGATTCTAACCAGAAAGTAGGAAAGGTAACTAACTCTAGTTCATAAATATGAAGCTAATCAGAGATCAAATTCATCAAGGATCAATACAAAGATTGAAAACTTATTTCTATCTAATCAATAAAATAAGACCAAACTACAATAAATGAATGTTATACAACTTATCTTTCAAAGAAGACACAACTTTATATCATACACATAATTCCAAGATCAACATACAAAGAATCATTAAATTCATAACATATATATTATAAATCATTAGAGTCTAGAATAAATGCTAATCCTTCTCGAGAACACCCCCAGGTGTATCTTCAAAAAAAAAAGAGTCCCTATTTTGGTTCCCAATTTCAAATTTATAGAAAAGGAAAAGCCACATGATGGTTGCCAAAACCATTACCAAATTAGTGGCTTATTGTTTTCCAACGTTTCTTAAAAATTTATAAATCAATTGGAAGAATTGATCTTGGCAGAGGAATAGACACCGGTAAGAAGAAACCAATCTTGATCACACCAACAGCGCCAAATCACCTTTCACACAACCAAATAATTAATGCAACATCCAAGAATATCAAGTGGTAGCATGTGTATGATTCTTGATGGGAAATTGTAATTTAAACCAGCTCAAATCAAGCATAAATTGAGATTAAATTGCCATCTCAATATGCTTAGGAGAACGCACCAATGTCTAACCAATCTTCTATAAATTCAACCAATGTCACCTTTCTTCATCAATCGGTAGCATCAAATATGGAGAGCTCTCAGAGTGATGGTAACTCTTCCAATGACTACTTTTTGTTGGAAGAGATCAAATGCAGTCCACTATTTAGGCATGTATCAGACCAACTAAAGGAGGTCTTCACAGTACAAAGCAAGGTAGAGGAAGAAGTGCTCTGCAACATTTTGGGTGAGGCATTCCTAATTCAAGCCCATATACACAACACAACCATGTTGGAACATTTCATATATACTATCATCAGGACCTCTGGTCATCGTGATTGGGGCGTGAGAGCACTAGAGTTCTTGGTAAATCTCGAGTTTCATCATCGAGTCAATGTGGTGATCAATGGGCTTAGCCACTACCTTTAGAATGGATTGATAGCTGACACCATCTACATTGTGTCAACCTTTTAGGATGAGACATTAGAGGAAGTTGTGGCTCTTCTACACACAAGAGTTGCAAGGAATGATATCGGACTTTTTGCATAATTCCTTCAGTTGCATGACAATCTATTGTCACCAGCTCAAGTTGAATTCCTATTGGTTGTTACTAAGGGAATGCGTGTCTTGATGTTCACTCTATGTACCTTAGAAGAAATGCATCTTTTTGTCCTTTTTTTCCATGACATGAACTTTTTTAGTCAAACTAGATGATTTTTGTAGTGTCAATGCAATGTAAATATATATATATATATATCTTTTGATATCACTATGTCTTTGCATGCATGGCTTCATTAGTTTTATGTTCATATCATGCTTGAAAATGCTGGTTTCTTTTTTGTATAATGCACTTGTTAAGTAAATTAAGCTTATTGTTATTACATTAATCACTGAAAACTTTCTAGGTGGCAAAATGGATAGTTCACACAACTTGATAAAACCCCACCTAGGTTTCAAACAACCTAAAGAATACCGCCTAGAGCATGACTTGTGGGTGAAGTTTCTATGGTTCTAACATATGATGACTCATCAATTGGGTTATTAATATTCGTACACCCACTTTTGGAGGAAATGTAAGTTTAAAAATGGTGACAAAACATCACCTAGTGAGAAAAAAAAATGCAAGTGGTAGTATGAGAGGTTTGATGAAAAAAAAAACCCCGCTTGAGTTCAAGAAAGACAATAAAAGGCCGCTCGAGCACAATTTTAAGTCATAGAATTAGGAAAAAAGAAGGATAGTTAGAAAAATAAAGGGGGGGAATCCATTACAGGTTACAGTGGCTCTAACTGGGGACAAGGATTGTAAAGGATGTACATAACCCAACATGCAAGGCTAGTCCTTTTCCATTGGGCATGGAGTTAATGAGAAGGACACCAAATATAAAGCCAAAAATGAACACACCAAAATTGCACTATTTACATGGTAGGGCTAACCTACCAGAGAAAGGAAAGGAAGAGCATGATCACACAAACCCATTAACCAGATGCAAGAAGAATAATCCTTTTCTAAAGAGGCCCACCTTCTTCTATAGTCTCTAGGAAAAATTTAGGAACATTGACGTCCCAACATTAATGCAGACGCGGATGTATTCATAGTCCAACGGTCTCCCAAAAAGCCACTTTTCATCAAAAACTTCCTCTTGTTGTCATCCTGTTAGGGTTAGATCATTCTTTGCTAGCTAACTCTCATGATCAAGATCTATCAATTCGAGCATACCTAATTTTGATATAGAATTCTAAGTTCGAGCAAAAGGGCCAACTTGATTATACTAGAGATTTGAAGCCATAAAAAGATAGAGTTGCCAACTCACACAAGAATAAAAGTTACAGAAAGAAAATTATTGTGGTACACGAGCTGGAGGTGGATTCTGAGGTTGAGGTATAGGTGGGTCCCTTGGTTGATGTAATGGCCTATTGGGCTAATGATCACGATGATGAGGAGTGTTGTTGTAGTATTCAAATATCAACCTCGAAGGGCGTTCAATCATAGGTGCAGGTGGGCATTGGGCCCATTCTTCTTCTTCTTCCAAGACAAAATTTACTCACATATAATCTATTGCATTCCTTCTATATCTCCAAGTGAGTGTATTTAATTGTGATATGATGTCTTCTTACTCCACTTCGACCCAATCTAAATCTGGTTGCAAAATAGGAAATACATTATTGTGAGGAAATACCATCTTGCTATATGACGTGATGGTAATTTTTAGACTTTTCAATCAATTTAACATCCCTAACAGAGTCGCCAAAAATATGTTAGCGAATGGAATGGCTCTGGATAAATATACTTAGACAAATGACTCATGACCCAAATTTAGCACCAGCGAAAATACACTAATAGCTATGAAAAGACCACAAATACAATTGTTGTCTTTTTGGAGTTGTTGGTGGATTTTTACAAGTGCTAAATTTGGGTCATGAGTTATTTGTCTAAGTATATTTATCTAGAGCCATTCCATTAGCTAACAAGTATATCAATAGTCCATTAATTACTAGTCCAAATTGCTAAAGTATTACTGGTTATTATGAACATGATTCCATTACCCTAGGACAAGGCATTGATCTTTTCATTTGGTTACTCTAAAGACAAATGACTTATTTGTTCACCTGATCAAGGGCTTGAAATGAGAATGAAAATCACCTAAAAATATTTCAATTACAATTTACTAATCTAAAGTACCTTTTTATTCCTTGCAATAGATAGTAATTTATTTGAAGGTTAGCCAAATATTTAATTAATGTCGTTTATTTGCATTCATAGGAATTCATGTATGTGTGGAATTTTTTTTGATCAAATGCATATCATATGAACATAATAATCATTACCCTCCTAGGTCTCCCAGAGTCGAAAGTGAAGATGTAAGGACCTCAAAATATTTACTTGTGTGTTCGTCAATCCTTACCCTTGCTAATTATTAAATTATGGTAGATTCATAGGATAGTGGTAATATTAAGTTTGGTTCCTGAAAAATAACCTACAGAATTGGTGACTCTACTGGGGAAGACCTAAGAAAATTCTGATAGAAGATCATCTTGCCTTAAAGAGTCAAATATTTGTTAGATAATTATATTGCCAAGCCTAACTTTGTGTCAGTGAGTCAATCCTTTGAAATGTTGAGGGAGTTTGTTGTGTCTCCTTTGAAAACTTGCAAATGTTGTCAAGATCTACTACAATTCGACAAATAATCTAAGAATTTCTCACTCGATGTGGGTGGCGACTCTGAAGATCTCTATGCCATTGTGAATTATTTGAGATACTCTGGTAAAATATAATGAAAAATTGTTGGAGACCAAATAAGAAAGTATAAAGGACTCATATGTGACTCTGTTGATTAAGAAAGCTTAAAGTAAAAGCAACTTGTGAAAGAAACTTCATATTGTTGAATTTTGTTCATTTATAAAGGAGGTGGTGACTCTATGCAAATAACCTTATGAATACATGAAGAATGTTTCAGATCTGCAAGGTTTTCAAGTTAGGAGCAAAATTATGAATAGTTTCAGTATATCCAAGTATTTTTCCCCTATTTTGGTTTTCATGAAGAAATAAATCCATGTGAAAACCATATTGAAATGATTTGGTGAAAATTTGGTTTCTCTATTATGTGAGTTAAGCACAAATAGAGGGAATGCTAGTAATTTTACATACTTCTATGGTGATATTTGTAATATCTTAGTTGGGTTGAAGAAGTATTCTTATCTCTGAAATCTACCTTTTAGAAAAGCTTTAAAGCATGAATGTTTTTGAGCTATGCATTTTAAAATCATGATTAAATCAAGGAATGAGGCATTATTCAATAAACTATGAAGTTGATATTTAAATATTGAATAGGGATACAAGAGAAATGTATCATTCCCCTGTGTCTCTGTGTGAAACATCAAGCAAAAATATGTAGGGTATGCAGTCTTTACCATGCCCATGAAGGAATTTCTCTATTGAGAGATATAGGCCATTGGATTTTAGGGGTATTCAAGGTTTCCTTGACAAGATTCCTAATGATATTAGGAAACATTTTCCTAAATTTACATGGAAAATTTTGAGTTAGCTTCCAAACATCTGAATGCATTCATGGATTTGATGGGTGATTTTGAGGTAGATCACGAGGATGTTGTCATGAAGCTTTTTTCTTAGTCTTTAAAAGAAGATGCTAGAGATTGGTTCTCATATTTTCCAGTGTGTTCTATAGCTTCATGGAATGAATTCATGATAGCATTTGTGGAACAATTTGGTGAAAGGGTTAGTCCAAGTGTGATAAGAAAAATATTTATGGAAATCCAAAGGGATGAAGAAGAGTTGGTCCCTACTTTTAACCTCATATTTGCACAAGCAGTAAGAAATATTTCTGAGCACGTGAGACCCAGTGATGTTGAATGCTTAATTATGTATTTAGGTGTATTTGATAATGAAATGGGTTATTTTATAAGAGATAAGGAACCCAAAAAATTACATCAGGCATATCATAGTGCCATGGATATCAAAAATACTATGAAATATTCAATGACAAGGGGATATATAGCTACAAGTGTTTGTTTCCCTAATGCATGCCATATAAATGGAATAGATAAGGATGAAAGGGATGATCAAGGTGATGATGATTTTGATACCTTATCTTGTTCACCTTCACAACATATTAATCATGAACAAATTCAAGATGAACTTCAACAATGTTCAAGTAATGATGATCAGGTGTTGTTAGTTTAAAGATTGTCCAACATGAAGAGACATGAGGGGGAATCGCCATATGAGTTGTTAGCAAGGTTCTTGGATTCCTTGTTATAAATTCCTAAAAGGTTATGACCTAAAGATTCAATATGTATTGACCTATTATGTGACATTTGTGGACGTGAAAATCTGTAAAATGCTCGAAACTTGAACACACATTAACATGGTTAATCATTTAAAGCAAAGAAAACCAAAATATCCCCATGAAATATTGAATCATGTTAAGTATGCAATCAACAGATACAAGGAAGCTAAATAAAACACACAATAACATGAATCAAACCCTATCTCATAGTGGATTGATGCTTCTTTGATCTGGAAAGAAGCCCTTTACCAATCCATGATAAGCTCCTAGATGATATGATGAACATGATTCAAATGCTTAATATTGTGTATCAAGTTGTGGAGTTGTGGAGGATTAATACAATAGAGGGGGCCTCTATTTATAACCAAGAAGGATGGAAGAATGCAAAACATGGAGGATGTGGGACAAAACATAAGCCAATGACAAGATGCCACTTGTCAAGCTGTGATAGGATGAAGGTTTTGTACATTTTGATCAATGTGCCAAAGAGGGGGAGATTTGAAATTCAAAAGATGACTTGTTGAGGAAGAAGAAAAAGTCTTAAATGCCAAGTGGGAGACATGTAAGAGACAATGTAAGAAGAGTTAATGCTATGTTGGAGGACAATACATTTGGGAGGGAGATTTGAAATGGAGGAATATTCCACTTGAGATACTTTTTTGAATGAAAAGGAGGAATTAATAAATCAATTAAATTGATTTATGTGCACAAGTTGCAAAATTTGGAGAATTGGAGTGATTATGATTAGCATTAATCATGATTTGATTAATTAAGATGAAGATTAGCTAATTTTGACTTTTGACTTAGATACTTGAATTTATTTAAATCAAATGGGAGGAAATTGATGCACTAGAAATTTAATTAAATAAATTTTATTTATTTAATTAAATGAAGAACATTTGAAGATAATTAAATAAAATTGATTTATTTAATTTAAGGAGGATGACTTAGGATTTAATGAAACAAAAGATGATTTATTTAGTTAAAGAGGGAAAATGATGAATTTTAATCAAATGAAGATGATTAAAATGGTTAGTAGAGGGATGATTAAGGACAAAATGAAATTAGTGAATCTAGGATAGATGCATGTATATTTTACGTGTCTACAACATTTATGAGCCAGGGCTTAGTACTTTGCCCAAGGAATTGAAAACTCGGGAGTTTGATCAAATAATTGGTTGGATCATAATTGTTGAGGAGGCTAAGTGTGACTATATAAAAAGAATGAGGTCTCAAAATGACAAGGGTGCTCATCCTATTGTCAAAGATCAAGGGTTTATTTGAGAAATGGATAAGGATGTCTCAAAAGATAAATATATGTCTAGTAGTGTAGATGATGATATTGTCATGCTTGCAAGTACTCCTGATGTACCTTTGAAGGTTGATGACCAATATGATGAAAATTATAATTATGATTGCTCTCATGAGGAATATGAATCTTTTTGTGAGGATGACATAAAGGAATCATTCCTTCCTGAAGAATATAGTTGTTTCTATACCCATGAGGTTTTTCCCTCACCAGTAGATGAATAGATTGCATGTGATGGATTCTTAAAATGCAATTCAACTGTATCAGAATTGGAATGTCCTGGCAATATCATGGTAGATGATGAATTTCAAGATAAGAATGTCTGTATTTAGGATCTTAAGGATGAGGTTAGTGTTAAAAATTATGGGATTGGTGATCCTAGTCAATAGGGTCTTGTTTCTAAATGCTTGTGTGAAACAAAAATAGAATGTATAAGTTTCATAGCAAATATGGACATGATAGTTTTTAAGAAAGAATGTGTTGAAGAAACTTGCTCTAGTAAAAATAAGAAATGTTAAAGTTGCAGTGAGTCCTACACATGTGAGCCAACAAACCTATCCATTGATGGTGCACTTGAATACCTTACTATTGATCATATCAATCCAGAGTTACTTGACCCATTCTTTGAAACATTTTCTTTCAAATTGAGCAATGATTGGATGGGAGGATTGGAGTATGTTAATGAACCTAAAACAAAAGTATTTTTTGATGCTTGGGATGGTATGGATAGTTTTTTTTATGGGAATAGACCTGATTTGAATAAAATAAAAAATGCTATGGGGACTGATGAATCAATTTCCTGAGGAAGTGGAGCATCTGGTAGCATAACTGGTTATACTGCTCTAATGAATGTTAACACCAATTTGAACAGAAGTTTGTGTATGAACATTTCTTGTTCATCACACAAAGTGAATATGTGCTTGTTGTGGAACAAAGTTAGATGGGAATGAGCCTGGAATACTAGAAATGAAATTGCAGTATCACTTTAAAGGGTCAGAATACATGCCCCTGGGTGGAAACCCAAAAAGAAGTATGTATGAGGATTTCCATTTTAACAGGAAAAGTGAATTTGATATCAGCTTATATAAGGATAGTGATCAAATGGATTATGATTGTTTCACTTTCCCTGTTTAGTTGGATGGGAATGTAGTGGAATATAATTGTAAGCTGAGTCAAATAGAATGCTACACTAATCATGTATTTCAATTAATACTTGACTATAGTTCACAGTTGGACATGAATGAAAGTAATAATGATAAGTTTATATGAGTTTCTATAATGGTTGATTGCAATGGTCACAACATGATCAATAGGTGGGAAATTCATGAGAATATTTTCAGCCTTAGCATGGTAGAGATAGTGGAAAACAAGATTTTTGACAGGGGTAAGTACTAGTTCTCAGATTGGGGGGCTTGGGGCCACCAAGTAAAGTTGAAGCCTAGTAAATTTTCCTAGTATAGGTTGAAAACTTCCACAACATAGGCAGCTTGAAAATGATGGAGATTCGAATTCTTGGTATTACCTTGTAACTTATGTAAATATTGTACATATGTTGTTCATTTTTGGTCTAGTTTTCCTGCCTGGTACTGGGAGGTCCTTAGTTTTTTGATCCTCTATGCTTGGTATGCTTCACTTGAGATTCTAGAATCTTTCTCTATTCCTGAGGAACAAGTGTCCCCAACTAGAGCCACTAATGGAACCCTTCAAGAATTTATGGTTTTATTCCTAAACTCTACAAGTTTTAGTTAGTTTCAAATATATGGACTTAGGGTTTTTCCCACTAATATTTCCTTGGGATTTCACTGTCAAAATCTCTCCTAAGAAACCCTTAAATCAAAGCCTTTTTCAAGTGTTATGATCCATTGTTGATCTTCTATGACCCATCGCTAGTCATCCTAAAACATCTTATGCCATTAAGCACTCGTGGAATTATCGGGCCCTCATGCCTAGGTCTGAAATTATTATATTTTATTTAAGGTTGATTGATTGACCTTATTTGGACTTTGCACCTTTTAAAATAACATGTTTTAGGTCCTTTAAGGCATTTTATACATTGTCCTAGGCAGTCCCCTTTCTCATAACAACTTTTGAGTATGTGCCTAATTATCCCACTTAAGTCTCGTCTACCATTTCCATTTCTCGCTCATCGCAAATAACTTTATGAAAGAAAATTTACATAAATGATGAGTGATGAATAGTGTTCCTTTTATTTTGCGCATCGTAGATGACTTTGAGAACTTTTGATTCAAATTAGCAATGCATGATGCTTAAATTTTCTCTTTATATCACTGTAGGTTTCGGCTATCGCTAATTGCTCTCAGGTTTTGAGTTTTGGATTAGTGATGAGTGATGATCTCAGGGCTCTTTTTTTCTTCTTCCTGTCACTCATCATGGATAGTTATATGTTGATCTTCTTCAAATTGGTGATGAGCGATGAGGTCACCCATCAATATGAGTCATTGATGTTTTGAAGAAGAGTAATTGAGCAATATGTTGGTGACTGTTGATTTCAAAGTGATGATATATGTGGCTTGATTTGGTTCCATCACTATTTTTCATCCATCACTAATATGGTTTAGAATTTGAAACATAAATCAGTGATGCATGATGCAAGGTGAATATTCCCAAATGGGATAGTGATCCAAGGGTTTAAATTTCATCACACCAATGCTCTCATCGCTGATAGAGCACTAAACGGTTGAGTAGATCTACGATGGGCGATGGGATGTTTCAGTGAATATTCTCTTCAAATTTTGGCTCTTTGTACATCACCGATGTAAATAAAAAGCACAGACCAGGGTGGTGATGCATGATAATTTATAGATTAAGATGACTAATGAAGTTAAGGGTACACGTGGCAACTTTCTGAGATGGTATTGCCATTTTTGAGGCAAGTTGTAAAAACTAAAAATAATTCTCTAGGATCACCATTGATAGTGTTTTAAATCCAAAAAGATCGATGGTCCAAATTCAAAGTGGATTGGATAAGTTGTCCGCTCACTCTCGTGAAGTTCTCCTCAATCATTAATTTCTACACACTTTGAATTTTCTACTTAATGCAGATTGTCTGCCATTTCATCTCACCATTTGCAATCTTAATGAATTGAGAAGTGTGAGCCAGAGTGGAAGTGTGTGAGTCTTGGGTTTTTAATTGAAAAAGTATTGAAGTATTTATCTTGGGTGAGTTGTTTTCTTTTTCATATGAGCTATGTTTGATTCATGCATTAATTTTTTTGAGAGTTGCATATTTATGCGATCTAGTGAGAGTTTCTATTGACTATAATTGTCACTAGGGCTAGTTGAAATTGTCTAGGTTTGTGGGTTATCCTTTTTGCAAGTTCAATTTAGGAGTTTAAACCGGTGAGTTTCCTTGCAATCTATATTTTCCTATCTTTACCCTACATCTTGTGAGAATGGGTAAGTTAGGTGTGTCTATTCAGCCAACTAGGAGGTCCAAGAGACTTAGTGTACATTTGAATTTCAAGAAGATATATATGTGGTTGAGCAAGAAGTACTGAGGAGTTTTGCAACACCAAAGGGCAAGATAAATTCCCATGGTAAACATAAGAAGACTATTTTCAAGAGTAGGTATAATTTGAGAAGAAAGACCATTTCAGAAGAATTAGTCAAGTTTAAAGGGAAGGAATCAGTTGAGCCTATGAAGAAATCAAAGAAGAGAAAAAAGTATCATAAGGCCTACCTGGGGAGACACAATTCTCCCATTGAGGTTTCAAATAGCCCTTCAGATGGTGGAGGTGATACTGACCTAGAGTACATTCATTATCTTCTCTCCTTGGTGTTGTATGAAGACTCTGATGAGGGAGGAGTGATGGTTCCTCTAGTTCTGGACATCATGAACAAGGACCGAGTGAGCATACTCTGATGCTAACAACTCAGAGTAGTGTCCCCGCCCTATTTTTCTTTTTGATGACACCATGACCACTACATCACAATCTTCGTCTTCAACATATCTATGGTTTCTTGTCTTTAATGCTTAGGTGAAAATATTTTTGGCTGGTGTAAAGGAGAGGTGTTAGACTTCTTAACTATGATGGTAAATATACCTTTTCTAGATAGTATATAAGTTTTTGCTTTGGATACTAATGGAGAATCTTCTTTGGTCAGGTCAACAAGGAAAAGGTGTTTTGGTGCTCCTACAATAATGAACTATTCCTTTTAGAAGGTTGGATGGTCTACTTCAACTGAATTATGTGGAGTTTTTGTCTTTTTGTCTCCCCTATTCTGAAATGATTATGTGTAACCATCGAGGAGGTTTCTAAATATTAAATGAAATGGGTGTGAAATGAAATGTAATTGTAATTCAGCCCATTGCTTGTTTCTCCCTTATTCTATAAAAGGGATTTCAAGGTTGATTACAAGGGGTTCAAGTTTTGTGTCTCAGAATGGTATAAGTGGAAAACTAAGCTCATGAAAGAGAAAAATATAAATCAATGTACAAATGAATAGTCTTGTAAGGAGTCTAGGGTGTGATTTGGTTTGTAATGATCTCAAATAGTTTTATAGTAATAGCAATTTATAAATGAAAATGCTAGTTCCAAATCATATTCTCTCCTATTTAATTTTCTTCCTTATTATGAATGAAATGGTTAATGATCTTTTTGTTTTCCTTCAATTGTTTTAATTGAATGAGTGATTTAATTTCTACTTCAATTCAAAGAATTGGTTAAATTCCAAAGTGAGGTCCCAACTTTGTGAGGAAAGAGAATAGGATTTTTAAGTAGTTATGGTTTAGGCATAATGAGTTTAATATTGTAGTGCAGTATATCAATAGTCCATTAATTACTGGTCCAAATTGCTAAAGTATTGCTTGTTATTATGAACATGACTCCATTACCCTAGGACAAGGCACTGATCTTTTCATTTGGTTACTCTAAAGATAAATGAGTTAGTTGTTCACTTGATCAAGGGATTGAAATGAGAATGAAAATCATCTAAAAATATTTCAATTATATAATGTACGAATCTGAAGTACCCTTTTATTCCTTGCAATAGATAGTAATTTGTTTAAAGGTCAGCCAAATATTTAATGAATGTCATCTATTTGCATTCATAGGAATTCATCTGTGTGTGGAAATGTTCTTGAACAAATGAATATCATATGAACATAATAAGGATTACCCTCCTAGGTCTCACATAGCCCAAAGTGATGAAGTAAGGACCTCAAAATCTTTACTTATGTGTTGGCCAATCCTTACCCTTGCTAATTATTGAATTCTAGAAGATTAAGTTTGGTTCCTTAAAAATAACCAACACACCCTACAATACTTTCCCGTGCAACCGTATCCCCTTCACTTATTTTTCTCCTATAACTTTTTATCAACCCAAATGATATATATGACCGACTATGATTCAAAATATTGATGCAAATAACTACATACATTGAAATCCTAAAAAGAACTCTTTGCAGAGAACTTGTTCAAGAACACTACAGCTGGAAAAATAGAAGGATCATAAGGTGGCCACTGGTATATACATTGAAACTATCTCAAGTGTAGAGGTGGTAGATGCTCTCTGCACGGAGTCTCAAGTCTGGTCATCTCTTATTTTGCATATTGTTTCTCAAACACTAAATTACATTCTATACATTATGTGCATTAACTTAGTTTTAATAGACATTTTTTGGGACAATGGAGGTATTATAGATCTAAAGTTTCTTAGCACGAATGTTGGGGGACCTCTGGAATTTTATTTGAAAAATTTGAATAGCAAGCCAATCTAGGCACAAAATATTTTCCATTCCCCTCCTACATAAAGGGTATCAACATCATCTCTATAATACCCACAAATTTATCCATTTTGTATGGAGATATTTAAATTTTAGTTGCTTGTGATCATGTGCATAGGTAATGCATCATCTTTTTTTTTAGGATGAAATCCCATCACCCATGCTTAAGTTAGAGGCCTTGTGATCGGCTTGCTTATCTTAAGGTTTTTTGCATTAATCAAATGAGGATGTATTATCTATCAGATATTCAAATAGAATAAAACCTATAGGGTTGTTACCTTGTTTCCCCAATCAACAGGGGAATACCAAACAAGATGCTAAATAAAAAAATAGACTTGGAGGCACAAAAATGGGCATACAAATTTTCTTCTTGTATTAACCAGAAAAATAAAAATTACAAAATGATTTCAAACTTGAAATTACAATCTATTTATTACAAACTAAACTTGCAACAATCTGGATCTACACCCACAAAATCAAGAAACTATTAGGAGCTTCTCAGAGCTCTCTTTCCTTCTATTTGATTGGAACTATTTGATGTTCTTGGAAAACACTGAGTGATCAGCAGCTTTTAGCTACTCACTAAAAACACTTGGTAAAATGTTCTCAAAACATTCTATGTTGCTGCTGCAACTTCACCTTATGCAACTTACTTGCTGCTCACTTCCTCTTGCTACTGAAAAAACTAATTACATTCATTCATTCATTCATTCCTTTTGTCTATTCAAAATTACCTCTTAAAATTTGAATTCACCTACCAAATTTAATTCTTCTACAGACTGAACTCCATGTCAGGAGCAAGTTGGGAAAGCAATCCCCAAAAAAAATCTTCTAGCTATGTTGGCTACAAATGCTCCTAATAGGTAGGTGGCAACAGGAGGAGGCTCAGGGGAAATTAATTTCTCCAACACTCCCCCTTTGTACTAAGTCGATGAAAAAAAAAAGATCAATGTTGATCCAAATCAAAAACACCCAAACTATTCTTTAGGTGCTTGAAGTTGTCCCTACTCAAGGGCTTGGTGAATATGTCTGCTAGTGACTTCCTAGACCTATAAATTTTTATTCTAATTTCATAATTTTAACCAATTCTCTAATAAAGTGATACTTGATTTCAATGTTCTTGCTTCTTCCATGAAACACAAGATTCTTCATCAAACCTATTGATGAAACATTGTCACAAAAGATTGTTGTTCCATCCTCTTGTTCTTCTCTCAAATCTGCCAAGATTCTTCTCAGCCAAATAGCTTAACATGTTGCTACATTTTCTACTATATACTCAACCTCAGCCGTTGATAGGGAAACTATGGATTGTTTCTTAGAAGCCCATGAAATGACTCCCAATCCCAAATGAAACACATATCCAAATATTCTCTTTCTATCATCCACACTCCCTACCCAATCACTATATGTGTAACCAAGTAGCCCAAAATCATTTACTACACTATAAAAAATATCATATCCTTTAGTTCCATTCACATACCTCAAGATTCTCTTACCCACTTTCCAATGTGACTCTTTTGGAGTCTCCATAAATCTGGAAATTAGACTTACACTATGCATTATATCAGGTATAGTTGTTGTTAAATACATCAAGCTTCAAACCAAAATTTCATACATGGTCGGATTCACATTACTGTTGCAATCTTCCTTGATCAACTTTAGACCTATGGTTGTTTGTGTGGGGGTAGTCTTGTTATCTTACATCCTAAACCTTTTCAAAATATTTGATGTATACTTTGCTTGAGAGATAAAAATACCATCATGCATTTTTTTTACTTCTATGCCTATAAAATACCTCAAGAGACCTAAGTATGTCATCTCAAACTATCTTTTCATGGCCTCTTTAAAATCAGCAATAGGGAATTCATCATCCCTAGTGAAAACTAAATCATCAACATACAAGACAACAATTAAAACCTTACCATCAACTGCCTTGATGTAAAGAGTGGGCTCACCATCACTTTTGCTAAATCAATTTCTCAACAAATATGAGTCAATCCTATTGCACCATGCTCGTGGAGCTTGCTTCAGCCCATAAAGAGCTTTCTTCAGCATGTATACCTTGTTTTCTTGACCCAAAACTTCATAACTAGGTTCGGCTGCTCCACATACACCTCTTCGTTTAATACTCCATTTAGGAAGGAAAACTTCACATCAATTTGAAACACCTTCCACTTGTACTAGGCTAAAATTTCTATGAGTATCTACATGGTCTCCATCCTTGCAACAGGGGATATGTATCATCATAGTATCTACCAAATTGTTGTTTGTACCCCTTGACAACTAATCTTGGCTTATATCTCTCTATTCTTCCATTGACATTGTTTTTGGTCTTATATACCCATTTGACTCCAATTACTTGCTTGTTGGGAGGAAAATCAATTAACTCCCATGTTTTATTCTTCTCTCTTGCATCTATATCCTCATCCATGGCTTCACAACATTTATTTTCTTTCACAATATCCTAAAAATAGATTGGATCACTATGAGAAAATAATTCAAAATTCACACTCATCAAATTCTTCATCATACCTTTCATTTTGGTAGATCTCCCTTAAACTCTTGGTCTTTCTTGGAATTTGGGAGGCAAGAGTGGGGTCTAAACTTTCACTATTGTTGCTACTTTGCTGAATCAACCCTGTTTGGATCTATCAAGAGCTCTCAGGAGCCAATCCTCTGGTTGTCTATGGTTGCTTGCATTTTTGTTTGCTCATGTCAAGAGCTGTCAGGAGCTGTTGGGAGCTCTCTTCCTATGACTATGCAGTGGTCTAGAGTGGTCTAGAGCTGGTTAGGAGTGGTTCAAAGTTGTCAAGAGTGACTGCAGGCTCATCTTACTGCACTTCTTGTTCTTTTTCTTCTTATTCAGGAGTTGTCCGAAGTGGTTCTGAGCTGTTAGAAGCTATCAAGTTTTCCCATGCCTTATCCTCTAGGAACTCCACATCTTTGTTGATGATAGGATTATACAACTTGTAGGCTTTGGACTCTTCACTATAGCCCGTGAAGATGCACTTCTCACCCTTGTCATCCAACTTCTGCCTCTTTTCTTTTGCCACAAGTGCATATGCCACACATCCGAACACTCTCAAGTACTCAACCGTCCACTTGCATTTTGACCATGCCTCTTGTGGATTCTTGTCACAGACTTCCTTTGTAGGACTTCTATTTATCAAATAAACTGTTGTTGCTACAACTTCACCCCAAAAATCATTTGGAAGTCCCTTAGCTTTAAGCATTCTTCTTGCCATCTCCATAATTGTTATATTTTTCCTCTCAACCACTCCATTTTGTTGTGGAGTATAGGTTGTTGTTAGCTCCTTCTTAATGCCATGTGGCTTGCAAAAATTCAAAAATTGATTGGAGGTATACTCTCCCCCTCTATCTGACCTTAGGACCCTAATGAAATGTCCACTCTCCTTTTTAGCTTGGGCTTTAAACACTAAAAACTTGTCAAAAGCTTCAGATTTATGCTGCAAAAAATAAACCCATGTCTTACAAATGTAATCATCTATGAAGGTCATAAAATATTGTCTCTTACCAATAGAAATAATTTTCATAGGGCCACACAAATCAGTGTGCACCAGCTCCAATGGTTCTATTTCCCTTCTAGAATTGTCCGATTGAAAGGGCTACCTATGTTGCTAGCCTAAAATATAGGCTTCACATCTACCACTAGGCTCTACTATGGTTGGTAAACCTCCAACCATACCCTTCTTTGACAAAATATTCAAACCAGTATATCCTAAGTGCCCATACCTGAGATGCCCTAGTTTGGAAGGGTCTTGAACGACTACCTTGAAGGTTGCTTGCTACTATACTACTGTACATTTTCCTATAGTTGTGGACTGAGCTGAGAAACACCTTTCTAGCCTTGATGGAAATATCCTATTCTTCATCATTTTCACTATTACAATTACATTCTTGCTTCCATCATTCTCATAAATAATGCATTCACCCTTCTCTATCAAAACTTTGTATCCTTTTTGGATCAGTTGTCCAATACTTATCATATTGTGCTTTATACTAGGGGAAAAATAGACATTGTTTATATCCCTCTTCTCACCATGCTTGGTTTAAAAAATAACAAACCCCTTTCCCACAATTGTAACTATTTCATTGTTCCCCATTTTTATTTCAGATTTAACATTCTTATCAATGAAAGAAAATAAAATTTCATTACCACTCACGTGGTTGCTACAACCACTATCTAAAAACCATACCTCATCACTACCTTGATCAACAATGTTGCACATGATGAAGGTCTTTTGTTGATTACCTTCAACAACTTTTTCATCAGCCACATTTGCACTTTGCTTGGATTGATCATGCTACTTTTTCCAACACTCACTTGCATAATTTCGAAACTTATGGAAATAGTAGGATTCAATATTTCTCTTGTCACCCTTCCAACTCGAGCTGTTGTTCTTCTTGGCTTGTCCAGAGCTGGACTGAGAGCTGCTTGCTCCCTCTTTGTTGTGTTCTCATCTTGAACTATCTTCTCTCACATTTCCATGTCCAAATCTTCCTCTACCACATTTGGATCTATTACTACCTCCCCCCCTACCTCTTGCATTGGATTGAGCTTTGAAATCTTGCTCTTGGGAAGAACTTGCAAACCTATTAAGGTGCTACTCATGGGTTTGTAGGGAACCCATCAAATCATCAATAGATAGTGTTGAGAGGTCCTTTGCCTCTTCAATGGAAATCACAACTACATCAAAATTTATGGGTAAAATTCTAAGGATTTTCCCCACAATCCTCTGGTCGTCCATGAATTCTCCAATCACCCTCAATGGGTTGATCAAACTTGAGAGTCTTGTGTGAAATTATGAGATGGACTCACTTTCCTTGATTTGGAGAGTCTCCAACTCTCTTCAAAGCATCTGGAGCTTCACCAATTTGCATTTATCAGTCCCTTCGTAGCTAGTTTGGAGGATTTCCCAAGCCTCCTTTGCATAATTAGTTGTTATTCTAGGAAAAATGGCCTCTGTCAAGGCTACTTCAATAAGACTCAATGCTTTTGTATCTTTCCTCCTTGCCTCCTTCAACTGGGTTTTTTGGTTTTTTGAGAGGGTAACATATGTTGTTGGATCAGTCACATTATTGAACCCACTAATCACAAACTCCCACAAATCATTGGCAACCATTATGGTCTTCATCTTCTTTGCCTAGACATCATATTTTTGTCCATTAAATGGTGGTGGTTGCTGCCAGCTCTTACTTTCATCTCCAGCCATGTCTCCAATAAGAAAAAATTTAAACACCGAGAAAAAATAAATGCCCAACTCACTCAAGACATAGGGCCTTATGGCTCCGATACCATGCCAGAGATTCAAATAGAATAAAACCTACAGGGTTGCTTCCATGTTTCCCCAATCAACAAAGGAATACCAAACAAGATGCAGAATAACCAAAAAGACTTAGAGGCACAAAACTAGGCATGCAAATTTTCTTCTTGTATTAACCAGAAAAATAACAATTACAAAATGTTTTCAAACTTGAAACTACAATCTACTGATTCCAAACTAAACTTGCAGCAATCTCGAGTTGCACCCACAAACACAAGAAACTATCAGGAGCTTCTCAGAGCTCTCTTTCTGTCTATTCAATTGGAACTATCTGTTGTTCCTAGCAAACATTAAGCGATCAGGAGCTTTCAACTGCTCACTCCAAACACTCTACAAAATGTTCTCAAAACATTCTATGTTGTTTTTGCAACTCCACCTTCTGCAGCTTACTTGCTACTCACTTTTTCTTGCTGCTACAAAAACTAACTACATTCATTCATTCCTTTTGTCTATTAAAAATTCCCTCTAAAAATTTGAATTCACCTACCAAATTTAATTATTCTGTAGATTGAGTTGCACGTCAGGAGCAAGTTGGGGAAGCAATCCCCAAAAACAATATTCCATTTGTGCTAGAAACGAATTCCCTTCACAGGTAGGTGGCAATGGGAGGAGGCTTAGGGGAAATTAATTTCTCCAATATTATCTATTTTTCACATAGTAGAGTTCACTGGTTTAATTTTATACTATTTCCCACTATTCTAGCCCTTCATTGTCTGAGAACTATTCAATATTCGATAAGTTGGAATTTTCTCTCTCTTCCAGAAAGCATTTTAGTCGTTAATGTCACCCTTCTTGATCTCTGAACAATCTATTATCACATTCGATAAGTTGGAATTTTTTCTCCATTCTCCCCTTCTCTTCCAAAAATCATTTCAGCCCTTAACCTCACCCTTCTTGATCTTTGAATGATCTAAATTACCCTTTTTGATAAGCTAAATTTTTTTCTCCCTTCTCCCCTCTTGTTCCAAAAATAATTTCAACCCTTAAGCTTTCCATTCTTGATCTTTGAACAATCTATTACCCCATTTCATAAGCTAGAATTTTTTCTTCCTTCTCCCCTTCTCTTCCAAAAATCATTTCAGCCCTTAACCTTTCCATTCTTGATCTCTGAACGATCTATTACCCCATTTTAAGATCCATTCTTTTATTCTCAGAAATATTGGTAGATCTAAGTAATTAATTGTTTTCAAATTTATTAAATGTCTAAATTTATATTTATCTTCACTATTTTTGTTTTTTTACAAATCTTAAAAACTTTAAACATTTTAGAGTTTTAATTTCTATTCAATTTAAATCTAATTAAAAAACTATCAAGCACAATTTTATTAATATGTAATGTTATATTTATCTTACCTATATTTGTCTTCATTTTGGTTAAAGAGTGATAGGAAATTAGTGGTATGGGGCTTTTGGGAGTACTATTTTTAGTGGCCCATTAGTGTTGTTTCTGTAGTTTTTGTTTTTTGGATGTTTGACTTCTCATGAGCCCCTCGTTTTGCATCGATGGTATTTTTGTAAAAGGATATGGAGCATTCCTATCTTAATCTAATCAAAAGTATATTTGTCTTCTTACAAATCCTAAAACCTTTAAAGTTTTTAGGGTTTTGATTTTCTATATAATCTAAATCTAATTAAAAAACTGCTCAACACATGTTTAATAAACAATTCATTAAATTTAGAGTTTACTAATAAAATATTGAGTCAATCATATTTACATTTTAAATTAATGAGATCAAGACAAAATGTTATTTACCAATTATATATTTTCTCTTAAATTTTCAAATTGTTTCATAAATTTTATTTTGTTATAAGTACAAAATATTTACAATGTACATGCACTATATACTATTTGAGTTACTCTATTTTAGTTTATTTTTGCATATGTTTATTTTCTTAATTAATTTTCTATTTTCTTTAAGCTTTCATAATTAAAAAATATATTTGTAATTATATATTATATATTTCTCAAATATGGAATATTTTCTATGCCTTTAGTAAATGAAAATAATATTTTTAAAATTTTATAATGATTTATATAATATATAATTACATATTTGATATTATAATATAATATATTTAAAACAATTATTACTAATAATAGTATTTTTGTTTAATAGTAATTAATATTTATAATTATTGATGCTTAAATATATAAATTATTTATTTGTAATATTTTTTATATAATGTATTATTAATTTATATTGGATTGAGTAGAGTTGTCATTATAATAAAATATATTTTAATAAAATTAATAATAATCAGAAAAGACTAAAATCATTAATTATTTATTAGGATAAATATTTTTAAAAGATGTCAACACATATCAATTCCAAGGTACCAATTCAACCTATTTCATAGATTTGATAACAAAACTAAAACCCATGTTTTTTAGATATTTCTAGATAAATGCATTTAAGATCAGATTTATTGTACCTTTTATGTTAAACTCAAGTAATTGATTTTAATAATTGACAGAGTCATGTAAACCTTTTTGAGGTTATCATAGTTTTATAATTCTCTCTTAGAAGGAATTCAAAATGTTATTTTTTTTCCGCACACAATAAATGAGATCAATTTTACTCATAACTATAACTATAAACCCTCACTAAAATATTGAGTCAACCATATTTACATAGCAATTTTAGTGAGGGTTTATAGTTATGAGTAAAATGGATGTGTGATTGGTTAACTTTGTCCCACAATAATCTCCTATTAGATTTTTTCTTGTAGAATGTTATCTAATTTTTTATAACTTGAATCAAATGATTAGTACCACAAGTCAATTCACTTAAATATATGTTTAAATATTAGACGGCTACTATTAAACATCATACATTTGAAAATTCATAAATATTTTCTATTTAAAATAGGATTATAGAATAGAGAAATATCCACTATAAATTTTATGGTGGTGACTCTTAAAAGGAAGGAAGATAAAAGAAAAGTTATTTAAACCTATTATTTTTAACTATTCTTTAAATATTCATACTTTTCTTAATAAATGTAGGTAATGATAAAGCTTGTTCACATGTGTGGAGAAGTCTCCATAATAATAAAATTTAAATACTTGTGTGGATAATAATAGTGAATATATCAACTGGTTATTGTTCAGTATGATCTAGTTAATTAGCTCACTTCAAAAATAACTATTTAGAAATGTTAATTTAGTAGTATAATTATTTATGCAAAACAAAGAAGTTAATGGTTAATATCTATATTTTATGTATTTTTTAAATATCAATCAAGAGATAGAGAGTATTAGGTAATTAGTGATTAATTTCTATTTGGTCTCCTATATAATCCTTTCATATGTTTAATATAAGTCTTACTTATATGAATGTTTATGAATAGTGAATGTTGATGGAGTTCTTTGGAAATGAGTTTGAGAATTAGCTAGAATATTTCAACATTAAGAAAGCTTGGAATTTGAGGTATTTCTCTACCTTTCAAAATATAAAACTATTTTATTATAGATAAGAGTATTTCTTGTTAAAAATATTTATTTTATAATATTTCTTGTAAAAAAATTGTCATTTACTTATTTACATTTTTAATGTGATATCTAATTTACATTAATAAAAAGTTTTATTAAATTATTTCATCACTGGGGTTGAGGTCCCAAAAATGAAAAAAGAACATAATTTTTCACTTTTCACACATCATAAAAATGGCATTCAAACTTCACTATGGGATTGCATTTCCTTAAAAAAATTATGAGACATGGGACACACTTAATCACCTTTACCATGATAAAGAGTAATAAAATTTAAACACATAACACCTTTGAATCATGCTAACTTGTAAGGTTTATTTCATAGAGGGGTATGTGCAACATCATCATGGAAAAAGTAGGCCCTTAAGTGGCAAAAAAAATTAGAAAAAACAAAGTTAGGCAACTTGACGTAAAAAAAATGAATAAGTTAGCTATATTATTTCAAAAATATGTAAGAATAGAATCTATAGAAAATTGAATGTAGTTTCTAAACTACTAGGTTTGTTTTAGGAAAAAAAAAATCTATTTGGTAAAAATTTGAAATTTCAATGTAGTAGTACTTAAATTTCAGGGAACAATAAGAAGTAGGTGTCTGTCTGACCACCCTAACCACAATAAAATGATAATATTTTTTTATAAGATTTTATATATAAGTAGAGGACTCATGTCCCGATGTGATGCATATTTTTTGTAATTTTTTTTTTCCAAGTAAATAATTAATTATGAATTTTTTATTACAACTTTTTAAAAAATAAAAACTTGTATGTCTGACCACCTTAACTAGGTCAAAACTTCATAAAATTCAATTTTTATTTTTTTAATCCTATATTATGTGAAGCATATAATGCGACGCATGTTTTGGATTTAAAAAATGTGATATTGTTTGAAAGCTATAGATGTTTTCCAATCAGCCTATCAATCAGGACTTTAGTTGTAATTCAAATAGAAAATGAATAATAATTACTTATTAAATTCAAAGTAAAGCATAATTTATATTGGTGGAAAGCTAAGAATCTCCTTTAAAAACCCTTTTCATTTTATCAATTTTTGCTAAAAAAACTGTCATTAGCCACAAACCCATCATATTGCCACTTTTTGGCCCACCATGATCCTGCACATACCCAGAGGGCACACACATAACTGCAATATTCATAACATGAAGTGGGTAAACTAGTTTCTTGAGGGTTCTCTAAATCCCCATTGACTCATGTACATACTTGCATTCTTATTGTGATTGTTAACTCAATGTGATATAGATAATCAAAATGAGATATCTAAAATTATATTGTCAATTGATAAAAGTCAAATTTACATACCTGAACCATGTTTAAGTTTCTTCCACTAGAATTATGAAGAATTAATCTAAAAAATTAAAGTACACAAACTTAACACTCAACGTTAGCAAATTTATGATTCATTTCTTAAAATTTGTAAAACTTAACAACTCAGATTTAACCCACCTTGATAATCTAGCAATTACATTTGAAAATAATTTAGACATCTAAATCCACACACTCCTTCATCATTTACATGACCAAAATCTTTTAAACTAATATAATAATAATAATTCAGATTTACAAAATTTATTAACAATTCATACCCATGTTTATCCATTGTAGTCAACCGTTCCTTAATTCCAAACCAACAATTACTAAGTCCATTACTTAGAATATTCCATTAGTAAGAACATCATTTGCATGGGCACATAATTATGATTAAAGAGGTGATGATTTAGTTAGATTTCTAAAATTGTTTTTCAAAGAAAAGCACCAATTTTCAAACTAAGATGTGAATTTTATTTCATTAGGGTAAGAATGCATCTTAGATTCAAATTAATAAAATATAATTAACAAGCAACCAAGAGTAAGTTTTTTCTTTTTTATTCCTTTAAAAAAAGTAAAGTGTAGCATTTCCTCTACAACCCCCACTAAAATCAAATTCAAGTGATAATTTATGTAGGATGAGGTCATCTTAACCATTCAACCTAACAAAATATTAGTACAAGACTTTTTAAATAAAATCTACATATATTTTTCCATATATAAATAGGTCACCAAATGTAAGTTTTTATATATTAAATTTTCCTTGCTACACATTAAGGGATTAGCCTATTGTTTTTGCATTAGTAAGGTATGCACCATTATTTACATTATACATTCATGAGACACACAAATTCATAACATGTACTACTTCACATAAATCAAATTATGAGATTCATATCAAGACATGACCACACATTTCATTAGTTGGATTGACTACCTAGAAAGAATTGAAACCACTAAGAAATAGCAGTTATAACTATTACCCATATGGTTGTGCCTTATGAATAGGGACTCCTTTGCTCTAGTACAATGAGAATTGTCATACACTCATCTTCTCATATGAATGTCACTGACATAAAAAATACAACCAATTTTAAAATCTCTTATTTTATTAATTCACAATGGTGAATTAAGGATGCTAGCATATTTTCAATACATTGAACTTAAACTAACATGAAAAAGGGTCATTTCTTCAATGAAATGTATATAGATATATACCTAATTACCCATCACTTAAATAATTGTACAAACATTGCATCTTTAATGGAAAAAATTAAAACAAGTACAATCACCTACAAATCTTTTCAAGCAATGCAACATACAAAAAGAAGTGCAATCACCTACAAATTTTGTAATATAATGCAACATACAAAAAGAGGTACAATCACTTGTAAAATTTGTCATGAAATGTAACATACAAGAAAAACATTGCAAGGATTACAGTTGTCCTACCTTGTTGTTAGTACTTGATTATACAATTTTTTCCAAGATAAACTTCTTTCATTTCATACAATCCATAAAAATAGTAGCATAAACCATGAAAAAAAACTCAAAAAGGCTCTTAAAACTAGAGGCTCTTATTGCCAATCAAGCACAAAAAGGTTAAAAGGCTTTAGATAGCAAAAGAAAGAAATAAAATAAGATTTTCTAGAAAATGAGAAAGAAAAGATATCACCATCACATAATATCCCTAAGTCATCTTCCTCTTCCAACGAGAAATCATCCAAGAAGGAGAGACCAAAATGTGTATATTAAAAAATATAGGCATATGAAAAGCATAAGTGTTACACAAAATATATTGATGATTTAAAGAGCCTTCCTTAGAAGAAAAATATTCAATTTCAACCAAAAATTTATGATCTAAAAGAAGTTTATTTGTGACAAAAATGCATAATTGGGTACTAATGGTGAGGTAGGCCAAATTTAATGCTTGTGATGCTTTTTGTATGTTCCATTGTACAATTTTTTTTTACAAGTGATTGCAACTATTTTTTTGTTGTAGTGCATGATAGATTTTGTAAGTGATTACATCTATTTCAATTTTATCATTAAATATTGTGGACAAAGATTTTGGCATCCAAGGTTATCTATCAATTCTAGGGTTTTTCACCTAAAAGGAGAGAGATGGGCCAAAATGCGTAATGCCCCCAATCAAAAAAATGTAAATGTGAATGAAATATGCCTAAATGCAATAAACTGATAAAGGAAATGACTTATTAATGTAAAATATAAGAAATGCAAGTTTTTTGAAAACATAGTGATGTATGCAAAATGACCTAAGAATGCAAACAAATAATAACAAAAATGAACAAGACTAGAGAGGTGCACCTGGAAACTGGAATGTGATGTAGAGAGGCTTTGGAATCTTGCAGAATTTGTTGTTAAGGCCAACTGGGACACTTACGCCAGGCTAGGTGACTTAGTCCTATTTTGGGGAGATTCTGTCGGAACAGGTTTCAACCAAATGGGTATCCAGAAATGCAGACATCACTTTTTAGGCCTAGCAGTGGGACTAATTCGCCACTGATGGGAACTTAGTCCACCTAGGAATCTCAAAAAAATTTAGGTAGGAATTTGAAACTTTCAGTCTACACTTCTCTTCTTGACAGGTGTCCAAATCTGATTTGTAGAAATTAGGTTGAAAATGGTCTCCAAGATTCAATTAGGGATTTTGTTGACTTGAATGACTTTGATGAATTGAAAACACCTTTTAACACCTTTCTCTTTGATAAATCTGAATTCAAGACTTACAAAACCCACATGCAAAGAGGGGGGAAAGGGCTAAGGGTTAGAGAATAGGGGTTTTCCTTGGTCAAACCCTGATTTGGTAATCAAACCCTTGAAAATGAAATGAAATTTAAAGAGAGAATGATGAATGAACAACATGCAATGTCACAACTCACCAAACCCTTGATGTAGAAATCTGAAGATATGCAACTAGATGCTCCAATGAAGACTTGACAATGCATTGAACACTTGAGAATTGCTTGAGAATGAATGGATTTCTTGAAAATGAATTATTAGATGAATGGGGATGAAAATGAGAGGAAAACCCTTTCTTTATACTTGATTTTACAATATTTCCTGAAAAATAACACATCATAGGCCAACCTCAAGGTTGAGAGAATAAAATCCAACCAGAAAATTAAAATAATTTTGATTTTTGTGCCCAATCGAACAATGTCGCCCTAGGTGGCGACTTGGTCCCACCAGGGAAATTTTACTAGGTGTCAGGAATTAAAGTGTATTTAATGATTTTTAATGGGATTATTCTCCAAAATACACTTAATTAGGGCCAGAAAGTGCATTAAGGGGCCATTTAAACATAAGAAAGGGTCAAATTAGTGAGGACAAGCCTAGAAAAGCATGAAAGTTTGTTACAACTCTTTACAACACTTTGAAATAAGACTTGGTGAGCGATAAAAATAGGTTATTTAGGTGAATTATAATGAAAAGGTCCTAGAAAAGTGTGAAATTGGGTTACAACACTTCACAACATTTTTACAAGACATCATAGAATTCTCATTGATTCTCAAGGACCTGAGACCTAATGTGAATGTGTTGACCACATTACAACATTAAATCTAGGTAAAATCAAGCCAAAATCACTAGGAGGGCCTAAACATGAGAAAAAGTAGAAGGGTTACTTTTTTCATCTCCACAATTATCCCCCACTTTAGTGAGAGGATGAACCTGCTTCAAACTCACACTAAAGTAGTTGAACATGCAATCCATAGGGGTTTCAATGAACTAATGCTAGCAAGATGAGACAACAACAATCAAGAGGGATGATCAAGCACCCAAGATCAAGAACCCATGGTAAACTAAACATTAGCACAAAGGAACACACATAAAAATGATGTAAAATGAAGAAGGAAAGAGAGAAATTCATATCAAGTTTTGATCATTTGTCCATCCCGTTGTGGATCAGATCTAGGTTTTTTTTCCAGAAAGAAGAAATGTATACTCACTATGAGGTGATGGAACTCACAACTGTCCGCCGGGTGAGAAGGCCTAAAAGGTGAGAAACATACACTTATGGCTAGTATGCATTCACACACATGAAGGTGGCTATGGGGAAAGTAATGCCTTGGAATGAGCTTCCCGCTCAACTATACCAAAGTTATACCTCCTGATAACTTTAATAAGGCGCCACAAAAGAAAATGACATTTTGAGCTTCACGAGACAAGAAAAAATTTGTATGCTTGGAGCTCATGAACAAACGCGAGGGCACCATAGGCATGCAAGTTGTGTTATACAAGGTGGCCATATAACAAATGAAAAATGCAACATGCAAAATATTTTCAAAGGAGTCTTGCTCATTTCATGTGAGGTCTTAACTTAGGGAACATTGTGTCTAATTTCTCCAAGAGAGGACCGACCAAAGAATAGAAAATTTGCAACTTAGGGGATGCAATGCGTTGCATGAAGCCACCAAGAGGAATGCAATATTCTAAGATAGATCACACTCATGAAGAACACTATACCCAATGTCATCCACAAAGTGACAAAATGCATTGTATGAAGTAAGAAGGCTACACTAGGAACCAAGATAAAGGAAAAATGAAAATGAATAATGTCAATGTATGCCCCCACTTTAAAGGAATTTCTAACACCATACTGTGAGAATTAATTTAAAGTAGCAAATGAAAAATGCAAATAAGAAAGAATACATTAGAGCCAACTTGGAAAGCCCTATGCCAAGTCATATGTTTTCGAGTAAGGCTGCATCATGCGAGAGAAAAAGAAAAGAAAGGAAAGGGTTTTCCCCCAAAAGGAAAACACAAAACACATAGGGGATCTATGGATTTGGGGTCAATATGTTATTTGTTGCAATGTTTTGTAAGGAACTTGAAATCGTCATCATTCCCCAAATACATAGAACTAGAAGAATGACACAAAGAGAGAAAAATAAATAAAAAGAAAGATCCTATTGGGTGAACATGGAAGAGACATAAGATGTCTCGATGCTTTGCATCGTCCCCAAAAGGAAAACAAAAGCCAAAATGAAAATGAAAAGGGGAAAGAAAAAAGGAAAAGCTTTTGGGTCAACATGAAAGAGACATGAATGTCTTAATGCCTTGCATCATCCCCAAAAGGAGAACACAAGAAAAGGCAAAGAAAAAGAAAAATCCATTTTGGGTCAACATGAAAGAGACATGGATGTCTCAATGCCTTGTGTCATCCCCAAAAGGAGAACACAAGAAAAAGACAAAGATAAAGAAAAAGAAATTTTACGTCAACATGAAAGAGATATGGATGTATCAATGCCTTGCATCATCCCCAAAAGTAGAACACAAGAAAAGACAAAGAAAAAGAAAAAACCAAAAGAAATTGTCAACATATAGAAGAATGAAGGTAAAAATAGAGGAATGTCACAAAGAGAGAGAGAAAACCAAACCGAACATTATTGTGGAACATGCTATGCACATGAAAACATGCAAAAGAAAAAGACTAGTAAAGAAAATGTGATTCAACCATCAAGCAAGTCATCTGCATCCTAGTCTCAGTCGGTATAAGTAGAAGGTGAATAACATAACTAAGGAACAATGAAAACTTCATTACTAGGACAAGGCTAGCAACTTCTTGCCCCAACTAAGTGCAAGACAAGAGTGAGCTGAGGTAAGTGATGGGAAGGGTCATGTAATAGTGAGAAGGGAATGTTATACAACTATTACATGATAAGGTGTTTGGTAGTGGTTTATTGAACTATCGGATAGAAATTATCACCATCAAAAAGGTACTTGCTCAGTATTTCTTTCAATTGGTGGCACTCATCACTTCTATGTCCAAGAATGCAATGATATGGACAATGTGGAACATCAACATCTTTAATAAATATTACCAATCTATTCATAGGGGGTAATAGTATGAGTCCTTTGTTTAGAAGTATCTACAATTTCCTTACACATTTAGGCAGTGGACGGAGAGGAAACTTTAGTTTTTTTAACTTGTAAGGCCTCTTGTGTTTGCTAGATTCTCCAACCTCTCGAGAGGAGATTAGGGAAGGAGGTCCTGAGAAGATTTTATTGTTGTCCTTGGTATGATTATGAGATAGTGATTGTTATTTAGGAAGGACATTCAGATCAGGAGGGGAATCAAAGATTACCATGCCATCATCACGAAATATCCAATATTCTCTAGGAGGCTTGTTGTCATGAGTAGGATCTTGATATCCTATTCCTATTGTGTTTTCATCTTTTGGATTTTTTTCTAAGATTTGATGAATGTCATGTTTAGTTGTTGTGTCACATCCTTGTTTACTCAAGATGGTAAAACCTTTTTCAGAGGTTTCTTCATGGTTGATTGGAGTACTAGTGACTTTTTTCTCATAGAATGGTTGAGGGGTTGCTTGTTAAGAAGAACTAGGTTCACCTGATGGGGGGAACTTAGGTCCTTCATTTGTTTCAAGATGTAAATAACCAAACATATCAGGATACTGTAGGGAGGTCTTGTTGTTTCATGGATGGATAAAAGGATGCATTAGCTTCAATATTTTTAAGGCATTCATAATTAAGGAAATTATTCATGTTGCCATCATCTTCTCCAATGATATCAACATTATGAGGAGGACATTCATGAGGAGTTGAAGGAGCGTGAGGAAGCCCAATGTCATTAGGATCAATTCCAAAGGCACAACTTGACATGTCAACTAAGGATTTTAATGACATCCAAAACTTATTAAAACACATAGCCATGATGCAAATGTATGAAAGGAAACTAAGTGCAAGAAATGGAATAAAATAGTAAATTTGGAAACTATAACATAGATGCAATAACAGAAAAAATAAATTCAGAAGATGGTCTGAAAATGATAGAAATTACTGTGCAGAATGTGAAAGAGGACTAATTTGCCCAGTGTGGCGAATTATTCCCAGTAGTGATGTTTTTGAGATTTTTCATAATTTTTAAATCAAATTTTATGTTTTTAAGTGTACAGATGTAGGGATAATACAAAAATGCATATTTTTTTTGAATTTTTAATGAAATATAATGCAAAAATGTAAGCTATATGAGCTTTTCACTAATGCAATTTTTAAAACCTTAGGTTGAAAATTAAACAATGCAATGTAATGTAATGCCAATGTAAGCTATTCCTAGAATGTAAATGTACTTGAAATTAGAAGTAAAATTTTTTAAAGTTGGGTTCACCAAAATGTGGACAAAGATTTTGGCATCCAAGGTTCTCTAGCACTTCTAGGGTTTTTCACCTAAAAGGAGAGAGATGGGCCAAAATGTGTAATGTCACCACTCAAAAATAATGTAAATATGAATGAAATATGCCTAAATACAATAAACCGATAAAGGAAATGACTTATTAATGTAAAATATAAGAAATGCAAGTTTTTTTAAAACATAGTGGTGTATGCAAAATGACCTAAGAATGCAAACAAATAATAACAAAAATGAACAAGACTGGAGAGGTGCACCTAGAAACTGGAATGTGATATAGAGAGGCTCTAGAATCTTGTAGAATTTTTTGTTAAGGCCAACTGGGACACTTACACCAGGCTGGGTGACTTAGTCCTATTTCAGGGAGATTCTGTCAGAACAGGTTTCAGCGAAATGGGTATCTAGAAATGTAGAAATCACTTTTTAGGCCTGGCAGTGGGACTAATCCACCACTAATTGTGACTTAGTCCACCTAGAAATCTTAGGAAATTTGGGGCAGGAATCTGAAACTTTCAGTCTACACTTCTCTTCTTGGCAGGTGTGTGAATCTGATTCTGTAGAAATCAGGCTGAAAATGGTCTCCAAGCTTCAACTAGGGTTTTTGTTGACTTGAATGACTTTGATGAATTGAAAACAACTTTTAAAACCTTTCTCTTTGATAAATTTGCATAGAAGACCTGCAAAATACACATGCAAAGAGGAGAAAAGGGTTAAGGGTTAGAGAATAGGGGTTTTCCTTGGTCAAACCCGGATTTGGTAATCAAACCCTTGAAAATGAAATGAAATATAGAGAGAATGATTAATGAACAACATGCAATGTCACAAATCACCAAACCCTTGATGTAGAAATCCTAAGATATGCAAGTAGATGCTCCAATGAAGACTTGATAATGCCTTGAATGCTTTAGAATTGCTTGAGAATGAATGGATTTCTTGAAAATGAATTATTAGATGAATGGGGGTGAAAATGAGAGGAAAAACCTTTATTTATACTTTAGTTTACAATATTTCCAGAAAATAACACATCACAGGGTGACCTCAAGGTTGAGAGAATAAAATATCGCCAAAAAATTAAAATAATTTTGATTTTTGTGCCTAATGCGACTAAGTCGCCCTAGGTGGCGACTTGGTCCCACCAGGGAAATTTTACTGGGTGTCAGGAATTAAAGTGTATTTAATGATGTTTAATAGGATTATTATCCAAGATACACTTTAGTAGGGCTGGAAAGTGCATGAAGGGGTCTTTTAAACATAAGAAAGTGTCAAATTAGTGATGAAAAACCTAGAAAAGCATGAAAGTTTGTTACAACTCTTTACAACACTTTGAAATAAGACTTGGTGAGTGATAAAAAGGGGTTATTTAGGTCAACTATAATGAAAAGGTCCTAGAAAAGTGTGAAAGTGGGTTACAACACTCCTCAACACTTTTACAAGACATCGTAGAATTCTTATTGATTCTCAAGGACCCAAGACCTAATGTGAATGTCTTGACCACATTACAACATTAAATCTTGGTTTAATCAAGCCAAAATCAGTAGGAGGGCCTAAACATGAGAAAAAATAGAAGGGTTACTTTTTCCGTGTCCACAAATATGTAATTTTTTTTACAAATTTTTAACTAGTGGGTATTCAAGGATAGATCTATATACATTGCATTCAAGAAATGGCCCCTATTCATCATAGTTTGTGATTTTAATGTATTGAAAATATTCTAGCATCTTGAATTCATTTTTTGACACTTTTGTTCTCTAAGTATTATTTGTCATATTTTTTGATGAGTGATATTGGTATGGGAAATTGAGTGTGTGCCTATTTGTATTGTATTGATGAAAATGAGTCCCTATTTGTAATTACCAATCTTATGAGCAACAGTAACAACTCCTATTGTTCCTTACTAGTTTTCATTCTTGCTAACTAGTCAAGCCAACTAATGAAATGCATGGTCATATCATGATATGAATCTTGTAACATGAGTTGTATGAATTAGTACACTTGATGAATTTTGAGTGGCCCATGAAGGTAAAATGTAAGCCATGTTGTGGAACTCACTAGTCCAACAATAAAAGGTTAATCTTTTAAGGTGTAGCTAAGGAATTTTAATATATATTAGCTTGTTTGTGACCTATTTATCTATCGAAATATATTTATAGATTTGATTTAATTATTATTTTAGTCATCTTTTGTTAAGTTGAATGCTTAAGACGACCTTATGTTTCATAAATTAGAACATTAGTTTGATTGTAGTAGGGGTTGTATATGAAATGTTATATTAAGACATGCACTATTTTCCTTATAATTGTTTACTTTTGTAAAAAGAATGGAAAATAGAACAACCACATTTTATGTCTCCAAATAAGTTCCCTTTTTATTTCATACCTTCAATAGTTGTTATAACATTGGTTGATTCAATTCCCAATATTTTTAACAATATTACACCAATAGTTGTGACTTTAAAACTGTTAGTGTTGATTATGAGTACCCATAACTAAATGAAATGTATTCCATAGATCTAAAAAGCAAAAAATCATGTGATGTCGCATCAATGCACTAATAAAACATGACTTAGTGAATAACTATGGGTCTAATATTTTTTCTGGACCTTTCTGGACATCTCAACAAAATGTATGTTGATGTGGCATCATATTTGATGATGTGGCCCTGAAACCTTAGTTATAAGCAAGGGACTTGCCAAGTAAGTAGCTATAAAAAAATTGGAGTAATTTGAAATTTCCAAATAAGATTTTGAGAAGCACAAAGTTAGGGTGTTCAACTACCACAAATCAAGATCACTCTTTACAATTTATTAATTTTTATCCTCGTTATGTCACTTTTTTATTTTCCTCAATTGGCCCCTGTTTTTTCGAAATCTTCCTCATCGATTCCTCCTTTCTATACAAATATTACAACCACTCAATTGATCCATTGTATCAATTCTTATCAAAATGTACTTCTTATCTTCATCAATGACCCTCTCTTATAATTAAATAGCTATGATGGACTTGAATAGAAGCAAGAAATGATGGACTTAGATCAATTCTTCTCTGACAATTAAGTAGCTACGTTTCACCTATCCAACACAGGCTGCTTTGTTTCGGTGTTTTCCTTGCAATCTAGGTATTTCCATGGCATCCACTTCTGCTACTGTGGAACCACTTTCCCTGACTTCTGGTACATACTCATCACTCATACCAAATCCGTCTTACGATGTTTTCATGAATTATCGTGGACTAGACGTCAAACACACCATAACTAGTGCACTCTATTGCATCATCACTGGTATGCGAATGACAGCGTTTTTAGATTCAGAGGAATTGAAATATGGCGATTTCTTGCCTAAAGGAATAGAAGCAGCAATGAGCAGAGCTTTTCTTCATATAACAATTTTTTCGATGGGCTATGCAGAATCACCCTCGTGCTTGGCAGAGCATTCATTTATGCTTGAAACTGGCGCCGCAACAATTCCTATTTTCTACCATCTAGATCCTACTGATCTCAGATATGTCGTTCAAGGGAAACGAGTGTATGATAAGGCCTTTAAGGCGCATAAAACGAAGGATAGATATAGTTTGGAACAGCTTGATGAGTGGAAAATGACACTCTACAGAGCTTCATTTTCCACTGGTCAAATCATTAAAAGTGAAGAGCAAGTACTACACATTCGGCCTCTTTAGCTTAAAAAATATGCATTCCAAACTTCTCTTATCGTATGCAGCTTTGACATAATCATCTGTTCTATTTTGATTTTCAAAAAATTTCTTGCTCATCAATATCATGTCCCCGATTTAATCAAATTTAGTTAGGGCGAGAAAAGTGTTTTTAAAAACTAAGTTTGTTATTTTTATTAAATATAATAATAATATTTAAATAAATAAATAAATAAAATTTAATTATTAGCTGATAGTTAGCCGATAGGCTATATGTGTTCAATTTCTGTGGGGATTTTCATCAGTCCAGTCTTGAAAAGAATTTCTCAGTGCCAGACAAGTTTCCCGAGGTGGTTGCCTCGATATGTGGAAGCATAATGGTAAGTGTTTGCTTGTGTGAGGGTTAATGCATCCTGGCATTGTACGATGGTGCAAGAGAAAGTAAATGCAACATCATTGGGTAGTTGTCAGCCTCATGAATCCTCTTAGTCCATGTTTTCGTTGTCGGTCTCTACCTAACTTCCCTACCCTAAGATTTGTCATTTTATTCTTCTCGTTTGATCTTCCCATGGTCTGGCACTGAAGCATATTGGCATGGGTATCCCCATCATTCTCAATTCTCACCAAGGACAGTTGGCTTTTATGATCCCATTTTTGGCCTCTGTCTACAGGGATTATGAGGGATAGTAATCTTAAACCTTCAAAGCAGTTAAATAGAATTTGGGTAAAGGATTCCTCGGTCCAGTGACACACTATCGTGTCAATACTGTTATCATAGCTCATTTTATCTCTTCTTTGTTGGATTTACGTGTCCCTAAAGGTGTAGTTTCATCTCTAGCTCAAGAGATTTTCTGTCGGGTTTGCTTAAGGGTGTATGGTACCCCACTTTGTATAATGGTTGGTACCCATTTTCATAATATTGTTTTTATAGGTTGGGTAGCATTTTTTCTTGTTTGTAATGGCTTCTATTGAGTTTCATAATGTTTTTTTCTTCATTTGAAGGATAAACATCCATTTTTTTCCTGTAACAGATGCACTACATCCTTTGGTATCTTATTTAGTTACATAATATTACTTTATTAAACACATTGTTCTGAGATTTTCACTTCTCAAATTATGACAAAAAAATGGTGATTTAGACAAAGAGCCATGTTATTTTTTTTTGTTTTCAAACCCTAGTTGGGATCGAGGGTTTTGTTGTAGGTGCATGGGGAATGCTATGGTGGACAAGACTGCGGAGGAACTTCACAAGGAGATCCATGAACTCAATCGCTAGCAATGGGAGGTTTGTGTATATGTAAGATTTGGTATTACTACATTTTATTCAGTTAGTTTAGGGCTTCTATAACTACAGATCTACCATGGTCGGGTTTTATGGAACCATTGATTTTATTATGTTGATTTAAGTTTAGATTTCATATCTTGCTTTTGTAGCACACTGTTAAGCATCTGTGTTGTATAATGAAAATTGTTCTTGAAACTTTTAGTATATTTGATTAAGCCTTGTTTGGCTTGTATGTTGACAACGGGCATTTGACCTTTTAGTAAATTGCATTAGCATTGTTGTGTTCATGGCAAACTAGAAAGGGGTTTTTCTTTTACAGTTGCAAGGTTTAGTTAAAGGCAAGGATTCAACTGAAACGTCTTGGTAGTACCACTATTGATAAATTTAGAACCAGAGTTAATGGATCTATATTGAGATCTGCAGGCCTTATTCATCTTATTTGGGTTTGTAGGCCTTGTTCATCTTGTTGAAATTTTCATTGTACTTTAGAAGTTCATTGGATTTCATTCTCACAAGCACATAATTCAGATCTAAGAACACTAGTGAATTTTAATGGTCAGTCAATATTTACTTAGAGAGCTTGAGTGTAAGGAAAGCAACAATGCGGAAACAATGTTCCTAACGTAAAAACCACAGGGAAGTAAGCAGACAATACTTTCAATTTTCAAATTAGAATTCAATTAAGACACACATGAAAGATTTACAGAAACAGAGAAGATACTCAAAGACAATGAACAACAGATTTACATGGAAAACCCTTTTGGGAAAAAACCCACCACACCAAGTTGAATCTCTTTGTATTACAGTAACAACAATTACATACAATCAAAGATACAACTCTCTGGTATTAGTTCACAGTAGTTTCATTCACTGTTCATCTAGTTACAAAAATGCTCTCAACAATCCGATTATTTCCTCTCTATTCCAAATCAGAATCGATCCTTTAAATATTATCACTTCTGATTCTTTGCCTTCTGTGCATCCTTATCCACCATTGTCCCATCATAGAAAGTTTCCACTTGAGTGTTGATTTTTCCCTGCATGATGTTTAGCTCCAGCATTACAACAGTTGCAAATAATCTAGCTTTCATCCATTCAAAAATTGCTTCCTCTGATTGGTCCACGATGCTCCACATAGGATGGTCAAAGGCGTTCAATCTTTGTTGGCATATCGGTGAGACACTAACAGTGTCTCCATGATGCCACAAATATTTCATATCGATATCGTTATAGATCCCAACAGTCGGCAGGACGTTATAACGAATGCCATGAGACATACTGAATCAATCGACATCCATTGTGTTTCTATCGGCAAGAGATTCCTCCATCGGCTAGACTCATACCGATGCTCACAAGTCACAGTGACTTCCACTTTGCCATCAGCAAGACTTCCCATTCGCCAAAAGGTTTCGCCGAGTCTCCTCAAGTTTCACCGAAGCAACAACCATTCGGCAAGACTCTCGCTTTCGCCAGGACTTCATACCGAGGTCCTAAGTCACACCGATCGCTCCAATCACTAGTCGGCAAGACTTATGTCTTTCGCCGAGACCACATACCGAGCACCCATGTCTTGCTGAGTCGGCAAAACATTTGACCTTTTCCAAGACCTTTCACCGAGCGCCGAGAGCTACTCCAAGTATCCCCATCGGTGAGACCTTTCACTGTTGCTGGGACTTCTTCACGAAACCCTTGAGCTCCTCTGACATCCTCTTTGACACTTGACAACAACCCTTGTCAGTGAGACATCTCATACTCGCTGGGACATCTTACCGAAGCCCTTTGTGTTACTCCAATGACCCGGTTGCTAGGAGTCTCCCAGACATTCGCTAGACACCCGATAGCAACTTGGCGAGACATTTCATATCGGCAAGAATACATACCGACAACCAAGTCTCCCTGATAACTGAAAGTAAAACCATCGGTGAGAGAAACAACAGTCAGCAAGAGATCTTTCCAAGTCTCCAAGACATAGTGATAGATCTATTCGGCAAGACCGAAACCAAGTCACAGCGACTAGGGCATTTCAACATGATTCAGAATAGCTAGTCGGCCAGACATGATTAATGTCACAGCGACTTTGCCCTACAGGAGTTACATGTCAGTAAGAATTGAGGCACATATTCCAACAAGCTCCCACTTGACGAAGATCTTACTGACACCTCCAGAGCATAATCAAACTACTGAAAAACATGGGCCAAGAGGCCCATAGAAATGGCACACCACCTGTATTTGTCTGTGCTCACAGGCTTCGTCAATGCATCTGCAATATTCTCCAGAGTATCCACTTTCTCTAAAGAGACCTTCCCATCCTCCACCATATCTTGTACAAAGTGATACTGTACATCTATATGTTTCATCCTGGCATGGAAAGTAGGATTCTTTGCCAAACATATAGCACTCTAGCTGTCACAGTAAATAGTAATTTTTCCTGCATCAAAACCAATGTTAGAACACAAACATTTTAACCAGATTGCTTCTTTACAGGCATGTGTAGCTGCCATATATTATGCCTCTGTAGTGGACAAAGCAACTACAACCTGCTGCTTGCTCATCCAACTCAATGCACCACCATTCATCATGAAAACATATCCACTAGTGGATCTTCTGCTGTCAATGTCCCCTGCCCAATCAAAATCCACATAACCTCGAATACTGAGAGTCCTTTGTGATGCAACCAAGTTACCATGGTAACACAAAGCATAGTCTGAAGTGCCCTTCAGATATCTAAACACTCTCTTCACAGCATCCCAATGTGTCCTTCCAAGATTAGCCATAAACCAACTAAGAACTCCCACTGCTTGGGCAATCTCTTGCCTTGTACAGACCATTGCATACATAAGGCTGCCAACTGCACTACCATATGGTACACTGGTCATGTCCTCCATCTCAGTAGAAGATTTTGGACAATCCTCAACAGATAGCTTCGTTCCCTGTGTAACTGGAACTAGTTGCTTGCAATTAGTCATACAAAATCTCTCTAGAAAAATCATGATATACTTACTTTGACTGAGCCAAAGTTTTCTATTCTTCATGTCCCTAGTTATTTCCATTCCCAGAATATACCTTACTGCACCAAGATCTTTCATTTCGAACTTTGCAGACAATTGAGACTTAAGATCAGAAATCATTAGCTTACTATTGCCTATGAACAACATATCATCAACATAAAGAGCAATAATAAAGACTTGATCACTTTTAGCTTTGTAATATACACAATGATCACATTTTGATCTTACAAATCCCAAAGTCAAAACAAAAGTGTCAAATTTCTGGTACCACATTCTAGGAGACTGTTTTAACCCATACAAAGATTTCTTTAACTTGCAAACTAGTCTTTCCTTACCTTTTTCTACAAAGTGCTCCAGCTAGGACATATAAATTTCTTCTTCAAGATCACCATGAAGAAATGTTTTCTTCACACCCATCTGTTCAATCTCTAAGTCATACGCTGATGCAAGTGACAAAAGAAATCTAATAGATCTCAGCTTAGCTACAGGAGAAAAAATTTCTCCATAATCAATTCCCTCTACCTGGGAATAACCTTTTGCAACCAGCCTCGCTTTATATTTTTCTACACTGCCTTCTAGACCAATTTTCTTTTTAAACACCCATTTGCAGCCCACAACTTTTTTGCCTTTAGGAAATGGCACTAAACTCCAGGTATCATTCTTTTCTAATGATGCCATTTCTTCATTCATGGCCTCCAACCAAGAGTTTGAATCAGACATTTTAAATGCCTCTTTCACAGTCCTAGGTTCATCAATGCTAGAAATTAAAGCATAGGCACAAGTAGACTCTATTAAAGAAAACCCATACCTTTCAGGTTGCTTTTTTTCACAAGTTGACCTCCTCACATGCTGAGGCTGAGGTGGTTCTTCATCTTCTTCAGAACTTTCAGAACTACTTGAGCTCTCCTCAGTATCAGGTACATTTTTATTTTTCAATTCCTCTTTATCTGGTGTCGGAGGAATTTCTGCTACATCCTTTTCATTTTCTGACTTCTTCTCTGACTATGGATCCAGTGTAGAAGGCTTTAGCTCACGAAAGATAATGCTTTTGCTATACAAAACCTTCTCAGTCTCAGGGTTCCAAAGCTTGTATCCTTTTATGCCAGCACTATAACCAATGAAAATACACTTAACAGCTTTGTTTTCCAACTTGGATCTTTTTTCAAGTGGCACATATGCATATGCCTCATAGCCAAAGACATGAATATGTCTCAGAGAGGGCTTCTTTCTAGACCATGTTTCCAAAGGCGTCTTCTCAACAAGAGTAGAGTTAGGAGAACGATTTACCAAGTAACATGTTGTAGAGACTGCTTCAGCCCAGAACTTCTCCTCCAAACCAGCACTGCTCAGCATACTTCGTGCTCTTTCCATTACTATCCTGTTGAACCTTTCAGCAACTCCATTTTGCTATGGAGTGTAAGGTGTAGTCTTATGTCTTTTAATCCCATGGTCCTTACAGTACCTTTCGAATTCATCTAAACAAAACTCACTGCCATTGTTAGTCCTTAAACATTTTATTTTTCTACAATTTTGATTTTCAACAAGGTTTTTAAATTCCTTAAATCGACTAAACACTTCTGATATACTTTTCAGAAAATATACAAATGCTCTTCTTGAATAATCATCAATAAACGACACATAGTGTCTTGATTTAGATAAAGAAGGAACATTCACTAGACCAAACACATAAGAATGTATATAATCAAGCAAACAAGAAGATTTATGAGGACTGGAGTAAAATGAAACATAGTGTTGTTTACCATATATGCAATGTTCACAAAATTCAAACTCAAAGTTACAATCTTCAAGCCCTTCTACCAAGTTTTTATTTTTTAAGGTTTTTAAACCTTTCTCACCAATGTGGCCTAGCCTATGATGCCAGAGCATAGTCTTCTCTACTGGAAGTTTAACCTCCATGGAGTTCACACCATTAGGAACGTTTTCCTTCTTTTCTCCATGAGTAGCTTTTAGTGACTTTGCAGAGACACTATTGCATTGAATAGCTTGTGCATCCAGCTTGTACAAGGTACCAATTCGAGCACCCCTATCCAGCACCATAGAGCCTCTAGTCATCTTCCAGCCATTTCCAGAGAATGTGACCTGCACTTCGATATCATTCAGCTTACTTACATAAAGTAGATTTTGAGCCAGACCTGGTATGTGCATTACATCATTGATTCCCTTCACTCTTCCATTAGGGAATTGGATTTTGACTCTTCTATGACCAACAATTTCCAAAGATGAATCACTTGCCAAATACACCTTTCCACCATCATAGTTTTCATACTTCGTGAACCAATCTCTATGAGATGTCATGTGGAAAGATGCTCCAGAGTCAATCATCCAGACATCATCTGATGCCCGCGTAGCCAAAGCCACAATGAAGGCATCTGCATCACTCTCAGAAGAATCATTTCCAGAAGAGTTCTTCTTCTTCTTTTTCTCCTCTTTGCAATCCCTTCGGACATGACTAGGTTGCCCACAATTCTAGCATTTCACCTTGGACTTCTTGCCAGGAGACTTTGATCTCCCTTCTGATTTCGATCTGGATTTCTTGTCCTTCATCTTTCTTTTCTCCTTCGATCTTCCTCTAACAGCCAGAGCCTCCTTTGTCATCTTAGAATATTTTCTTCTCATCTCTTCCAATAACAAAGAAGCAACAACATCTTCCATCTTGAAAGTGGCTGTCATACTCCTAATAGCCATCACCAGATGATCCCAAGAATCTGGAAAAGAACATAGCAGTAGCATGCAGCGATCTTCATCTTCAATCTTCACACCAACAGATGTTAACTGAGCAATCAGCATGTTGAATGCATTCAAATGATCAACAACTGATCCTCCCTCCTGCATTCTCAAAGAGTACAGCTTCTTCCTCAAGAACAATTTTTTCACCAAGGACTTGCCTTGATAAATAGATGCCATTATTTTCCACAAGGAAGATGCAGTCTTTTCTTCATGCACGTTCAAAAGAACAGAGTCTTCCAAATAGAGCCTTATCATCCCCTTATACTTTCTATCTGCAAGATCCCAATCCTCTTGCTTCATGCTTTGAGGCATCGTTCCAGATACAGCAAGCCACATATCACGATCCACTAACATATCTTCCATTTTGAGTTTCCACAATTCAAAATTGCTACCATTGAATTTCTCTATTTCCACCCTTTCGGATGTGCTTTCCATCTTAATTTGTAATTAAACTATCACACCTCTAATAGACTCCCACTGAAAAAGAATTGACACAAAAAACCCAACCCTCTCACAAGGATAACACAACTGGCCAGGCTCTAATACCACTTGTAAGGAAAGCAACGGTGCGGAAGAAACTTTCCTAACATCAAAACCATAGGGAAGTAAGCAGATAGTACTTTCAATTTTCAAATTACAATTCAATTAAGACACACATGAAAGATTTACAGAAACAAAGAAGATACTCAAAGACAATGAACAACAGATTTATGTGGGAAACCCTTTCGAGAAAAAACCCACCACACCAAGTTGAATCACTTTGTATTACAATAACAACAATTACATACAATTAGAGATACAACTCTCTAGTATTAGTTCATAGTAGTTTCATTCACTATTCATCCAGTTACAGAAATGCTCTCAACAATCTGATTATTTCCTCTCTCTATTCCAAATCAGAATCGATCCTTTAAATCTTATCACTTCTAATTTTTTACCTTTTGTGCATCCTTATCGGCCATTGCCCCATCATAGAAAGTTTCCACTTAAGCATTGATTTTTCCTTGCACGTTGTTCAGCTCCAATGTCGCAACAGTTGCAAATAATCTAACTGCCATCCATTCAAAAATCGCTTCCTCTGATTGGTCCATGATGCTCCACATAGGATGGTCAAAGGCATTCAATCTTTGTTGGCATATCGGTGAGACACTACCAGTGTCTCCCCGATGCCACAAAGATTTCATATCAATATCATTATAGATCCCAATAGTCGGCAGGACGTTATAACGAATTCCATGAGACATACCGAATCCATCGACATCCATTGCGTTTCTATCAGCAAGAGATTCCTCCATCAGCTAGACTCATACCGATGCTCACAAGTCACAGCAACTTCCACTTTGCCATCAGCAAGACTTCCCATTTTGGAAAAGGTTTCGCCAAGTCTCCTCAAGTTTCACCGAAGCAACAACCAGTCGGCGAGACTCATCGCTTTCACTAGGACTTCATACCGAGGTCCTAAGTCACACCAATTGCTCCAATCACCAGTTGGAAAGACTTATGTCTTTCGTCGAGACCACATACCGAGCACCCATGTCTTGCCGAGTCGGCAAGACATTTGACCTTCGCCAAGACCTTTCACCGAGCGCCGAGAGCTACTCTGAGTATCCCCGTCAGTGAGACCTTTCACTATCGCTAGGACTTCTCCACGAAACCCTTGAGCTCCTCCGACATCTACTTTGACACCCGACAACAACCCTTGTCGGCGAGACATCTCATACTCACTGGGACATCTTACTGAAGCCCTTTGTGTTACTCCGATGACCTGATCGCGAGGATTCTCCCCGACATCCGCTAGACACCTGATAGCAACTCGACGAGACATTTCATATCGGCAAGAATACATACCGACAACCAAGTCTCCCTGATAACTGCAAGTAAAACCATCGGTGAGAGAAACAACAGTTGGTAAGAGATCTTGTTGAGTCTCCAAGACATAGCGATAGATCTATTCAGCAAGACTGAAACCAAGTCACAACGACTAGGGCATTTCAACATGATTCAGAATAGCTACTCGGCCAGACATGATTAATGTCACAACAACTTTTCCCTGTAGGAGTTACATGTCAGTAAGAATTGAGGCACATATTCCAACATTGAGTGCCTAGATCCCATAAACAATAATGGTTTAAAGCATTGACGAATACTTGATAGTAATCATTACAGGTGGTTTTTTGTAATTTTTATTTGCATCATTGAGAGGGGTATTTTCCTTGGTCAAGATAAAAGCTACCACTATTAGTCAAACATAACAATTATTGGCTTATAATTGGAGCAATAGGATGTTATTTTTTTATTTTTTTCTTTCATAATTATTAAATTCCATTTTTTTTTTGTGAAACTATATCTGTATATAATTATTATGTGGTTACCTCCTTGTACCTGGATGTTGGAAATGTACTTGCTTTTGCTTTGACAGTATGCATGCTTGGATAAAATTTAGCATCATTTTTTCTAATTACTTATGGACTTGTATTTTCCCATTATGCTCTTTGGCGGTCTTTAATTTAAGGATATTTTGAACGATATCTTTCCTAGTGAGTAAAAGGATGGTTGGAGATATGCTTGTATCTTTCAATTATTTTGGTGCATTGTTTAGAAGGGACAAAAATGCACAAAATAGATAAGGTACGAAGTTGAACTCTGTTGCATTTTCATATGCATGTTATGACATGATTTTATTTGTCTTGAGTAGAGTTAAATTGGAGTGTTTTGTTTTTGTATTGTTTTAGATTGTTACTTTTATAATGCACTCTTAGCACAAATATTCTTCATTTGAGTACATACTAATATATGTAGCACTTTTTATGATGTTTCTTTCAAGAAGATTTCTCTGTCATTAAATGTGTTAACATTTACTCCTATAAGGATCTCAAATTGGAAACAAGGGAATTTCATCCAGACAACAAGATAGGTGTTGGTAGATTTGGAACTGTGTACAAGGTATATTCAAACCTGTAGTTTTCTCTAAGAACTTGTTTAGTGCTTAGGGTGTACTTAATTTTTGCGAATGGATGTTTGCATTTTATAGAAAGATAACTTGTTGATTTTGTATTATGTTGTGGTGTACGAGGAAATGTCAATAGATTTATGTATAGCTTCAAGGGCTCACCAAATCCAATAATATTCAAATGATCTTAGTATTTGGACTTGATATGTGTTTGTCGAGGTTACATGGGTGCACTGGTATATAGTGATGCACAATGTGGATATGCAATACTAGCTATAAAATTCTAAAACTTGGCTATGTTGGTGCCAACCTTAAACAATTTTGGTAGGCAGGGTAATATAAAATTGAGAACATAAAACATAAAAGTTGAATCTTGGACCATAAGATCATCATGAATCATGGTAATGTTTAAATCGCATAATCGATAATAGATTTTAATGCATCACTAAACATGACACAATAATAAAATAAGTGCAAAATCTAAAATGTTCAAGAACCATTATTTATTACATGTAATTCAAATTTATAAAATCATGTAGCTTTCATATGAAATTAGGTCTTGACAAAAAAATGGTTATGAATCAAGACAAATCAATCTCATTTTTCTGGTTGAGGTTCTTTGTTGGTTGGAAATTGAGGCCTTCTATATTTTTTGTTAGGTGCTTTCTAAACAATGTTGTTTGTTGTGAATAATACAAGTGGTTGGGAGTAAGAGATAGGTTGAATGAATAAAATATAATAGATATCAGATAAATCGTGGGTTGTCATTTGACATTTTCATGTTTTTTGTTTTGTGAATTTGTAGTACTTTTTAACTTTTTTTTGGTTTTACCTTTTTATTCCATTTTTCATTGGGATGTGTGCCAATGTACTGGGGTACAGTTGGCAGGTCTAGGGTGCAGAAAGGGGTGCATTTTTCATCCACATTTGTGTACATAGTACAAATGTGTTTTGGGTGTGACCCATTTTTTGGCCATATATGCACACCTAGATAGTCTTCATTTTTAGTACTCATAGGTAAGAAATATTTTGAAAGGCTTTTGTTTGCAATCATAACTATGCTCTAATATCTTTTATATAGATATATATTATTATTTATGTTGTTTATCCTTTTCAAGTTATGGTGTTGACATGCATATTCCCCTATTTGTTTATGAGCAAAATAGACTTGTAGAACTTAGTTGAGAGATATTTTTCACCTTTTATAAGAATTATGATATGGAATATGCACTTGAGGTAGTCAATTTTGTTAGGCTATATGTGTTGTGCATAAAATCCTCAACTTCAAACTTTTCAAGGAATTAGATACCTTCTAAATAATGTCTTCTCATAGAGAACAAGAGCCTATATATTTTATTGAGAAAACCAACTCATAACATTCTAAAATTTAAATAGTACTTATGATTGTACTCTGACATGAAACCGAAACCTTGATGAGATAATTGATTAATTATATGTAGATCCAACATGAAATTAATCCTCAAATTTCTAACCTATATAAATAATACTGTTGATGACCATACATTTGTAGGTATACATATAAATTCTATTTTTGGGGATTGTGTTACATTGCAAAGACAATGAATAAATTCTTGCAGAAATTGTATTTTCTTTATCAATTTCATTTATTTTACTGACACTCCCCCATTGAATTGTAGGGAGTCTTGAAGGATGGTAAAGAGGTTGCAGTAAAGCAGCTTTTTGTTGAATCAAGACAAGCTGTTCATGAGTTCTTAACTGTGATAGCTACAATATTTGTAATCAAACATGAACATCTTGTCATGCTACATGGGTGTTGCATACAAGGAGATCATCGAATTTTCGTGTATGGATACTTGGAGAATAATAACATTTCACATGTCTTATTTGGTATAACTATGTTCTTGAGAAATATAGAAGTTTGCAATTTGTAAGTTAGTGATTCATTTCAATTGATTTTTTGATGAAAAGCTACTTCCAGTTCCCAATATTCTTGAAGAACCAATGGATGCCACTGATGATAGCCACTCTCAAGATGAAGATTAGTGATTCATTTCAATTGATTTTTTGATGAAAAGCTGCTTCCAGTTCCCAATATTCTTGAAGAACCAATGGATGCCATTGATGATAGCCACTCTCAAGATGAAGAACAAGAAACATTTATGGATGAAAGCACTTATCAGATAAATGAGGTTGGTGTCAATAAGTTCATTAAGGAGACAATGGGAAGTTTAAAAATAAGGAAGCAAGTAATTGACCAATGATAAAATAGCATGGTTTTGTTTGGGGAAATCTAGCTTAAATGAATGTGCCAAACCTTAAGGATTTCATGAAGACTGCCACCCTTCTTTTTTTTTAGTTGTGAACTTAGATAGGACAATTCCACAAACAAGATATTACATGCATATATAGTGAATGATCATCAAATGACATGTCTATTGAAGGAGAGGGACAACTGAATTATGGAGAATGCCAACTCAATCATTTGGAGGATCACATAGGATAAAATGTGGTTGTTAGAAGCTCTTTGTTTCACATGGGTAGAGTTGTATAATGGAGAAATGACAATTGAAGGCATTTTTCTAGTTTTTATTCTAAGTCCACATGCATTTCCTCCTAGATAAACATTTGGATAGCTATTGAACATGCCCTATCAAATATAATTGTACCAAGTGGCAGTGTTGTTGATGCTGCACCTTTTAGTCTTATCACCATTGAATATTGCAGATTAGTGTTCTACCATAGCCACTGTGTTTTGAAGCCTTAATTTGCATGGAGGGGCATTGTTATGAGGCTCATTGAAGGAATATTGTTGATGCATATGGGTAACTACATTATCATCTTAAATCAAATAGTAAAGTTATGAGAAATTAAAATTTTTGGGTTTTATTTGTAACACATTTCATATGATTGTATGTTGGATAGGTTGATAAATGCATTAAATGTTTACAAATGCCTTAGCTAAGGATTCAATTATATTCATAAACAATTATTTTTGTTTTTTGGTGCTTTGATTTAGCTTTGAATTCTTGGTATAACCATTTTTCTTTATTAATAGTTAATCTTTGTCTTCAAATGTGCATTTTCATAATTGCAGTGTGGCCAAGTACCAAGAGGAAAATGCCGGAGTATACATAATTGTTACATTTCCATTTTTGTTTGATGTTATGTTTGGTGATTGGGGCCATGGAATATGTTTATTACTTGCAACCTTGGTGCTCATATTCAGAGAAAAAAAAGCTTGGAAGTCGGGTAAGTAATGCACGTCCTTTGAGCACCGTACTGTATGATGTTAGTAAGTAAAAAAATAGACTCTGTATAACAATCACTCCAAAAGTCTGCTACTTTTTTTTGGAGTACTTTACTCATCACATGGCTATTGATTCTTACAATAAACATGAACGAAAATGAGCCTTTATTTTGCATAAAGGAGATTTTGTTTGTTTTCAGCGGATTGGATATATTTTGTGAATTCTGGGAATTCTATTTTTGGAAAACACAATACGAAATTATCCAGGTCACTGTTTTTCAACCATGGACAAGCAAAGGCCTTCTTCGAACCGAAATTATCCATATCTAGCATCTTCCTTTGGTCTGTTGGCTAGCCAGCCCGAGTTTCAAATTCATAAAGATTTTTAAAGCCAACAAGTGACCCTCAAGATCAATTAAGATTAATTGTTTAAGCATGTCCGGGTAACCTGAGTCCATCGGTCATATATTCATTTTTCTTTACAAATAGTTCACAATTGTATTTATATGACAGGATCTTAGAGTATAGTACGAAAAGTCCCATTATCAGTCATAAATATAAAATAATATTAGTGCTTTTTTGCAGGTGATGCTCCTAGGACACAACCACGACTATACCCAAGATGTTACAATGCAACTATCACATTTAACCATTTTGGAGGTGGTTTTGTTCGACGTATGTGCAGGTATTTTTATAAGTTGTAATATATTATTTTTATTTTTAGTTTTTAATATTTATATTTTATGTTTATTTTTACCATTATTTTATATTTATTAAAATATATAAAAAATAAAAATTTACTAAATAATGTTTTTATTTTAAAATTGAATATTAAATCAATTTTAAAATGTTAAAGTATTATATATTATTTTGAAAAATAAACTATACTAATTTAGTATATTTAATATATATATTTTTTAAAGATAGGGGTTAATTGATTTTAAAATTGAAATATTCAATTTTAAATTTTTATTTTTTTTGTTTTATCTTCATTTTAATTTTAATTGTAATTGTAATTGTAATCTTAACTTCGGGTTAGGATTAAAATTAAAGATATAAGTAGATAGTTATTTCAATTCGATGTGAAAAGAAAGTGGAGTCCAACAAGATCTTGTCTAATTTTTTTTACAAAGATGCATAAGTTTTTTCCTATAGCATGCCATTACCATTTCATTCATGACATAGTCTCTTAACAAACCACAATAATTCTTTTTTACTTCTTAATAAATTATCTAGTCTAACTCAATTTCCTTTGTAAAACAATATATATGAAACTTTATTTTAAGCATGTAGATTAAATCAACTATTTTTTGTATCCATTTCACTATTTTTAAAATTTGAATTCTTTGTATAAAATCAAATTATTATTTTTTCCTTGTAAATTTTTTCTTGTTTTATGCTTTATTTAGATAAGAAAGCACAAATACGAATAATTCAATTCCAATAAAATTTAGGCATTTATTAAAATTTTCTTAAATCTTTTTATATGAATTTTAAAAAGTAAACTATTTTCATTTTCATTTCGCAATATTAATATTTTATTGATATTTCAACATCTTAAGCCATATGCAATAAGATGTGTCAAATTTTATAATTAATAATATTTTCACACGCTTTAAAATATTGTTATATTTAGTGGTTCTTTCAACTTCCTCAAGGATCAATGCATTCATTTGATAGTCTCACTTAAGCATTCTTAAAGAATTTCAATATTAATATGGACCTTAGAGTAACAATTGACCATTTATTTGAGTTTGACCAAAGATCAAATAAGCACACTAGAACCACTATATAGTGCATTATCAATCTATATCCTCTAAGTTTATCATTTCCTTGTTCATGATATGGAATTGTAGAACATCTTCCCTAAATTTTTCAATGGGTATTTTTCCATGGTTTGAGCATCTTGGGGAGAGTTGATGCAATAAATTTAATTCCTCCTTGTAAGTAAATTAATAGATTTATATTTCTCTATTGGCATGGCATACTTTGTATTTGGCATACCCTAGAGAAAAGGAGAAAAGGTCATAGTGGCTCACTTGATTTAGCTATAGCATGTGATTGTTTTTAAAAATGAGAATAAATGAGTGTAGATTATGTATTTAAATATAAAAGATAATTGTTCTTATCTCATAATTCGATGCTAGAATTTGAATGCTTAAAATGCATATAATCAACTAACTAAATTCTAGAAAATAACATTGTTAATATGTTTATTGTATTGAAACAAAAAAATATTGTTTTTGGTTGCATCATTTGCCCTGGACCCCTCTTGACTGATCGTTGAATGCCTGTGCATGCGACTGCTAGTTATTGTTATTTTAAATTCTCGGCCAACCTAATATTTTGTTTGGTGCCCATTTTTGAAAATAAATGTCTTCAGTCGACCCATTTCTAGTTTGGGCCGACCAGTTTCAAGTTGGGATGCCAATTATAAACCACAGCTATATATGCAACCCTTCGGCGCTGGAGGAAGGTAGATGGTAGATGGGAAGTTTGACATAAATCCAACCTGCAATCTAGGACGCAAACCCCGGAGAGCAAATTTCCTGAGGTAGGACGAAAACCTTATATCCTCAATCCTCTTATTACCTTATTTCATTTTCTGAAATCTCGTTGGACTAAGGTTAAAAGTACCTTACTTTCAGGATCAGCGCCAAAGCAAAGATAGTCAGAAGAAGGCGACTGGATAACCAAACCCACAGTTGGAATGACTTGCTGATTATCTAACCGTCTGAACCCTCCGCCAGTCAGGTGCATAGATCCGGTTGGCATTAGGAAGAGATATCATAGGAACCACCAATTCAAACAAGGAGCAAATTGGTTCAACAGGGACAACGACCTGTGTAGAGACCTAGGCAAGCAGACCAAAGAGCCGGGAGTGCAGCAGCTGAAGATCATTATCAAGAGGATGCAGATTATTTGAGGATTAATCTGCATCAAACTTGAAGCATAATCTGAAATAGAAGGAATGCCCAGAGTCATACTTGTTTTAAGACTACAGAAAACCCTTAACTGGGCGCTACAAATCTGATCCTAGCACTTCTACCATCAACTAAGTGGAAAGGAACAGCCAGTCATGATTGAAGAACTCCAGTAATCCCTTGGCAGAGAAATGTAGCAGATCTGGGCCTAGGTTTGGCACTAGAGATTATCCAATTGCCTCTCAAAAACCCTTGCAAACAAGTTTTATCTAGAACGACGATCAGATCAGATCTGTTACTCATAACCAGCAATTGTAAATTTTCTAAGTATCAGGTCCATGTCCAAATACCTGTGAAACTCAGATTTGAATCATACATTTGTCAGATTTGCAATCAGTAGTGCATTTTCCTGTGTTTGAGAATCTCTTTTGGAGTCAACTATTAATATGAAACTAGCAGAGTTTATTACTATATATTTCTTTGTGTGTTTGGCTTGAGGAGTTTGATTGCTTTTGAGATTGGTTGGGGAAAAACATAAACCCTAGGGATGTTACAATCAATCAGACGATTGCTGAAGAATTTTGGGAATACTATATTGAAAGTAATACACACAGTTCCATTAGTGGTTGCAAAATATCTAGTTGATCTCAATAAAATAGTAGAAGACTTTGAAATGAACACATTTTAATCTGCCCAGAGTTCTCAGATGGCACAAGTTGTGGGAATTTGGGGTATAGGTAGTTCTGGAAAGACCACTCTTGCGAAAGAAATTTACAACAGAAGATCTCTGTTATTGGAGAGTTCCAGTTTTATTTTTGGTGTTCGAGATGCGGCAACCAAAGGCATGTTTTGCATAACAAGCAATAAAACCCCTCAAAAACCTTGGGGTGGCAATTGACAATATAGAGGAAGGGAAGACAATTCCTGTGAGGCGTTTGAGATCTGTACTCATTGTTTTGAATGATGTGGATCATGTCGACCAACTGTATGCTCTATTGCCCACACAGGACAACCTATGAGAAGGTAGTCACAGCATTGGATCTATCTCATGCAGAGTAACTTTTTTTGTTGGCATGCTTTTTCAAAACCCATTCCTCTGGATGGATTCGAGAAGCTTGTTAAATAGTTCATAAAAGCTTCCAATGGATTACCTCTGTCTCTGAAGGTATATGGAGCACAGCTGTATGGGAATTCCAAATACATCTCAGATAAGATTTAAGAATAAACAAGTTCTTACAAATTGAAGAGAGCGAAATATTCAGTACAAACTCCCATATTCCAAACTGAACATATGGAATAGAAACCAAGAACATCTCAGAGAACACGAACTGAATACATGAAATAGAGGAACGAGACAAAATAGGCCATCTTATTTATATATTCAAAATCTCAAATAGATGAGAAGAAAACCTAGGTTGAAGAGCTCCACTTCGTGAGACCTAAAAATATGGATTTTGTCTATTCTATAGTGCTGTCGACTGCAACTGCTCCAACCATGGCAGCATACAAGCAATTAATCTCATTAATAGTTTTCCGGCCATTACCTTTGTTGTATTGGCAATTGCTGGACAGACCCCACACAAATGCCTCCAACCCTAGCCCTCGCACTTCTTTTCAATTCTCTCTCTCTGCAAAGAATTCAGTTAAATTTGTTTGTAAGTTGACCTTTGAGATTTTTGGATTCTTCTTCACCAAATGGTAATACACGCATGTCTGCATCATGCTTTTCCTAAGCATTTTAAATATGCAATGATCATTGTTCCAATTGTTCCGCCCATCTAAGAAAAGATCAAGCACCATTTTCAGCAACCCTTCGTCCTTAAATTTGTACCTACGTGAGTACATCGAGCCATATCACTTCTTCTCGTATATAAAATAGGTATTACTAAAATTGCAATGTGAAAAGTCCTGTTACCACCGATAGTAAACCCTACTTACTTACCCTAGTTTATTCTGTTAGTGTTAATTAAGATTGTCTAAAAAATATAGAATATTTCTAGAGTCTTCCATAAGTTAGAACATTCCTTAAGTTAGAACATTCCTGCAGCTGTTCTACAAAAGAACATTCTAAGAGATCTTGTAAAAAAAGAAGCTTCCACATTTTAGAGTTTTCTAGAAAGCTAGAAACTTCCAAGCTTCAAAGATTTTATAGCTATATATATGTGATTGTGGACAGCTACTGTAGATAGTATCTGGATTGAGTAATGCATTCCAACTAGTGTAATGCATTCATGCTAAATAAATATATTTTTCTAAGTTATCCAACTCTGTTTTGCCCTGTTTTATCAGTTTATTACTATTGTTCTATTTTGTTTTGATTTATGGGTTTGTTTTTACATATTCTGCATTTCAATAAGCGCCTAGGTTGTATTGTTGAAGCTGTCAGCTTTGAATCTTTTATTCGGTGGCAAACAAAACTCATCTTATTTTTATTATGTGAAAGATTTATGTGCACATTTACTAAAAAGGTAACAATTAAACAGAAAAATGAAGAGATAAATAATGAGAGTTGATGCCTGTTAGTCCGTCGAATTGGATTCTTTGAAGAGTTGCTGAAAAGGGCGCTTGATATTTTCTCTGATGGGCAGGACAATGATCACTGCATCTTTAAAATGCTTGTGAAAAGCCTGATGCAGACGTGCATGTACTACCATTTGGTGAAGGAGAATCCAAAAAATATCAAAGGGCAATTTACAGACAAGTTTTAGTGAATTCTTTGGAGTGAGAGAGTATGGCAAACAAATGCGAGGGCTAGGGTTGGAGGCTTTTGTGTGGGGTTCGTCTAGCAATTGGCGCTGCAACAGAGGTAGTGGCCGGAAAACTACTAACGAGATTCATTGCTTGTATGCTGCCGTGATTAGAGTAGTTGCAGTCGACAACACTATAGAATAGGCAATATCCATGCTTTTAGGTCTCGGGAAGTGGAGCTCTTCAACCTAGGTTCATGGATATATAAATAAGAAGGCCAATTTTGTCTCGTTCCTCTATTTCATGTCTCAGTTTGTGTTCTCTCAGACGTACTTGGCTTCTATTCCATATGTTCAGTTTGGAATATGGGAGTTTCTACTGAATATTTTGCTCTCTTCAATTTGTATGGAACTTATTTCGAATATGGGAGTATTTCCACGGCATATCAGAAAGGCTCAAAGTTAAAGTGACATTTCTCTATGCTGCTTGTTTCTTCATTGCACAAAAAAAAGACCTTACGAGTCCCCGCAAAATTGTGAGTCTGTTTGAAGAATATTTTTGGTTTTCGTGATTGCTGGTGCGCTTGGAGTTGAGCTCCTGCTCAGCTTTGGAGATTTGAGAAGTCTTTGGCACTTAGATCTATCCCTTTCCACCAAGTTATGGATGTTGCCACTTACTTAACCATGTGTTCCTTAGGAGCTATGTTACCAGAAACGCCAAGGTTTTGTTTTCTGTTTCAAGGGGGAAATGTTGTTTCCATTCTAAACGGGTGTAATGCTTTTCTCACTTGGCAATGTTGTAACATACCTTACTTGCATTACTGTAATACTAATTACTCACCAGTATATTTTCTTGTTATCTTCTACAATTTTCTGTATTATTTGAGTTTCTTTGCGGGGAGCTTACTTATTTTAGCTATTTAATACTACCTTCATAGAATATTTTTTCCCACATTGATAAACTCTCTCTATCAGTCTTGTCAACCTGGAGAACATGGAATAGCATTCAACAATTCATTGGCAGCTAGATGCAAGTTTATTACAGGGTAGGCAAGCAAGGTCTATGGCTGATTAGGTAACATAAGATTCTTCATTTCGCATGTGCTCAGATTCTTAAATGTACCTGTTTGGCACGCTTGGAAATGTGAGTGCTTCCTTACATTGCCTCTTTACTGGCCGCCATTCTTGTAAGTCTCTCAAGGCCGCTTCTAATAGCTCCTATAAACACAAATATAAAACAAAAAGTAACACAATTTCAAGATACCATTCCTCCAAGTCTCTGATTGCGTTATTTAAATAGTTTTGGTGCATTTATCGGCTTGAGTGTTTTATGCTAATATATAATCTTCCAAAAAATTTAATTGTGAGATCTCAACCATAACACCAATAAATTCTCTCTTAACTCTAACTACTGTGTATAATTTCCTCTTAATTACCTTGCTAAACCATGCATCTCTTAGGCCTCATTCCTCATTGTACACTTGTGGACACTAACATATATATATATATATATATTCAATAGAATAAAATCTTCCAAAATTTTAATTGCGACATCTCAGCCATAGTAACAATAATAAATTATTTCTTAACTCAACTATTATATTTAGTTTCTCCTTAATTACCTTGTTAACTTCTCATTCATCTCTTAGCCTTATTCCTTATTGCACACTTTTAGACAGTAAACTCATGACATAGTATTCCAAACCAACCTATCAACCTATCATTTAGATATTATTATCATGATAGTCAATCAATGTATACCACATCTCTCACATGTGAGGTACCATTCTTCCCTCAACTCAACTTATCTATATTAGCTCTTCCATTAAATACTCTAGAGAGGCTAGCAACACCCTTGCTTCTCATGGCCTTGTCATGCAATCCACTTAATTGTTTCGATCCCCTATTTGTTTTATTTTGTCTTCTTTTTTTGTTTTTCTTGTTGGCCGGTTAGTTGTTGTTTCTTTTGTTTTTGCTTCATGGGCATTTCACTTCTTGTGACCCCCTCATTTAGTTTCAATAGTTTTTTCGTAAATAGGTACAGACCCTTCCCGTTTTAATCTAATCAAAACATTTACAAGACAAATCCATCATTTATATGGTGTTCTCTACTATGCCACATTTTGTTAATTTTTGGGAGAGATATTTTGAACCCTAGCCTTAGGGTGACAAGTAATTCATCAAATTAAAGTGCTATTCTTGTTTAATATAGGACTGATATATTGAGGATTCTCTTTATTAGAATTCAAATTATTATGCTTTTAAGCTTAATTTTGTGCAAAAAGTTACTAACATCTTACGGTACATAGGAACAAATTATTTGACACATTCATTAATTTCTTAGGACCAACACATCTAGACTCTAAGGCTAGTTTTAAAATAACTAGGTTGAATGGTTCTACCTCAAGGATAGAAGAATCATAAGGATAATTATTCCTTCCTAGGTGATAGAGAGGGTTTTCTTCCTTGAGATAATGAGGTATTTAAATGGGGCTAACAAGATAAATCTTAAGACAACATAAGAAAGGCTCATTCTTCCCTCAAATATTAAAATGTCAATAATTTAATGTACAACTATATGGAAGGTTTAGATCTCTTTGAGTCAAAATTATTAGAATATAGAATACAATTGGAGAAGGACAGAAGGTATGACTTTGAACATTTCATTGATAAGACTAGGATGGATATAGGTAGATCGAGCTATGAGCATTACTATAATGAATATATAGACCTACTTATGATCCATCTAATAAAAGAATAAATTTAAACTAGGAGGGATAATTGGGAAAAATAATCATTATTGAGAGAAGAAGAAATTCCCTTGATAAAAACTATAGTGGTGCATTTATTAAGGTTATGAAAATAATTGCAAGAATGAGGCTAAAGCTGCAAAATTCTGATGTTATGGGGGTAATGCTTCATTAGGTTTCTCTAGGAGAGTATTTAAAATAAAGTAGCTAGTTAGCCAACCCTTTGGTTCTCAACTATATCAGTTTTAGGAGATAGGTTTCCCATAAAAAATTATATGAGAAATTTATTCACCCTCAAGTTGACTATGAATTTATAGAGGGAATGGAAAATTTTCCTGAGGAATAGATAACATGTAAAGGGATTGCTTCATCTATGATCTGTATACCTGACTCACAAGCACAATGGAAACTGCAACAATATTGTTGAACATAAACATTATTCTATCACTTCCATAAGCATCTACATCAATTTTCATAGCCACTAACCAACAAAAAATGACTAGCATCAAGCTGAATAATAATGCAGAAATGACAGAGAATAAGTCAACCAGATATCGATCCTTTACAACAGGAACATTTTTACCCAAGGGACTATCAATGCTTTCAATCATCATTCCCTCATGTTGTACTGCAGGTGCATCCTGCAACATCTGACCCTAGTTAGCTACTCCAAGTTCAAGTTTAGAACCACCTGTACTGACAGACATAAGAGTTAACTCTTTACTTGCATTAATTACCCTCTTTAACTGCCCTGTGTTTGCAAAAGAACGATCAGTCTTAATCCTGTGAGAATGTACAATATACTGAATGCCATCTTTAAATAAGTGATAATGATTCATTTCCCTATAGAAAATTTCTTTTCTGTCATAAAGATAAGGGCTACCAAGCACTATTCCATAGATATCCAATGGAACTACATCAAATTGTACTTCATCCACAAATTTACTAGTGATTGTGAATCTTAAGGTGCATTGTCTTGTTACTTGCAACTTATCATTTTCACAAATCCAACCTAGTGGATAAGGTTTCTTATGCTGTGTAGTTTTCAATCCCAAGTTATTTACAATACTTTCTAAAATTAATTTCACTTGAGAACCACTATCTATGAGTGCATCGATTTTAACGTTCTTAGCAACAACCCTTAAATGAAAAAGCTCATTCCTCTTTACATCTTCAGAGAAATCATTAACTGTAGAAGTAGAAGCACAACTAGCAATAGAAACACCAGAAATAGGAGCTTTACCTTTTAGACCCATAGCTGTTATCTTAGTCTCATCATCTGAATCTGAACCAAGATCCATAACAACATTTGCAGCTTTCTCCTTACCTTTATGTTTCTGATTCTGTCTCTAAGCCCACTTAGGCTTCAGTTCTGGATGCAACTGCCAACAATGTTCTTCATCATGACCCTTCCTGTCACAATGAGTGCAAGAAAGTTTCTCATCCTTCTTAACTGTAGCTGCCTTCTTTCCTTTCCCTATCTTTGCAACCTTAGAAGATTTCCTTACATCATTATCAAACTTATCAATAAAAGATCCTTTACCCCTTGACTCTAAGTGTGTAGCTTGAACAGAACTTCATCCAAATTACAAGGGTTCAATACCAAAATAGAATGCCTAAGGTAGGAATGAAGACCTCCTATGTACTTCAACAAAGTGTCTTGGGTGTACAAAGGAACATTCAAAGCAATAGCCCTTTTCCTGAACTCATGGGTGTACTCTTGGACAGTTTGACCTTTCCCTTGCCTAAACATTTGCCAGTCCATCATTAACTGTTGCATATGTCCTAGGGGATAAAACTGCTTCTTAAGAGCATTAACAAACTCTGCCCAAGTTAAACTGACTCTACCATGTTGTGAAACCTTTGCCTTAGTCTTACTCTCCCACTAGGTTAAAGCTATACCTCCTAACCGAAGAGTAGCTAATTGGATCCTATCAACATCATCTAATAGGTTCTAGACTCTACAATAGACTTCTACTTGTTGAATCCAATCATCCAATTTTTCAGCATTAAGTTCACCACAATACTTTGGTAAATCAAATTTTACATCCAATTTAATTTTAGGCTTATACCCACTCTTGAAAGGATTAAAAGAAGTAGAATGAGGAGAAGATGGTTAAGAAGGAGAAGAGGGAGGAGAAGAAGAAGAGGGTGGATCTGGTTGCTTGTCACCATCTCCATGTTGTTTCCCTTTCTTGTCTTCGCGATCTTCTTGCTTCGACAAACTTCCTTCACGTTCCTTCCACTCTTGTCTCTCTTGAAAAAGAATTTCCACCTTAGCCTTCATCTCGAGGAATGCTCTTCGAAATTCCTGCTCACTGATTTCTTCAGGAACCTCCATTCCAGAAACTGACATCTTCGAAAATGTTCTATGCTTCCCGATCTCAAGATCAAAGTCTGTAAGCTTACCTTCACCTTTCTGAATCCTGGATCTCGTTAGCATTCAAAACAAATAACTGCAATAATAGTCAACTAAGCTCTGATACCAACTTGATCTGTATAGGATCTAGACTATATGCAGTATTGAATGCTTAATTAAAACAACTTTGCAGAATTATAAATTCATGCATACATTAATGAAATTATGCATCAAAACTGAAAACATAAGGTGAAAATCAGAACATGAGAGAGGAGAGAAGGGAAGAAGAGAAGTGCAAACAGCGTTTGATTATGGAGTTCGTCACAAATGTCACTACGTCTTCGGGTCCGCTCCAATAGAGAGACCGATCCAATTAACTCCAAAAATCAATTACAAGTGCACCACAGCCATTCTTCAAGCACTTCGGCAGCATAACAACGCTCTGACGTGCAAAAATGGCTCAAAAATAATCTCCACAAGACCTCTCTTTCGTGTCACCTCAGCTTCAAGACTTCATCGCCTGAAAAAATACTTAATCTCCACTCTCACCTCACACCCCTTTTTATACAAAAAAATGAATCAAATTGGTTACTAACCAATTGATTTACAAAATATTCCTTATCTCTCCAAATTACAAATAATCTTTAACAATCTCCCTTATTTGAATATAAATCCCTCATTTATACATAAAAATCTAGATTATATCCCTTTAAATCAATCTAAGCCCTTCAATTTTTTCTTATTTTCGGGCTCTGTGGTTTTGGACGTTTTGATTTAATCTTTAAAAAGTTTATTGTTTGTTTAAATTTCAAATTAGGAGGGAATTATTTAAAATCTATGGCTATCAGGTTTAAACAATCAACAAAACCCGCCGATGCCACCTAATAATTGAAAGCAATGCGCTGGCTTGTTGGTGGCGGACGTTTTTGGAACCCAGCCGGTTCAGGGTTCCAAACCCGTCGGCTCCTTTTATAAACAACCACCGCAATACTAAACAACAAATATATATATATATATATGATATGAGTCAGGTATACAGATGTACAGAGGATACAGGACAAGTGGGGAGGCCAAGTCCTCACTTATTGTCAGAGTAAATGTCACTTTTGGAGGTCCAAAAGGTCTTCAGTGGGGAGGCCTGATCCGGTGGATATTTTTAGTGGAAATTGAAGTGTCTCATTTTTCTCCAAAATCAACACCATCACAAAGAGCTCGACGTTCTGATTCCAACGCAACTCGAACGGAGCGAAAAGGAGTTCGTTTGTGCAAGTTATGGCTAGTCAAACCTTGGGTCAAACTGAGATCAGGGGCATCCAAGAAGCGGAAAAAATGATGTCATCAAAATTTGTCGAAGTTAGCATCATCGCGAAGAGCTCGTCGCAAGCTTTCCAACGCAACTCGTTTTGTCAAAATCTGACATCATAGGCACAAGATATCGTCAGTCAAAGATCGTGCTATGAAGGGTTGACTTTGACCGTACGGATGCCGACGTCAGCATTCCGTACTATACAGACAGTGAAGTGGACTGATCAGAATCTGACATGTGTCATCCATGTCAGCATTGTACATACCAAATCACAAAGTGACACGTGGCAGTCCATACTCCAATCAGCAGGCCACGTCATCAGAAACGTCATCATGCCACGTCAGTTCCACGCCATCAGCTAATCAGCAGACACGTCGGCATCCAGTCATCTCTGTCAGCGAATCAAGTTTTGTCACGTGGCACCTCCTCGGCATGCCACATGGCCTCCCTCTTCCCATGCAGATGGGTAAGTTGGTTGGTTTTGTTTTGATTGTTAAAAAGGTTTGGCTAAGGACTCGAACCTCCGACCACTCGCCTCTGAATATCCCGCATAGCCGTTACACCACATCTGCCAACTTCACTAAATATAGACTCCAGTTATTTTTTTTGATTGTTTAAACCTGATAGCCATAGATTTTAAACAATTCCCTCCTAATTTGAAATTTAAACAAACAATAAACTTTTTAAAGATTAAATCAAAACCTCCAAAACCATAGAGCCCGAAAATAAGAAAAAATTGAAGGGCTTAGATTGATTTAAAGGGATATAATCTATATTTTTATGTATAAATGAGGGATTTATATTCAAATAAGTGAGATTGTTAAAGATTATTTGTAATTTGGAGAGATAAGGAATATTTTGTAAATCAATTGGTTAGTAACCAATTTGATTCATTTTTTTGTATAAAAAGGGGTGTGAGGTGAGAGTGGAGATTAAGTTTTTTTTCAGGTGATGAAGTCTTGAAGCTGAGGTGACACGAAAGAGAGGTCTTGTGGAGATTATTTTTGAGCCATTCTTGCATGTCAGAGTGTTGTTATGCTGCCGAAGTGCTTGAAGAATGGTTGTGGTGCACTTGTAATTGATTTTTGAAGTTAATTGGATCGGTCTCTCTATTGGAGTGGACCCAGAGACATAGTCACATTTGTGACGAACTTCGTAATCAAACGCTGTTTGCACTTCTCTTCTTCTCTTCTCTCCTCTCTCATGTTCTGATTTTCACCTTATGTTTTCAATTTTGATGCATAATTTCATTAATGTATGCATGAATTTGTAATTCTGCAAAGTTGTTTTAATTAAGCATTCAATACTGCATATAGTCTAGATCCTATATAGATCAATCTAGGAGACACATTGTCTCTAATTTTCGTTTGGAGAGAAAATTAATGAGCTTGGAAGAAGGAGAAATGGTAGTGCAAGATGTCAAAGCATTGGATTATGAAAGTTCCTTTGAGATAAAACCTAGTTTTTTTAAAACCTAGCCTTATAATCTAGATGCTTTGGTCTTAGGAACTTGATGAATGTGTCAAATATTTTTTTCCTCTTGTACCTTAATATGTTAGTAACTTTTTGAACAAAATTAAGCTTAAAAGCATAATAATTTGAATTCTAATAGAGAGAATCTCAAATATATGTCTTATATTAAATAAGAATAGGACTTTCATTTGATGATGTACTTGTAAACTTAACGCTAGTATTCCAATTATCTCTCCCAAGAAATTAAAAATTGTGGCATAGTAGAGAATGCCAGTTAGGATAGATTTAGCTTGTCAACATTGAAAGATATTGACTCGTTATAAATTCTTTTCACAAAAAATGAGGCAAAGTCAAACAATCTATTTGCATATCTATTATAAGTGCATGTAGCTTTTATGATCATATGTAGTGGCCTTTTCACTTTATAATAAACTCCCAAAACCTAGCATAAGGCCATGTTGGTCATTCAAAAATATCCCTCAAAAGTGTAGTTTCAATCATTAGTAATGCTCTACATAGACCTTTCAATCTATTATTTCATATTTATTTCATCATATCACTGCTCTTTTCTTTTATGTACTCCTTTTGCAACTCACAAGAATTAATTGTTTAGTTTTCCATAGGATTAATGTCAAAGACCTCCTTTATCAATCCCTTATTCAATGTAAAACTACATCACCTCTTGAAATAAAGTCACATCTATCACCCAAGGCAAGCATTATACCTATATTGACAAAAAATATTAGAAAAAGATAAATTTCCTAAGATTTCCATCTGTTTGTGACACAATTAGGCTTGTTGGATTTATTATGACAACACTCAAACAAATCCAACCTAGTCACTAAAATAATTATATCTATAATGAATTCCACTCTATCTTGTAGTATTTTTAAAAGAATGTGAATGCCTTGAAAGTACTTAGCCCTTTTTGCAAACCCTAAAAATTGAATTACTAAATCTTGAGCTAAAATTATTCTAGCTAAATCACATAGAGCCTAAAATAATTTGGATTAGGTAGTGGTTTGTGAAGTATACTTTTTTTATTTTCCAAATCACATAGAGCCTAGACTACAAAAAATTTGTATAGGCTTTTGAATTTCTAGATAACTTGTTACTAGATATGGTTGAATTTTGGAGGAACTCACATTGCATAAATGATCATCAATGAATTCAACAATATTTCCTTTCTCATTAGAATATTTAACCCTCTTATTTTATTTTTCCAAACTAAACTCTCAATTTTCTTTGGAGACATGAATGTAATGTCCTTATTTTTTGGTGTATCATATTTTTTAGTTATTTGATGTAGTTACACTAATAGTTTAGGTGGTTATGCATCCACATCCTATTTGTATCCTACATACTGAATTGTTTAATCAATGAAGTTTTTCACCATTAACGTTTTTTCATTTTACCAACATATGGTAGGGGAGAGGGGCCTATAGCAGAGCATCCTAACTTCGAGTTTCTGATTTTTTTACATGGAAATTTCAAATCACTCCCAATTTTGTACAATAGTTTATTTGGAAACTCACCTACTTCTATATTTCATTTTAAGGCCACATCAACATGCTTTTTGTTGAGGTATCAAAAAGGCACAAACAAAAGTGAGACAGATAGTGGTGTACTAAGTCATGTTTTATTGGTGTGCTGATGTGGCATCACATGATTTGTCAATTTGTGTACTTTATGGATAAAAAGTGTTTTGCAATTGGATATTAAGGTGCTCCACTATGGAGCTCATTGAGGACTACTTTTATCCTCACTATTGAACCCCACTCCATTATGGGCCCTGTTGTGCATGTTTTGCACACACGCCCCACCGTAGGTAGGGACCCCCTTTTTTTCACTTCCGACAGGCTGCTTTGCTCCTGTCTTATTTTGTGTGCCCCATTTCCAAGCCCAAATTGGTCATGTGCCATCAAACAATCAAATTCCCCTACCCAAATTCACCTACTTAGGGTACTCAAATCTGTGGAGAAATAAAGTCCCCCATCCCCTTTCTGCCTTTTGTCTTGCTTTAGCTATTTCAGAAACATCTGTGGACCCCTATCGGTCTAGTTTCCACATTTTTTACTTTGGGGTCACCCTTTTTTGGATCTGGGATTTGTTTGAAGTGCGTAAATGAACTGCCAAGGTTTCATCAAAGGTTGGTTAAGTTTCGGTGGTTTCGGAGCTTCAACACCTTTTGCTATTTTGGAACTTCCGGCAGCCACCTCCCTTCCGGTCTCCGGAGCCCGGCCCCTCTGTGGCCATTTTCAGGGCTCCGCTTCTCCATGGTCATTTTGGAACTTTCGGGGGCTAGTTCCCTTCTGGCCTTTCGGAGCCCGGCCCTTCTGTGGCCGTTTCTGGGGCTCTGCCTCTCCGTGGTCGTTTTGGCACTTCCGTCGGCCACCTCCCTTCCGGCCTCCGGAGCCCGGCCCCTTCGTGGTCGTTTCTGGGGCTCAACCTCTCCATGGCCATTTTGGAACTTCCAGCGGCCACCTCCCTTCTCGCCTCCGAAGCCTGGCCCCTCCGTGGCTGTTTCCGGGGCTCCGCCTCTCTGTGGCCATTCTGGAACTTCCGGCGGCCACCTCTCTTCCGGCCTTCGGAGCCTGGCCCCTCTGTGGCCATTTTTGGGGCTCTGCCTTTCAAGTGGGCCATTTTGGAACTTCCAGGTGGCCACCTCCCTTCCAGCCTGGCTCGGCCCCTTCGGGCCCGTTTTGGCTTCCGGTGGCCACCTCCCTTCTGGCCTTCGGAGCTAGGCCCCTTCGTGGTTGTTTTCGGTGCTCCACCTCTCCATGGCCGTTTTGGAACTTTCGGCAGCCACCTCCCTTCCGGCCTCCGGAGCCCGGCCTCTGTGTGGCCATTTCCGGGCCTTCGCCTCTCCATGGCTGTTTTGGAACTTCCAGCGGCACCTCCCTTTCGGCCTCGGAGCTCGGCCCCTCCCTGGCCATTTTGGAACTTCCGGCGGCCACCTCCCTTCCGGCCTCCGGAACCCGGGTCCTCTGTGACCGTTTCTAGAAGTTCATCCCTCTTTGGCCGTTTGGAAAATTCGGTAGCCATCTCCTTCCCGCCTTCTGGAACCCAAGCCCTCTGTGGCCGTTTCTAAGAGCCTGTGTCCTTCCAAGCTATTTTGAACATCCAGGAGCCTGCCTCCTTCCCGGCTATTTTGAACATCTAGGAGCCTCCCTTCTTCCTAGCTGTTTTTAACATCTGGGACCTTCTTCTTCCCTACTCTATTGAACATCCATAAGTCTGCCTCCTTCTCGGCTGTTTTGAACATCCGGGAGCCCGCCCTCTTCCCGCCTGTTTTGGCTTCCGTCCGCTGTCTTCCTTCTGACTTTCTTTCGTTGTCTTTCCGCCCTCTGGCGCTCACGCCCTTGAAGCACACATTAATGTTTATGGTCCAAATATGCTCCAAATATGAATATCAAGATATTTTGATGATGCATGGATAGATCTAATAGGGAATTTATAGGTTTGATTGACATTTTCCTTAACTCATGTATAAATGCACTTACGACACTTTGTGTTTGTAGGAGTCAAGAAGCCTTCTGTAGGTCTATCGAAGAGGCCCATTGAGGGAGTTGTCCTACATTTTTCCAGATGATGATGATTTCTAAGGAGCTTTCTGCCCAAATTAGGGGCCACCAATCCATTGATGCCAATTGTCGACGGACTCATTTGATCAAAGGAAGAACACTGCAAGCACATCAAGCAAAAGACAACTTTCAGGAAGTTTTAGCTATAGTGAAAAGGAAAATCAGCTAAAGACAAATCTGCTACAGCACCTGGGCACTAGATGACAAAACAGGGAAAAGACAAGGAATATTTTTTTTAATTGCTGAATATTGTGGGGTAGGTGAAACCCTAATGTAATTGAATCCTAGCCATTCATTTAGGCTTTGGAAAACTATAAATAGGGGCTTGCCCCTCATTTGTAAGAGTTGGAGAATTAATGTAAAAATATTTTGTAGCAATAGAAAGCAACATTGCATGATTTATGGGTATTCCTTTTGAGTTTTCTCTTTATGTATGCATGGTTCACCTTCCATGTTAGTTTTAGTGTTAGTTTCTTAAATGGGAGTGATGATGGTGTTTGTTGTTTTAGTATTTGATGAACTTCCAGCTCATGCTTTTTGTGGTTAATTGATGATGAATCACTTTGCAAAGCTAGTTTGAGCCTCTTTCCTTTATTGCTGCAACTTAGTTCGATTGCATGTACATGGTGTGTGTATGCAATTTGAAAATCTGCAGTCCTTAAAATATTGCATTGGTTTTGTGCAACTATAGGTTTCTCTTGGCCAAGCAAAACCCAGTTTAGGAAGCCTGTCTACTCTAGCAGCCACCATTATTACTATTCATTTATAGCTTAGGATTAGAATAACTTTCTTAACCCTTCTCCTTTTGTTGTTTCTTTTAATCCTTGGTTAGAGTAGGATCCAAAGCATCACGATGAAGCCAAATCAGATGAACTTGATGAGTTTCAGCTTGCTGTTTTGAGTGGACAACCACTGTTCATTCACTTCTAGCACTTTGAAACTGCATTTGCAAACCCAACTTCCCATGCTTTGTAACTCATCCGTAAGACCGCCTTGTGATTCCAGCAAATCACATCAAATAACTAAGATATTCCAAGCACTGTCAAGACCTGACATTAGAGACCTTGGGATAGTGTTCTGCAATCTAATTGTGGAAGATTGTCTTTCAAGAGAGGTAGTGCACCTACGCACTGCCTGTGTTGAGAGGTGCATAAAAAATACATCAACAGAACTAGCGCTAGAAGGAGGGCATGAAGTGTTGAGGCTACAAAGCTGAAAGTTGGAAATAAAAAAAAGCACTTTCAAAGAAGAAATCTGAGATAGGGAGATTTCTTTTAATGCCAAAAATTAGAAAATTTTGAAGGCAAAAGAAGTTGAGTCAAAATGGAGCAGCATGCACAAATTGACATCACTTAGCTACATACAAATTTGAACAAGGGACTGAAGAAGCAATTGCAACAATTTGCATTTGTGGATAGATGTCAGATCCATTGCACTTATAGGCATAGTGAATTGGGGTGTCTAACATTCTTGGACAGAATTGAGAAGGTCTTGCAAAGAGAAATTCCCTTTTGGGAAATATATCAGCCTTTAGCCCTTGCAGACTCAGAGGAAGAATTGACAACCATGGCAACCAAGGCATTTAATGAGCTGATCCAGGAACATTTGAGCAGCAAGGATGGACCAAGATTGGAGGAAATATTGATGTCAAGTTGGTGCAGATTTCACAATGCACCCCACTCTGAATTCACTTGCTCATCATGCACAAATGTCATCGCCCAAGTCAAGGATCATGTGAACAAGTTGGAGCAGCCATCTCCTAGTAAAGGGGACTCATGCCATGAGGTGGGAAAGTTGTTGGAAGCTCGAGGACAACAAACCACAGATGAATCAAGAAATCTGACACATGCTAGTGTTGGGATAGCAAACATAGAGAATCAGATCCAAAAGGAAGAGGATAATTTCCTTAGGACAACAAGCTGCCTTGATGAACAATCAGCTAGAAACAGATCAAAAATTTGTTCCTCCGTTGAAGAAAAGCAATCCCCTGCTCTAGAAGACAGATTGGCAGTCGAAGATGAATCAAAAGAGTTTGCAGCAGTGTATGTTAGGGCAGCAAATGATGATGTTGAAAATCAGAAAGAGGAAAATGTTGACAGCCTTGGGACAATAGAGAATGATGGAAAAGAAATAAGCGAGATTATATTAGAGGACCTCTCCTTCATGAATGAAAATGATCAAGCATCTGAAAATGTAGATTTGGAGTGGGAACAACCACCTACCATAGTTGTCTACTATTCACCTTCCTTCCCAAATGATGATAAGGACCCACTGGTGGAAAGATATGACCAGCTCGTCTCGAGACTAGCGAGGGATTGGACTAAGTTGAAATACCAAGTGGATTTTGAGATATTGCTGCTCCCAAATTGGTGTCGACTCCATGATTCATTGCACTTAGAGCTCACATGTAAGCTATGCTAAGAGGCCATTGAGCAAGTCAAAGGACAAGGGGCACAACCAAGCACATCACCTCCTGCAACCACTTCAAGGATTGAAGAAGAAAACCAAAATCCCAAATCAACTAATGACTCAGTTGAAGGTAGTCCTCAAGAGGATGTTGGGGCAGCAATAGAAGAAGGACAACAATATAGTCTCAGACTTTTGAGCGATGAAGTAGATCAAGCAAGAATGTTGTCCACTAGTCATCAAGAAGTTCTTCCTCTTGAAGAGCAGTTATGTGCCATGGATGGTGGGCTTTTTGATGAGTCTTTGGAGGGAAATTGTGCAGTAGACTTTTGTCCCCTTGATGAGGTTTCATCAATTGATGACTTCTTTCCATTAGGAGCTGCACTACGGAGGTATGCTCATGTCGAGGAAGAGCACATCCCAGAAGATGATAATGACAAATACATACTCCTTGAGCCCTTGAACAATGATGCACTAGAGTTTCCAGATTGGGAGAGGAGATCCTTCTCCATTTACAACGATAGTGACCAAGAGGAAACAAGTGGGCACCATGAGGAGATACATGAACAACAAAAGGAAGAAGATAAAGGTGGAGGTGTTTCGATGGCTGCCAACAAATACGACGAGCTTGGTCAACCACAGACTGCAACTGAGGGTCCTTCTGCCTTAATCTTTGCAGATTTTCCTTCACAACCAGAGAGCTACAATGAGATAGCTTCATGCATGTCATCATCCCATGACATTAAACGTCACAAAAATCAGGTAAACACTTGGGAAGGGAAATGGGATAGCATGCTACCTTTTGAAGATGACCATCAAAAGGGCACAAAGATTACAGATGATCGACAAGGCAAGGTGTTCCTCCTTCAAGAACAACCAATTGGGACTCTGGATCTTGCTCACAGCTTGGAAGAGCTGTTTGATGCCCTGTCCTCCCAGCCTTATGCATGCTTAATGTCCAAAGTGTTGCACCCTCCACCACGCCCACCCGAAGCTGCCAATGCAACAATCAAGGATGTTATGCTTACTCTCGACTGTCCAATGCTGCCACCTCCATGTGATGACATCCAGGTTTTATCCTTCCTTGCCCCTATCATTTTTCATAACTGCACTTATTATTTTGATTATGGGAATAAGAGAAAACGAACATGTTTATGGATTAACCATGGGTTCAATGAGCCTCCTCAATTGCTGATTTTTCATGATGACGTGATTGAACTTGAGTGCTGCAACATTGAATTTATTTTTTAGAATATAAAGACAAGTTTGCATGGTTAAGAACGACAACAATCGTCCATTTTCTTGTGCATGCACTGTAAAATCCAATGAACGTTAATGTTGGCTCACCCTTCATGAACATAGTTCATTGTAAATATCTTTGTACATAGCACATTTTGAGTAGTATAGCTTTCCTGTAAATACTCCACTTTCCTGCTTTCCTTAGGTTAGTTGGTGTGTGTAGGTTGCTCACTTTGTAGATTGTTTTCCTTTCATTTGCTTTCGCTTTGTTGCTGCTTTGCTCGGGGTCCCTTTGCTTTTAGTTGGGCACATCTGTGCACACAACAACCATACTTATTGTCTAGAGTTGTTCTACATATTTCTTTGTCAAACTCTAATCAAGTCTTTAGAGTGGATGGTGAAGGTCTTCTATTAGTGTCAAGCTATCTGGGTGTTTAATTCGAAGAGGATAAGTTGTTGGTTTAGTCTGACTTTGACGTATTTTGAAATCTTATAGCTCTTACACATCTTAAGAATTCGACGGTCACTATAGGGCCTTTTGTGAAGTCTAGTTAAGTGAAAAATCTAAAATTCTGCTCCAGTGCCACTGTGATTCTCAGCCCTGAGCACGGGCTTCAATGCTTGCAGGTTGAAATAAAAGAGCTAAAAAGAGAAAAGAAAGAAATTAAAAAACACTGAAAATTAAAAGAAAGGAAAATTCAACTTTTTAGGGGTATCCGAGCAACTCTACAGGGGCTATGGACGCCCGGCCGGCAGTAGAGCAATGCTCAGGAGAATCACAGTGATACCTCGTCGGGGCTATGGATGCCTGACTGGCAGCGAGGCAATGTCCCGTATGCTTTTGGAGTTAGAATAAACTACGTAGCTTAACTGAACAGAGCTTCGGTTCCTGTAGCAACTGAAGAATGGGAATTAATGCAATTACACACACTTGGATTTTCAGCATACTAAAGGTTGGGTTGGCTAATGGTTTTGATCCTTCAGTTGGGCGTCTGGTTTGTTTGCCCTATCGTGAAGGTCGAAACAAGAGATTCTGGGTTCGTGATTCCAGTTTGTCATCAAAATGCTCTCGAGCATGTCGAAACAAGAGATTCTGGGTTTGTGATTCTAGTTTGTCATCAAAATGCTCTCGAGCATTTCCCCAACGAGTCACCATTTGTTGTGCATTTTTTGCACACAAGCCCCGCCGTAGGCAGGGACCCCCTTTTTTTCACTCCTGACAGGCTGCTTTGCTCTTGTCTTGTTTTGTGTGCCCCATTTCCAAGCCCAAATTGGTCATGTGCCATCAAACAATCAAATTCCCTTTTCAAATTCACCTACTTGGGGTATTCAAATATGTAGAAAAATAAATTCCCCCATCCCCTTTTTGCCTTTTGTCTTGCTTTGGCTGCTTTAGAAACATCCGTGGACCCCTGTCGGTCTAGTTTCCACATTTTTGACTTTGGGGTCACCCTTTTGGATCTAGGATGTGTTTGAAGTGCGTAAATGAACTACCAAGGTTTCATCAAAGTTTGGTTAGGTTTCGTGGTTTCGAGGTTCGTCCCCCTTTGCTATTTTGGAACTTCCGGCGGTCACCTCCCTTCCGGTCCTAGAGCCCGGCCCCTCTGCGGGTTTTCGGGGCTCCACCTCTCCGTGGCCGTTTTGGAGCTTCTGCCACCTCCCTTCTGGCCTTCGAAGTCCGGCCCCTCTGTGGCCATTTCTGGGGCTTCACTCGGGTCGTTTTGGAACATCTAGCGGCCACCTCCCTTCCAGCCTCCAGAGCTCTACCTCCGTGGCTGTTTCCGGGATCCACCTCTCCGCGGCTGTTTTGGAACTTCCAGCAGCCACTCCCTTCCTCCTCTGGAGCCCGCCCCTCCGTGGGCCGTTCCAGGGCTCCGCCTCTCCGTGACTATTTTGGAATTTCCAGCGGCCACCTCCCTTTCGACCTCCGGAGCCCGGCCCCTCTGTGGCCGTTTCTGGGGCTCCGCCTCTCCCTGGCCATTTTGGAACTTTCGGCAGCCACCTCCCTTCTGGCCTCCGGAGCCCGGCCCCTTCGTGGCTGTTTCTAGGGCTCTGCCTCTCCGTGTCCGTTTTGGAACTTCTGGCGGCCACCTCCCTTCCGGCCTCTGGAACCTAGGTCCTCCATGGCTATTTCTGGAAGTTCGTCCCTCTTTGGTCATTTGGAACATCCTACGGCCATCTCCTTCCCACCCTCTGGAACCCGGGCCCTCCATGGCCATTTCCGGGAGCCTGTCTCCTTCCCAACTGTTTTGAACATCCGGGAGCCTACCTCCTTTCTGGCTGTTTTGAACATCCAGGAGCCTCCCTTCTTCCTGGTTGTTTTTAACATCCGGGACCCTGCCTCCTTCCCAGCTGTTATGAACATTTGTGAGCCTGCCTTCTTCCCAGTTGTTTTGAACATCCGAGAGTCTGCCTTCTTCCCGACTATTTTGGCTTTCGTTCATTGTCTGCCTTTTGGCTTTCTTCCGTCGTCTTTCCGCCCTTTAGCGCTCGCGCCCTTGAAGCACACATTAATGTTTATTGTCCAAATGAGCTCCAAATTTGAATATCAAGATATTTTGATGATGCATGGATAGATCTAATAGGGAATTTGTAGGTTTGACCAACATTTTCCTTAACTCATGTATAAATGCACTTATGACACTTCGTGTTTGTAGGAGTCAAGAAGCCTTCTGTAGGTCTATCGAAGAGGCCCATTGAAGGATTTGTCCTACCTTTTTCTAGATGATGATGATTTATAAGGAGCTTTCTGCCCAAATCAGGGGCCACCAATCCATTGATGCCAATTGTCGACGGACTCGTTTGATCAAAGGAAGAACACTGTAAGCACATCAAGCAAAAGACAACTTTCAGGTAGTTTTAGCTACAGTGAAAAGGGAAACCAGCTAAAGACAAATCTACTATAGCACCTAGGCACTAGATGACAAAACAGGGAAAATACAAGGAATGCATTTTTTAATTACTGAATATTGTGCGGTAGGTGAAACCCTAATGTAATTGAATCTAGGCCATTCGATGTAATTGAATCCTAGCCATTCATTTGGGCTTTGGAAAACTATAAATAGGGGCTTGCCCCTCATTTGTAAGAGTTGGAGAATTGATATAAAAACATTTTGTAGCAATAGAAAGCAACATTGCATGATTTATGGGTGTTCCTTTTGAGTTTTCTCTTTATGTATGTATGGTTCACCTTCCATGTTAGTTTTAGTGTTAGTTTCTTGAATGGGAGTGATGATGGTGTTTGTTGTTTTAGTATTTGATGAACTTCCAGCTCATGTTTTTGGTGGTTTATTGATGATGAATCACTTTGCAAAGCTAGTATGAGCCTCTTTCTTTTATTGCTGCAACTTAGTTCGATTGCATGTACATGGTGTGTGTATGCAATTTGAAAATCTGCAGTCCTTAAAAGATTGCACTAGTTTTGGGCAACTGTAGGTTTCTCTTGGCCAAGGAAAACCCAGTTTAGGAAGCCTGTCTACTCTAGCAGCCACCATTGTTACTGTTCATTTGTAGCTTAGGATTAGAATAACTTTCTTAACCCTTCTCCTTTTGCTGTTTCTTTTAGTCCTTGGTTAGAGTAGGATCCAAAGCATCACGGTGAAGCCAAATCAGATGAACTTGATGAGTTTCAGCTTGCTGTTTTGAGTGGATAGCCACTGTTCATTCACTTCCAGCACTTTGAAACTGCATTTGCAAACCCAACTTCCCATGCTTTGTAACTCATCCATAAGACTGCCTTGTGATTCCAACAAATCACATCAAACAACTGAGATATTTCAAGCACTGTCAAGACCTGACATTAGAGACCTTGGGATAGTGTTCTGCAATCTGATTGTGGAAGATTGTCTTTCAAGAGAGGTAGTGCACCTACACACTGCCTGTGTTGAGAGGTGCATAAAAAACACATCAACAGGCCCCTCTCCCCTATGAGAACCTTTGTGTATGTGATATGTTTTGATGCATGTAATAGACCATGCCATCCAAGGGACAGTGTTTTGATGTGAAAGATCTACTTTTTGTCGCCATCGTTTCCTAGGTTTGAAACCTTGTACTTGCATAGTGAAGTTTACAAATGGTTTGGTGCTACAAATAATGTTTTGAGAAGAGATTAATGTGCCAAACTCAACTACCATAGTCGTATACCACACAAAAATGTCATTCTCTAGTGTGTGAGCAAAGGAATGATTCTTGTTGAACAGATGAAGAATCCATAACAAACTTAATTCATTGGTTATGAGCATCCACCACCTCCCAGGGCAAGTGAATGAGGGCTTCTTCTATGTCCAACAATGACTGCGTGACATTTTAGGCATGCAATTTTGAAAGAAAAGAAGAGTGGCCTCCTACATTACTTAGGCCATAAAGCGTGAGTTGTCTGTATGGATTTCATTAGAAGCACACCATCCCTACACAAGTGGTCTATGTAGATTTCTTAAGAAACACAAGTCATCACTTCTGATGATCGGTAAGAATTTTTCTCAAAATGTGACCTCATTTGAATGCAGTATTATATTGTTTAATACCATAGGTGGGAGCAAGAAGTTCCACTTTCATATTTTCTGATATGGTGACCTAATAATGAAAATTGCATTAGCAAGGTATGGATTTAAAAACATTCAATAACGAGTTTCCTTTGTTATTATTTGGTATACACTTTGTGCAAGATAATACTGGATGGTCTATTACATGCACACTTAATCATTTGTATGGATAGTATATTTGAAGATATTACATGCATCAAAACATATCACAACATATCACATACATCTTCAAGATTTAATGCACACTTAATCATTTGTATGGATAGTATTTTGGAAGATATTAAAAGGTGTTTCTAAAGATTGAAGATGTGGAATTTATTTTTATTTGTAAATAATTTTATTCTTTATTTTAACACTTATAATGGGTGTATTATTTTATGTTCAAACATTTTGATTAAGGATTTTATCATGTTTGATGTTAGTAGTATCATTATGGTTACTATAAGTTGTGACAGAGGATGTGTTGGAGTGATTAAGAATAAGGAGAAGCATAAGAAAATAAAGTTATCTTTACCAAAATACAAAGGCATCAATCTATCAATCATTGAAGAGGCTATTCAATTAATCTATTTTCTTACTTTTGGTGGTTGGGAAAGTGCATTTGAAAACATTAAAAAAATTGATGAGTATCTTGTAGATGAGTTTATCAATGCATCTTCAAACAGTTATGCTTGGTCTTCCAAGGTCATATTTGCTACACTTGATGATGCCTCCAAAGACTTGTCTAAGATATTAAATGGATAAAATGTAACAAGGTCATATATTGGAGGCCAGTGGCACCGAAGGATGGAGGAATTTCTATCATCTCAAGTCAAATTCTCACTTTGAGATGATGCTTTGCATGAGAAACATTTTTGGCTTTAATTTCTTGATTTTTCTTGTTATTGCTGATAGATTTGAATAATACATATATTGTGAAGATTGATTTTGGAGACAGGTAAGGGGTTTGGTGAAGAGCTCAATATGGATTGTTTCCCAAAGAGTTCATGAGACTGTGACCAAGGATTATACCCTTACGAGGGTCAAGGACGAAACTTGGAGGATGCTTGTCCAATAATTATGGTCAAGATCAAGGGTCGATGAGATAACTTGGAGGATAGTTTTCCAATAATTGTGGTCTATGATTCAAGAGTTCATGGGAGGAAAAACTCAATAATTCAACTCAGAGCTTGACCTTTATGAGGGTTACAAGGAAACTTGGAGGAGTTCCACTTGATTCAATATTTGTTTCTTCAAAAGGAAAGTCTTCTCAAGTATGTATACATATTTTTTTGTAATTAGCAAGTCTTTTCATGTAAACCTTGAGGGAGGGTCCCTTCAAAGGTGAATTAGAGCTTTTAGGGATATAGTTGTAGGAATAATTGAATAAGGGGGGAATGTTTTTGATTAAGGAACAAACAAGTTTTGAAGGGAACCCAAAACCCTTAACAGTAAAAGAGCAACAGATACAACATTAAAAAATTCAAAAAAAAAAAAAAAAATGCTACCTACAAAGAAGAAAATAATGGAGCCCCCAAGGCAACACAACAAAAAGCCAACAAAAAACCACCAAAGTCTAGCCACTAGGCCAGATTCCTAAGGATCTTTGTTGCCTCTTGCTCAAGCTTGTTCATATTAATAGTAGATTTTTTGATTTCCTGGATGTTCACAAGAGCCTAGTCTTCCTTCCTCTTTAGGTTCACTCTGGTTCTATTGCTCGGCCCTCCACCTTCCAGCTGGTTTTCCTCTTTCTCCACATCCACGTACACAGCTGTCCTGACTTGATATGAATTTTCCAAACTCTTCACCATCATGTTAATGGTCTTTGCTGTAGATTTTAAAATATTATGGCTCATTACTAGCACCTAGTGGAGGGAGTCTTTTATATTCCCTAGCTTTTCCTCCATCTCAGACAACTTACCATCATGGTTACCTTTGAAATGTTGTAAATCCTCAAAAAAATTCTTAAGGCACTCCACCATGTATTTCTTTTCTTCATCATTCCATAAATTGATGGTCTTAACTCTATCTCTATTATTATTGTTGTCATCCTTCTCGATTTTACTGTTCATAGCCTTCTAATTTAGCTTAATTTCCTTAATCTCAAAAAACACCCATCTAATTAAGCTGAAAAAATCCATAGACCCATTATGGGAATAGCAAGAATATCATCAAGGAATTCATGTTCAACTTTAAAATAATGGCCCTCCACCTTAAGATCCCTAGGAAAACAGGGCTCTCCTCTCTGTCAGTAGCAGGGTAACTGGAATATTCAGAAGAAGGGGTTGACTACGAATCCTCCTCATTAACATCATAAGATGGGTCCTTCGAGACCTTTCTCTTTCCTTTCTTTTGGGGAGAGGCACTACATTTCCTTTTCCCGTTAACAATGACCCTATCCTTAGAAGAAGGGTTCTGGTGGGATAGAGTCGGCATGGCTTTAAAATGATCATGAATTAAAACAATCAATTCTTCATAGAGGATGGAATGCCTAATTAGATTTTGTCTATAGTTTTGCAAACTGGCATTCAGAGAAGAAGCAAGATAGAAAGGGAAAGAAGCCCTAACTTGATGCCTAAAATGGTTCAGGAGCATGAAGTGATACCCAAAAACCCTAGTATAACAACCATCTAGTGTAATGTATTCCATTAGCACATTCAACACCTTTCTCCAGTGTGAGACAATCCTCACAGAATCATAATAATTTTTTGTCATCCTTCGCGGGTCCTCCTCCTCCTCGAACTTCATAAGTTTTTGGACTACCTGATCAGAGAGTTTCCTATCTCTATAGAACTTAATACCCTCCATGGAAAGCCCCATAACCTCTACAATTAGCTTCTCATTAATGACCGTGTTTCTCCCAAACAAATTTATCTCACCATCCTTCTAGCCCTTGGAAAAACACCTGGTAATGTTTGAATCCCAAACATGAATTTTTTCAATGAAGATTGTAATCCCGTCCTTCTCCAACATCTCCCAGACCTTAGAATTGTTTCTTAATGCCTCACAGTTCGTCAGTTCCACCTTGCGACTCTCACCACCCATGTTGGTAACCTTGCAGGCTTGTTCAAAAATCTCTAGAATACCGAATAAACTAGAATTTGAAATGCCTAGAAAGCATACAAAGCTCAAATCATTCAAATGGGAAGTATTAAAGTTAAGCTTCAACCAACAATGAATAATGATTAATCTGCAGTCTTGAGACTGCACGATAAGACACTTAGACATCATTCATTGGTAGGGGGAGTTTGCACCTTCCTGTGAGTTTGATCATACATGATTAAGGTTGTGACATCAACCTCTAGCTTATCACTCCTCTGCCAACTCATATTTTCCTTCACATGAACCTCCTTATTGGCAAAAAAGTCCGCCACTGTATTAATTTCCCTAAAACCATGAGGAATATAACATTTTTCAAATTTACTAATAATCCCCTTAGAAAGTTTGATCCAATTCTCTATAGACCAAGAGGGTTTTTGTAGGCCCTTTATACATTGAATAATATTGTTCAAATCCCCTTCAATCCAAACATTTTTGAAATTCAACTGACTAGCCAGATTCAAAAATTGAAATGCCCCAACAACTTCAGCCATGTGGTTGGTCTAAATACCCAAGGGGACAACCATCACAACAATGAAACAACCATCCTCATCCCTAATCACACCCCCACACCCGGCAGGCCAAGGGTTACCCTTGGCCACCCCGTCAAAATTGATTTTGACCTAGCCAGAAGGAGGAAGTCTCCAATAGATACCATCTCTTGCTCCCTTAGTAGACTTGAGAAGATTAGACATATCAACATTAACCTTCCAAGCATCAACCACTCTAAGCTCATACTCTTGAAAGCTAACCGTTCCCTAAGAATTGATCTTGCTATTGAGCAAATTGAAGTTCTCTCTCACAACCCTGATAATCTTGCCAAAAAAACTTCCTCTAAAAGAGCCATATCCCTGAAGATTCTATTATTATGCTCTTTCCATATGCCTCAGGAAAGGTGAGGGAAGACATAGCTCCAAAGCAGATTCAACACATAGTTGCTTGAAGGGGCCTTCCACTAATTGTAAAAATCCAAGATAGTTCCAGGAAAAACCTAGCTGAGATCCCACAATTGCAAAATCTTGCAACAAATAGCATAGGCAAAAGGACAGAGGAGAAAAAGATGTGAAGTTCCACCTCCACACAACAAAGGTAACATATGTTAGGAAAAGAGAAACCACATTTACAAAGGTTGTCATTAGTCAATAGTTTATTCTGAAGGAGGATCCAAGCAAAAATGTTGACTTTTAGAATTAGGTTGTGCACCCATGCCTTCGCCTAAACAGGGTACGGGGTGGAAGAATAATAAGAGGCCACCACTAAAGAAATAGAGTAACTCCTTGATGAGGAAAAATTCCAGACCAAAGAATCCTCCTGGCCTTGTGAGATGAGCACAATGGAATTAAGGAGAAGCTGCAAAGGTCGGAGATCCAAATTAATAGAATAAATATCAACTCATTGATTATTACTCCAGTAATCTCTAACCAAGATGACATACCTATTTTTACAAGCCTCCATATAATTCCTGAAGATAGGGATATTACATAGACAATCATTTCCTATCCATTGGTCTTCCTAGAACAAAATTTTCTTACCATCTCCAAGTTTCCAAGATGTTCCTTTACTAGCAAGGTCCCTAGCCTTAATGACATTGTTCCAAAGGGTTGAGCTAGGGGGGAGATTCTGAGAAATAAGAAATTATTTGAAGGATTCAACCCCCCACATATATTTATTGTTCCAAATAGTATTACATTCATGGATGTCAGCATATGATCTCCAAACCTATTTTTCTAGGAGAGCTTTATTAAAAACTCTAAAGCTCCTGAGTCCAAGGCCCCCATACTTTTAAGGTCAACACACATTCTCCCAAGCAACCAACAAAATCCTCTTCTCCTCAACCCCTTACCAAAGGAAGCATTTTTGGATCTTTTCTATAATTTCAGAAAACTTGGTAGGAATCTTAAACTGACTGAGGGCATAAATAGGTAAATTATGAAGAGAGGCCTTGAGTAACAGAACCTTACCAACTTGACTCAAAAATTCCCCTTTCCAGCTAGCCAACTTCCAATTAAACCTATCCACAAGAGAAATCGAAAATTATTTTGAAGGTTTGGTACCCAAAGGAAGACCCAAATAAATGGAAGGAAGAGAGCTAACAACATAGACTAAAATGTTCACAATTTTCCTTTTCTTATGCTCAGGGGTATTGAAAAAGAAAAGAGAACTTTTCACCCTATTAATTGTTTTCCCTAAGCCTTCCTCATAAAGTACATGGTATCTCTTTAGTGTTCTAGCTTCTACAATAGTTGAGCTTCTCAAAAGAATCATGTCATCAAGGAACTTCTGATGTGAATAGGCTAGATTCACCGAAGACGGTTTTAACCCTTTCAAACTGCCTTCCATCACTTTTTTGTGCAGAAGCCTTCCCAAACTTTACGCCATAAGGGTAAAGAGAGTAGGAGACATAGGATTTCCTTGTCTAACTCCTCTCGACACTTTGAAAAAATGGGAAGGAGAACCATTGATAGTGACAAAAGTACTAGTAGTTGATATCATTTCTTGTATCAATTGTAGAAATCTTTCTAACAACCCAAAAGCTTTTAAAACTTTGATAAAAACTCCCACTCCACCCCATCATAGGCCCTAGACATATCCAGCTTGAGCAAAAAGCCTTGGTTTTTTTAAGCTTCGAGAGAATGAACATTCTCATGAACCATGATAATGGAGTCCAGAATTTGTCTGTCATGAACAAAACCACTCTGATGGGGAGATATCAACAGTGGGAAAATCCCAAGAAGCCTAATAGTAACCACTTTAGATATTATTTTATAAAAGGATTTACATAAACTAATTGGATGAAAGAAATCAAAATCATCAGCACTAGGTAACTTGGGAATGAGAGCAATAAAATTAGCATTAAGCTCTTTCAACAATTTCTTAGATCCAAAAAAATCCTTGATAACATTGACCACATCATCGACTACAATTTCCCAGAAGACTTGGAAAAAGAACATAGGGAACCGATCAGGACCAGGGGTCTTATTCCTTTCAAAAGAAAAAATAGCCTTCTTGACCTCTTCCGGTGAAGGGATAGCAATTAAAAGTCTATTTTGATGCTCATTCAGAATATTAGGGATAGCCTCAATGAGAGTTTGCTGAGCATTCACATCCAACCCAGGCTCTTATGAAGAAAGAAGGTTATTAAAAAATAGGATGGCCTCATTCTTGATCTCATCCTCCTCAGTTTTAACACTATTCTTCATAATATGGGTAATGCGATTGGAAGCCCTATGTTTCATAGTGGTCATATGGAAAAACTTGGTATTCTTATCCCCAGTAGAAATCCAAACCGATCTAGATCTTTGTTTCCAATATTCCTCTTCTTTTGAGATAATATCATGGTATTTTGTAAGGATTTCATTTTCCCTAGATAAGAGATCACCCACATAACCATCTTTCTGGATTTGATCCTAAATATCCTTTAAATCATACTGAATAGCAGACTTAGTAGCAAAGATATCCCCAAAAACTTCCTTATTCCAAATTCTGACCTTGGTTTTGACCTCACCAAGCTTCTTAGCTACTCTAAACATAGTAGTATCAGTAACATTTATATTCCACCACTCTTAAATGTAGTCAGAAATATTAGGATGAGATAACCACATTCTTTCAAATCTAAAGGGGAAATTTCTCTTACCAGACACCGAGTCAGCCACAAAGCTTATAGGGAAAAGATCTGAGCCAATATTGGAAAGTGCATTTAAAGAGCATAAATAATACTTCAACCATTTATCCGAAATTAAGGCCTTGTCAAGCCTAACTTGGATAAGGTCACTCCTAGCCCTCATGTTAGACTATGTATAGGTAGCCCCCTTTAGGTCCACATCATGAAAACATTTAAAGTTGATGAAATCCATCAGATCCAGTTTGCTATCCATTTGTATTTGAGAGCCCCCAAATTTTTTTGATTCCAATAGCGGCATGTTAAAACCTTGCATGATAATCTAGTTCTCATTAGGAAAGCATAACCTAAAAGACTCAAGTCTTTTCCAAAAACTCCTTCTAGTTGATTTATTGTTGGGTGCATATATATTAGAAAAAATCTAACTAAAATCATCTTTGATATGCCTGAATCTTGTAGCCACATGATTGGCATCTTCCCAAACCGGAGTACCTTGGAGGTGATCCTGATTCCAAAAAGTTACTAAACTTCCAGAAGCCCCCTCCAAACTTCTACCTTGCACAACACTATTATTGAATATCTTAATCTTTTCCACCCTATCTTTAGGCATCTTGGACTCCTGAACAATTAAAATATCAGGTTTGCACTCCCTAGAAAAATTGTGCAAAATCTCTTGTTTATGGGAACTGTTTAGCCCACAAATATTCCATGGCATAAACTTCATTTCTTTGATGGAGTATAAATTCCTCTATATAAATCTAGGATGGTTCTTTGAACCCAATTTGCAATATTTTGGATGCATTCCTGTTCTCTATGCCACTTTGCTGATTTTCTGCCTGAACTTCTCTAGGTTCCAACATCTTCTCTTGATCTGTTTCTTGTAGAAACCCCCACTATATTGTTTCATTTTTTTCTCTTCTTCTTCTCAACTTTGGTGTATAAGCTATCCTCATCAAGATCCCGGTCCTTGAGATCCATAAAATCTTTCCATAAATTCATCTACAACAACAACTTTATTCAATAGAGAATACCCCACAACAATCCTCCCCTTGCAAGTATCCCCAGAGTTCCCAAATATGGATTTAACAACCTCTGGAGAGCTTTGAGAACCAACTTGACTAGAAGAATGGGTGATCTTCTCCCTAGCCTCCTTTGAACCCTCCTCACTACTTGCCTTACTTTGACCAAAACAAGAAGTTTCCTTCAAACCATCAACTACCAAGTATGGAACCCACTTTTCTAAATTCAAAATTGCATTTTGCTTTACAATTCTCCCTCCTTCTACCTTTTCCTCCTCCCCCTAGGAACCATTTGTACTTGAGTCTACAACTGCTCTGTTAGGTTCAATAACATCTCCTTTAGGATCTAAAAAGATATCATTATCTTTACGATGTTCCTCTACATTTTTAGCTTCCAAGCTCGGGATTTGGCTCTCCCCACTATTTCCCTGACCTTCCACAAGTAAATTCTTGTCCTCTCTAATCCCATCCTCTTGGGATTTCTCCACCAATTTATCCCTCCATAACTTGGTCTCCTTGGAAACCGTCTTAGCATCAGGCTTAAACATACTGTTTGGACATTTCCTCGCCCAATGTCCAATTTTTTTTACAAGTGAAGCACACAAAAGGAAGAGTCTTAAACTCAACAGGCTGAACCCACTTTCCAAGTTTTGACACAATTTCAATCGATGATGGAAGGTTTGAAGATTGAGTGATCCCCACATAGATTCTGGTGAAAACCAACCTTTTTCTATATGAATTCATAGTGTCTATGGATAGCAGCTCCCTAAAGAAATTGGAAATTCCCCTAAAAACATCCTCATTCCAATACTCCATTGGTAAACTTGGTAATCAAACCCAAATAGGCACCACCTCAAAAGAAGCATCCGAGAAATCCATTTTCGGGGACTAGTTCTTGATAGCTAGAGATGACTTGCCAATGACCCAAGGACCACAATACAAAACTGCTAGCTTATCCTCTTCGCAAGAAAAGGAAAAGGACAAGAAAACCTTAGGCTAAGCCACTACTTCTACTTGACCTTTGAATCTCCATTTCTTCTTAACAAAGTCCCTGACGACTTCAACTTTGGTCGTGGACCTATAAATTTTCCCACCAGTGATGATGCCATTAGAGAAATGTTATGATCAATGACTGGATCAGGTACAAGAATAACATACATCCCACTTGTAGGGGACGAAATATTGCTTACTAGAGGAAAAATAGGTTTACCAACAGGCTTGGTTCCAAGTAGTGAAACCCACTTTCTCTTTGATTCCTCCCATGAGGGATCCCTCGAAGTAATGTCTGCACCCTATTTTTCAAGTCACTGAGACCCACAAACCCTATCCTTCAGAGAAGAGCTAGAGGATAAATTACCATCAAAATACACCTTTCCATCTAGTTCCCCTCATTTCTATAGGCCCCAATCCTCAAAAGCCGCTACCTCCTGCTCATCGCCTACATTCTCCTCTACTGCATCCCCAAAAAGGTGAGCTCCCATCCCATTCCTAGCGACCTTTGAACTAGATACTCATTACCAGCTAGAAAATTCAAAAACTTTTTCCCGCTCCTCCATCCCGCTCGGTTTTTCACTTGCTTGCTATGTTTAAGGGGAGAATGTTGGATAATCTAATTTTTTAGTTATTTGATGTAGTTATACCAATAGCTCACCAACAATTTTTCCACCTTTTATATTAAATGTAGCATACCAACTTAGGATTGATGGCACAATTTTAAAAAATTTAGTCTTAGTTTGAATTCCATTTATGAATTTTATCCAAAGGTTTGGATTAATAGCTATCATGTATCACAATTTTTGCAATGAAAAATAATCTTAAAGTTGTCAAATATAGACTCATATTGCGAACTTAGGACCACAATGACACATATAGGATTCCTAGTGAAATGACCTACATGAAGCCCAATGAGATTATCATGGTTTTCTACCTTTACCAACAACTAAGTCATTAGTTTGCATGGGTAGTGGGATTGGCTTGGGCATTGGGTTTGCTCCCCATTGGTTTCAGGTTCGACTTTTCTCTCTTGTTTACTTGGTTGGGATTGGCTTGTAGGCTATTAGGTCCCCCCGCAAGGGACCTCAGTCTCACCTTAACTTCCCCCTTGGATGTTGGGTTGGCTCGTGGGGATACCCCTATTGATAACAATAAAAACAACTAAGTCATCTTTTGTATTAACTTATAAAGCTTATTTGCATCACACATCATACACAATGAAGTGAGACCCACATGATAAATTACCATGTGACAAAGCCATGCAATACAATTAGGTGCTACCATGTCTTCCACCTCAAATTATTCTTTTGAGTCTACAAATTTCATTGCACATTGTATACATGAGAGTGGGATCATTCAATCCTAGCTATCCACTAACCAATGCATCTTGGCCCTTGATTTCTCTCATGTGTATTCTATAAATGAGAGGAATTCTATCCCATTTACATGATCTAATATTATACTATTGTTATGTTGTCTAAATTTCTATTGAATCATCTTGATCATACCATCATACTATTACTTTGATAAGCAACCAAATTCTATCTATTAAGAGCATATCAATATTCTTTGGGTGCATCCTATTTAGCTCAATCATGGAGTTTCAAGGTGATTCAGGGTAAATATTTATGTTTTTATACATTTATCTTATTTCTTTCACTTTATTTCATTTTCTTATCTTCATTTTGGCACACACGGTGGGACTCATGTCTCTTTATTAACCTCTTTTTGTATTTTTTTAGTGAGTTTTGAGTGGTAGGTTCTAGTTTTGCACTCAACTTCATTATTCAATTCTTTTGTTCAATAAACCAATACTTTCTTAACAACTTTCACCACCTATGTTATAAGAAATTGTGACTGTACTTGGATCTATGATTCAATACTTCAACTCAATAATATCACACTTCTATTATGACTTTCAATGCACTTATTTTTGATAGAACTAAAATTTTGTGGTTTCTTTCAATGCTTTTCCTATCTCTTTTTGTGCTTCTATTGTGACAAATTTCACCTACACTTTACAACTTTTTTTTTTATAAAAGTACCTTTGTTTCATAGATTTGCACTTCCAAATTTCATAAAATTGTGCCTGCATTTTATAAAAGAGGTGCCTATGTTGCTCAAAGTGGTCCCTATGTTGCTCAAAATTGTGCCTATGTTCATGTGTGAACCCTAAAGGAGCAATTCTATAAAAAATGGGCATAAATTTTGGCTTACAAATTATATTTTAAAAATTCAAAAGGCATTGGAAAGTTTGTTCAAATCTTTTTTTTTGGTTCAAGTGTAGTTTTTAGATAATTCTTCAAAAATTAGGTGCACCCAATTAAATTCAACCCTTCTTTTTGAAATTTAAATGCTGATAACTTCTTCATACAAAATCATTTTTAGTAGTTTTTTTAAATACATCTATGGACACAGAAAAAGTATCAATTTTTTTCTTGCTTGTTATGGGAATAATTAATGACAAATTGGGATTAATGAGGCCTTCATTTAGTGTTGTAAGGTAGATTTCACATCCACACTAGGTCTTGGACCTTTGCAAACTAAATAACATGTATTTAACGATGTCTTATAAAGGTGTTGTAAAGTGTTGTAAAAGAATTTCATGCCTCTCTAGACTCAATGGACCCACTTTCCCCTTAATTCAACATTATAAAATATATTTAATTGCATTTTCACAATAATCTAAATTAAACTTAATCTTAATCTAGTGTTGTAATGTGTTTTACACATGCACATTGGATGTTGCACCTTTCTAAGCTATATGGACCTCATTTTAGTGTTGTAAAGTGTTTTTAATCACACTTTCACATTTAATTTTGTGTCCCAATACCTAATTGATCTTTACATAATCATTAGTAGGCACCTATGATCCCATATTGTGCACCCCAAGCCATAATTTGATGAAATAACTGACAAAGTCACTATATAAACCTGGTTTCCTTACTTCCTGACATTCCAGCTAGCAAAATGGCCCTTGTGGGACCCATTCACCATTAGAGGTCAATGAGTCCCATGCAAGTGGGACCCATTCACCCTTGATGGTGAATGTGTCCCATTTGGTTCATTTTCAGGGTTTGAGTGGGAAAAATTAGGTTTTAAGTTGAATTTTTCTCCATGTCGGCCTTGGAGATCAAATTAATGGGTAAATTAGGTGGATTTTCTATAAATACAAGCCTCTAAACCCTAATTCATAATCATATTAACTTATTCATAACTCATTCACCAGTTTTCTTCCATCTCAAGTCAAGCAAGCTAGTGTTTTAACATTCCAAGTCATCAAGATAGCACTTTTGAGACATTCAAGGATAGATTCTTCATATTTTTCTACAAAAAATCAAGATATATCATCATGGAAAGTATCTAACCCCATTATTTCATGCTTCATCATGTTATTTATTCATTTTGGTTTAATTACCTAAAAATGGGTTTGACTAAGGCAAAGCCCCATGCCTTAACATACAACATTTCTCCTTCTTTTCCTGTGTGTTTACAGATTTAGGATTTTTTAAGGCTTGGAAATGATTCAAGATAAGTTACATAGTTGTTGAAGACATATTTTTCCTTGCAAAGCAAAAATATCCACTAAAAGTCACTTACAGTGCCGAAAATCAAACTTTCGGAGGTAGACACTTGTCAGGAATCAAAGTGCAAACCAAGGGCTTCTGTTTCCACTTTTGGATTTTTAGAAATTAAAAAGTTTATTGATTCACCATTAGTGGCAAATGAGTCCCACTACTAGGCTTGAAAAAGGTTTTTTGCAGTTTTGGATACCCATTTGTCTGAAACGGGCTCTAGAACATTTTCCCAGATTTGGCACTAATTTGCCCAGAATGGTGAATTAGTCCCACTAGGCCAAATTTTCAGCATCATTAGCATTTCAAAAGTCATTTTTATTCTCCAACAAGATCTAAGATGGATACATTCAGTTTCATCAATTTATGTTACAATTTGCATTGATTTCTACATGTTTTTTGTATTTCATAATGTGTTTTCAAACACTTTTCATTTCTTTAGTTTTGCATTAATAATCAATATCTTTTATTCATTTTCTACATTTAGATAATCTCATCTAAGCATATTTCATGCATCCTTTCATTTATCTTGAGTGTAGACATTGCTCATTTTGGTCCATTTCTCTCCTTTTAGGTGAAAAATCCTAGAAGTGCAAGAGAAATCTAGGGTGCTAAAATATTTGTCTCCATTTTGGTGAACCTACTTTTCAAATACTTTCTCTTCTGATTTAGGTTCGATCATCCTCCTAGGAATAGCTTGCATCAACATTGTATTAGGTTTTGCATTCTAGGGTTTCAAAACTTGCATTAGTGAAAAGCTCATTTAGCTTGCATTTTTACATATAATTTCCTTAAAAAAAATTGAAATTTTGCATCTACATCTTAGGTCTACATCATACAACATCAAAATCAACAAACCAATTGAATTTTTTTGAAACTTTTGAAAACAACCTTAATTGGGAGTGATTTTCCATTCTGGGCGAATTAGTCCAAGTCCATATTTTTCACTACCTGTTACAGCATCAAAAACCTCATTTCCATGCTTCCTATTCCTCCTAGTATCATATACTATAAGTCTAGAAAGTTTCAGGAACATTATTTTCATGCATCTAGGCTAAAAACATCAATTTAGGGTAGTCATTTTTGAAATATTTTCAATTACAAGCATCATTACATCTAAAAATGTTGACATTTCTGAAATTTTGCATAACATGGCTAAAAGTATTTTTCACTCTTACATACACAATATTTTTATTCATAAAACTTTGCATAATTTTTGTAAAACTGCTTTTCATTCTTGCATATACATTGTTTGCATTCTTCAAGCTTTGCATATATTGGAAAAAAGTGTTTTACATCTTTGTATATACATTGTTTATAGTGTTGAAACATTGCATGAAATGGTTACAAGTGCTTTTCATTTTTGTTCAAACAATGTTAGCATCTTACATATCTAGGCATGCTAAGAACAATTTCATATCCTTTCCCTATGAGAGTGTTTTAGTGAAAGAGAATACAACTTTGGACATTCCTAATGATCATACTTGTTCTTCTCCTCATATCTCTCCTCTTGGTGAAGACGATATTATGGTATTGAAAGAAGGTCAATTCATGAGAGTTTTGAGAATCCTAGTTGTTTCTCTCCTTTTACCTCTCTTAGTGGGCAAGACATTCATAACCAACATAACACAACCATAGGTAATCATGAACTAACATTTTTCCTTCTCTTAGTATCCCTCCTATTTGTTTAAAATATACTTTGTTGTTAGAAAACATAATCAATGATGGTCATGAGAATCTTATTTGTCCACCTTTACCTAGGAAAACACTTATCAAGTAAGACAATTCAACCATTGATCATTCCCCTACTTGCAATGAAGTCATTTTAGAAAAACTAGTCCATGAATATCAAGAAAATTTGATTTGTAATTCTCCTAAAAACTCTCCTCATATGGAGAATCTCATGGTGCTAGAAAATGACACCAATAGTAATGTGTCTTTTTACAATAACGATAACAATGTGCTTTTCGATTTCCCTTTATTAGAGATACAGCACACCAAGACTGATGAGGTTCTAAATGCGCAAGTGTCTGTTAGACCCCCCTTGATTAATGGACCTCATCCATACCTTGTGGGACATCCTAAGAACCCTCTAATTCTCTACCCACCTTCACACAAACAATAAAATCCAAAACAACTTGAACCCATCCTTTATATCCACCTTCACACAAACCTCACACTCACAACAAACCTGAATTTATCCTTTACCAACCTCAGCATAATGCATCACAGGAACCAAGTCATAATATTGTTTCTCATACATATAACACTAGAAATAATTTGTAACCACAACAACCAATCCCAAATTCCTTACCTTTTCCTAATTCTATACTGCCTAGTGCTCCTCAATTAAGGGAGTATGATCTTGTTGAGCAACTTAAGAGAATTCCCACCAAGATATCCCTTTGGGACATTCTTCAGAATTCATCTACCTATGACACTATGCTTCAAATGACCTTACAACAAGTTCCTATCCCTTATAATGTGCATTTGAATGACATAGCAACCATAATTCAAGGACACAGCAATGACATTGTTTTCCACCAAAGTGAACTCCCCTCTTTGGATGTGCAAAAAAAATTGATTCCTTCATGATCATAGCTCAATATAATACCACAGGGATCAAGAGAACTCTTGTAGATACTATTTCTTCCCTCAATGCATGTAGTGTGAGCCTTCTAGATAGGCTTGGCATTTATCAATCAAATATTCAACCTGATTCTTTATCTTTTAAGGGATTTGACAATGTTGAAAAGAAACCGCTCAGGGTGATCATTATACCTCTTCTAGTTGGAATGGCCACAATGAATACACCAATCCATGTTATGCCAGGTTATGAAATTTCATGTAATATTATCTTAGGAAGATTGTAGATTCATGCAATTAATGGTGTGCCTTCCACTCTTCATCAAAAAATGCAATACATTCACAACAATAAAGTATACACCCTTGACGCTAATCTCAATCCTTATAGTGTCTTACAACTTGAGAAACATAAAGAAAATCCCTTACACACGTCAACATCAACTACACATGTGGAACTCCTACAATAGCAACACAAAGAATAACACATGAAGCTTTTAGATGATGATTATATTTCCTTATCCTTCACACCACGACTCATGGATGATCCTTCGAAAGCATCCACCTCAACCACTTTAGAAAAATAAGCAAATTATACAACAACCTTTGATGAACACAATGACCAACAACCCAATCCAAAGGAAATGAAAAAACATTATGGAAAGGGTTATGAGCTTATGACACAAATTGGATATAGTGGAAAAGGATGTAGTGCTAATGAACAAGGTATCCACAACCCTATAGATCCTATCACACAACAAATGACTTATGGTCTTGGTTATTGTCCCTTCATAGAAATTTCCAAGCCTTCACTCAACATCAACACATCTTCGCTTAATGTCAATGTCATCTCACAAAATACTAATGATTTTAATTTGTTAGATTGTACACCCTCTTGCAAAGGAGGGAACAAAATCTCACAATCTAAAGAGTCTTATGTAGGTACGAAAACTAATACTAAACAAGATCTATCTTTGTTGAAAACTACATGACCATCGCCTATCATTGATCAAGATGGTATTTTGTTGAGACTCCTCCAAGATCACTTGATATCTCTCCCTCCATGAACTCAAAATAAATGCTATTAAAATAATTCATTTTGTGCATATCATAGAGTTCATGGTCATTCTACTAATGAATGTAACACTTTGAGTAGCAAAATCCAACATTTTTAGGAATTTGGTATTCTTCCTTATATTGGGGCATCTAATTCCTCTAATTGAAACTGATTTCAACTCTCTCCTATATTTCATCAATCAGTTCAACTCACCCTCATCTTGCACTAAGTGGGGACAAGGGGATAAATAGCCTTTTCCTCGTATGTCACTTGTCATTGCCTCCTTCTGCTAGCCATTAACCTTTCATGAACATTTAAGAGCAAACTTGGGATGTAGAGGACATGCCTTGAGTTGGCTCACATGTGACATATTACCTTTTTCATGATGCAACTTATCGAAAAAATATGACTTGGCATAGGGCTTTCTGAGTAAGCTCTCGTGTCCTCTTCTTCTACTTTAAAGCAATTACTTACAGTAATGGTGTTAGCAACAACTTTAAAGTGGGGGCATACATCCACACTCACATTTCATTGTGTGATTTTATTTTCTTGAGATTTCCTCTCTTGGAAACATTAGGTACAATGTTTCCTAGGATGATACCTTGCACTTTTCCTCTCTTGGAAACATTAGGAACGATGTTCCCTAAGATGAGACCTTACATGAACTAGGAAAAAACCCTTTGAACATTCCTTACACTATCTTGCATTTTAAATGTCTATGAGTGTCAAGTATACAAAGTTTTTCTTACCTCATAGAGCTTGAAGACCATGTTTGTGGTGCCATATTCAAGTTATCAAGATGTATAACTTTGGTATGGTTGAGTAGAAAGCCCATTCTAAGGCATCACTTTTCGCCATAGCCACCTACATGTGTGTGGGAACATATCGGCTATGTGTGTCTCACCTTTTTGGACTTCTAACTTGGAAGACAACCAAGAGTTCCATTGCCTTGGAGTGAGTATGCATTTTTGGACAAACAACATATATCTAATCCAAAATGTGTTGGAAAAATGGTCGAAGGTTGATCCACCTTTTCATTTTTTCTTTTCTCTTCCATCTAGTTCTTTCCATTGTATGATCATGTATCTTGTTTTGTTGAACATCATTCACCTTGTGTGTGTCCTTTTGCACTTATGTCAGTTAGACTTAGGATCTTGGATCTTGGTGGCTTGACTTCCTTCTTCATCTTTTTCATCCTAGACCATCTACATTGGTATGATTGGACCCTTCCTAAATGTCTACTCTAGTGTGAGTTTGAAACAAGTTCATCCTCTCACTAAAGTGGGGGCTAACTCTGGACATAGAAAAGTATCCCTTTTTTCTTGCTTGATATGGGAATAATTAATGACAAACTGGACTTAATCATGCCTTGATTTATTGTTGTGAGCTTGTTTACACATCCACACTAGGTCTTGGACCCTTGCAAACTGAATAAAATGTATTTAACGATGTCTTGTAAAGGTGTTGTAAAATACTTTCACACCTCTCTAGACTTAATGGACCCATTTCCCCTTAATTCAACATTATAAATATATTTAATTGCATTTTCACGGTAATCTAAATTAAACTTAATCTTAATCTAGTGTTGTAATGTGTTATACACATTCACATTGGATGTTATGCCTTTCTAGGCTATGTGGACCTCATTTTAGTGTTGTAAAGTGTATTTAACCACACTTTCACATTGAATTTTGTGTCCCAATCCCTAATTGACCTTTTCATCATCATTAATAGGCCCTTGTGGCCCCATATTGTGCATCCTGAAGCATAATTTGGTGAAATAACTGATAAAGTTATTATATAAACCAGATTTCCTTACTTCTCGACATTCCAACTAGCAGAATGGACCCTATGGGACCCATTCACCATTAGGGGCTAATGAGTCCCATCTAGGTGGGACCCATTCACCCTTGATTGTGAATGAGTCCCATTTAGGTCATTTTCATGGTTTGAGAAGGAAAAATTAGGTTTTAAGTTTAATTTTTCTCCATGTCGGCCTTGGGGATCAAATTAACAGGTAAATTAAGTGTATTTCCTATAAATGCAAGCCTCTAAACCCTAATTAATAATCATATTAACTTATTCATATCTCATTCATCATTTTTCTTCCACCTCAAGTCAAGCAAGCTAGGGTTTTAACATTCTAAGTCATCAATATAGCACTTTTGAGACATTCCAAGGTAGATTCTTTATGTTATGCTGCAGAAAATCAAGATCTATCATCATGGAAAGTTTCTAAGTCCATTTTTTCATGCTTCATCATGTTATTTCTTCATTTTGGTTTAATTACCTAAAAAAGGGTTTGACCAACGCAAACACCCATCCCTAACATCCAACATTTCTCCTTCTTTTCTTGTGTGTTTCCAGATTTAGGTTTCTTGAAGGATTGGAAATCATTGAAGATAACTTTCAAAGTTTTTTAAGAAATATTTTTCCTTGAAAATCCAAAATATCCACTAAAAGTCACCTACAGTGCCAGAAATCAGACTTTTAGAGGCAAACACTTGTCAGGAACCAAAGTGTAGACCGAGGGATTTTGTTCCCACTTTTGGATTTTTAGAAATAAAAAAGTGGATCGATTCACCATTAGTGGTGAATGAGTCCCACTTCTAGGCCTGAAAAAGTTTTTCTATAGTTTTCGATACCCATTTGTCTAAAATGGGCTCCGGAACAATTTCCCATATTTGGGACTAATATGCCTAGAATGGTGAATGAGTCCCACTAGGCCAAATTTTTAGCATCAACAACATTTCAAAAGTCATTTCTAGTCTCCAGAAAGATCTCAAGTGCATACATTCAGTTTCATAAATTTTTGTTACAATTTGATTTCATTTCTTGGTGTTTTTGCATTTCACAATGTGTTTTCAAACACTTTGCATTTCTTTAGTTTTCTTTAATAATCAATAGCTTTTATTCATTTTATACATTTATATCATCGCATCTAAGAATATTTCATCCATCCTTCCATTTATCTTGAGTGTAGACATTGCTCATTTTGGCCCATTTCTGTCCTTTTAGGTGAAAAATCCTACAAGTGCAAGAGAAACCTAGGGTGCTAAAATATTTGTCTCCAATATCCAAAAATCCTAAGGAATCCATTCATACAATTAAATTATTCTTTATAATATCTTTCTTAATGTATTTTCATCACACTTAAAATTGGGCTTAAAATTTACCTTTCACATTTGTGTTTGGGATCTAAAATAAACAAGTATTTTTAATCCCAAAGATTCACTTGCATATGTTTTCCTCTTGCACCCTATTGTAACCTTGACGATCAGAAATAAGTGATACTATTTTCCTTTTTAGGGGGCCTACCTAAGTATTTGATCACCCTAGGGATCAACCTCAACTCTAGTTTTTTGGTGAAGAATAAAGAGTGAGAGCTAAGTCAAAAGATACCTCTCTTGGAAGTGAAATATTGTCTATCCAAGATAAGAATAATAAATTTATATCTTAGATGAGTGAAGGTGGAGAGTGAGTTACCCTCTCCTTCTGTCTATTTGGAAATATTTTTTTCTACAAATTAGGCCTCAAGTACCCTTGTTGTATATGGAGGGTACCCCTAGTTGAGCTCATAAATCCTAGTTGAGATGTGTTGTCCATCTTTTCTTGTGGTTCATTGTGCCTACAAATATTGATAATCCCACTTTATTTAGGCTTGTTCATGTTTTTTATGTTCTTGAATGTTTGAATCACCTTCCCCACTTCAAACAAAAAGGGGATACTCATCCAAAATGAGCCATACTATTTTATCTTTTTGCATTTTTTCCTTATAAATTTTCATTCTAATCATTAAAAAAAATAGAAAACACAAAAGTCTAAAATAAGCCAAAAATTCAAAACATTCCAAAAAATGAAATAAATAATTTATTTTTGTTTACTTAAGTATAGGCATCCTCCAAGTCAAGATTTCCACATCATATCCAAGTATAATTTTTCATCTCAATCACCCTATCCTCATCATCCCTAATCGAATAATAATCATGCCATCCTCGTCATCCATAATCATTATAATTATCCCCCTACTCATCCTACTCATCCCTTTCCATCGTAATCATGCCTCCTACTACTAATACTATTTTTTATATTAATTACCTCATATTAATAATCAATTATCATCCTAATAATCACTCCTTATACTAGTCATCCCTTTCTATCCTACTCATCCCTTTTCATCCTAATCATCTCATCCATAATCACCCTAATCATCTTGTCATAATCATCTTATCCTAAACATCCCTATTCATCTTAATCACCTCATCCTAACCATCCCTTCCATCCTAAGCATCCCCAATCATCTAATCTACCTCATCTCAAATATCCTACTCATCCCAATATATCTCCAACTCATACCTAATCCATCATTATGGACCATAATCTTGATTAATTTTCTTAATATAATCAAAGTCCTATTCCTTATACTAATCATTCCATCTATTTATCCTCCATAATCCACAATAAAACCCTATTTTATTAATCCACTATCATCATTCATATTTGTACTCATTATCTTCTATCTATTATCATCCTTAATCTACATTCTTTATCATCTTAACCTATTCCCCTTGACAAAATAATCCCATTTCCCCTTGACAAAATAACGTTTAATAAAAGAATCATCCTTTGAACATTAAAATTTGGTTAAGGAATTAATTTTATATATACCCGATATCCTTCACCATCATCATCAAAATCCTTTTCCCGAGGATTGTTGGGAAAATTTATCTCAAAATTGCAATTATATACAGTTTATTGTTGATAGGATGTATATATATTTGTATATATATTTCCTAGTTACACCAATAGGGGTATATGATGACATAATAGAGAAAAACGTGAGTGTTAAATTTTTCAGGAAACTTCTAAAATGGTCAACACACATTAAATAATGATGTATTGTAAATCTAGACCATTCATTATTAGGTTTTAGATCTAATGACATATGTTTTGTTGGCATGTATTTCTCTAGAATGTAACCCTATTTTATGAGGGTATTGTAATACAACTGCGGTAGAGAGAGAGAGTGATATATTCTGAGAGTATATTAGTGTTCATGTTGTCTCTAGATCTCAGAGTGGTGATATTCTTGTGAGGAGCTTTCTCTGCAAGTACAATGTACTCTATGATTTACTGAATAATATTTTGGGAAACTTTTAGAGTGTGGGTTTTTTCTCTCAAAATGGTTTTCCCTATGTAAATCAATGTGTTGTGGTATGCATGATATTTGTGTTTATTTATGTTTAATTTTTTGTAACTGTTAAAGATCTATAAAAGTTTTACATTATTCTCCTCTCAAGATTAGTGTAGGAATTTTTTCTGCTAACTTAGCTTCTTTATAAGTGGTATAAGAGCTTGACCACCTTTGGTTTAGCTGTGGGTTGTTGGGTTTTTTGAAATAATCCAATTTTGAGTGGGAGATTGTGTAAAAGAAACTTTGTGATATTGTTGTAGGAATTTTAAGATGGAAAGTTCATTAGGGAGAATAGAAGTGGATAAATTTTCTAGAAATAATTTTGAGATGTGGAAGCTAAAGATGGAGGATTTGTTGATAGATCAATATTTGTGAGATGTTGTTGATGATAATGTTTCAAGGCCTGTAGATCCTACTTGGGCTGCTCAATATGATGTTATGGACCATAAAACCAAGGGTCTAATAAGACTTTACTTGTAAGACATTTTTAATCAATGTCCATGAGGAGACATCTGCACAAAAACTATGTAAGAAGCTTGGTGAGATGTGTCAAGGTAAATATTTAGTGAACAATATTTTCTTGAGGAATATGTTGTATTGTTTGAAAATGGAAAAGGGTGTATGAATCACAGACCACCTAAAAGAATTCAATATGCATGTGGCTCAATTGGAATCAATTGGTGTCAAAATGGATGAGGAGGATAAATGTCAAATATTTCTTTGTTCTTTTCTTGATTCATTGGATTCTCTTGTTATGGCTATTGGGAGTAATTTTGTTATATTGAAGACTAAAGATGTGGTGGGTTATTTTATTTTTGAAGAAATGAGGGGGAAGGTATCAATCATTTCCAAGGAGGCCCTAAATGTTCATGGAAGACCTAAGGAAAAAGGTAAGAAGAATGAGAAGCATGAAAAATCCAAGTCTAGGGGGAGATCTAAATCTCTTGGAAAGTATAAAGTTATTTTTTGTAAATTTGGTAAGCTTGGGAATGTTCATAAGTGTTACCCAATTTAGCTTCCAACTCAATCATGTAGAGCTGAGATATTATAACATGATAAAAAATAAAAGGTACGCATTGATTTCTGGTAAAGTTCCATTCATATGTAGACAAGTAGTTATCAAATAAATTGCAATTCATTATGGAAATGTATACAAGAGAAAGATTGCAAATTTTTTGCACAAATGTTGTCTTTTATTGATGATTACAAATGTATGGTGTCCCACACAAGTCATGGGAATAACTATTTCAATACAATAGAGGGCATAAACTATACATTTGAAGATATAAAAAGAAAAGAGCATATGGAAAGAGTAGGGATCCGTCATTGCCTAAATGACAAACCCCAAGTTGAATTGTTACATCCTTGCTTTAGTCCCTCTTGGTTGGTTGTTCCAAAATTTTCCTTGCTACTTCCTAAGATGCCTGCAAAGAGATGAGGAATATTGTGTTATAGCTCATGACCCATATTCTCTACATATGCTACATCAATAAACATTTAGTTTTTTATCATAAGGAATTAAAAAAGTTTTGCAACATCATAGATATAAAGAAAATTATTATCATCAACATCCATTATATATTGTGTTTCACTATTCTTATCTAACATGTTTTCTCACTATGCAAGTATAGGTGAAATTTTTATTTTTGGATTATTTTCATTTGACATCAGAAAACGTAGAGAAAAATGGGCTCCCACAAGGGTCGAGCCTAGCATGCTGCCCTCTTAGTTTCTAAGAGGGGTAAGAGTATAAATTCATATATGAAAGATACAAATAGCCACAATGGCAGTCTTCATAGTACCATGTTGTAAATCATTTTGATGTGATGGGGCAGCAAAGAGAAATGTAGCCACTTATCAACATTCAAATCAAGTGTTTGTCACTCATGACAATGATTTGGTAGGCATATAAAAAAATAAAGGCTCTAATACAAGCTTGATGCCAAAACCATAGGTGTAAGGTTAAGCATGAGAAGCTAAATATCAATGCAAAATATAAGTACCAATAGTAGTCGACTACCTTATATGGTCATCACTATCATGCATAAAAAGAACTTGTTAAATGGAATCACAATAAGAGAAGACAATCATTGTCATACTTTTCATGTTGTGGACAACACAATGAGAGAAAGGAAGGATAAATCATGAGTTCATTATTTCAATGAATTCTTTAAAACCTTTCTCAAATACCAATGCAGGTGGAGGTCCCATAAATCCAATGTAGTAGTCAAAAGTCAAAGAGAAAAATAGTTTTAAGAAAGTCATAAAGGGAAAATGCACTATCAAATCTTTTAGATGACAAAGACTTAGGTTAAAGGATAGTTAGACATACATGGAAGGGATAGTCCATGAGATATAAGGTAGTGATCTTCAAGGAGTCACATATAAGACAGTGAATGATGGTAACCTATTTACATCAAGTATGATAAAGGCACAATGAATACTGTCGAAGGCCTACCCATTATAATGGATAATGGATGCAGAAAGTATCATAATTAACAAAGGAGAAAGTTGCAATACAACTTGGAGTTGCAAGAAGAAACCCAAATATTTGAAGAAAAGGGTAAGCCCTCGAAGATATTTTTGGCAAAAATTAGAAACCATGATAAACCTTAGAAATACAAAAAGCTCAAGCTACTGAAAGGGAAAACCCTCGGTGTGAAGTCATTTCATTTCAAATAAGGGTTTTCTCTCCATTAAATCTTGCAAATAAATGAAACTCTCAAGATTTCCAAAAATATCAAAGTAAAAGCATAGAGATAAAGAGCCATTTCACCATTTTTGGTGAGGATTCAAAGCATCAAGTGAAATGAAAACAATATGTAGGAAATAAAGAGAATTTCATTTATTTTTTTGTTGCAAACAAGCTTTATGTGACAAGGGAAAGCCGAGAAAAAGATAATATATAGAAAACCAAGAATTTTTATCATTTTGCTACTATAAGAAAACAATGAAGAAGATTTTTTTTCATAGAGAGGAAGAACTAGTATCATTCCCATAGAAAATGCTTACCCACACGAGTTTCTATCTTTAATCCAACAAAATCTCCATGAAAACTCTAGAGAAGATCGAGGCACAACCCTTGGCAGCATGCAGAGAAAAATAACAAAGTTGCAAAATGAGTGAAGGCCAAGTGTATGGTCGTGGGTTGTGTTTATGGTTTTATTTCTACCCTATATTTGGCCAATCCTTTGTTTGTATTTTTTCACTTTCATTTAAATAATTTTTCCAAGGATTAATACCCCTTGTAAGTGTGCTAAGTTCCTTTGTATTTTTTGCAAGGTTGTCAATCAAAACTAAGTCAAATGTCCCCTTTATCTTTGCAAATTGAAAACTGATTTTAAAAATGTAAAACATTATTGAAATGATAATCTATAAATCACTTTAATAAATGTTTATGTTGTGCAAAGATAAGAAGGCATTGGTTTTTCAAGATTAATTCAAAAGGTATGGATACAGTCTGGGGATTTATGTTTATGGAAAGCATATAGAGGAGGTTGGAGGAGGTTAACTTGTTGGATGTTGTGGATATGGTTGCTGATATGTGGTTGTCATTGATGTCAACACTATTAGCATTTGGTGCACTGAAGACTGTATATGTGGAATTGTGCAGGTCCAGAAGGCATTGTGTTCTATACATTGAAGATTAGCTAATGTGGATTTAAGGGTCTAATGTTGAATGTTTCTAGATCATCCATCGGAAGTTTCAAAGGTTTGCGTGAAGTTTTGAGTATGTTGTGATCTGATAGTGTGTTGCTAGTCTCTGTTAGTGTTCCTAAATGAAGTTTGTGTAATTATTTTTTTCTCAGTTGTTGTGGATGCTTCTCTATTATTTCTTGGTGTTATGTGGTGTCTCTAGATCATTATCTATCTTTGTGGTACATCCACATTATTTGGAAGTGTTTGTGGTTGAAGATCTTTGTGCACATGTTTGGTTTTTCTTGTTTTTGGCTGACATGTAATTGGTAGCATGTTGTCAATCTTTGAGGTGTAATTAATTAAAGTATTCCTATGTTGGAGATATTAATTTGGGTCTCCACTATGTTGTGTCCAACCTTGGTGGATATACATTAAAATTTTATTTGTAAATTTGAGTCGACATTACAAATATATATATTTTTCTTTGGTTGACAAAGAGGTGATGAAATTTCAGGTAGCGGATATATAAGGGTGATTAGTTCATTATTTGTGAAGCTGCTTCATGTGCTCCTATGTGTGTATGTGAAAATATCATTTGATTTCTTAGCAGAGTGTGAAGAAGAATGTGTGAAGTGTGAAGAAGTGTTGAGCTTAATTGGAACTGTAATCAGGATTGTGAAGAAGCTATTTCCTTAGTTCACAAATCTTGGATGGTTTTAATCCAAACTCTATTGTTGGGCAGTGAGTCCTCTTTTGTAATTGAGTAGTGAGATCTAGGCAGTGTGCCTCAATGCATGTGCATTCCCCTTATTATTTCTTTTATACTTATAGAAGAGTATAATCTGGTGGACTAACATCCACCATGGTTTTTCCCCAATAGGGTTTCCACGCAAAAAAAATCTTTGTATTCTTTGTCTCTCTAATGTGTTGATTGTTTATGGTTAATTGCTTATTCATTAGATCTGAGATTAAGTTAAGATTTAGAAGAAGAGTTTTAGTTTATGTCAGAACTGATTCATCCCCCCGTTTCAGTTGTGTGTCCTTATTATGCCAACATAACCAACATGTGGAGAGAATATAGGAGGATATTTTGACCAAGTTGAAGCCTTTTGAGAGAATCTAGGGGAAATTTTTGATTCCTTTTGAGCCTTTTGGAGGGAGTTTCAGGGATAGTTTTTAGGCTTTTTGGTTATGCATGACTAAAGGGTTTCTGGTCCCTATTTTGGTGTAACCTATTGGAAAAGGATGTAGTAACTTAATTTTTCATTGTTGAAGTTAGTTCTTATCATTCTCTTTTTCCTACTTTGTGACTTTTGAATTCCTTTGCAAAAAAGACAATATTGGTAACTCATTTTGACATGTATAGGAGTTTACACCTTGGAGATCAATGGAGATAAGCAATTTTTCCTTCTTAATTTTATGTTCTATTGTGTGCATTTGGATTATTCATGCAATTACTTGTGAAATTATCTCATTCCTTGTTGTTGTGTCTCATTAGCAACACCTTTTGTAGAAAGTATATGTATTTTGCAGGTTGTGAGTTGTGTTGGAGTGCAAATAGTTATAATTGTGAAAGGTTTCTTTCCTTCTAGGATTGAGTGCATTATATCCTCCTCATGAAATATTGATGAAAACGCATATAGAATTGAGTTGTGCATGTCAAGTTGTGTCATTGATTAAAAATGTGTGCAAGTTGTTTTTACAAGTTTAGTTAATATTTTGGTGCATCACCCTTAGAGTTTAGTTTTTTCAATTTATGCAATCTCTCTTACCCTTTTCCCAAAAAGAAGGAGTTTAGGTGAGTACTATAAGAGCCATCTTTCTCTAGAGGTTCTTTTCTGCTTTAGGTGACCCACAACCTTAGAAAAGTTACCATATTTCTCTAATATGCTAAGTTTTGTAACTTAGTAGAGGTGCACTATTAGGAGATGATATTTTTTGGCACGCTTGGTGGGACTAGTTTGATGAACTTGTCATCAAAATACTAAGAGATTTGGTGTTTCTCTTAGTATTATTAGCCTTTGGAGGTAGTCCAAACAACACCATGGAAACTCTAATTACATATCAACTAGTTTTAGCAGTCTGGATACATGCAACTAATGAGGTTGGTGCTACTTGCTAGTTTTCTATCATTGGAAAGTATTTTCTTAGTGTCTGGTGACTCTATTTGGTTTTCTAACTCACATCGTAGAGTTTAAAGACCTTGTTTTCTATATACATTCCAAATATGTTATCTAGACTTGCCTATGCTTCATTTTTTACCCTTGCAATGTCTAGTTATCAACACCACAATGGATATTCTCCTCCATTTCATGAAAATTTAGGATTTTTTCCTCCAAACAACCCTTCTTCTCATTGCAATCATCATTATGAGCAAGAGTATTGTCAAACCTCTCTTTCTTATCCTTGTTTGTATCCTATTCATTCCTATAGTAAATCCTATGAAACCCATTATGCTTTAAATCAAACATGCATCCTCCCTATTCAATCCCAAAATGATACTGTCTTGGGTAGCATTAAGAGTTTGATGTTGGATTTCTAAAGGAAAATTTCATAAATAGATAGAGAAATAGTATAATATGCAGTAGGAAGAACTTTCTCATCAAGATCACATTCATTAGAGGGAGTGGAGGCACAATAGTATGAAAATTAATTTCTTCCTAAACAATTTGCAGCCAAAGAAGAACAAATAAATCACTTTCTTGCACAAATATAGAGGTATGAAACCCAATCAGCCCCTTGCATTCCTAGTTTCAAAAAGACAAAAAAAATTGAGTCCTTTCCTCTCATATCAGTCCAAAACCAATAAGAGGAAAAGGTTGTAGAATCTAAGCCGATTAAAATTCTAAATTTCAGGAAAGATAACATTCTTAACTCTTCGAATCAGCCCCTTAAGCTTGAAATTCCAAGTTTCACAAGCCTTCATCCTTTGCCAGTTGAGGAAACTAATCAGGTACAACCTAATATAGTTATAGAGTAGCCCATTGATTAGGATAGCTCACTCATCATGGAGAAGATTAGAAAAATAAATCTAGTGCATTTAGTTGTAGAGTATTACCAATTATAATAGAAATGGATTGAACAAGAAAGAACTTTCAAGATGAATCCTGGATTGTTGTAACTAATCAGCTTCCTTGTTTGGTAAAAGATGATGATTTTTTTTTAGTAAATCAACCAGGACAACAAGAGGAGTTTTCTGAGGTAAGAGAAGAAAAACTTGCACCTAGTACACTTGCACATGAGTTGGATGAGAAAAAATTAGACTTGTTGCAAGAGGGTGATGAAAATAATCAAATAGGACAGTAGGTTGAAAAGGAAGTAACAGGGGTTGAATGCAAAATTTTGATTGTTTTGTTTGAATAACTCCCATCTTTTATTGAATTTGAGAATGTTTCTATCTCAACAAATCATATGAGACAAAAAAATGAGAAGTTAGAAGAAGGTGGTGAGAAGGAAGAATCTACCTTGTGGTTTGATGGACTGCCTTCTTTGGTTAAACAAGATGAAGGCTTGCACATGTTGACATCAACATCAATTTTGGAATAGTTGAAAGATAAAAATAATCTTAAGGAGGTGTTTGTATACCAAGAGAAAAGTGAGGATAATGTTGCTTTTAGGCCTGTGAATGTTGACATGCATGAGGAGAACAAACTACAAGTTGGGGAAGATATGTTTTGTAACATCATTGAGGATTTTTGCTCAAATCTTGATGCCAAGATAACACTTTTTGAATCAGGAAATTGTGAACAACATAAAATAAAATATGTAGTAGCTTTGGTTTTGTTTGAACAACATGAACTAAAACACGTCAATTTGCATGATGTTAAGGAAGTAGTTAAAGAGAAGGAAACCAACATGGAGAGTTCTGAATTCACTCTTTCTAGAGGATTCCCAATTAGGCATCTAGCCAGAATGAAGGCCAACAAGAATATTCCTATCTTTCTTGCACCTAAGCATGAAGGTACAACCAAGGAAGAGAAGATTCAATTCAATTTTCTACCTCAGGACATTCAGGAGGTATTACAACTCTTTGTTGAATTTATATCCATGTTTCATCTCTTTCTAGCTATCTTCAAGCATGGAAAACATTGTAAATTTTGTAGAAAAGGAAGCTACTTAACCCAAGGTCAGTGAATGGTTTTGTTTGAGTTCATGTCTTTCTTGGTTAGTATAGAGTAGGGTTAGTTTCATTTCCTCTAAATTCTATTTTGCATAGTTAGTTAGTTTTCTCTGAGTCTTTTGGTAGGATGAATAAGTTTTCAAGGTGTTATGCATTGTTTTGAGGAGTTATAGTAGTGTGCAAGACTATTTCTCAAGTCTTGTAAGGTTCCTATTGACTCATGTGCCCAATGGATAAGTTTAGGCAACTGGTGAGGATGTTTAGCAAGCAAACATATCACAGAAATCACCACAAAATGTTACATAATTTAGCTTCCAGCTCAATCAAGTAGAGCTGAGATATTACAAAATTATAAAAGATAAAAGGTACACATTGATTTATGTTGAATTTCTATTCATATGCACAAAAGTAGTTATAAAATAAATTATAGTTCATCATCCAAATGTATACAAGAGAAATATTGCACAAATTTTGCATAAATGTATGGTCTCCCACAAAATTACTAGGAATGACTATATCAATACAATAGAGGGCATAAGCTATACATTTGAAGATAAAAAAGGAAAAGAGCATAGATAAGGAGTAGGGATCCGTCATTGCCTGAATTATGAACCCCAAGTTGAACTGTTGCATCCTCACTTTAGTCCCTCTTGCTTGGTTGTTATAGAAGTTTCCTTACTACTGTCTGAAATGCCTGCAAAGAGATGAAGAAGATTGTGTTAGAGCTCGTGACCCATATTCTCTACATATACAACATCAACAAACATATAGTTTATTTTAATAGGGCATTAAAATAAATTTTCAACATCATAGATGTCAAGAAAAGAAAAGGATTATCATCAACATCCATCATATATTGTGTTTCACTATTTTTATCTAACATGTTCTTTCACTGCGCAGGTATAGGTGAAATTTTCATTGCTAGATTATTTTCATTTAACATCACAATATGTGGAGAAAAATGGGCTCCTGCAAGGGTTAAGCCCAACATTTTTCCCTCTTAGTTTCTAAGAGGGGTAAGAGTATAAATTTATATATGAAAGATACAAAAAGCCACAATGGTAGTCTTCATAGTACCATGCTAAAAGTCATTTTGATGTGATGGGGCAGGAAAGAGAAAGGCAGCCACTTATCAACATTCAAAGAAAGTATTTGTTAGTCATGACACTGATTTGGTAGAAATATAGAGAAATAAAGGCTCCAATACAATCTTGATGCTAAAACCATAGGTGTAATTTTAATCATGAGAAGCTAAATATCAATGCAAAATCTAAGTACCAATAATAGTCCACTACCTCATATGGTCATCACTATCACGAATAAAAAGAACTTGTTAAATGGAATCACAATACGAGAAGAAAATAATTGTCATAATTTTCATGTTGTGGACAATACAGTGAGAGCAAGGAAAGAGAAATCATGAGTTCATTATTTCAATGAATTTTTTAAAACCTTTCTGAAATACCAATGCAAGTGGATGTCCCATAAACCCAATGTAGCAGTCCAAAGTCAAAGAGAAAAAAATAGTTTTAAGAAATTCATAAAGGGAAAATGCATTGTCAAATCCTTTAGAAGATAGAGACTCGGGTTAAAAAGATATACATGTAATGGATACTCCATGAGAGATAAGGTAGTGATCTTCAAGGAGTCACAAATAAGATAGTGAATAATGGTAACCTATAGACAACAAGTATAATAAAGACACAATGAATAGTCTCGAAGGCCTACCCATTATAATATATAATGGATGTAGACAATATCATAACTAGAAAAGGATAAAATCACAATATAGCTTGGAGTTGCAAGAAGAAACCCAAATATTTGCAAAAAAGGGTAAGCTCTTGAAGATGTTTTTGGCAGAAATTAGAAACCATGATAAAACCTAGAAATAGAGAAAGCTCGAGCTATAGAAAGGGAAAACCCTTGGTTTGAAGTCATTTAATTTCAAATAACGGTTTTCTCTCCATTTTAGCCTACAAATGAATGAAACCCTTGAAATTTTCAAAAATCTCAAAGTAAAAACATAGAGATAAAGAATTGTTTCACTGTTTTTGCTGAGGATTCAAAACATCAAGCCAAATGAAAAGAATATGCAGGAAATAAAGAGAGTTTTGTTTCTTTTTTTGCTGCAAATAAGCTTTATGTCATAGGGAAAAGCTGAGCAAAAGAGAATATACAAAAAATCAAGCTTTTTTATCATTTTTTTGCTATATGAAAACAAAGAAGAAGATTTTCTTTCATAGAGAGAAAGGACTAGTATCGTTCCCATAGAAAATGCTTACCTGCATGAGTTTCTAGCTTGAATCCTGCAAACTCCCCATGAATAATCTAGAGAAGCTCGAGTTAGAACCCTTGGCAGTGCATAGAGCAAAACAACAAAGTTGCAAAATGAGTGAAAGCCAATTGTATTGCAATAGGTTGTGTTTAGGGTTTTCTTGCTGCCCTATATTTGGCTAATCCTTTTATGGGGATTTTTTCACATTCATTTAAACAATTTTTGCAAGGATTAAAACCCCTTCTAAGTTTGTTGAGTTTCCTTTGTATTTTTTGCAAGGTTGTAAATCAGAACCAAGTCAAAGGTACCCTTTATCTTTGCAAATTGAAAAGTAATTTTAAAAATGTAAAACATAATTGAAGTGATAATCTATAAATCACTTTAATAATTGTTATATGTTATGCAAAGATAAGAAGGTGTTGGTTTTTCAAGATTAAGTCAAAAGGGATGGATACAATTTGGGGATTTATGTTCATGCCAAGCATATACGAGAGGTTGTAGGATGTTAACCAGCAGGTGGGGAGAATATAGGAGGCTGTTTTGACCAAGTTGAAGCACTTTAAGAGCATATAGGGGTATTTTTTGATGCCTTTATGATAGTCGAGGTCAATGCTTGACAATTTCTTCACTTTTGAGCCTTTTTAGAGGGAGTTTGGGGTCTAGTATTTAGGATTTTTGGTTATGCATGACCAAAGGGTTTGTGGTCACTATTTTGGTGCAACCTCTTGGAAAAGGATAGATAAGTAACTTCAATTTTCATTGTTGAAGTTAGTTCTTATCATTCTCTTTTTTCTACTATGTGACTTTTGAAGTCCTTTGCAGAAAAAGATAGTATTTGTAACTCATTTTGACATGCATAGCAATTTACACCTTGGAGATCAATGGAGATAAGTAATTTTTCCTTCTTAATTTTTTGTTCTATTGTGTGCATTTGGATCATGTTTGATGTAATTACTTGTGAAATTATCTCATTCCTTATTCTTGTGTCTCATTATTAGCACCTTTTGTAGAAAGTATATGTATTTTGTAGGTTGTGAGTTGTTTTGGAGTGGAAATAGTTCAAGTTGTGAAAGGTTTGTTTCCTTCTAGGATTGAGTGCATTATATCCTCCTCATGAAATATTGATGCAAAAGCATATGGAATTGAATTGTGCATGTCAAGCTATGTTATTGACCAAAACTGTGTGTGCAAGCTATTTTTAAATGTTTAGTTAATGTTTTGGTGCATCACCCTTAGAGTTTAGGTTTTTCAATTTATGCAATATTTCTTACACTTTTCCCAACAAGAAGTAGTTTAAGTGAGTACCATAAGAGCCAACTTTCTTTGGAGATTCTTTTTTTCCTTAGGTGACCCATAGCCTTAGAAAAGTTCCCATGTTTCTCCAATATGCTACGTTTTGCAACATAGCAAGGGAGCATTATTAGGAGACAACAATAAGGAATGCAAAGAAGAAAAGAAGAAGAAAAAGAAGAAATTTGTTTCTGATTATGAGTTTCAGAAGGAAGATGGTGATGAATTCATTGTAGCTTTGGCAACTTGTGCTGGTAGTGATGCATGGTTAATTTAATTAGGTGCATATTTTCACATGAGCTTTAATAGATATTGGTTTTTTAAATATGAAGAATTTGATTGAGGTAAGGTGTACTTAGGTAATGATTCTCATTAGGACATTATTGGTCGTGGTAAAGTTAAAATCAGATTTCCTAATGGTAAAATAAAAAGGATTAATGGTGTGTTGCATATCCTTGGATTAGAAATAAATTTGTTATTTGTGAGAAAAATAATAGATGCAGGTGTGTAGATAGTATTTTCTAATGAAGGATGCAAGATGGTTAGAGGTGCTAGTGTGATTGCTAGAGGTGTCAAATATGGGACATTGTATAAACTTGATGCATGCACTGTTGAGTGCAATAGTACTTCTATGAAAAGAAAGTCTATGGAAAAAGTGAGGGTTTCACCTTTAGCAGATGGTCATGGATTTTGGGTACCCAAGGGTGCTCTTTCTTCTAAAAAAAAGTTACCTATAGAGAAAACTGTGTTATGGCAATAGAGACTTGGTCACATTGGAGAAAAGGGTCTAAGGACCTTGAAAAATAAAAATCTTGTTGAAGGTTTTTTTTATTGTAATCTTAAATTTGATTTCTACAAGCATTGTATTTATGAAAAATAAAACCGTGTTCAATTTTACTCAAGTTATCATAAATATTGTGGTGTATTGGATCTTATTCATTATGATGTGTTTGGTCTTGTAGATGTTCCTTCAATTGGTAAATCCATATATTATGTTTCATGTATTGATGATTATAGTAGAAGGAAATGGGTATATTTTCTAAAGAGTAAATCTATAGTTTTTAGTTGATTTAAAGAATTTAAAGAAATGGTTGAGTTGTAGATTGGAAAGAAAATAAAATGTCTAAGGACTAATAATGGCAGTGAATTTTTCTCTAATTATTTCGATAGATTGTGTAAAGATTATTGTATTCATAGATAGAAGACAACTCCATATTCTCGACAACAGAATGGAGTTGCAAAAATAATGAACATGGCAGTGATGGTGAAGGCTAGGAGTATATTGAGTGGTGTTGGCCTAGAACAAAGGTTTGGGGTTGAAGTTGTTGCCACTGCTTTTTACTTGATTAACAGATCTTCTACATATGCTCTTGTTGATAAGATACCCATAGAGGCATTGTCAGGTTGCAATCTTTCATTAAGAAATCTTATATTTTTTGGTTGTGAGGCATATGCACATGTGCCAAATGAGAAGTGAAAAAAGTTAGAGAACAAGGTTGTGAAATGTATCTTCATCAGATATAGTTATGGTGTGAAAGGATACAATCTTTGGGCTCCTATTGCACAAAAGGTAATATATAACTAGTAGAAGTGTTATTTTTAGAGAAACATATCCTTCTTTTGTTACATTACAGCCATAACAAAGTAAATAGGAAGATGTGATTCAATTTCCTTCTACACTTGAGAAATTTGATTCGAGGCCCAAAGATAGACAAGAAGTTGAGGAGAGCTCATCTAGCTCTGGATCTTCAGAAGAGGATGAAGAACCTCCAACTCAACTTGTTCATAGGTCTACAAGACATAGAAAACCACCTCAAAGGTATTCACCCGACGATTGGAGATGTATTTTTTGTTTGAATACTAACATGGATGAACCCAAATATATAGAAGAGGCACTAGGTATGAATGACGTAGAATCTTGGAAGATTGCTATAGATGAAGAAATGGAATCTTTGAAATGATACATGAGATCTTGTACCATTTCTTGAAGGATGAAAACTTGTTGGTTGAAAATGGGTGTTCAAGAAAAAGATTGGTTCAGATGGAGGTATTGAGAAGTACAAATAAAGGTTAGTTACGAAGGGTTACTCTCAAGTTGAGGGTGTTGATTATGGTAAGATATTTTCTCTTGTTATAAAAATGACATCCATTAGATTTTTTCTTTCTATTGTCGTTGCTTATGATTTATAGGTTGAGCAAATGGATGTGAAAACTATTAAACAAGTGTAGGACAACTAAGAGGTGGGGTGAATCATTTTTCACAAAATTCAAAACTTGAACCTTCAACACTTATCAATTCCACAACCACACAATTATGTTATTAAGTAAAAGCATGTAACAAATAACAAAAATTAAATCTACACAATGAACACTATATTTTTACGTGGAAAACCCAATGAGAGAAAAAACATGGTGAGGGTTAACTCACAATATATAAGATTATAAAACAGAGGCTCACTACCAAGGGATCACTACCAAGAAGATGAATCACTATCCAAGTACAAAGGCTCACTACCTGCAGAAAAGACTCGTTGTCCAATAGGGAGGCTCACTGTCTACAGATACAAAAGAGAACAAAAAGATCCACCACAAAAATTAACACACATTCGCAACTTGAATAAGGATTGAAAAAACCTTTAGCTCACTCCCTTCAGGAATCCAACACAATGAAGTACTACTGTCTCAACTCACTCACACACACACTTCTCTTATGATTCATGGCTCACTTTCGTCACTTTTCATCACACTATCATACAATTCTTCACAATTTGACTTTATTTTATACCATCCTCAACTGTAGAAACTTTCTCAAATGTTGGCCACAAATACCTCATTTCATAAATTCAAATTACGTTGGCAACTCAAAATTCCTACGGTGGAAAGGAATAAGAGTGGTCCAATAAAAAAATTAACCAAGACTAAAAATAATGTCTTAGATCAACCACATGCTTCCTAAATATAATTTTATTCTTCAAATGAAGTGTAAACACCAGGTCGGCCAAACCTAATCAAAACATAAATGAAGATTGATGTACATGCTTCCCAACAAGAAGATGACATGCAAACTCCACAACATGCTTCATTATGCACAAGCGTACATCTCATATTGCTTCAGATACATCTGTAGCAAATGAAATATGCTTCAAACTCTAAACACCTTTCACCAGTCCATCTAGACTATGCAAACACACACAAAAATACTGAAACATGACTTCCAGATCACCAAAATTCAACACTCTTTGCCAAAACTTAGACAATCCCAACTCAAGACATATCCTAGATCCATAGGATAAAAAAAAATTAGCGAAGGATTGCAGAGTAGAAACACTTCTCTCAATCCATATAAGAGAAACACTGCCAAAACAATTCACACACTGGTGAATGTAACTTTCACATACCATCACACCAAAAGCTAAAGCTTAGGATATATCACCACAAGATCACCATTATCAAATCTTTAGATCCGCACAAGCATAGGATCAACATGGGAGAAATGCAGAACACATACCAAAGCATATTTTGAACACATTCATCACTCTGATTACTCTTCTTTATTAATTTTCTAAAAATCACTTGGAAAATAATCCACACAACACATCTTCAATGACATAAAGATAGCTCCACACACTCACAATATCTCAGCAGCATTGCAGCTATACATGTACAATCTGTAATATACTGAATTGTGTTGGCATCAATGACAACATTAGTGACAACACCACTAGACTAGCTCACACTTGCAACAATCTCCCCCTTTGTCATTGAGTGCAACACATGATGTGAAAAACCATCAAAGACAACATCCTTCAAAATATCCCAAGAGAACACCTTCTCTTCCTCTCCAACTATTTTTCACATGGCTTTTCTCTCCCCCTTTGACATCAATCGAAAAGATCAACAACTCTAATCACTCCTCATTAGGAGCACACTTATACTATAACAATGAAACCATTTCTACTCGCCCTACGGAGTAGACCCATTTATCAGTACAGATAAATAAAGAATTTGTTAATTCATTGGACTGATGCCCCTTTGTGTGCACTTAGTTTGGAGGGCCAATGACCCCCAACATCTCCCTAACATGCTCAAAATTATCCTTCAAAAGAGCCTTAGTCAATATGTATGCAATTTTTTCCTTTGTGGTCACACACTCCAATCTAACTTCATTTTCCAACACTTTCTCTCTCAGGAAATGATATTTGATAAATACATGTTTTGTTCTTGAATACATAACTGGGTTCTTTGAAATGTTTATTGCACTTGTGTTGTCATAGAAAATAGAAATAGGCTCATCACATATCACTCCAATGTATTTTAGAGTTTGCTTCATCCACAAAACCTGTGTGCAACATGATGTTGCAACAATATATTATGCCTTTGCAGTGGATAAAGAAATCGAGTCTTACTTTTTACTCAACCATGAAACCAATCTTCCACCAAGAAAGAAAGAACCACCACTGTTACTCTTCTAATCATCTACACATCCAGACCAATCAACATCGGTATAGGCACTCAAGGTGAAATAATCACTCTTAAGATACCATAATCCATAATCTGGTGTACCTTTAAGATATCTAAATATCCTCTTTAAAGTTATAACATGTGTGTCTTTAGGATCTGCTTGGAATCTGACAACTAAACATACTGCATGCATAATATTCGGTCTAGTACCAGTAAGATACAATAGTCCACCAATCATAGTTCTTTATTTGCTCTGATCAGTCTTAGCAGATTCATCATCTTTGCTTAGTTTACATCCAGTTATCATAGGAGTACAAACCGGTTTGAAATCTATAGACATGGAAAATGTACCGATTGGTCTTATGCACTTGATCTTGATTTCACTAACACCACTTTGTCCTAAGTCATCTCTTTTTCTAAGTCATTTTCATCGAATAATCTTCCTTTGATTAAATTCATCACATTTCATCTCTTAATTAAATAAATCAATTTTATCTTATTAAGTTGTTCTCTTCTATTAATTAAATAAATAATTTTATTTAATTAATCTTGTAATCCCTCTTTAATAATTAAATAATTCATTTTATTTTAATTAATCTCTAAAGTCTATTTGTTAAATTAAATAAATTAACCTTTGTTTAATTTAGTCTAACATCATTCCACTTTTGATTAAATAAATCAAAATATTTATTTAATTAAGTCTTTATCATATTCTTCTCATTTTGATTTAAAATAACACAAAAGCCTAAGTCAAAATGGTCACATCAGCTAATCTCTCTTAAATTAATCAAATCATGATTAAAACTAATTAAAATCCATCACATACTCTAGCGTTTGCAATTTACACAAATAAATCATTAATTTGATTTATTAAATCCTCTGTTTTCCCTCAACATGGCATCAAAAGGGAATATTCCTCCAAATTTGAAAATCCTTCCATGTGGATTTTCCCTTCCAAAAAAGCATTTAACTCCTTTTACATGTCCTTGTGTATTGATCCAAGTGGCATTTAATCCATTTTCATCCCCCTCAAACATATCATTTCACAAATTTGAAATGCCACCTACTGCCATTTATTGGAACATTCATCAAAATGTGCTCAAGCTTCCTCAATTCACATCTTGACAAGTGGCACTTAGCCATTGGATGTTGAATGATCCCACATTCATCCATTTTTCCTCACTCTTCAACATTCTCATCTATAAATAAAAGGATTTTCTTCTCATTTTGGATCCACAATCTTTGTTATCTACATCCACAACTTACAACAAAATCACTATCTTCACATTTGGAGCAAGTTTATCCATTTCCATAGCATTTTATATCATCATAGTTAGGGTATTGCAGATTTCATCAAGGTAGCACATTGTTCATTATCATTAAGTGGATCAGTCTTCATCAAGCTTGCAAAGGAGTTGGGAAAGGGACAATTTCCACATCAAATTGACACCAATTCCCCCATGGGATTGAGAGTTTTCATGCTAAGTAAATAGGATTTAATTTCTTTTCTTAATTTTTTCTTCATTTCTTTCCTATTTTGAGGATTGTAGATGAATTTCATGGGGAATCTTAGTTCTAACTTGCATATGGATCTAATATTGTGTTTGTTTACTATGTTTGTGCAGGTCTAGGATTGGGATTAATAGAATCATCCATCCAAAACTTCTTCAAGAACTCTTTTACATACTTATATTGTGAAATGAATATCCCTTTATTAGTTTGATTCACTTGTAGACTAAGGAAGAAATTCAATTCACCAATCATAGACATCTCAAATTCTTTCTACATCTCTACAACAAACTTTTTACACATGCTTTCATTTCCACCAAAAATGATATAATCAACATATACAACTACTATCAACATTTAGTTAACTCTCATTTTGAAGTAAAGATTTTTGTCAGCAGAACCTTTGTTGAATCCTTGCTTTGTCAGATATCTATCCAATCTTGGATACCAAGCTCTGGGAGCTTGTTTCAATCCATACAATGCCTTCTTCAGCTTACAAACCATGTACGGTTTGTCAGATAACTAAAATCGTTTAGGTTGTTCCATATACACCTCTTCCTCCTATTATCTACTAAAAATTTGCACCCTGTTGAATATGAAATTCAACAATTCAAAGAAACATGGGAAGACCTCTAAAGCTGTGGGTAACTTGTAAATAGAGGTCAACCTCCAGAGAAGGCTGACTTCCTATGGTGTCACCTAAAACTACTGATTGTTACAGGGAAAAGGGAGAAGGAATGCTTAAAATAAAAAATTGGAAAACTTGAAAACACTATCTCTATGGTGATACACCAAACTATTAAGGATAATGAAAAATCACCTTGTTTACACTTGGCTCAAATTGACAGAAACTAAGTTTGCACAACTTATCACAGTATGCTTCTACATAAATATTTCACTAAATGGTCAAAAACACAATAACTTCCAAAGGGAAGAGAAACTTCACAATTAGCAAGTGATATGCACTTTATCGACACAATCAACAACCTGCATTAGCTTACTATTTGTAGTAAAGGTATAAAAATATGAGACCAAAAACCATGAGGAAGAGAAAAACTTCACAAGATAGCTCGATCAATCATTTAAATATACACAAATACTGCAAGAACAAGATGGCAATAATTCCTTCACCAAAATTAAGCAAAGTATCATCTATATTCCATATCCAACAAGTTACAAATCTCTACAAAATTCTGCCAAAGGACTAAAAAGTCACTAAGTACAGAAATGCATATAAAGAACTAACTCCAAAATGAGTCTTGAAATGATTATATCCAATCTCAATCAAGAGTCCACCAAAATAGGACCTAGAAACCTCTTGGGGTCAGATGCAACAATAAAGCCTAAAAATTAGGTCTCAAAATCCCTCTGAAAAGGCTCCAATATGCTTGAAGAGGTCAATTTGACCAAGTCAATCATAAAGGAATGCAACACCTATTGGTTCTCAGTTCTATTCTGGTTGGTTTGTCCTTGATGACAAAATTCACCTTTGGGTATCTATTAGCATGACATTCAAGTGGTCTTGGCGATAGAGGAAAGGTCTTTCAGCAAAAGTATTTATCACCATTGAGAGGTCTTATCGAATGAGTCAGGTCTCACCGACTAATACATAAGTAGGTTCTTCAGCATAAGTGATCCTTCATCGGCATTGTGTCTTGGTGAGTTTGACTTGCTACATTGACCGACTGGCACATTAAAGATTCACTTCGGCTAGACATATTGCTTTCGGTGTGAAGTCATAGCAAGTGTACATTGTCACACCGACCAGTGGTGGGAAGATACATCGATAAGAGTCAGGGTTATCAAAATGAGGTCTTGACAAGTGACCTTCGGTCTCATCGACATTTCACATGGAGTTTCATAGGCAACATTCGGCAGGACTTCTCTTTTGTTTTGGTGATAGAAAAAGATCATATCGGCATAAGTTATACCATCGAAATGATGTCTTAGCGAACTCATCATTGTCTCACCCACCGAAGGAAAAGGAACATATCAGCAGGAGTGTTGTATTTGGTATGTGGTCTCACCGAAGACATATTGTCTCACCGACTGTGCACCGAAAGGTCTCATCGGCAAGAGTGGCAGAATCAATATAATGTCATAGTGAACCCTGTGGGTCTCACTAATAAAATACATATGAACGTTGTTGGCATAGGCTTTGAGTTGTCTCGGCGAATAGGAATGATCATGTGGGCTTTCGGTATGACTCAAGCATTCTACAAGAGGTCTCCGTGATGACGGTATTCTATAGCGACACTCATAAGATAGAATGATGCATTGGCGAGAGAACCATTATGTTACAACGACTTACAAGGGATAAAGTCTTTCGGTGACATAATGAGATCTATATAAGGTCTCCACAATAACAATTTGTCATGGCGACCCACATGAGAATGAAGGCTACTTTTCAGTGAGAGAACTGTTGTGTCTTGCCAACCACTGATAATGAAATACATTTCTGTAAGACTCATGAGTTTTGATGTAGAGTCTCATTGAACCCGTCAAGTCTTGGCGACAAAGTCTAATGAATGGCTTTCAGTGAGAGGTTGATAATGTCTTGACAATCAAGTATGAATCACAGGGTGTTTTGGTATGACTCAATGAATTCATTGGGACGTCTCCCCGATTATGGATTGTCTTAGTGACACTGGATGAAAGGATGACTTTCGGTAAAACAAAGCATCATCTATGAAACATCTCCCCGACAACAGAATGTCACAGTGACTCATAAGAGATAAAAGGGCTTTCGGTGAAACTTAATGTGGTCTGCGAGAGGTCTTCCCGATATCACTAGGTCATAGCAAGAAACAAAGAACACATGGGGAATGACTGGTGATTTAATTTCCTTCGACAGGACTATCTGGATGTCTTAGTGAATGATTAATAAAGACTCATACACTGTGGCTGGCATGGATTTTTCTAAGTATAGTTGCAAGCTGACATCATTGATTTGCATCGAATCTCAGAACCATTACATGGCAGAATATTCATTGAGTTTCCTTTTTGAGCAGTTTCATTTTTGAAATAATGGATGATTTGTAACTCTCTAGATAAGCATTACTCTTGATTTTTACCATCATCTACAGACTGTCATTATTCAACTTCATATTAAAAAATCAGCAAGAGAGTCTTAGAATCTTGTGAAAAATGCTTTTTGAAGATTTCTTCATAACTAACATACTTGAAATGTATAAATAAACCAGTATTAAAAACTGTAATAAGTCTCTGGTTGTAACTCTGGAATATTGTTCTTTGGCTGTATCAAATAGAGAGATCCTCTGAGAAATGATTATTGTTCTAAAATATAATTTGAGGGGTTGGTGCTCCTTGACATAGATATCTCTAAATGAGGGGTTGGTGCTAAAAAATCAGCCTATAAGGCATTGTGAATAGTTGATTAAAAAAGTTTAAACCTGCAAGGAATTTTGGGAGTGGTTTTTATACCCCAGGAGGGTTTTCCACTTGGCAAAATCTTATGTCTCTTTTTTCTTCTATGTGCTCTCTCCTTTACTTTGTTGTTGTTGTTTCAGTTCACTGTTGAGATTATTACTGTTCTCAGTTTTTCTTATGAATGATTACATTCAACTCATGAATGCATTAATCAGAGTAATATTGAGATCAAATTTGAGCTATGTTTTTGAATTTGTGAAAATTGGTCAAATCTGTTAAGACACTGATTCACCCCCCCCCTCTCAGTGTCATTTTAACTCCAACAATTGGTATAAGAGCATAGGGTCCTCTGATAGGTTTTAATCACCTTGGATTGATCTTGGTCTTGGAGTTTGTTTTTAATGGCACATTCTCAAGATGGTGCATTTTTAACCAGAGCTCCATTATTTAATGGAACAAATTGTCTGTTCTAGAAAATAATAATGGAAGCTTTTCTTGTTTCTTTAGATATTGAAGTTTGGAGCATTGTCTTAATTGATTACAATGTACCAGCCTCTATTCCCACTGATGCTGCTGAAAAAAAAGAGGTATGAAACAAATGCCAGAGCTAAGCATTCCATCTTGTGTGGTTTAACTAAAGATGTGTTCATTAAAGTCATGCATTGCAAATCTACTCATGAAATCTAGGAAAAACTTGAAACTATATATCAAGGGAATGAGAAAGTCAAACTGTCAAAAATCATTACACTCAAACATCAGTTTGAGGAGTTGAAAATGAAGGATGATGAAAAAGTGGCTGAATATTTTCTATGAGTTGATGAAGTGGTCAATGCAATGAAAGGTCTAGGTCAAGAGGTTAATGAATTTGATGTGGTCACAAAGGTTGTTAGAACCTTACCATCCAAATTTGAATCTAAGGTTTTAGCCTTAGAAGAAAAAAACACTTTGATAAGCTTACCCTAGATAGCCTACAAGGAATACTCACTGCCTATGAAATGAGAACTAGCAAAACAATTCAACAAGAAAAGAAACTTCCTTTAACACTAAAAAGAAAGAAAAATTTGAAGTCAATGAATCAGAGTTGTCTGATTCTAAACAATTCCATTTTGTTAGAAGACTTAAAAAGGGATCAGGAAAATATAAGGGAAAACTTCCCTTTAAATGTTTTAACTGTGGAAAAATAGGTCACTTTGCTGCAAAGTGTCCCTATGATGATCAAATCTGTGACAACGAGACAACTAAAAACCAGGCTAAGAAGAAGGCCTTTAAACCTAAACAAAATTTCAACTTCATGAAGAAGAAGAGTTTGTTTAGAAAAGATGAAACTGATTTTGAGTCTGAAGATTCATTAGCAGAAGAAGATGAAACCATGTTCATGGTTGAGATTACTCAACAAGAAGATTCAAACACCATTGACATTGAAGAAGCTAATGTAGATCTTGAAAGTGAGCTGAAATGTGCTTTAAAAGAGGTCAGAAAACTCAAAAAACAAGTTCTTGCTCAAGAACATAAACCAGATCAAGAAATGGTCTCTCTGAAAACTCAGCTTGAAGAAGCTAAAAGAGTTGAAGACTATCTTCGAGAGACTGTAAGCTGCAAAGATCAAGAAATTCAAAAACTGGAACAAGAAGTAGTCTGCCTTAGGAAGGAAATTGAAAAATATGAAAGCACTCTAAAAATGAATGAGATGCTCAGCAAGCAGAAGATGTACAAAGATAAAACTAGTGTTGGTTTTGAAAAGGGTGAATGCTCAATTGACCATGAAAAACAAAACCCCTCTTCTGAAGTCAAAGGTTTAGGTTCAAATCATTCATAATTTGGTAAGGATCATGTTCAGTCTTTAAGAGGTAATAGATCTTCATACAGATTCAATCCTTTCTTCTATGGCTTTTTCTGCAATAAATTTGGCCATAAGGTGAGCACTTGTAGACTTATGAATCCTAGAATACCTAGGTTTGGTCTTAGGAAACACTATGGTTTTGTAAGACAGATCAGATGTTTTAAATGCAATACTTTGGGACATTCTGTCAAACAGTGCAGAACTGATCTACAATCTAAACAACAAAAAATTAAAAAGGTTAGGAAACCTAAGACTATCAACAACATTGAACAAACTATCTTGGTTCAAACTGCTTTTCATTCCAAGAAAAAGGACTTATGGGTCCTAGACAGTGGATGTTCTAACCATATGACTGGAGACAAGGATAAGTTTATAAATCTTGAAGATTATGTAGGTGGATATGTTAAGTTTGGTGATAACTCTAGTATTCAAATTAAAGGTAGAGGTTCACTTCTTCTGAATGAAGACACTCCTATCTATAATGTGTACTATGTGGAAGGTCTCAAGCACAATCTTCTAAGTGTTAGTCAAATATGTGATAGTGGTTATCATGTTCTTTTTACTTCGCAGGGATGTGAGATTAAGAACAAGCTTGGAAAGGCCATTGCAACTAGAAGGAGGACCAAAGGAAATGTGTACAATCTTCTCGACACATCAAGTAATGACAATAATCAAGGTATGTGTTTAATGGGCCAAATTGAAGAGAGTTGGTTATGGCATAAAATATTAGGACACATCAAGTTTGAAAATCGTTAGAATCAGTAAGAATCAGAATGTTAGAGGTTTACCAATCCTTAACAAGCCAAAAAATTATGTGTGCAAAGAATGTCTAAGTGGTAAACAAATAAAAATCAGTTTCAAAACAAAAGAACAGTCTTCTTCAAAAAATTTATAGCTTGTGCATACTGATTTATGTGGACCAACCATAACAAGGTCTATTAATTGTGAAAAGTACTTTATGTTGTTTGTGGATTATTATACTAGAATGGTTTGGGTCACATTTCTTAAGCACAAATCAGAAGCATTTGAAAGGTTTAAAATCTTTCATAAATTGGTTGAGAAGGAATCTGATTTGAAACTTAAATGTCTGCGATCTGACAAAGGAGGTGAGTTCACTTCTCAAGAGTTTATTGATTATTGTGAACAACACGACATTAAAAGATAGTATGCTGCAACAAAAACACCTCAACAAAATGGGGTAGTTGAACATAAGAATAGAACTGTAAAAGAAATGGCTAGAAGCATGCTTGATGAAGCTAAGTTGTCTGATATGTATTGGAAAGAAGCTGTTCATACAGCTGTATACATTTTGAATAGAGTGCAACTTAGGGTGAAATATAAACACACTCCTTATGAACTTTGGTATGGAAAAACTTCTTCTATCAAACATTTTAAAATTTTTGGAAGTAAGTGTTTTATCAAGAAAGATGATGATAACCTTGGGAGCTTTCAATCAAAGAGTGATGAGGGTATCTTTTTGGGACACTCAACTCACAACAAAGCTTATAAATTCCTTAACAAAAGGCTTGATAAGATTATTGAAGTTGTTAATGTAAAATTTGATGAAAGACCACATTTGTATGCTAAATCTTTGCAGGATAATGAGGAAGAAGAACTTGAACTAGAAATAATTTCAGAAGGAGCTGAAATAGCAAATCCTAATATTGATGAAACAACAAGTCCTGAAAAGGTTGCATCAAAAGCTCTAGCTAAATATCACCCCAAAGATCAGATTGAGAAAAATAAGACTTGGGAGTTAGTCCCAAGACCATATGACAAGAATGTCATTGGAGGCAAATGGATATACAGAAACAAGCTTGATGAAAATGGCAATGTTGTTCACAACAAAGCAATATTTTTCTGCAAAGGCTATGCTCAACAAGAAGGTATTGATTTTGGTGAAAACTTTGCACCTATTGCTAGATTAGAATCTATTAGAATATTCTTGGCTTATTCTGTTTATAAAGACTTTACTGTTTATCAAATGGATGTCAAAACTTATTTTTTAAATGGCTACTAAAATGAAGAGGTCTATGTTGAACAGCCTGAAGGATTTATTTGCAAAGATAATCCTAACCATGTTTATAGGTTGAAAAAGGCCCTCTATGGCTTAAAACAAGCACCTAGAGCTTGGTACTCTAAGTTGGATAGTCATTTGCTTTCAAATGGTTTTGTTAGAGGAGGTGTAGACAACAATATTTATGTTAAAACTGAAGGTTCTAATATTCTGGTTGTTGAAATTTACTTTGATGATACTATCTTTGGCTGCAACAATGTTACTTTGATTGAAAAGGTACTAGCTAATGAAGTATGTTTACATTTTGTTGGATCACAAGATCAGGTGGTTGATATTCTTACTAAGCCCTTACCAAAAGAGCTATTTGAAAGGCTGAGACTTCGATTGGGAGTTATCTCTCAATCGTTACTTCTCTAATTCACCAAGCTTCAGCTTAGGGGGATCATGTTATATATTTTGATTCACTTACAACTCTCCTACAATCTTGGTTGCTGCACTGTTATTTTTTTTGTAGCTATTTCTCATGATATTTTGGTTGGCTTCTCAGTTGTGATTCATGGCAATGCACATTCTTCCCTTCTATCTCTGTCATTGAGGCAAAAAGGGGGAGAGTCATTTGTGTTTTTCCATCAAGGACAAAGGGGGAGTTTGTTGGTTCTCAGTTGTGTTCTGGTTGGTTTTAACTTAATGAAAAAATTCACCTTTGGGTATCTATCAGCATGACATTCAAGTGGTCTTGGTGATAGAGGAAAGGTCTTTCGGCATAAGTATTTCTCACAGCTAAGAGGTCTTACCGAATGAGTCGGGTCTCACCAACTAATACATAAGGAGGTTCTTTGGCGTAAGTGACCCCTCATCGGCATTGTGTCTTGGCGAGTTTGACTTGTTAAATCGACCAACTGGCACATTAAAGATTCAATTTGGCCAGACATATTACTTTCGGTGTGAAGTCATAGTGAGTGTACATTGTCACACCAACCAGTGGTAGGAAGATACATCGGTAAGAGTTAGGGTTATTGAAATGAGGTCTTAGTGAGTGACCTTCGGTCTCGCTGACATTTCACATGGAGTTTCATAGGAAGCTTTTGGTATGACTTCTCTTTTGTTTTGGTGACAGAAAAAGATCATATCAGCATAAGTTATACCATCAGAATGATGTCTTAGCGAACTCATCATTGTCTCACCGACTGAAGGAAAAGGAACATATTGGCAGGAGTGTTGTATTTGGTATGTGGTCCCACTGAAGAAATATTGTCTCACCAACTATACACCGAAGGGTCTCATCGGCAAGAGTGGCGGCATCGATATAATGTCATAGCGAACCTTGTGGGTCTCACTAATAAAATACATATGAACCTTGTCGGCATAGGCTTTGAGTTGTCTCAGTGAACATAAATGATCACGTGGGCTTTTGGTATGACTCAAGCATTCTACGAGAGGTCTCCCCAATGACAGTATGCTATAGCGACACTCATAAGATAGAAGGATGCATCGGTGAGAGAACCATTATGTTACAACGACTTACAAGGGATAAAGTCTTTCGGTGAAACATAATGAAATCTACATAAGGTCTCCTCGATAACAATTTGTCATGGAGACCCACATGAGAATGAAGGCTACTTTTCGGTGAGAGAACTATTGTGTCTTACCAACCGCTGATAATGAAATACATTTCGGTAAGACTCATGAGTTTCGAATGTAGGGTCTCAGTGAACTCATCAAGTCTTGGCGACAAAGTCTAATGAATGGCTTTCGGTTTGAGGTTGATAATGTCTCGGTGATCAAGTATGAATCACGGGGTGTTTCGGTATGAATCAATGAATTCATTGGGATGTCTCCCCAATTATGGATTGTCTCAGTGACACCGGATGAAAGGATGACTTTCGGTAAAACAAAGCATCATCTACAAAACATCTCCCCGACAATAGAATGTCATAGCAACACATAAGAGATAAAAGGGCTTTCAGTGAAACTTAATGTGGTCTGCAAGAGGTCTTCCTGACATCACTAGGTCATAGCGAAAAACAAAGAACATGTGGGGAATGACTGGTGATTTAATTTCCTTCGGCAGGACTATCTGGATGTCTCAGCGAACGATTAATGAAGACTCATACACTGTAGCTAGCATGGATTTTTCTAAGTATAGTTGCAGGCTGACATCATTGATTTGCATCGAATCTCAGAACCGTTACATGGTAGAATATTCATTGAGTTTCCTTTTTGAGCAGTTGTGTTTTTGAAATAATGGATGATTTGTAGCTCTCTAGATAAGCATTACTCTTGATTTTTACTATCATCTATAGACTATCATTATTCAGCTTCATATTCAAAAATCAGCAAGAGAGTCTCAGAATATTGTGAAAAATGTTTTTGAAGATTTCTTCATAACTAACATACTTGAAATGTATAAATAAACTAGTATTAAAAACTGTAATAAGTCTCTAGTTGTAACTCTAGAATATTGTTCTTTGGTTTTATCAAACAGAGAGTTATGAGCTTAACTAAAAACAAAGAGATCCTCTGAGAAATGATTATTGTTCTAAAATATAATTTGAGGGGTTGGTGCTCCTGGAGATAGATATCTCTAAACGAGGGGTTGGTGCTCCTTGAGTGGGTGCTTAAAAATCAGTCTATAAGGCATTGTGAATAGTTGATTAAAAAAGATTAAGCTTGCAAGGCATTTCGGGAGTGGTTTTTATACCCCAAGAGGGTTTCCCACTCAGAAAAATCTTGTCTCTCTTTGTTCTTCTATGTGCTCTCTGCTTTACTGTGTTGTTGTTGTTTCAGTTCACTGTTGAGATTATTATTGTTCTCAATTCTGTTTATGAATGATTACATTCAACTCATGAATGCATTAATCAGAGTAATATTGAGATCAAATCTGAGCTATGTTTTTGAATTTGTGAAGATTGGTCAAATCTGTTAAGACACTGATTCACCCCCCCTCTGAGTGTCATTTTAACTCCAACAACAGCTCCTCCAAAATTTTCTCAAATCCTTTAACTTCCAGTCAAAAAAATCTCCTACATCTTTGGCACTTGTTTCCCAACTACATCAACCACCCATATATGCTTGCAAAAGCACTCTCAAATCAACTAAATCCCCCTTTAAGGAATTTACAAAGAATAATACATTTTTTTTCATTTTAAGTAATATTTAAGTAAGTGGTTTATAATTATACCACCTAATTAAATATTTTATGACTGAGATTAATGGAAGATAAAAAGGTCAAGAGCTTGACCATATGAGGATTTAATGTAAAAACTAAATTCTAAAACTTCAATACTAGCACATACTAAGGGACAAACGCTAGATACATTGCTAAAGCTTAAAATAAAAGGTAAATAAAATACTTTTTTCTTACATTAGAATTTCTTAGGGATACAAAACCCTAAGAACAAAAAGCAATGTAAAATTTTACAAAGCATTTCATTTTACCTACAATATTTTATGAAACATGGAGGTACCACCATCACGAGGGTTTATGGAGAAATCTAGAGCATTTTGCAGGTCTGGTGCTTCCATGAACTAAGCTCGGTGAGTTTCTCGCTTACCTTTGATTGAAAATATACAATGTCAAGCTTTTCACAGGGAAAAATGCACATTTCTTTGACTTTACTAGCTCACTTCGAGCTCTACTTGAGTGTGTATAGAGAGTTAATTTCCTTTTGAAGGCTGCGACCATATCTCATTTCTCTCCTAAATTTTTTCTAAAGGATTGAAACTCTATTTGTCATCTATATTTATGACTCTTCTATGCATTTTCCTGAAGATGAACTTTCACTTTGCAAAAAACTAAAGCTTACAAAAAACCCTAGGTCGTTGGTTTCTCTGTTCATGTTGTCTACTATTGTTTTCATGCATATATGTACATAGCTTGAGGGTTTAATCTTATTTTTCATTTTTCTTCTCCCTTTTGTGTAGAAATCATACTATTTGAACTCAAAATGAAGAAAAATATGAACATTTTTATTTTTCTTGTGTAAATTTTACATTTCAAGCACTCTAGAAAAATAATGGTAAAACTTCATAATTGGCATGGCTCCTCTTCCATGACAAAGTTTAAGATGTTAGCATAATAGCCACAGGTCATGGCCTTCAATATGCATGTATTCTTCATTATTTATACTCAACTTATGATGAAATATTTTTGGTGTGTACATGTTTTCCTTTCGTGGCTGAGGGTTTCCTTGTGATGTCATGCTATAATAGCCAACACTGTCATAATTCCCCTACTATGATAAGATCAAACAAGATCTTGATACATGGATGAGAGTTTATGATTGAGTGGGTGGTCAAAATAAGAGCTATCATAGTTGAATATTGCTTTTTATTGTCATTTCACAGGAAAAACTTATCTCAGTTCATGCTATATCTTATTACCCTCCCCAAGACTATCCTAAAAAATTCACTTTGCCCCTTAGTTGACTATCATCATCACTTGATGCTTTGACTTTCATAGGTCATTTCACAAAACCCCAAATGGATTTGATTCACTCATGTAAATTTTCATATTCTTACAATTTCAAACTCATTTCGAGCTTTTGTATATGCAAAAATGAAGAATATAGATTTATTTCCTCTTGGTTTTACTTTGTGATTATGGAAACACAATCCATTTATATTTGGACCATAATATAATACACTTTATTTGTAAAGTGGTGGCCACTATGCTTGCCATAACGTGATGTTGCTCACGTTTGCGCTCTATGGAGATGGTAAATCTAGATCTCACTGTCTTGTACAAAAGCATTATGTATTACCACTTCATTGTCTCTCCAAATCTTGTAGCATTTCCCTAACATGTTGTTATACTTCATGTTACTTTTCTTAATATTGTCTTATTATTTGAATTCAGTAGTTACATCATTGTGGGCTATCCTTTAACAGACACTTCCATTGTACAAAGTATGAAGAATTCAGTCACCACAAACTCAAACTATCAACACATGTATTCATCTTGGACTGTCATTGCCATGTATATAAGGTTGTACCTTAATGTTAATGTTCCTTTCAATGACAATCCTCCTGTACACTATCTTATGCAAACTTTCATCAACATTCTAACTTCTTTTCCTTTGAAAGTGAAAGTTTCCTTATACTAACTGTCATGCGAAGTTGATTTTGGGAATACTATCTCCTGCCATGTTATTGTACTTGTTAGCACCATTTTTTAGTTTTTTAATGACATTATGATTCCCTTGAGCATCAATTTGTCATTTAAACTGGTAAACTCATCATCCTTATTGCTATGAATGATGGATTCATTCTCAATAGTATCCTAATGTCATGAAAGACTTAACAAAATTATCTTGTCATAACACAAAATAATAGCATGCTGGGCTCAACCCTTGTGAGAGCAACATTTAATCCCATGTGCTTTACTTAGATGAATTAGAATAATAACATTATTTCTCCTATACTTGCACATGAAGCAAAGAACTATGTGCAGATTTTGGATGTGTTTGGTGATCCTATTGTTTTCTTGGACATCTAAAGTTTTCATGCTTTTTTAATGTATTTAAGGATTATTTTATATGTTCATGGGTGCTTGTACATGTAATGAGAGATACTTTCATTGCTCTAACAACATTTTATCACTCAAATGTAGGAACTAGGAGAAATATGGAGCTAAGGAGGACATGAAGTAGCTCAAGGTAGAAGACAAAGCAATGAAACATACACCAAACCAGTCATCAAGAAATTACTGGCCTCTTTCATTATTTGTGCATTCTATTTCATTTATCCATCAATGTATAAAGTTTTCTTCATTACATTGAATAAGTTAGTCTCATGGCTAGTGTGAGACAAATATGCACTTCTGTATCAATAAAGATTACTTTTCAGAAAGATTTGTGTAAATATTTTCTATGTTATATGCACTTGTGTAAATGCACTAATCTATTAATGTAATCTTTTGATTTCTACTGATGCACCTAAATGTAATGTAGGAAATATTAAGAAATGTACCTTTCTTTCAGTTGTAAGAACTTAAGCTCAACCAGCTTGAGCAAGTGACAAAAATGGGTAACATTTTTTGGTGACATCTGCTATATGTTTGTTTGCTAAACATTAAGACTAGTTACCTAGGCTATCCATTGGGCACAAGGTCACTCAGAAATAAATCTAAAAGTAACTTAATTCAATGTTGTAACTCAACAAAAATGACTCATAACACCTTGGAAGCTTATTGAAAACAAAACTGCAGAAGGGAAACTACCTAACTGTGTTGAACAACACTTATAAAACTGAAACTTGCACCTAGAAACCTACCCTACAGTAATAGTAAGACCAAAATATTAAACAAAACCATTTACACGATGACTAAAGTAGCTTCCATTTCTTCTTAATATACAATGTTTTCCATGCTCGAGGGTCATAGCTAGAAATAAATGGAACATGCAAAAAAATTCAACATAAAATTGCAATATCTCTTGAAGAACATACACAAGCTGACTGAACTTTTCATATGGAATGTAAAAATTCTTGTTCTAAGGTAGAAAAGTAACTTGAGTCTACTCTTCCCTAGATGTACCTTCATTCTTGGGTGCAAGAAAGATATCAATATTCCTATTGGCCTCCATTTTGGCTAGATGCCTAATCGGGCATCCTATAGAAAATGTTAATTGAGGACTCTCCATGTTGGTTTCAACCTTGTGAGTTGATTCTTCAAGTACCATCTCATGCTAGTTAGAATGAGTTAACTCATAATATTTCAATGCAACAATGCCTAATTTTTCAATTTCATTAAGCTGGTCACAACTTTTAGATTTGAGAAAAACTAATTTATTATCAAGATTTGAGAAAAAATCTTCAATAATGCTTGAAAACATGTCAACATCAAACCTTTCATTATCTTTCTAAAGCATAAAATTTACTATTTCATGATTTTCATCTTGGATATTTGCACGAATATCAACAACCATACCTTGGAAAAGTTGCTTCAGATTCTCACCTTGTTCAAGTTGACTAACATCTTCATACAAGCTATTCTCTTCACTTCTAGAAACAAGGTTGTCCTCATGTGTTCTTCCATGGAACAACACCTTGTTCAAATGTATCTCATCCTCTTGTTGTCTAAAAATTGATAATGGTGTTAGTACAAACATGGTGTCTTCAACCTCATCAACAAAACCAGGAAGCTCATCAAGTAAATCAATAAGGGTTTGAGGTTTAGGCTCTATTTCACTTGACATATTGATATTTACCTGATGTTCATCATTAGAAGAATGTTTATTATCCAAGCTTGAAACGAAAAACCTCCAATTCATCCCAAAACAAATCCACATCATTTTGCTCAATACTTTTAATGATAAGAGGATTATTATTTTCCTCAAGAAAACACTCTTTAGGGAAGAAAAGATCACATTCCTTTGCATCTGTATGTTGTTATGCACTTACAAGTTTTGTGATTAGAATATGATCTTCCTCACTATCCAACTCTGTACATGAAAATTCATCAGCTATAAAAGCAATGATTTTGGGATCCTCATCTTTTGAGGCATTCTTTTCTACATCCAGAGATTCCACTAAACATTGTTCATGAGCAACAATAGATTCATTGGACATACATGCTATCTCTTCCTTAAGATGAAATTTTTTAAAACTTGGAATTTCAATTCTTCGATACTCATTAGGAATGTGAAAAAGTTCAACAAGCTTGAAACTTGGAATTTTATACTCAAAACTTTCCTTTGCAGGTAGATACATCGAGGTATAAGCTTGTTTGAAACTAGGAATGGAAAGAGTTGCTTGAGCTTCTAACCTATGGGTTTGAGCAAGTGAAAGCCTCACTTGCTCATCTTTTGTAGCTATCTACTTTGCAAGACATTCTTCAGTTGTGTCCTTTTCCACTCCTTTTGCTCCTCAACATGCTTAAGTTGCTCTTCATGAAATAGATTTGTAAAGGTGATATGTTGTTGCTTCTCAGCCTTCTAAACTTGGTCGGGCATTATCTTCATCTTTTCTTCCCTTGCAACAATCTCTCTTGCAAGGTATTCTTCATGCAATTTTCTTTGAACCTCCATCTCCTGCTCATGAACGTATGCCTAGTAGGCCATCTCCTCATAATGCATGACAACCTCTTGCTGCTGCATTTGACTCTCTTTCTCTCCATTAATTTTGTCCAACTTCCTATTGAAATCTAGCAATATATTTTCTATATTAATAATTCCCATATCATCAACATTTTCAAGCTGCAAAAGAGGACAAGACTGTTATTTTGGAACAAAATAGCCCTCTTGAGACTGTTTCTGGGCATATACTAGCTGCCATGATACTCGAGTAGGGGCAGGTGAGTGGTAAGCATGTTGAGTACACTGGTAACCTGTTGCTACAAGGTTATTTTGAGTAAAACTAATAGTGTCCTCAATATGATATGGCTGATAGGAAGATGCATGAGCACCATTTTTCGTGAAATGGAGGATAATATTTTCATGAAATGAAGACATATTTCTTCATCCAAGAGATTGAAAAGCTAGAAAAAATAAAATTTGCTTCATAATAATTGAAACATACCAACACTTAGACTATAGAAACCAATATAAATCTTCTTTCTAGAGCTACCAAGTGTGTTGCACTTGCCTCTAAAGGTAGAAACGGCTACTGTACACACCAAAAAACAACAATGTATAGAACAAAAGAGACTGAAAAATAGTCCTTTGTCCCACCGAGCGTGCCAAAATTGTTATCTACTGAAATATTTTTCCTATTGAATATGAAATTCAACAATTTAGAGAAACATGGGAAGACCTCTAAGATATGGATAACTTGTAAACATAGGTCAACCTCTAGAGAAGGCCGACTTCCTATGGTGTCACCTAAAACTATTGATTGTTTAGAGGAAAAGGGAGAAGGAATGCTTAAAATAAAAATTGGAAAACTTGAAAACACTATCTCTATGGTGATACACAAAACTAATAAGGATAATGAAAACTTAGCTTGTTTACACTTGGCTCAAACTGACAGAAACTAATTTTGCACAATCTATCATAGTATGCTTTTGCATAAATATTTCACTAAATGGTAAAAAACACAATAACTTGTAAAGGGAAGAGAAACTTCAAAATTAGCAAGTGATATGCACTTTATGGAAACAATCAACAACTTGCATTAGCTTACTATTTGCAGTAAAGGTATAAACATATGAGACAAAAACCACAAGGAAGAGAAAAAATTCACAAGATAACTCGATCAATCATTTAAACATACACAAATAATGCAAGAACAAGATAACAAGAATTCCTTCACCATAATTAAGCAAGGTATCCTATGTATTCCATATCCAAAGAGTTACAAAATTATGCAAAATTTTGCCAAAGGACTAAAAAGTCACTAAGTACAGAAATGCATATCAAGAACTAACTCCAAAATGAGTCTTGAAATGATTATATCCAATCTCAATCAAGTGTCCACCAAAATAGGACCTAGAAACCTCTTAGGGTCTGATGCAACAACAAAGCCTAGAAAATAGACCTCAAAATCCCTCCAAAAAGGCTCAAATATACTTGAAGAGGTCGATTTGACCAAGTCCATCATAAAGGCATGCAACAACTCCTCCAAAAAGTTCTCAAATCCTTTAACTTCCAGTCAAAACAATCTCCTATATCTTTGGCACTTATTTCGGAACTGCATCAACCACCCCTATATGCTTGCAAAAGCACTCTCAACTCAACTAAATCCCTCTTTAAGGCATCTAAAAAGAATAATACACATTTATTTTTCATTTTAAATAATATTTAAGTAAGTGGTTTATAATTATACCACCTAATTAAATATTTTACAAAAAAGATTAATGCAAGATAAAAATGTTAATAGCTTGACATGTATTAAATTAATGTAAAGACTAAAGTATAAAACTTCAATACTAGCACATATTAAGGGAAAAACACTCAATACATTGCCAAAGCATAAAATAAAAGATAAATAAAATACCTTTTGCTTATGTCAGCATTTCTTAGGGATATGAAATCCTAAGAACAAAAAAAAGTGAAAAAGTTTACAAAGCGTTTCATTTTACCTACAAGCTTTGAGGAAACCTGGAGGTGCCACCATCATGAGGGTTTATGGAGAATTCTGGAGAATTTTGCAGGTTTGGTGCTTCCACAAACTGAGCTAGGTGAGTTTCTTGCTTGCCTCTGACTAGAAATATACAATGTCGAGCTTTTCACAATAAAAAATGCACATTTCTTTAACTTTACCAGCTCACTTTGAGCTCCACTTAACTTTATATGGAGAGTTAATTTCCTTTTGAAGGCCTTGGCCATATCTCATTTATCTCCTTCTAAATTTTTTCTAAAGGCTTGAAATTGTATCTTTCATCTGTATTTGTGACTCTTCCATGCATTTTCCTAAAGATTAACTTTCACTTTCCAAAAATTTGAAGCTTACAAAAAACCCTAGGTCGTGGGTTTCTCCATTCATGTTGTTCACTATTGTTTCCATGCATATATGTACATAGCTCAAGGGTTTAATCTTATTTTTCACTTTTCTTCCCACTTTCATGTAGAAATCATGTTGTTTGAACTCAAAATGAAGAAAAAGATGAACATTTTTATTTTTCCTGTGTAAATTTTACATTTCAAGCACTCTACAAAAATGATGGTAAATCTTCATAATTGGTGTGGCTCCTTTTCCACGGAAAAGTTTAAGATGTTAGCATAATAGCCATAGGCTATGGCTTTTAATATACTTGTATTCTTCAATATTTATACTCAACTTATGATGAAAGTTTTTTGTGTGTACATATTTTCCTTTCTTGGTTGAGGGTTTTTTTGTGATGTCATTTAATAACAAACAACACTATCATAATCCCCCTACTATGATAAGATAGAACAAGATCTTGATATGGATGATACTTTATGTATGAGTGGGCAGTCAAAATAAGAGCTATCTCAGTCGACTATTGCTTTTTATTGTCATTTCACTAGAAAAACTTATCTCAATTCACACTGTATATTATTACCCTCCCCAAGACTATCTTGACAATTCACTCTACCCCTTAGTTGATTGTCATCATCACTTGATGCTTTGACTATCACATGTCATTTGACAAACCCCCAAATGGATTTAATTCACTTATGTAAATTTTCATATTCTTACAATTTCAAACTCATTTCAATCTTTTGTACATGCAAAAATGAAGAATATAGCTTTCTTTCCTCTTGTTTTTACTTTGTGCTTGTGGAAACCCAATCCATTTATATTTGGACCATAATATAATAGGTTGTATTTGTAAAGTGGTGGCCACAATGCTTTCCATAACATTATGTTGATCATGTTTGTGCTCTATGGAGATGCTAAATTTGGATCTCACTGTCTTGTACAAAAGCATTATGCATTACCACTTCACTGTCTCTCCAAATCTTGTAGCATTTCCCTAACATGCTATTGTACTTCATGTTACTTTTCTTAATGCTATCTTGTTATCTGAATTCAATAGTTGCATCATTGTGGGCTATCCTTTAACAGGAACTGCCACTGAATAAAGTATGAAATATTTAGTCACCACAAACTCAAATTATCAATACATGTATTCATCTTGGAATGTCACTCCCATGTATATAAGGTTTTCCATTAATGTTAATTTTCCTTTGAATGATAGTCCTCCTATACACTGTCTTATGCAAACTTTCATCAACATTTTCACTTCTTTTCGTTTGAAAGTGAAAGTTTCCTTCTACTAACTGTTATGCTTTGGTTTTGGGAATACTGTTTCATGTCATGTGATTATACTTTGGTAGCATCATTGTTTAGTTTTTTAATGACATTTTGATTCCCTTAAGCATCAATTTGTCATTTACATAAGTAAACTCATCATTCTTATTGCTAAGAATGATGGATTCATTCTCAATATTATCAAAATGTCATAAAATGCTTAACAAACTTATCCTATCATAACACAAAATAATAGCATGTTGGGCTCAACCTTTGTGGGAGCCACATTTAATCTCATGTGATTTAATTAGATGAATTAGAACAACATTATTTTCCTATACCTGTACATGAAGCAAACACGTTAAAAAAATATGTGCAAATTTTGGATGTGTTTCGTGATCCTGTTGTTTTCTTGAACATCTAAAGTTTGTATGCTTCTTTAATGTATTTGAGGATCAGTTTATATGTTCATGGGTTCTTGTACATGTAATGAGAGAGACCTTCATTTCTCTAACAACATTTTATCACTCAGATGCAAAAACTAGGAGTAATATGGAGCTAAGGAGGAAACGAAGTAGCTCAAGGTGGAAGAAAAAGCATGGCAACATACACCAAACCAGTCATCAGGCAATGACTGGCCTCTTTCCTTATATGTGCAGGTATGTGGAGGATCATCATGGAAAAAACAAGCCCTTAAGTAGCAAAAAAAATCAAAAAAATTAGAGTTAGGCAACTTGACATAAAAATTTGAATAAGTTATCTGTATTATTTCAAAAATATGTAAGAATAGAATCTGTAGAAAATTGAATGTAGTTTCTAAACCACTAGGTTTTTTAAAAAAAATAAAAAATCTATTTGGTGAAAATTAGAAATTTCAATGGAGTAGTACTTAAATTTCAAGGAAAAAATAAGTAGGTGTCTATCTGACCACCCTGACCACAATGAAATGATAACATTTTTTTATAATAATTTAAATATAAATAGAGGACTCATGTCCCGATGGGACACTTATTTTTTTTGTAATTTTTGTCCAAGTAAATAATTAATTATGATTTTTTTATTACAACTTTTAAAAAATATAAAAAACCTCATATGTCTAACCACCTTAACTAGGTCAAAATTTCATGAAATTCAAGTTTTCTTTTTTTAATTCTATAGTATGCAAAGTATAGAATGTGATGCATGTTTTGGATTTAAAAAATGTGATACTGTTTGAAAACTATAGATGTTTTTCAATCAGCCTATCAATTAGGACTTTAGTCATTATTTGAATAGAAAATGAATAATAATTACTTATTAAATTCAAAGTAAAGCATAATTTATATTGGTGGAAAGCTAAGAATATCCTCTAAAAACCCTTTTCATTTCATCAATTTTGGGTAAGAAAAAATTCATTAGCCACATACCCATCATATTGCCACTTTTTTGCCCATCATGATCTTGCACATACCCATGCATTCTATTTTATTTATCCATCAATGTATAAAATTGTATTCATTACATTGAATAAGTTAGTCTCATAGCTTGTGTGAGACAAATGTGCAGTTTTGTATCAATAAATATTACTTTTCAAAAAGATTTGTGTAAACATTTTCTATGTTATATGCACTTGTATACATGCAATAATCTATTAATGTAATCTTCTGATTTCTACTGATGCACTTGAATGTAATGTAGGAAATATTAAGAATTTTACCTTTCTTTTAGTTGTAAACACTTAAGCTCAACCAGCTTGAGCAAGTGACAAAAATAGGTAACACCTCCAATTCACCATTCAGAAAAGATGACTTAACATCCATCTGATACACTTTGATGTCCTTGTGGCTAGAAAAAGCCAAAAATTTCCTAATAGCTTCCATTCTAGCAATAGGGGAAAATGTCTCTTCAAAATCTATACCTTCAACTTGTGAATATCCCTTCCATACAATTCTTGCCTTATTCCTTACAACTTCTCCACTTTCATTTAGTTTATTCTGGAGCACCCATTTTGAGCCAATCACATTTTTATTCATAGGAATAGGGAATAGTTCCCATGTCTAATTCTTTTCTATCTGATACAACTCTTCTTTCATAGATTTCATCCAAATCTCATCTCTACATGCTTCACTCACATGCTTAGGTTCAAATTTAGAGAGAAAACATAAATTTACCTCAGTTGCAACTTTGCTTCTAGTCTTCACACTTTCACTTTTACCTCCAATTATCTGTTCCTTCGGATGATTCTTCTGTACATACCTAGGAGTCTTACAAGAAGATTCTGACTCATTCTCTTCTTCTTCTTCCATTTGTTCTTCTTTCTATTTCTCTTCATCCTTCTTATTCTCCTCAAGTACATTTACATAGATGGGATCATCATGTTCAACTTCACTTATCTCAATAGGTCTGGGTATGTCTTCATCAACTTTAACTTTAGCACTTTCAACAATCTTTCTCAATATTTTATTAAAGCATCTATATTATTTGCTAGTAGTAAAATATCCAAGAAAAACTCCTTCATCACATCTAGCATCAAAATTTCCAATATTTTCATCACCTCTTTTAATATTACATCTACTTCCAAATACCTTAAAATACTTCAAAGTAGGAGTCTTACTAGTCTATAACTCGAAAGGAGTCTTTGTGTTGTTGTATCTGATCTAAACTTTATTAAGAACATAAACATCAGTGTGTATCACCTCTCTCTAGTACAAATCTTCTACATTTGATTCTTTCATCATGGTTCTAGCAGCTTCATTTATTGTCTGGTTTTTCCTTTCAACTACTCAATTCTATTGAGGGGTTCTCAGAGCAAAAATATTTTTATGCCATGTTGCTCACATAATGCATTAAATTCACCAAAAGTGAATTCTCCACCTCTATTAGATCTCAAAAAATTGATCTTTAGATTGACTTCATTTTCCACTCTTGCTTTGAATACTTTAAACCTATCCAGAGCATGAGTCTTTTCCCTATGAAAGGAAACCCATGTCATTTGAGTATAATCATCAATAAGAAGCATGAAATACCTGTCACCATTCAAGCTTCCAGCCCTAATCAAACCACGGATATCAATATGGATTAACTCTAGCATTCTGGTAGTCAAGTTCTCTTTTCCCTTAAAGTTGCATCTTGTTTGTTTCCCTAATTGACAACTTCTACAAATAGCATTACCAGGTCTTGTGGTTTTGGGTAACCCTCAAACAATCTCCTTTACACTAATTTTGACTAGGTTATCAAAATTTACATGTCCCATTCTCCGGTGCCATAACCAACTTTCACTGATTTGAGATACAAGGAATCTACCACCAACTCCCTTAAGTTGATAGATGTTTCCATGAGTTCTTCTAGAAAAAACCATATCTCCATTTCTGGATCATTTTTTTAATTTCAAAGGTATTATTCTGAAACACAAGTTTGAAACCATTGCTACACATCTAACCAACACTCAGAAGGTTATACCTCAAACCCTTCACATAATATACATCATCAGTACTATGCACTCCATCAAAAATAACTGAATCTTTCCCATAGATCTTAGCTCTTGAATCATCACCGAACATAACTAAACCACCATCATATTTCTCAAGTTTAGTGAACTTACTCTTATCTCCTATCATGTGATTAGAACATCCACTATCAATTACCCAATAGTCTTCATCCTATCTTGGATGAAAAGTGGTAACCAAAGTACCTTCCATTCTATTCCTCTTATTCTCTGGAGCTTTCTTGCTTACACATTTTCCAAGGTTAGTGGATACAAATTTACTTTCCAAAGCTAAGAATAAGCATGCACTATCATCAGCCTCATTCTCAGATTCATCATCAGAAATTACTGCTTCTTCTTTAAAATAGTACAACTTCTTATATCTCTTATCCTTTCTATCCTTATCCTTATAATCCTTTTTCTTCTTATGCATAGCTCTATTTGGGAATATTGAAGCATAATGACCAATATTACCATAGCTAAAACATTTAAAGGGTACCATACCTTTATACTTTCTGGTGCCTTTCTTCAACTTCTTGGTGAAGTTCACTTCCAACTCATCATCACCATCGCTATTTGGTTTCCTTCAATCTTCATTTCCTTAAATTCCATTTCTATCTTTTCTTCCATCTTGTCTTCTTTCTAGAACTTTCTCATCTCAAATGCTTGCAAGGTGCCAAACAACTATTCTAAAGTGTACTTCTTAGGAGCATAAATTTCTTCAATAACTAAGATCTTATCACTGTAGCAATCTGGTAGGGTGATCAGGATATTCTCAATTATATCTTCATCTACTAGTTTTCCTCCTTGTTTTCTAGCTTCATTTGCAGTTAGTTCAACCCTCTAAAAGAAGCTTGTAAATTCCTCACCTTCTTCCATTTTCAGATTTACAAATCCATGCTTTGCCACCAGCTTCTTTGTCAATTTCACTTTATCATTTCCTTCATACATGTCTTCCAAATTATTCCAAAATTCATATGTAGTATCCAAAGAAAGAATATTAGCTCACTCATTGTTAGATAGGATACTGCAAATAGCATAATTTTCCTTCTCATTTTCTTCATAAGAAAAAATATCATTTGCAGTAGTAAGACCACCAGACATGTATATATACTTTTCCTCAATAGCTTTATAGGTCTTGAAACCAAGAGAGATAATATATCCTTTCATATGTCCCTTCCAATCATTGTAGTCAGTTCCATCTCACATAGGGATCACCAACTTATGCACCATTAGATCTTCCTTAAGCGGTTAAGCTCTACACCAAGGAACCAAGGCTCTGATACCAATTGTTAAATAGATGCAGGAGAACTAAGAGGTGTAAGGAAAGCTTAGGTGTGGAACAAACTCTCCTAACGTCAAAACCTCAGGGAAGAATGTAGATATGCCTTTAAATTTTACAATTACAATTCACGAAGATACACTTGAAAGGAATAATAGAATAGAGAAATGAACATTCACAATTGGACACTAGATTTACATGGGAAAACCCTTACGGGAGAAAAACCCACCACACCAAGAAAAGCCTCTTTGTATTATAGTAAAAAAAATTACAAATAGAGTACATAATTTGTTTTCTGATGTCAATTTACAACCATCTCATTCACTGATCAACCTTATAATATAGAAATTCTCTCCAAAAACAAACAATGAATTTGCTCAGATCAATCTATGTTCAATTGAGCAACACTTCGTTGTCTCACACTTTTCATCGTCATTCGTCATTGCCTGAGCATAATCATTTTCCTCACAATTTGTTCATCTTCCATACAGGAATGATCACAATAGTCCAACTGCTAATGGTTCACATTCTACTTCTCTAATTGGTCCAAAAAAGACCATGTAGGATAGTCATTCGGTCAAGGTGTTCAAACTGTATCGCATGTCGGTGAGACACTAGGCCATGTCTCCGCAATGCCACAATGCCTGATCACAAAACCATCGACAAGACCACTGCTATTGGCAAGACATCATATCGAACACAAATCCAACTTGTGCAGATCTATTGACAAGATTTTTGCTATTGCTAAGAGTCTTATAGAACCTTTATGTCATACTAATGTTCATACCCGTCAGCGAGATAAACACCATCGACAAGAGGTTACACTGAAGTTCATCATGTGGAGATCCATTGGTAGTTCACAAACAATTCCATCAGCGAGACTAGCACTCTCGACAAGAGTTCATATCGAACAAAGACTTTCAGAGAGAGAAACGCTATCGCCAACAATTCATACTAGATACACAGCTGTCGGCAAGAGAAACATCCATCAGTTAGACTCTTATCGAGCCTTCATGTCACCTTGAAGACATTCTTGTGTAAGACTGTCGGTGAGACATACTCTATCAGAATGAGTCACTCTGAAAGTTCATGCCTTTCCCCAATGTCACTTGTCACCATGAGTCTCCCCAATAACCACTAGAAACCAACCTATCGGCAAGAGGTATGTCCGAGCGGAATGAGACATGGAAAACTCATAGTGATAGACATGTGACGAGGGAGCAAACCCGAGACACATAATAACACTCAAAAAATAGAGAATAATATTTTATTCAAAAATATGGAACTCTTACATGTAGAGGATCTCAAATCCCCGAGCTCTGTATTACATGCAAATTACAAACTGACAGAAAATTATCCAGATTCCCCTTTCGCAGCATGTAAACTCTTTTCCCCAAAAAGTTACTCAAAAAATAGAAACTAGCCCATAAATAGACCCCTTTTAGTTTGGAACCAAAAACAACATTTGAGATAATATTTTTTTGGTGATTTGGCACCAAAAGTTACAATTTGAAATTCAAAAACTAAGTCCTAATTCAAAAATTGGCAATTTTCCAAAAATCGGCCAACTTTCGGAAGCCATAACTTACGATCCAGGACTCCTTTTTTCGAACTGTTTGCACCGCCGAAAAGGTCTCGGAGTGAATAACGTGCTAAGAACTAGCTTTACAAGTTATGATTTTTTTTGGGCCCATATGGGACCATTTAGTGCCTCAAACTGGACTTAGAAGGTTTTTCAAGGCAAAAAGCAGAAACTAGAACTTGAATAACTTTCAAACCGTGAATGATCTTGACCTGATTCTTTCACCAAAGTGCTTATTTTTCCATCAAGAACCTTCCCATAAATTTTTGTCTTCCCACGCCTTAAAATTGACACCTGCTACAAATAGCAGTTGAGTAGAAAAAGCAGAAAAGCAATTCTGAAAGTTGGAAACTCTTATTCAACGAAAAGGGTATCCATAAGTGCAAAAACATCTACAAAAAGAAAACAACAGGAATAGAAATGGAAAGAATATTTTTTGGGTGATGCAAGATTTCCCTCACACCACTAGATGCTCCTACATCAACATGTCTTGCCGATGTATCATGTTGACAAGACAGGATCAAAGTCTAGGCGATCTGAGCACTTGAGAAGTTTAGAACACAACTACTAGTCTGGAAGATATTCAGAGGGTCTCACCGAATTTTCCCTTTCAAGAGTTTCATTTTAGTAATCTTGAGGTACATTTTCCAACAATCACCCACTTGACGAAGATCTTATTGACACCTCCAGAGCACAACAAAACTACTAAAGTTCATGGGCACTAAGGCTCGTCGAACTGGCACAACACCTGAACTTGTCTATGTTCACTAGTTTTGTCAATGCATCTGCAACATTTTCCAGAGTATCCACTTTTTCTAAATAGAACTTTCCATCCTCCACCATATCTCGTACAAAATGATACTGCACATCAATATGTTTTGTCTTGCAATGGAAAGTAGGATTTTTCGCCAAACAAATAGCACTTTGACTGTCAGAGTAAATTGTAATTTTTCCTGCATGAAACCCAATGTTAGAACACAAACATTTTAACCAGATTGCTTCTTTACAGGCATGTGTTGCTGCCATGTATTCTTCCTCTGTATTGGACAAAGCAACTACAACCTACCATTTTCTCATCCAACTAACTACACCACCATTCATCATGAAAATATATCCACTGGTGGATCTTCTGCTATCAATGTCCCCTACCTAATCATAATCCACATAGCCTCGAATGTTGAGAGTCCTCTATGATTCAACCAAATTCCCATGGTAACACAAAGCATATTCTGAAGTTCCCTTCAGATATCTAAACACTCTTTTCACAGCATCCCAATATATCCTTCCAATATTTTCCATAAAATGACTAAGTACTCCCACTTCTTGGGAAATGTCTAGCCTTGTATAGACCATTGCATACATTAAATTTCCAACTACACTAACATAAGGCACTCTGGTCATGTCTTCTATCTCAGTAGGAGATTTTGGATAGTCTTCAACAGATAGCTTCGTTCTCTACAAAACTGGAACAAATAGCTGCTTGCAATTAGTCATACAAAATCTCTCCAAAATAGTATTAATATACTTACTCTACCTGAGCCAAAGTTTTTTACTCTTCCTATCCCTGGTTATTTCCATTCCCAGAATATTCCTGGCTGTACCAAGATCTTTCATTTTGAACTTTGCAAACAACTGAGATTTTAGATCAGAAATCATTAACTTATGATTGCCTATGAACAACATATTATCAACATAGAGAGTAATAATAAGAACACAATCATTTTCAGCTTTGTAGTACACACAATGATCAAATTTCAATCTTACAAATCCCAATGAAAAAAAAATGTGTCAAACTTCTAGTACCACATTCTAGGAGATTGTTTTAATCCATACATTGATTTTTTCAACTTGCAAACTAGTTTTTCTTTACCTTTTTCAACAAAGTGCTCAGGTTGGGACATGTAAATTTCTTCTTCAATGTCACCATGAAGAAATTTTGTCTTCACATCCATCTATTCAATCTCTAAGTCATACGCTGCTGCAAGTGACAAAAGCAATCTAATAAATGTCAGCTTAGCTATAGGAGAAAATATTTCTCCATAATCAATTCCCTCTACCTGGGAATACCCCTTCGCAACCAACCTCACCTTATACTTTTCCACACTACCATCCAAACCTATTTTCTTTTTAAATACCCATTTGTAGCCAACAACTTTTTTTCCTTCAGGCAAGGGCACCAAACTCCAAGTATCATTCATTTCTAATGACGCCATTTCTTCATTCATGGCTTCCAACCAAGAGTTTGAATCAAACATTCTAAATGCCTCTTTCATAGTCCTAGGCTCATCAGTGCTAGAAATTAAAGCATAGGCACAAGTAGAATCTAACAAAGAAAACCCATACCTATCAGGTTGCTTTATTTCATGTGTTTACCTCCTCACAGGCTGAGGCTGAGGTTGTTGTTCTTCTTCAAAACTCTCAGAACTACTTGAGCTCTCCTAAGTTTCAGGTACATTATGAATTTTCAATTCCTCTTTATCTAATGTCAGAGGAATTTCAAATACATCCTTTTTATCTTCTGATTTTGTCTCTGACTACAAATCCAAAGTAGAAGGCTTCAACTCATAAAAAATAACACTTCTGTTGTACAGAACCTTCTCTGTATCAGAATTCCAAAGCTTGTATCCTTTTATGCCAGCAATATAACCAATAAAAATACATTTAATAGCTTTGTTTTCCAATTTAGACCTTTTTTCATTTGGCACATATGCATATGCCTCACAACCAAAGACATAAATGTGTCTCAGAGAGGGATTCTTTCCATACCATGCTTCCAAAGGTGTTTTCTGAACAAGAGTAGAATTTAGAGAACCGTTTATTAAATAACATGTTGTTGCAACTACCTCAGCCCATAACTTCTCCTCCAAGCCTAGCACTGCTTAGCATACTTTGTGCTCTTTCCATCACTATCCCGTTGAACCTTTCAGCAACTCCATTTTGTTGTGGAGTGTATGGTGTAGTTTTATGTCTTTTAATCCCATGATCTTTAAAGTACCTTTCAAACTCATCAAAACAAAAATCACTACCAATGTCAGTCCTTAAACAATTTATTTTTCTTCTAGTCTGATTTTCCACAAGGTTTTTAAATTCCTTAAAATGACTGAACACTTCTGATTTACTTTTCAAAAAATAAACAAATTCCCTTCTTGAATAATCATCAATGAACGATACATAATATCTTGATTTAGACAAAGAAGGAACATTTACTGGACCAAAAACATCATAATGTATATAATCAAGTAAACCAAAATATTTGTGAGGACTGGATTAGAATGAAACACAGTGTTGTTTACCATCTATGCAATGTTCACAAAACTCGAATCCGAGGTTATAATCATCAAGCCCTTCAACCAGGTTTTTATTTTTCAAGGTTTCTAAACCTTTTTCTCCAATGTGGCCTAGCCTATGATGCCAGAGCATATTATTTTCTATTGGAAATTTAACTTCCATAGAGTCTACACTATTAGGAACTTTTTCCTCCTTTTCTTCATGAGTAGCTTTCTATAACTTTATAGATACACTATTGCATTGCACAACATGTGCATCTAGCTTATACAAGGTAACAATACAAGCACCCATAGCTAGCACCATTGAGCCTCTACTTATCTTGCAACCATTTCCAGCCAACGTGACTTGCACTCCAATCTCCAATATTGTTTAGCTTACTAACAAAAAGTAGAGAATGAGCTAGACCTGGTATATGCATTACATCATTGATTCCCTTCACTCTTCCATCAGGGAATTGAATTCTGACTCTTTCACAGCCAAATATTTCCAGAGATGAATCGCTTGCCAAATACACCCTTCCAACATCGTATTTTTCATACTTAATGAACTATTCTATATGAGATGTCATGTTGAAAGATGCTAAAAATCAATCATCCAGACATCATCTGATGCCTGCATAGCCAAGGCTGCAATGAAGGAATCTGCATCACTCTGAGAAGAATGATTGTTGGAAGAATACTTCTTCTTCTTTTTCTCCTCTTTGTAATCCTTTCGGACATGACCAGGTTGCCCAAAATTTCAACACTTCACCTTGGACTTCTTGCCAGGAGAATTTGATCTCCCTTCTGATTTTGATTTGGACTTCTTGTCCTTCTTCTTTCCTTTTTCTTTCAATCTACCTCTAACAGCAAGAGCCTCCTTCACCATCTCAGAAGATTTTCTTCTCATCTCTTTTGATAACAAAGAAGCAACAACATATTCCTTTTTAAAAGTGGATGTTGTACTCCCAATAGCCATCACCAAGTGATCCCAAGAATCTGGAAAAGAACATAACAAAAACATACAACTATCGTCTTCATCAATCTTCACACCCACAGATGCTAACTGAGCAATCAACATGTTGAAAGCATTCAAATGATTAGCAATAGACGCTCCTTCCTGCATTTTCAAAGAGTATAGTTTCTTCCTCAAGAACAACTTATTCACAAAGGACTTTCCCTCATAAATAGCTCCTAGTCTTTTCCACAAAGAGGATGTTGTCTTTTCTTCGTGAAGAATTAGAAGAATAGAGTCTGCTAAACAAAGCCTTATCAACCCCTTTTATTTTTGATCAACAAGGTCCCAATCCACTTGCTTCATGCCTGTAGGCTTCATTCCAGACACAACAAGCCAAAGATCACGATCGACCAACATATCTTCCATTTGAAGTTTCCACAACTCAAAATTGTTGCCATTGAATTTCTCAATTTCAATATTTCTTGGTGTGCTTGCCATCATAATCTGTAACTCGAATTATGAAACTTCTACAGGACTCCCACTAAACAAAATTGACACAAAAAACCCAATGTACCCACAAGGATACCACTTGTAAGGAAAGCTTAGGTGTGAAACAAACTCTCCTAATGTCAAAACCTCAGGGAAGAATGTAGATATGACTTAAACTTTATAATTACAGTTCATGAAGATACACTTGAAAGGAATAACATAACAAAGAAATGAACATACACAATTGGACACTAGATTTATGTGGGAAAACCCTTATGGGAGAAAAACCTACCACACAAAGAAAATCCTCTTTTTATTACAGTAAAATAAATTACATACAGAGTACAGACTTTGCTTTCTAATGTCAATTTACAATAGCCTCATTCACTAATCAACCTTATAAAGAAATGCTCTCCAAAAACATACAATGAATTTACTCAGATCAATCTATGTTCAATCCAGCAACACTTCATTATCTCACACTGTTCATCATCATCCACCATTTCCTGAGCATAATCATTTTCCTCACAATATGTTCATCTTCCTAACAGGAACGGTTGCAACAATCCAACTACTAATGGTTCACATTTCACTTCTTTGATTGGTCCAAAATAGACCACGTAGGATAGTCATTCGGTCAAGGCGTTTAAACTGTATCGCATGTCGGTGAGACACTAGGCCATGTCTCCCCGATGCTACAATTCCCAATCACAAAACCATCAGCAAGACTACCGCTATTGGCGATACATCATACTGAAAACAAATCCAACTTGTGTAGATCTATCGGCAAGAGTTTCACTATCGCTGAGAGTCTCATAGAACCTTTATGTCATACCGATGTTCATACCCGTCGGTGAGAGAAACACCATCGACAAGAGGTTACATCAAAGTTCATCATGTGGATATCCATCAGTAGTTCACAAAAAATTCTGTTGGCGAGACTAACACTCTTAGAAAGAGTTCATATCGAAAATAGAGTATTAGCGAGAGAAATTCTATCACCAAAAGTTCATACCGAATACACAACTATCGTGAGAGAAAAATCCATCAGTTAGACTCTTATCAAGCCTTCATGTCACCCTGAAGACATTCTTGTGTAAGACCGTATGTGAGAAATACTCTGTCAAAATGAGTCACTCTGAAGGTTCATGCCTCTCCCCAATGCCACTTGTCCCCACGAGTCTCCCCGATAACCACTAGAAACCAACCCATCAAAAAGAGGTCTATCCAGGCGGAATGAGATGGAAAACTCATAGCGATAGACATGTCTTGCCAATGACTCCCATCGGCAAGATAGGATCAATGTCTCAGCGATCTGAGCACTTCAAAAGTTTAGAACACAACTACTAGTTGGTAAGACATTCAGAGGGTCTCACCAAATTTTCCCTTTCAGGAGTTTCATGTCAATAAGCTTGAGGCAAATTTTCCAACAAGAGGGGGGGTGAATTAGTTGTCACAAAATTCAAAACTTGATACTTCAACACTTATCAATTCCACAACCACAACATTTTTTTATTCAGTAAAAGCATGTAACACAAATAATAGAAAGTAAATCTACACAATGAACACCATATTTTTACATGGAAAACCCAATGAGGGAAAAACCATGGTGAGGGTTAACTCAAAATATAAAATATTATAAAATAGAGGCTCACTGCCAAGAGCTCACTGCCCAAAAGAGGACTCACCGTCTAAGTACAAAGGTCACTGCCTACAGAAAGGAATCACTGTCCAACGGGGAGGCTCACTACCTACAAATATAAAAGAGAAAAAAAAGATCCACCACAACAATTAACACACATTCACAGCTTGAATAAGGATTGTAGAAACCTTTAGTTAACTCCCTTTAGGAATCCAACACAATGTAGCACTATTGTCTAAACTCACTCACACACACACTTCCGCTCTTATGATTTCTAGCTCACTTTTGTCACTTTGCATCACATTGTCATACAATTCATCTCAATTAGACTTTCTTTTATACCATCCTCAACCTTAGAAACTTTCTCCAAGGTCGACCACAAATACCTCATTTCATAAATTCAAATTAGGTCGGAAACTCAAAATTCCCACGGTGGAAAGGAAAGAGTGGACCAATAAAACATTTAACCAAGACCAAAAAAGTCTTGGATCAACCACATGCTTCCTCAATTTAATCTTATTCTTCAAATGAAGTGTAAACACCAGGTTGGCCAAAACTAATGAAAACACAAATGAACATTGATGTACACACTTCCCAACAAGAAAAAGACATGAAGACTCCACAACACACTTCATTATGCATGAGATTACATCTCATATTTCTTTAGATACATCCATAAAAATGAAATATTCTTCAAACTCTAAACACCTTTCACCAGTCCATTTAGACTATGCAAACACACACAACAATACTCAAAAAAGACTTCTAGATAACCAAACATCAATATTATTTTCCAGAACTCAAACAATCCCAACTCAAGACATATCTTAGATCCATAGGATCATAAAAAAAACAACAAAGGACTGCAAAGCAGAAAAACTTCTCTCAATCCACAGAAGACCAACTCTGCTAGAACAATTCACACACCAGTGAATGTAACTTTCACATACCATCACACTAGAAGCTAAAACTTAGGATATATCACCATGAGGTCACCATTATCAAATCTTTAGATCCACACATGCATAGGATCAACACAGGAGAAATACAGAGCACATACCAGAGCATATTTTGAACACATTCATCACTTTGACTTCTCTTCTTTATTAATTTTCTCAAAAGCAAATGGAAACTCATCAACACAGCACATCTGCAATGACATAAAGATAGCTCCATGTACTCACAACGTCTTAGCGGTATCTCATCTATACATGTACAATATGCAACATACTAAACTATATTGACATCAATGACAACATTAATGACAACACCACCAGACTAAATCATACTTGCAACAAAAACTACTTTCCTTCATGGTGACTTGGAGGAGGATATTTATAAGACACAACCAGAGCACTATGTGGTGAAAGGTAAAAGTAAGTTGGCTTACAAATTGAAGAAATATTTGTATGGCTTAAAACAAAGTCCTAGGATGTGGTACTAGAAATTTAATACATATGTGTTGAGCTTAGGATTTGAGTGTTTTAAACCATATCATTGTGTTTATTATAAAATTGGTGGTGATTGTTTCCTGTTTACTCCATTATATATTGATGATATGCTATTTTTGGTAGAGGGAAAGGTATGATTTCAAAACTAAAATATCAACTTGCTACTAAATTTGAAATGAAAGATCTGGGTACAACTAAACACATTCTTGGGATTGAAATTAAAAGATATAGAGTGAAATGAATGTTATGGCTTGTCCAAAGTAAGCATTTCAACTCAATTTTATAGAGGCTTGATATGTAATATTGTAGACCATTGTGTGTGCCAATTTTGGTTGAAACAAAGTTATTTATTTTATATTTTCCAACATCTCCATTAGAGATGGAATATTTGAGCAGAGTGTCTTACCAAAGTGTAGTTAGAAGTTTGATGTATTCTATGGTTTGTACTAGACCAGAAATTGCCAAAGTAGTGGGGGTTCTTTCCAAATATATGTCTAATCCTGGTAGAGTTCATTGGGATGCAGTTAAAAAAGTCTTTAGATATTTGAATGGTACCTCATATTATTCCTTATGTTATCATAGTAATATGATTGAAGACGAGATTTCCTTTGATATTCATTTTTAAGTGGATTTAGACTGGGTAGGTGATGTTAATAGAAAAAAATCCACCAGTGCTTATGTCTTTACTTTATTTTTTGGTGCAATTAGTTGGAGGAGTAAGTGATAGGAAATGGTTTCTATTTCCACTATTCAATAAGAGTATATGGTAGCTACTTATGCTTGTAAATAAGCCATTTGGATTAAGATATTGTGTTAAGATATTGGAATAAAACAAGGTGCAGTGACAATTTATTGTGATAGTCAGAGTGTGATATGTCCAGCCACGAACCTAACATTTCATTCCAGGACCAAGCACATTGATGTAAACTATCATTTTGTTAGAGATATGGTTGAAGATGGCAGGGTGAAGTTGGTTAAGGTAGAGAATTTGATGAATGTTGTTGATTCATTTACTAAGCCTATAAGCACAAAGAAGTTCAAATGGTGTTCAAAGACTATGGGTCTTTCAACCTCTAACATTTAAAGAGATGGTGTTTACACCCTCACATTGCTCTTGCAAGATGTTCAACAAGTGGGGGATCTATTGGGAAAATGTGTCTAAACCTTGCAATTATATACAATTTATTGTTGATAGGATGTATACATATATATATATGTTTGTGTGTGTGTGTGTGTGTATTTCCTTGTTACACCAATAGGTGTATACAATAGCAACAAAGAGAAAAATGTGAGCATGTTAAATTTTTCAGGAAACTTCTAAAATGGTTCAATACATTAAATAATGATGTATTGTAAATCTGGACCATTCATTATTAGGTTTTAGATATAATGGTAGATATTTAATTGTCTCGTCTTTCTAGGCTAGAATGTAACCCTATCTAGTGAGGGTGTTGTATTGTGACTATGGTAGATAGAGAGTGATGTATTTTGAGAGTCTGATAGCGGTCATGTTATCTCTAGTTCTTTGAGTGATGATAATCCTATGAGAAGCTTTCTCTACAAGTATATTGTAATCTTTGTGATTTACTAAATAATATATTGGGCAGCTTTTGGAGTGTGGGTTTTTCTCCCGAAAGGGTTTTCCCCACGTAAATCACTGTGTTGTGGTATACATGATATTTGTGTTTATTTTTGTTTAAGTTTTTATAACTGTTATAGATATATAAAAGTTTTTCATTATTCTCCTCTCAATATTAGTGTAGGAAGTTATTTCGCTAGATTAGCTTCCTTACAAGGATATTATACTTAATCCAATACCATCCATTTCAAATCCAATCTACCTATCAAAAATAAAAATCTTAATTTGATCCCATCCTTAATCCCAGTTTACTTAAGAACATTTTTCTATCTTCAGTATAGTCATCAAATCCAATCAATTCCTACTTAAGAACTTTTCCTCTCTGAAGTATAATTCACATCAATCACATATTTCTTAAGAAAATTAGTCAATCTCAAGAATGGGGAATCAAATCAAATTATATTAAGGTCTTGATATTTCATTTTCAAATCTGATCTCATCCTAAATTGTCATCCTTAGTTCCTATTCTTTCAATCTACAATCCATTTCTAATTCATCATCCTAATTTTCATCCTCATCTAGAATCAATCCCAAAATTTCATCTACCATGTCGAACCATCTAATCTATCCTTCATCTAGCCTAACTTATTCTAATCTACCCTCATCCATTCCAACCCAATCCAACACTGGATGAACCCATATCTTCGCCCAATAATGCTATTTTTTTATTAAGGTTAACCCTAATTACATTGATGATGATGATGAGGATAGCCTTACTGACCAACCTAAGTATGATCCCTATGATGAAAATGAGATTATTTTTATAAAAATTATCCCTCCCCATCCACCACTTCTAATTTCATCCTAAAGGAAAATGTACTTGATTGATTCATAGTTTTGTATTCATGGATACATATATGAGGATTACAAACTATCATAGGATGTGGTTGTATAAATATTCATAACCACATTAGCTAATAACTATACAATGTAATAACCATTATGCTAACATTCCCCGGGCCTTATTACATTGTTCCTACAACTGTATGCTTGAGAGATTTAATTCACCTCTTTAAAAGACCTCCCCTTAAGGTTTACAGAACAAAACTTGTTGATTACAAAATATGTATACATTCTTGAGAATATTTTTATTTTGAAGAAAGAAATCCTAAATAAAGTGAAACTCCTCCAAGTTTCCTTGTAACCCTCGGAAAGGTGTAGCTTTGATCTGAATTCTTGGGTCATAGACTATAATTATTGGACAAAAATCCTCCAATTTGTCTCCTCCACCCTTGTAAAGGTATAATCCTTGGTCCAAACTCTAATTATTGGACAACCATTCTCCAAGTTGTCTCCTTGACCCTCGTAAAGGTATAGTCCTTGGTCACAATCTCATGAACTCTCTCAGCAACAATCCATATTGAGCTCTTCACCAAAATATTGTGTGGTCTCACAACATGTGCCAAGACTATAATACTTGGAGACCCAAGTAAAAACTAACACTTATGGCAGGTGTTGGCTAGTTGAAAAGATCACTGGAAGTTAAAGTCAAAGAATTTTTTTTCTGGAATACTTTGTGATTCAAGTGTACTGGGTACCGAAAAGCTAGAAAGGTGAAAATTTTAATTCAAGGTTTCATGTGAAGTGTTCCACTCTAGGATCAAAGGTCTGGTAAAGCATGGAGGTTCTAGTAAAATATGAGGTCAAGGAAAATATATTGGTAAAATCTAAAGTATCGAGTACTCTGTACCGGGTAACAATGTTGAGTCAAAGTTAAATGTTTGACTTTTCCCGAGGGTTCAAAGGTCTGGTAACCCAACTAAAAGAAGACAATTATGCAAGAATATGATTTTAAAAGCATGACATTTATGATGTGTTTAAGATGATGATTTATTAATTATGGTTTTGTTTTCATGAGAGTTTTATGAATGTTTTAAAAGGGATTTAATGTTTGGAATTTGTGCTTGTAGGAGAAGAAGATTGTGATGCAAAATTTAGGTATGGAGTATTAGACAAGTTTGAATCACAAATAGAATCATATCTAGATTGGGTGACATGTTCCAAGAGTCTATGCGTAGGAGGAGATTGTACTTTCAAAATATTGAGAATCCTGGTATTATGAAGATGGTGAAGGAATCCACCAACCTCTAGTGTGACTCACTCCCAGGAGTATTAAGCTTGGGGCAAAACAAGAATGTAGGAAAAAAATGTTAAAATAATCATTCTGAATATATGGGAAGTTCCTACATCCTATTTAGATTCCAGTTACTATCCTAGTGATAGTAAAAAGATAAAGTCCAAAAGGTATTAACATGCTAAGAAAGATTGACATCCATTGACTTCATTAGTAATTCTCCTACCAGTTGTCATATTCCACATGTCTTACTGTGATTCATCCCTTGGATATCCTCTCATATATTTTTCTTATCCTCCCTTTGTATTGTTATTATAAAAGGTTGAAAGATGCTTCATTTTAATTTAGGTTTAGAACTTGTGGATTTTAAAAGAGAAAAGACTTCTTTAAGTTTTGTTTTTTTTTCCCAATTTCTGAATCATTTCAGATTAAAGACTTGTATGCACATAGAAGCTAATCATTATCAAATTTAATTTGAAAGTTGTTGCCTGGTATAAATATTTTGTAGTTGGTTGTTTGTTCAGCTCGACAAGACTATATGCTATGCCATTTAGGGTGCATATAGAATCTACTCGGTGTCCAAATAAACCTCCATTTCTTTAAAATATTGCATCATTCTATGCCTAGTTGTGAAGCAATATGGTGCAGTATAGAGTTATTTTCTTTGATTTGGTTAATTCTTGGGGCATGGATGGATAATACCTTAGAGTTTCAATTATTTTTGATGCTTTATTTAGTATAGATGTTAAATTTCAAAAAATGTTTCAAAAAATAGATAAATGAATGAATGAAAATTTTATTGCAAATCTTTCACTTCCATAAAATTGTTGAATGCTTAAAGCTAAATTTACTTAATTAATAGAAAATTTGTTGATTTCTTGAAATTTTCTAATGACTGGACTAAGAATATCTTTTACCGATCCTTACGATTCCTTTGAGAACTGGAAATTGTTGTTTACCCTTGGTGATTAACAACATTATCACAACAAACCCTAATGCAAACCTAGTATAGTAAAGAACTGACATAAATGACCCTTGGGATTAAGCTGAGTTAGCTTGAGATTTAGGTTGTCTTGGTTCTATCCTTCAAGTAAAGATAGGTTCTTGTGGTCTATCTGTGAGGAATTATTTGCACTGATTATGCGTGACTAGCATCATGATCAATAGGAACTTGTGCTAGAAGGAGGTCCCATTATATCTTTCCCTCTAGTTTTATTTGGAATTGATATTGGTGTTTTGGTTCTAGGTTTTAGAGTTTTTGGTAAGACAATAGTCATCAGTAGTCTAAAAATGGAAGTTGATAAGCTCTAGGAAATCCTTAACTGGATTGTGAAATTTTTCTAACTAGGGTAAGTTTTGCCACACATAACATAATTCTATTAATGGAAGAGGTTTTAATTGCTAGAAGAAAGGAACTGTTACTGAGAAGAATTTTGAATTTTGAGAAAGTGCATAACCTTAGTGAAATTAAAAACATTGAAAAATTAACTGCTAAATCAAGTTTGTTTATTAGCTACAACTGTCATGAGGAAAATACTAAAGTTTTGTAGGGAAAAGGGAAAGAACATCAAGATTTGGAAATAGCACACCAAGAATGAGAAAATAGAAGTGATGAGTCATCAAAAATTTTACACGTGGAGGATGACGATGAAGAGAAAAAGCAAGAAAATCAAGCGAGAGACACATTTTTTCACTCCTAATAGAAAATACACAAGTTAAAAAGGGATATTTTCTTAATTTCATGCAAGATACTAAGTATCAAGTTTTTACTTTCTCTCTCTTTGATGATGATGTAAACTATGTTATTGCTTGGTCTAATATAGTTAAAAGTGAAGGTAGGACCAAAGACTCGAAGAATCTCAAAGAGGAGGAGAATCAAAAATTGAAAAAAGTCATTCATGGAATCAAATAAATCAAAGAAGAAAGCCATGAATCAAGACTGGAAGTAGGTAGAGTATGGAGGAATTAGCAAAGGTGTGTCCAATCAACCTTTCATGAGGTCATTTTCATAAATATGAGCCAAATTTTTGGTAAGTATGCCTTTGAATTTATGCTTGCTAAATGTAGAAAAATTAAGATAATTCATTGTTACAGTAGGAGATTTGAAATTTATTCAAGTGAATTTAAAGATAAGCCTACTGTAATTCATAAAAAAAAATACTATGAAGATAGTGATAGAGATTAAAGTAAATTGCTTAATTAGGGTTAATCGTTTGTTAGGGTAATTTTTTGGTTAGATTTCTTTTGTAGGTTTTTTTTTCTTTCTGGTTTGTTTCTACAATTAATAAATTCTTCTTAATTTAACACACACACATGAGAGTAAATTGAAAATATTTTGAAAATATTGCACTATGAAATGAAGAAATGAAACCATACACAGTAAATACATGCTTAAAGTATGAAAATAAAAATTTTCATATGTGTGTGTGTGTATACTTTGTATATACATGGCAATACAAAATTTCTCAATGTAAAAGTGAGAAAAAGGAAGGAGTTGAGCTGCAACAACAAGGTGGTCATTCACTCAATCTAGGATGCTTCATCCATAAGAGTAGTATATCCCAAGTAAGCATTGTCCCTGTGAGTATCAAAGTTAGAGGTATGCAAATTAGTCAAAAATGGCTATAGAGAGGAAATAATTATCCTCATTCCAAGAACCAATGAATGTCATCAACAGAGGGAATTTTGATGGCCAGGTGTGCAATGGAAAAAATGTAGTTTGAATTCCCCAAGAAATCATGCCGCACTATCACATTTGTAGTCGTGTGAACTTTTTCAATAGAGATTTCAAGATCTAGGATTGAGGCTATGAATCATGAAGCCAACTCCAAATCCAATTGCTGATATGCTTTGGATTCTATAAAAGTTTCCCTGACGACCAAGTGCAAATTTGGTGCAATAAATTCAAGAGTTCATGGTGTATGTTTCTTCCAGGGTTGCTAGCACCAACCTAAGAATTTTCTCTGTCTTCCACCAAGAACCTGACAACTTCAGGGCTCTGATTAGACTTAGGTCATTAACTAAGTCTTGCTTCAACTCTGTTACAAGAGTCTCTCTCCTTGTGCTTCACCTTGGAGGACTTAACACCATTTGAATTTGCAATCTTCTTCCCAACACCTAGAAGGATCTAAGTGCCAACTTCATCATCAAACTTGAAATGCTTGTAGGGGAGCTAGAGACACTGTTTCCTTGCATTTCACATTCAATTGAATACATCTTGGAGGATCTTTAGTCTTCACTCCTACCAATCTCGGAATTTTTCCTTGAAGAGGCCTATTTCTTGTAGCCCTTACCAGTCACCTTTTTGCTTTGCCTGTCCAAAATCTCCAAACAACCTAGCAAATAAATTGCACTTTTGGACACCCTTTTTAGTCCTTTAAAACATTCACAAGGTTTTAGACCCCTGTCTCCTCCATACAATAGATTCCTACAATCAAGGACAATTAGGGCTAGTAGGCCTAATTCCTAGGGTTTAACACTTTCTCCTTCAAATCTATCTCAAATGGATTGGTTGAGGTTTCAATCCTTCTATCATACTTAGCTATGAAAAAATCTCACTTGGAACCATACTATGGTCGTACTGTACTCCTTCCCCTACCTAAGTTCTTCAAATTCTCACTCTCAAACTCCTAACCAGACTATCCTTGCTCACCTAGGGTTTGAGTTTGATAATCCTTGCACCATTCCCTAAACTTCCTACTGCTAAATATATACAAGTGATTAGCTCTCCTGTCATTTCAATCCAATCTCAGGGAGATCCCGTGGTTAGATTTCATGGGGGAGCCATTCAAAGACTGACTGCTCAAAAACAAAAATTACAACCCTTTACACTCTAATCTATGAACTGAAAGCATTAAATCCACTCAAAGCAATTTGATCACAAAAAGAATGTTATTCAAAACTACTCTATGAACACCAAAATAGTGCTAAATCAGAATATACAATGCCTTTGTCAACTCTGTTTCTTAAGATACACGGGTAAACACAGGAAATGCATAATCTTTTTATTCACACAAAACCAAAACTTAATTACAATGCATTATAACTGCTGTCTACGAGCCACCACACCTACTTAGATTTCTTTGCCATGTTTCAAGGGAATTTGATCGATCCCACACTCCTGATTTCTAGGGAATCCAATGACAACTAAGTTGCATGCAACCTAATAATGTTGTCATGCAACTTTGCAACATTCTTGCAACTCTTTCCATCATCCTACATCTTAGGATCTCAATCTCCTTGATTCCGAGCCAAAAACTCCCTCAACTACCTCTTGGCATCTTCTAACAACAAGGATGTGGTTATAACACATTTAAGGCTCATCCTTCCAACATAAACTGTCCAAAGCTAAATAAAGCAACATTTAACAACAATGATTAACTAAGATGACTTTAGTCCTAGTGACTAACTCACCACACACAAACAAGACCTTCTAAGGTCCAAATTAAACACACTAATACCCTGACTTGGCTAAGGTCAGGTACAAGCCAAAATTGATGACAAAAAACATGGAGGTTAGCCTAGGTGCCCCTACACCATCCTCCCCAAAACAAAGGATTTCAATCCACCCTTGGATTGAGCAAGTTGAGATCAGTGCCCAACTTCTTGAACTCTGATTCCTTGATCCATACTACATCTGCATCAGGTTGACAATGCCTCTTAATCAGATGTTCTTTGTATTCTTTGGTTCTATTCCTCTTATAGACCCCGGTATCCAATATCTTGTCAGCTTGTTTGACTGTAACAGAAGGAAACTTAAGTTCATCCACATGTTGGATGACTTCATGGAGGTTCTGATCCATGTTTGGTGGTGATCCCTTGTAATGAACTAGATCTGCAATGTTAAAAACAGGGGATAGTCCACTATCATTTGGCAACTGCACCTTGAAAGCATTGTTTCCATATTTCTCCAAGATAGGATAGGGACCTATCCTCTTCACTTGCAACTTATGAGGAACACCTTTCTGCAGTCTAGAATTGTTTAAATGCACCATTACTAAGTCTCCAACATGGAACTACACCTCTCTTCTATGCTCATCCACCTTGGTCTTATGCTTCATGGTGTTTTATGCCAATGTTTTTCTGATTGTATCATGAATCTCCTGCATTGCATAGGCAAAATCATCAGCATATCCACTTCCCTTGACTCCATCCTTTAACTCTCTCAGCTCATAGACACCTCTAGGATGTAGTCCATAAACAATTTCAAAGGGACTCTTCCCTGTTGATCTGTTGACAGTATCATTATAGGCATATTCAGCTTGCCCAATCAACTGATCCCATTGTTGACCATACTCCTTGGTCAAGCACCTTAAGAGATTTCCAAGTGTCTTATTTACAACTTCAGTTTGACCATCAGTTTGGGGATGTTATGTAGATCCAAAATATAGATTAGTGCCCAATCTTTGCCAAAGAGTCTTCCAAAAATGACTCATGAACTTAGTGTCTCTGTCTGATACAATGTTGATTGGTAGTCCATGAATCCTTACTATCTCTTTGAAGAAAAGAGAGGCTATTTGAGTGGCATCATTGGTTGTTTTACATGGCACAAAGTGAGGCATTTTACTAAATCTATCTACAACCACATAAACACTATCCATGCCTTGTCTTGTCTTGGGTAAACCAACTACAAAGTCCATACTCAAACATTCCCATGGCCTAGTAGGAATAGGCAGTGGTTGGTATAGGCCTACATTTGAAGAAGTGCCTTTGGCCTTTTGACACACCATACAACTCTCCACATACCTCCTAACATCTAGGTTCATCTTTGGCCAATAGTAAAACCTTTGGACAAGTTCTTGAGTCTTGGTGATCCCAAAATGACCACTCAATGCACCATTATGCTTTTCTTGTATCAAGTTCTCTCTAATAGAACCTCTAGGAACAAATAACTGATTCCCTTTAAACAAAAGATCACTTTGCAAAGTATATTCAACATATTTACTATGAAAGTGATTCTTGTATTTAGCACATACCTTATAGATGTCTGCAAAATCTTCATCATCTGCATATAGATCCTTGAAATGATCTATCCCCATGCTTTTCAACTGAATTTCCTGAATTGTGAGGACTCTTCTACTCAAGGCATCTGCCACCTTATTGAGAGATCCTTTCTTGCGCTTGATATTGAAGGTGTAAGCTTGCAAGTACTCCACCCATTTCATATGCCTATGACTCAACTTCTCTTGTGAATTCAAGAAATTGAGTGCTTGGTTGTCTGAATACACTATGAATTCCTTGGGAAGCAAGTAGTGCCTCCACTTCCTTAGATCTTGGTCCAATGCATACATCTCAAGGTCATAAGAAGAATACTTCTTCTTGGCTTCACTTAACTTCTCTGAATGAAAAGCCACCAATATGCCCTCTTGACTGAGAACAGCTCCTATAGCCACATTGCTTACATCACACTCAATGGTGAATAGCTTCTCAAAGCTTGGTAACACCAAAACAGGTTGGGTAGCTATCTTTTCCTTCAGCAACTCAAAACTTTTGTTAGCTTGCTCATTCCATACAAACTTAGTCTTCATTCCTCCTTTTATGGTATCCAACATAGGAGCACAAATAGCACTAAACTGTCTTATAAACTTCCTATAATATTGAGCAAGACCATGGAAGCTTCTTACCTCTGTTGCTATCTTTGGAGTAGGCCAATTGAGGATGGCTTCCACTTTGCTGCTATCCATCTTCAAGTTGCCATGTGATAGCATAAATCCAAGGTACACTAGCTCTATTTTGATGAACTCACACTTTTCCAAATTGATCATCAACTTCTCCTCCTGCAGCCTCTTGAAAATCAACTATATTTGTTGGAGGTGCTCTTCTCTTGTTTTGCTATAGATTAGTATATCATCAAGATACACCACTACAAATTTTCCAATGTAGTCTTTGAGGATTTCATTCATGAGTCTCATGAATGTGGAGGGGGCATTAGACAATCCAAATGGCATAACTAGCCACTCATAGAGACCCTCATTGGTTTTGAAAGTTGTTTTCCACTCATCTCCCTCATGTATCCTAATTTGGTGATAACCACTCTTTAAATCTATCTTGGTATAGTACCTAGCTTCACCTAGACAATCCATGAGATCTTCAATCCTAGGGATAGGGAACCTATACCTGATGGTTATCTTATTTATGGCCCTAGAATCAGTGCAAAGCCTCCATTCTCCTCCTCTTTTTAGGTGCTAAGACAGTGGGTACTACACATGGACTAATGCTCTTTCTAATAAGACCATGGTTTAGCTATTTCCTCATTTTGTTGAGGAGTCATCTTATAGGCTACTTTGTTTGGTAGGGTAGCCCCTGGTATCAAGTCTATCCTATGACTTATGGCTCTCTTAGGGGGTAATGTTGCTGGTTGACCACTACTTACAATGCCTTCATAGGTCTGCAACAATTTTTGTATCTCCTTAGGTAACTTTGGTTTTTCAGCTTCTTTCTCATTGCTTACCTCCCTTGGCCTTAACATCACTGCATAGCCAACTCTTTCTCCTTCTTCCAAGGCTTCCAGGAACTCTTTTTCACCAACCATGAGCAGTTTAGGCCCTGCTATTTGCACCTCTGTATCTTCTAGCAAAGACTGAATTTTAAAGGTTACCTTATCTTTCTTGAAAGTATAGGAGTTCTTTGCTCCATCATGCACAACTTGGCGATCAAATTGCCATGGTATACCTAGGAGCAAGTGACAGGTAACACATCACACAAAACTTTGTCCTTGTACCTACCAATTGAGAACTCCACCCATGCTTGTTCATTCACCAAGACATGTTGACCTTTATTGAGCCATGTGACCTTGTAAGGATTGTTGTGGGGTATCCTTGTCAACTTCAGCTTGCTGATTGTCTCCTCTGACATAATATTGTCAGTAGATCCTAAGCCAATGATGACTCTACACACTTTCCCCATCATCTTACACTTTATCCTAAACAAAGACCTCCTTTGGCTTGGTTCTTCTTTCACCGGCTCCTTAATCAAAGTTCTCATCATCATGAGGTTCTCACCTTCCTCTGAATTCAATGGTACTTCAGGATGTTTATCTGCTGCAGCTGTCTCATCATGAACTAGGTTAGTTCTCTTATCACTTCCATGAGAAGTGCTACCTTTCTCTAGACATCTATAGGCTGGGTGTCCCAATTGATTGCAGTGGTAGCATTTCATGTTGGTAAAATAGTTACCTCTTCCTTGTCCACCACTTCTTCCTCTAGAGCTGGAGCCTCTTCCTCGACCACCTCTACTAGAGCTTCCTTCTTCCTACTCAGAGTATCTGACTTCTCCTTGGGCCCTTGGTTCTAAACTTCTTCCACCATAACCACCTCTTTGTCCTCTGTTGTCTTTCCCTTTACCTCTACTTTTGGGGTTTTTCTCTTGCTTCTTTTTGCCTTTCTCCTCTATCTTTAAGGCCATTTGATAGCATTGGCAGATGGTTTTGAAGTTCACTAGGCTCATGTCTTCTTGAATAGACCACTTAAGCCCATTCAAATACCTTGCTAGCTTGATACTTTCATCTTCAACCACCTTTGATCTAAGGCACAATTTATGAAATTCCTCGGTGTATGTTTGAACATCCATGTCTTTTTGCCTAAGATTGTGTCTTCTCCTATGCAACTGAACTTCATAGTCATCCGGTAGATAGGTCTTCCTTATTTTAGTTACCATTCCTCTCCATGTAACTATGGGACCTTTGCCTTCTTTTTCTCTTTCAGCTTGTACAAATTTCCACCATGTGAGAGTTGCTCCTCTCAACCTTGACTTGGCCACTTTTACCTTTTGGGCCTCTGTTATACCATCACATTCAAAGTGATTTTCAATACTCTCAATCAAGTCCACAACTGAATCAAGGTCCATTTGTCCACTAAATAGTGGCACTCATTCCAAAGCTTTGCCACTTAAGCTCCTGCAATGCCTTCAAGAAGGGTTCTTCAGCAAGAATAGGGTCAGGTTTTGGAGCTTCCTCCTCCAAGTCCTCTTCTTTTTCCTTTGCTTCCTGCTCTTCCTTCTATTCTATCTTATCCTTCACTTTGTCTGCTGTTTCTTGGACTTCATCCAAGAGCTTCTCCATTCGAGATAACCTTTCTCTTAGCCTCCGGTTATCCTCCTCTTGCTCTTCCACCTTTTTAGCTAACTCAACATTAGTCACCATGGTTCTTTCTTCCTCTGGTGTGTTCTCTCCTACTGACTTAGTGGGCTGCAACATCAATCACAAGCCTTGATCAAACCTGGCTCTGATACCAATATGGTGTATGTTTGCTCCAGGGTTTGCTAGAACCAACCTACTAGAAGACTTTTCTCTGTCTTCCACCAAGAACCTGACAACTTCAGGGCTCTGATTAGACTTAGGTCATTAACTAAGTCTTGCTTCAACTCTATTACAAGAGTCTCTCTCCTTGTGCTTCACCTTGGAGGACTTAACACCATTTGAATTTACAATCTTCTTCCCAACACCTAGAAGAATCTAAGTGCCAACTTCATTATCAATCTTGAACTACTTGCAGGGGAGCTACAGACACTATTTCCTTGCATTTCACATTCAATTGAATACATCTTGGAGGATCTTCAATCTTCACTCCTACCAATCTCATAATTTTTCCTTGAAGAGGCCTATTTCTTGTAGCCCTTACCAGTCACTTGTTTTCTTTTCCTGTCCAAACTCTCCAAACAACCTAGCAAATAAATTTCAATTTTGGACACCCTTTTCAATCCTTTAAAAAATTCATAGGATTTTAGACCCCTGTCTCCTCTGTACAATAGATTCCTACAATCAAGGACAATTAGGGCTAGTAGGCCTAATTCCTAGGGTTTAACACTTTCTCCTTCAAATATATCTCAAATGGATTGGTTGAGGTTTCAATCCTTCTATCATACCTAGCTATGACAAAATCTCACTTGGAACTATACTATGGCCATACTGTACTCCTTCCCCTACCTAAGTTCTTCAAATTCTCACTCTCAAACTCCTAACCAGACTGTCCTAGCTCACCTAGGGTTTGAGTTTGATAATCCTTGCTCCATTCCCTAAACTTCCTATTGCTAAATATATACAAGTGATTGGCTCTCCTGTCATTTCAATCCAATCTCAAGGAGATCCCGTGGTTAGATTTCATGGGGGAGCCATTCAAAGACTGACTGCTCAAAAACAAAAATTACAACCCTTTACACTCTAATCTATGAAATGAAAGCATTAAATCCACTAAAAGCAACTTGATCACAAAAATAATGTTATTCAAAACTACTCTATGCACACCAAAACAATGCTAAATCAGAATATACAATGCCTTTGTCAACTCTGTTTCTTAAGATACACGGGTAAACACAGGAAATGCAGAATCTTTTTATTCACACAAAACCAAAACTTAATTACAATGCATTCTAACTGCTATCTACGAGCCACCAAACCTACTTAGATGTCTTTTCCATGTTTCAAGGGAAGTTGATCAATCCCACACTCCTGATTTCTAGGGAATCCAATGACAACTAAGTTGCATGCAACCTAACAATGTTGTCATGCAACTTTGTAACATTCTTGCAACTCTTTCCATCATCCTACATCTTAGGATCTCAATCTCCTTGATTCTAAGCCAACAACTCCCTCAACTGCCTCTTGGCGTCTTCTAACAACAAGGATGTGGTTATAACACATTTAAGGCTCATCCTTCCAACATAAATTGTCCAAAGCTAAATAAAGCGACATTTAACAACAATGATTAACTAAGATGAGTTTAGTCCTAGTGACTAACTCACCACACACAAACAAGACCTTCTAAGGTCCAAATTAAACACACTAATACCCTAACTTGGCTAAGGTCGGGTACAAGCCAAAATTGATGACGAACAACATGGAGGTTAGCCTAGGTGCCCCTGCACCAGTTCAAAGAAAGAAAACTTTGTTAAGCTATTGGGAAGTAATGCAACCCATGAATCCATTCTAGCAGCAAACATAGGTTAGAAAAAGTGGAGTGTCCATGGCTTGGAAGGAAGAAAGCACAAGAGGAGAAGAAAAGATAAAATGATAATTGAGAAAAGAAAAGATGTGAATAATTTAAAAGAGAAGTGCAATATTTATAGAAACCATGAGAAATCTGCGGTACATAGTTGTCAAGATCAGAGTCTTGGAAAATGCAGGTTGAGGTGGCAATTAGAAAATTTTCTCTAGAGAAAAATGTTAAATCCAATTAATTCTCACAGAGTCGGTGGCTACCTCTTTAAATTTTTATAGTATGAAGATCATGAATCAAGCAAATTGAAGATTTAAAAATTTATGGTGGTCATTTTATTATGTTTTATTCAGCCATATTAATCATGAAGATCTCCATGTATGCAATGGTCAAAGAAAAATAAAGCTAGTAAGGTAGCACATGTCAGCACCCAAAAATTGAAAAGAAATAATATGTGCATGTTAAGGCATGCGAATTAAATATAGAGTCTTATGGTAAAAATTAAGTGTCATCATGAAAACTCTGATACATTAATGTGTTGCAGCACCATCAAATTAGAATTGCTAGCCAATTATTTTAGCGGTTTCCATAAAACTAAAATGGAAGGGTGGTAATTGATGGTTCTAAATTTAGATTTAATTTGGTGATTAGACGATTTGATGCTAAATTTTAACTTATCCATATTTTTTAATAGATAGTGAATTGCAATTAGCAGGGATTTGGCATAAGGGTGGTCAAATTTAGTTGAAAAGTTGCACTTACAAGGAATAATTAAATGAGTTTTTGGGAGTTGGTGAAATGATGAAGCGATTTGCATTGAAAGAAAAATCAAAAGGTAACTTTCACTACCACTATAATTCCCTACCTAATAGATGACTTCATTTCCTACAAGTTGAAGGAAATGGGCTTACAATGAAATGCCAAAAAAAAAGAAGAAAAATTGAGTATCAAAGAAATATGAAAAGAGAAGATTCAACTCTTTAGGCTATCCAAATATATATACATAGGCTATGGATTCCTAAATGGAAGTAGAGCTATGCATGGGGGAATTACAACTCGATAACCTTGTCGGGGCTATGGATGCTTAACTGCAAGAAAAGCTCTATCCATGGTTGGATTTTGAGGATTACCAAATTATGTAGTTCAATGTCAATGAACTAATCTTTTCACAAAGTTTCAAAAACTAGAATTTAGTAAAGCACACTTTAATACTTTTCAAATAAGTTTTATTGTCTTTATGTTAGAATCTAGGTAAAGGTAAAGAGTTATTGTTTGAAAATATGTATAAGTTATTATTTTTAGTGGGTGATTTAATCCTGAGTTTCTTTTAAATTTTGTTTTATTGGTTGCAAGTTGTTGTGTTCTCTCACAACATGCCCCAATAGTGTAAGACTTGGGGACCCAAGTGAAAACTAACACTTATGGTAGGTACTGGCTTGTTGAAAAGATCATTGAAATTTAAAGTCAAAGAATTTTTTTGAATACTTCATGATTCAAGTGTACTAGGTACCATGTACCGAGAGGCCAGAAAAGTGAAAATTTTAATTCAAGGTTTTGTGTGAAGTGTTCTGGTCTAGGAGAAAAGGTTTGGGAAATCATGGAAGTTCCAGTAAAATATGAGGTTTGAGAAAAAATATTGGTAAAAGATGAAGTATTGGGTACCAAGTATCGGGTAACAATGTTGAGTCAAAGTTAAATGTTTGAGTTTTCTCGAGTGTCCTAAGGTCCACTAACCTGAATAAAAGAAGATAATTACATGAGAATGTGATTTTAAAAGTATGATATTTATGATGTGTTTAAGATGATGAATTATTAATGATGGTTTTGTTTTCATGAGAGTTTTATGAATATTTTGAAAGGGATTTAATGTGTGGAATTTGTGCTTGCAGGAGAAGAAAATTATGATGCAACATTCGGGTATGGACAATTAGGAAAATTTGAATTATAGATAGAATCATATATAGGTCGAGTGATACATTCTAGGTTTCTCTGCGAAGGAGGAGCTTGCATTGCAAGAATAATGAGAATCTTGATATTACGAATAAGGTGAAGGAATGCTCCATCCTCCCATGTGACTCATTCCTAGGAGTATTAAGCTTGAGGAAAAACTAGAATGTAGGAACAAAATGTTAAATTTATCATTCTAAATATATGGGAAGTTCCTATATCCTATTCAGATTAAAGTTACTATTTTGGTGATAGTAAAAAGATAAAGCCCGAAAGGTATTAATGTGTTGATAAAGGTTGACATTAATTTACTTCATCAACAATTCTCCTACCAGTTGTCATATTCCATGTGTATTGTTGTGATTCTTCCCTTGGATTTTTTGGAATCAAGGAACATTGAGAGGGGGGGTGAATCAGTGTTTTGCAAAATTTAACTTTATTAACCTGATCTTTAAACCACTTATAGCATTGAACCAAAGGAAAGATGCAAAAACAAAAAGAAATCAACCACAACACCATAGCACAAGGATTTTTATGTCGAAACCCTGTTAGGGGAAAAACCACGGTGGATGTCAATCCACAATATGAGTATACTCAATATAAGTGCTTACAAATGGGGAATGCACATGCATTCAAGCACACTACCTAGAGCTCGCTGCTCAATTAAAAAAAGTCTTACTGCCCAAAAGAAGACTCACTGTCTTATAGAAATATCTAGATGAAAACTGGAGTGGATGAACTATAAGATAGTATATGCTAATTCCTAAGTATAGTTCTGGTTAAGCACATTAATTGTATTCTTCACACTCTATCTAATTATGATCTTAAAACTCTGTTTGCTTAAAGTTGGATCACCAATCTCTATTCTGCGCAAGTGAAACTATGCACAATCAATCTATATTCCTTCTGACTTTCGCATCTCCTTCTTCAACTTGTTCTCTTTTCCTCCTAGCTTCCCTCATAGCTTTAGCTGATATGCCCATGCTTTCTACAAAATATTCAACTTCTTTTCTCACCTTCTAGACTATCATAGGATTTTTCATTTGTTCATGCACTTGCATATCCTTCTCCTCAATGGTACCAAACCTTTCTTCTATTGGATCCTAAGGTTCACTCAACAAGTGTTGAGCATACAACTCCAAAATTTGTTCTTCAATCTCATATCCCATAGGCATTATCCAAACTATTCTAGGTCCTATAGCTTCCATCAAACACTGATCAATGTCAAGCATTAAGCAAATAGTGTCCTTATATTTTTCCACAATAGATGTAGGAATCCTTTCCCTAGCTTACATTTCACTTTGAAATATTTTTAAGTAACCCTAGATAGCAATTTTACTTGCTTTACTATCACTAATTCTATACAAGATGTCTCTGATTTGAATAGCTACCAATTTACCACCTTGCCATTACACTTTACCAATTCGCAGAACTTCATTCATGAAGTAGAAGAATAGACATAACAAAAAATTGTCATACTTCAAATAATTCTTCTTATCCTTCTTTATTTTGGCAAGATCTTGAATTAGCTAGCTTCGAAGTAACCCACATAGGTCATATTCTACATTTTCCTTGACCATCTGATAAGCTACATAGATTGCAGTACCAGATACAAAGTTATCCTAGTTGAAGTGATAAATTTTATATCCAATAACCATAGAAGAAAATATTACATCCACTTCAATAATTTCATTAATCATCATGGATGTTTTGTCGAAAACTGAACTGGTTGCCTCAGTAACTATTTGGTTCTTCATATATCTCAATGTCGACAACCCACCAGATGAATTCAGCCTAGTAACAATCCTTATAGCTTCCTTTGTGATTTTGAAAGGCTGACTTAACCACATGAACTCGGCATGCACTCGACTCAATTTGTACTGAACCCATTCATTTTCATTGAACATGGGAAAATCCACAATTTGAGTGAACTTCTTCTCCTCTAAAATCTTGAGTTTGATCCTTACACAAAGATCTTATCCCACAATGTGATTTCTGTACAAATTTAATAACTGGGAGCTTCCTAACTCCTCAACATTTCAATGAATGTATGCCCTAATATATTCAACATGAAAAACACCATACATAATGGAAGATAATGCACCTAATGGTTTTGTCTCAATAGATTTGAACGGGTGCCATTTGAATTTCACGCAGGGTCTATCCTTAATATCAATGACTAACGAAGCAAACATTTCCAAAAAAATCAAGGTCACAAGTTCGTAGATAAATATATTTCATCGGATTAGGGTTTGATCACCGAATCACCTTCAGACTTAAATCTCACCAAACTTCACTTGCATATCTCTCCAGACTTCTTCTCAAAATGTAATGTGACAAATGAAGAAATAGAAATAAGCTTTTATCATTTACACACCTAAATTTTTGTCGTAATAAATGTTTTTTCTTTAGGTCTTCCAGATACCTTGTTTTCATAGAATTTGAAAGAAAATTCTTCTGAGAACCTTCAATTTTGATTAATTTTCCTCCACAAGAGATCCCAAAACATCTGTAGATCATCAATGCAACTGTTGAAATTTTCAACATTTCGGTACCAACTACCAATAGGGGGGTAAAAGAATTTCTTGAGAGCTCCCCCTAGGCCAAAGGCCTTAAGCTAATTCCTAGAGGAATTTCTAGCACTAGATTGTGGTGTGGATCATTTCCTACATTAGAAACACTCTTCTTCACCCATGTCTTCTTCATTTGATTCCTGATCTCATTTGTAGTAACCTTTCCTTTTCCCTTATCATCCTGCATATTTTTCCCTCTATTTACCAAACCCTTCCTACTTCTATAGAATCTTGCATGTGACCGAATTTGTCACAATTATAGAACACCACATTTCTTTTTCGAGACTAGTTATTACAATGATTTTCTCTTGATTTGCACTAGTTAACAATATGGCCAAATCTATTGTAGGCATAACATCTAAAATCTCTACTGAAAAATTTGTTCATCATATTTCTACATTCAATTGACTTATGACCAAACTTATTGCAATTGAAACAATGACTGGAGAATTATGGACCACTTTTATTCATTCTACTTCTACATTGAGCAGCCATATGACCAAATTTATTGTGAACAAAACAATATCCATTGAGCTTTTGAGCATTGAATTATCTTACCGGATACCTTATAGCTCTGTTCACCTAATTTCCTTGCCTAAATTTCCTTTGACAAGATTTAGAGCTTTCTCCTTTCTCATATCCAAGACCTTGCTTGTCACTTCCAATCTTCTAACTTTGAATCAATTCATCAAGCTTAGCTGAGCTAATCTTGAACTTCTCCTTGTATTCATTTGTTGTAGCAAGTTCATCCCTAAGAGTAACAATCTATTTTTCAATCTCTTCTTCACTGTTTCTGGACTGCTGCAATTCAAGCTCCAACTGATTGAATCCACTATTAATTCTATTGCATTCTTAATATTTTTCTTTCAAGGACTGAGCAAGATTCTCTTCATTCTTCTTTCTCTCTTCAATATCCTTCCTCATCCTCATGACAATAGACTCCATCTCATGCTTTAGAAAAACATTATCTCTGGTTATTTTTTCACATTCTTTTGTCTTTTCTTCTAGGGCTTGACTTAGGTGTTCATCTTCCATACTTTTACTCTCTTTCTGCTTGATCTGATCACATATTTCCTTTATCTTTTCCTTGGACTTATTGATTTGATATTTCAATGATTGAATAAATTTCTCAGCATTCATGAGTCTTTCTTGCAATTCCCAGACTTTAGATTTGGACTGATCAAGATCATCTAGTGCCACCAAAAGTTGTTGATGAAGACTACTAGAATCCATTGAATCACTTTCTTGGATCCTCCCCAAGCTATTAAACTTCTTCCAAGGAAATAGGCTCTGATACCAATTTTTGGAATCAAGGAACACTGAGAGGAGGGGGGGAATCAGTGTTCTGCAAAATTTAACTTTATTAACCTGATCTTTAAACCACTTCCAACATTGAACCCAAAGAAAGATGCAAAAACACAAAGAAATCACCCACAACACCATAACACAAGGATTTTTACATGGAAACCCTATTAGGGGAAAAATCATGGTGGAGGTCAATCGACAATATGATTTTACTCAATATAAGTGTTTACAAATGGGGAATGCACATGCATTCAACACATTTCCTAGAGCTCAAATTGCTCAATTACAAAAAGGCTTATTGCCCAAAAGAAGACTCACTGTCTTACAAAAATATCTAGATGACAACTAGAGTGGATGAACTATGAGATAGCATCTACTAATTCCTAAGTATAGTTCTAGTTAATCACATTAATCGCATTCTTCACACTTTGTCTGATTCTTCTCTTAAAACTATGTCTGCTTAAAGTCAGATCACCAATCTCTGTTATGCGCAAGTGAAACTATACACAATCGATCTATATTCCTTCTGAATTTCACATCTCATCGCAACACACCTAAAAATGATATGAGTATTAATTATATATATCCACAACCAGGAATTAGATCAACTATATGTCGACTTTTACAAAATATAAAACATGTATAAATTGTTGGCTCAATCCATAAATAATTATCAATGCACACCAAGTAAAGTCATCCAAAACATAGTGAGGACCCAAAAAAACATGTTTGAACATGAAACACTTCAAACAATTATTCTTCAAAGATCCATAGCATGCTACATTGATCTAGTTGGCCTTTTTGCACTGTTAGACTGGAAATCAATAAACTGAATCTTCTAACTTGCACAATCAATAGGAGGCTCTATGATTCAAGGATAAGATAGATCATAAATCAAATGACCTTCCTTGAGATCCACAATTCAACATGATAACACAAAATTACATATGAATCAATATATACAATTCTTTTGGATGCCCTGTTGTAGCTTTGATAGTAAACAAATAGCTTTGATTTGACTTCTGGTATGAGCAAACACTGAAGTGCGGATAGGATAAATTACTAGGGTTTCCATCAGTGACAACACCAGATGACTTGTGCAGTGTCTCTTGCCAAAATGATTTCCTCTCATGTTTTTTTCTTATCCTCCCTTTTTCTTTTTCTTATAAAAGGTTGGGAGATGCTTCTTTTTAAGTTAATTGGTGTAGGAGCACCTGATGGACTTTATGCCTCCATGAGGAAATTTTGCAAATTTTGATTTGTGGGTTGAATATCTTTGTAATAAGGTCATATTTGGACCATTTCTAATTTTTTTAAGTCTTTGGTAGGTGTCTAGGAGGTTCAAGGAGTCCATTTTGCAAACTTTGTAAAAGATTCTCTAAAATGTGCAAAAGTGTCATATTCTCAAATTGTAAAATATGCAAGAAGTGGAATGTGAAGAGTCAAAGGAATATAGTAGTTGATGACTTAGTTGTAGATAGTTGGAATTAATTGGAAAAGGAATAAAAAATCCTTGTGCATCATTGTGAAAGGAAGGAATTAGTTTTGATATGAAATGAAACAATAGAGGCACTATTTTCTTGTAAAATTCCCATGTTTTCTCTGTTGCAGACCATTGCAAGTGCCTGTACAGATAGATAAAGTTATAAAATATATTGGATATGTTAGGTTATTGAATATAGTTTCTATTTCTTTTTTCTTAACTTCATTTCATTGAGTATAAAGAAAGATATTGCAATTTTTGTAAAAATGGTTAAAATTCTGGGTTAGGGTCACAACAGACCTTCAAAATTGTATATCTTCATTTCTAAATGTTGAAACTCCTTGAAAGATTTTATAATGGAAAATTTATATGTATTATAAATTATCCAAAAGTTATAGGGTCCAAAGAGGAGATTTTGTGCCTTTGGGATGATTCCCTAGGTTATTTTTGCATTGTTTTTGCATGAAAAGGATCCATAGAGGTTAGGATTTATAGAAAGAGTATTAGTAAGGAATGGGAGTGAGTTAAATGAGCATGTATAGACCTTATTTTATGTGTTTGAAAATTTATTGGAGATATTTGAGGCTTGGGTGTGTTAGAATCGATAACCCACCTTGTGTAGGAGCCTAATTAGGCCTATTTAGAAGTGTAACAGTCTAGTTTTTATGCAAAATTCTCAAAAAAACCCATACCAAATTTTTGATATGTTTTAAAGTGACAAAATGGGTACTAAAATATACTTTTATATTTAGGATACCTGGTCTACATAAAAATTTATATGTGACTGTTCCTTTAGGGAATGCTAATACATATGAGGCACCCTGTATGAAAAAGATGCATGGTTAGAGTTCCCTAATTTCTTGAGTGAGTTAATTATGTTTTTGGGTTCATATTTACCTTTTTTAAGGTGACAATTGTGTTGATTAAGCCCTATAAAGCCATGAAGTCCATTTGGTGTGTTGTAACCTTGTGGGAAACCAAGAGTCATTGAAGGATTTTATGAACAAGCAAATAATGTATTTTGAACCTATTGGAAACTAGTGAATTTTTCTATGCCTCTACATTAGTTTGGTATCAAAGCTAGAAGACTATAGGTTGGGAAGATTGTGTTGTGTGTGTGTTGTCTTTTTGTAGGTTAAGAGAGAACCCGGATGCCAAGAGACTAGGTAGTGAAGATGAGAAGAAACTTGGGTGAGGTGTCACAAATACAAGTGAAGCAAGGTGAAAGAGATTTTCTTAGAAAAGAGATGAAAAAGGAAGGAGAAAAGGTAGAACAAATGTAAATTTACCAAGAGATAAAGGAACTGAGGTAGGCTATGGAACAATTAGAAGAGATGGGAGAAAAGATGGTAGAGGAATGGAAGGTTAAGTTTGAACTATTAGCAATGAAAGCATCAAGTTGGAAATTATCAGTTAAGAGGAAGATGATATGGCTCGTTAGAAAGATTATTCAGTGGAGAAGACAAGAGGAGACAGTCAAACCAGATGTGAAGGAACCTTTGATAATGAAAGAAGATGGTAAAAAAATCAAGCAAGCTGAGATTATGGTAGAAGAAGAAGAATGCATGGAGTTTGTAGCCACCCTTAAAAAGGAAGATGTGAAGATAGTAAGTTTGAAGAATGATTCCTTGTTGGAGGGAAACGATAATGAAATGATGTAAAAAATAAACCTAGAGAAAGTAAAGGATGACTTGATCCTTGAGACTCAAGACTGGTTTAAAAGGTATGTTGATATAGTGCTTGATTCATTGTTTTCAAAAGGAGATGTTGATCATTCTTCTAAGTCAAAAATTAGTTTGCATTATGAGGCAATAGGTATAGGGGAAGAATACCAAATGGGAGAAGAGATAAAAAAAGGTACAAAAATCATAGTTACATTGCAAAGAAAAAAGAATAAGGAAGACATCTATCACTTTCTTGTTGTGATAGCATTTTTTAGGAGGGATAAACTAAAGTTCAAGATGAAACCTAAGGTGTCTTAGAACTGTAAAATTTTGAAAATTCATGGGTGTTTATACTCATTAGTTTCCTAAGATTCCCATACCATAAGCATAAGAATCTACTCTGCAATCTACTCTGCATAACATATTTTCCCATGTTTTAGTTAATTTTTATCATTTGGTCCTATAGAATCCACCTGACCCTGAGCATTTGAATGTATAAGAAATATCAACATAATATGATAAAGGTCTCACCAATTCAAAAAGTTATTTTATTCTAACACATGTCTTTTTTTAGTATATTGACAAGAGGTTGGGAATGTCTTACTGATATGATTTCATATGAGGATTCATATCGGCATGATGTAGTTTGTAGTCTCAACGAAAAAAGGATCCTATCGGCAAGACAACAGTCATCGGGGTGAGTCATATTGAGCACATATGTGTCTTACTGCTTAGAGCACAATGAGAGATGTCACCCAGACTAAAGCAATCAAAGTAAGGTCCTGTAGCATTCATTTAGTCTTGTTGAAAAAACAAAGGGGGATTTTGTTGATGTTATTGAGATGAGTTAGTGAAGTCCTCTTGACCCCCTATGTCATAGTGATAGGATTGCATTGGTAAAATTCTTGGTGATATGTTTGGAGGGAATGATCATCGGCGAGAGAGACTTCATTGGAGAAAGATAGGAGAGTCATATCGAGTGTTGTTTCATCAGCAAGAAAATCATTGTGTCTTGGCGATCATAAAATAGACCAAACGAAATATCTCAGCAAGACATGAAGTAAGCGAAGGAATGTCCGCCTCACTTACAAAGTCAAAATGACATGTTTGCATCAGTGGGAGTTATAGCAATACTTAAGACCGAAGGGATAGAACTGTCAAGAAGACTCAAAACGTTGGTGAAACTGCGGGATACCTTAGCGATATTTGATTTGTGGTAGTCAAAGAGACATAGAGTGTTGGAGAAACTACAAGATGTCATAGCGGATGTCTAGCGAATGTTGGTAAAATTTTAAAAAAATGGATCACCCAAGATTTGAATATGAAAGGATGCATCCTTTCATGCTGTTGATGTATAAATACCCATTTTTTACAGCGAATAAAGAGATAGAGCGAATAGGAAAAGGATACAATAGATTGTAATGTTTTACAATTATGAGACTATGATGCATGTTTGAAACTATGGAGATGTCAATAAGAATCATTTGATGTGGTGGCATATTTATGGTATTAGTTGTTTGTTGTGCCAATTGATAGTATTTCTAAAGTTGTCTCCAATAACAAGCGTATATTCAATTTATCAGTGCACACTTGTTGTATCTGTATGGTTTTATTAACTGGTTTTTTCAAGGAAAGATTAAATCCTTTTAGTCAATTATAGTAATTAGGGAACTTCATTTGGATCATTAAGAAGAACTTGGTAATTATATTCTTGCATGTTTATAGTTGTAAACTCAAATTTATATGCCAAACAATTAGAGTATCTACTAGAAAGAAGCTACTCATTTCAGATTTCTCATTTGACTCTACATACCCAATAAGGCACTAGTCTCTACTTTTTCACCATTTAGTTTCACTCATTTTACATCTGTTAAACTGAACATATTAGTTTTAGTCTTGATATTGCTATACAATCTATACCAAAATAAAATTTATTTACCCACTCCCATTTTCCATTGTGGATGAATTATTGTAGGAAATAAACACAAGCCAAGTCAACCTTAGTCATATAGGTATACTCGCCTAGGTCTAGTAGCACCTAAAGAGAAGAAGGCCTAAACCATTTGGCCTTGCTTGTTACCCTAAAACATACCAAGAGTTTGGCAACCTCTTGAGGTATTTTACCTACGTTTTTGAGAGCTAAGAAATTGACAACTCTATTGGGGAGTTATTGTAGAATAATCAGTTGAAGATTATCATATAGATTAATTGAAGAAAGATTCATAATTTGAGAAGTTCTAGAAAAAGTGATTATGCTGGGGATATTTCATCTTTTCTCACTTTTAACAAAGTGAGTTACAACTCTGTGAAAAACATTGCATCTATTCAACATGAATGGTAGAAGATCGCAACACAAAGGAGGTCCTACTGGCAATAGTAAGTGGCTACATAAGGATGATATGGGTAAGAAGATAGCTGATGACATGTGCATAACAAACAAAGACAAAGTGTCAAGACCACATTGTGAGACATATGACCATTATGATACATGGAGAGATAGTTCAAGTGAAGAACCTTGTACTTCTAAAGAAAAAAGATTTTTTTTTTTTAATCCTCAGAAATAGGTCTAATTTGATGCTAAACTCAAAGCTGAAAGAATCAAGTATCAATAGGAAAATGATCAAAGAATGGAAGGTAACCAAAATGAGCCTCTTGGTCATGTAACCCCTTAAGAAAATTTTGATTTCTTGACTAACAAAGAATTAGACGTACAGTTGGAGTTTCAGAAACAAGAATTAGAAAGAGAAAAAGAAGAACTAGAACAATAGGGGCTCCAAAGGATAAAGGAAATCCAAGACATGAAATTGTAGGAAGCCCAAATTAAGGCTTAGACAACTAGTCTTTCAAAGTATGTACCACCTCATAATCAAGGAAATAATTATGCAAGGCCTTCAAATCAGCCAAAGACTCCTTAGAGTCAGATAGGAAATCAATACATGTAGCCAAACCATCCAGTGTATAGCACATCACAACATACAAATTCCCTACCACCTCATGGTCAACAATATGTGCCATATATTCATACACAATAAAATAATCCAATGTACCAGTATTAGCACTTGCATAACCCTCCCCCTCAGCAATACACACCAATGATTAGATAGTTTGATTTGATAGGGTTTCAATTATACCCTTACCCTATGGATAGTAGTTGGAGAAGTCTTGTTCCTAAGTTTATAGGGAGTAGTGCAATTAATACTGAAGATCATTTGAGGAATTTTAATGCTTTTGTCCAAGATTTGTATATACCATATGAAGATTTACATATAAATTTGTTCATGATTTCACTCATTGAAGAAGCTAGGGATTCGTTCAATAGCCTGCCAATAGATTCTATTGATTCTATCCAAGAATTTTAGGATCAATATCTCAAATAGTATGGAAATCTATGTGCACCAGATGTTGCTTTTCATGAATTATTATAGATTCAAAAAAATCATAATGATTCAATTTATGATTTTAACTGGAGATTCAACAAATTGAGGATAAGATACCACCTGGGTCAAAGTTTCCAGACTCTGTAGCATTGAGTATTTATTTGAATGCATTCAATCCAAAAATAAGGTATGAACTAAGAAATAGGTTTCCAAGAGATTTAGGTGAAGCCCAAAGGATAGCACTAACCATTGAAAACAATAGGAAGGCTGCTGGGATGATCAATAAGAGAGATAATCCTAGGGTTCCTTAGCAAGTCAATAATTATTAGTACAAACAAGACAACATGTACAAGAATGAGATGCCTAGGTTATATGACATGCCTTACAACACAAATTGGAAGGATGGAAAACCTATAATAGATAGACCTAGGAACAAAGAAACACCTGATCCATTAAGGAAGAAGGGAGCATATATGATCAATAATAATTTTTGGTGTGAAGGTTGTGATGGGCCACATTCCCCAAACCACTATGTTGTAGCCCAAGAAAAGTAGGAATAAGGAATGTTAGTGGGTAACAATGGAGAGGATCACACAGTGTATTTGACCTCAAATAATTTTCACCCTGTTGAGGAGAAATATTCATTTTCAGAAGATGAAGGCTATGAGTACGATGTTTCAAATCAAAGGTTCAATGTCCACATGGCTGAACAACAAGTTTTTTCTGATTCTGAAGAAAATCATGTAGACCAACACTCTGCTGAGGTGCCTGCTCAATGCAATATAAGGAGACCCACTGAAGAGGAAATAAAGAGGTTAACCATTGTTGTAGTTGAACAAGCAAAGAACAAGTATTGGTTAAGAAATAGGATAGTGAATGAAAAGGAAGGTGTTCCTATGGTAGTATTTATAAAAGATAGAGAAGTAACACCAAGATTTTTGAAGAAAATAGAAAATAAGAAACATGATAAGAATGAACAGAGGTTTGTCCAAAAGGAAGAAAAAAAAGGAGAAACATTAGAGAAAAAGAAAAAAATTAAGGTAGAGGGTTCTATTTTTTATTTCTCTCAAGAATTATCTCAGGTAAAAATTTCCATCCCACTACTCGAGGTGATGAGAATTAAGGAGTATAGGGATAGTGCAATTCAATTGATATGAAATAGAAATGAGAAAAGTACAAGTTCTGAAAATCAGATGGCCACTAAAATAGTTAACAAGCAAGAGAAGGTGATTGTCCCAGAAGTGTTTCTAAATGATGTATTGGTAAATTCCCCATAGGTTGATCCTTTTTTAACCACGTTGCTTATAAACAACAAACTGTTGAGATATTGCATGATAGACTCTAGTGCTGCTATCAATATCATGCTAGTTGGAGTTATGAAACAACTTGGCATGTTTGTGGATACTAATGGAGGGAAGTGCTATGCAATGGATAGCAGGTATGCTCCAGTAGTAGGTGCTATGAAAGATGTTGAAATAAAATTAGCTACTTATCCTTAGGTGTCCTATAATATAGATATAATTGTAATTGATACCTCTCCTTAGTTTGGGATGCTTCTATCAAGACAGTGGACAATAGCAGTTGGAGGAAATGTCTAATTTGATTTATCTTATGCAACAATTCTAGTGAATGGCAAGGAAGTTAAGCTGTACAAGGAGCCAAGGATGAACCAAATTGTAGAGTGTGTACCTCAAGATAAGGTCAATTGCTTTTGTGATGTGGATCTTGGAAATTTTAAGATAGAACCAACTCAACCAAATTTAGTCAATGTTGATCCAATTAATAAACATGTTGCAAAAAACTATGATGGTTTGTGGAGAATGTACTTTAATGGAGCATGTAGCCAAGAAGGAAATGGAGCAGGAATAGTATTTTTTTCACCTAAAGGATTTACATTTCAATATTCAATTTTTCTAGCATTTGAATGTACGGAAAAAACATCAAAGTATGAAGCTTTATTAGCTAGTTTGAATATAGTTGTAAAACATAAGATCAAGCTGCTAGTTGTTCTAGGGGATTCTGAGCTAGTTGTTTCTCAAGTTAAATCAAAATATGCAGCAAAAAACAAGAGGCTGAAGCAATATAGGAATGTTGTATGGGACATAATTGAGTTTTTTGATGCTTTATCTATTGAGTGGATTGATAGGTCGAAAAACATAATGGCAGACTTTTTAGCCAATGTAGCACTAAGAAGAGATGACATCACACTAGCTGGAGTGTCTCAAATTGAGTTTAAAATAAGACCCGTTGTGCCTGACAATATATATAGTTGGTAGGTTTTTAATGATGATGCTGACCTAAAATTTCTTTACTATATAGATCAATATGAAGCTCAAGAAATTGACTTCAATGCTTTTGTAGAAAAAGTAGATGGAAAGTAGACAATATTCGGGAAGGAGGTCTTACATCTTAGATCTAATAAGCTTCCCAAAGGTCTAGTAGCATTAGAGAGGGTATATAATGGAAATGATCGGTCCCTCATGAAGCAGACACCAGTCAAGAGGGACGATATTGAAGAGGTCAATTTAGGGACTGAACTAGCACCAAGAAAAGTATACATTGGAAAGAAAATAAGCCTAAAAATTTGAAGAATGTTGATTGCATTATTGAGAAAATATAAACATGTGTTTGCATGGTCTTATGAGGATCTCAAAGCTTATAGGGAGGATTTGTTTCAACATGAAATCCCTTTGAAACCAGATGCAAAGCAATTTAGGTAGAGGCAAAGACCTATTAACCCAACATTGGAACCAAAAATAGAGGAGGAATTGGAAAAGCTTAGAGATGGGGGTATCATCAAACCAATCAGGCATTCAACATAGGTTTCGAACCTGGTTCCTATGAGGAAGAAGAATGGGGATATTAGATTATGTGTGGACTTCAAAAATCTAAAGGTGGCATCTCTCAAGGATAATTATCTTTTACCTAATATGGAATCTGTACTACAAAAAGTAACAGGCTGTGAGTTGTTATCTATGATGGATGGGTTCTCTAGTTACAATCAGGTCAAAGCCAAAGAATCTAAGTAGTACAAGACAACCTTTACAACCCCATGGGGAACATATGTTTATGTGGGAATGCCATTCGGTCTCACAAATGCAGGTGCAAGGTTTCAAAGAGCTATGGATCTAGCATTTGCAGACCTGATTAATGCTATAATGATAGTATGTCAAGATGACCTTACTGCTTATTCAAAAAGGGTTGAAGATCATGTAGAAAATTTGGAAAAAATATTTATTAAAGCTTTAGAATATGGTATTAGTCGGAACCCTAAAAAATGTCATTTTGTAGTCATAGAAGGAAAACTCTTAGGACATATTGTGTCAAAGGAGGGAATTAGAATAGATCTTGAGAGGGTTGAGGCCATAGATAAAATCCATATTCCTAGAACTATCAAGGCCATCCAATCATTTTTTGGATAGATCAACTTTGTTAGGAGGTTTGTGTCTAATTTTTCTGAAATTATTAAGCCCATATAAAAAATGCTAAGGAAGGGACAAAAAATAGATTGAACTGCAAAAGCACTGGAAGCTTTTATATCCATCAAAAATGCCATCAAAGAAGCCCCTATCCTTAAATATCTAGATTTTTCAAAACCTTTTCAAATATTTTCATTTGCTTCAATGCATACTATAGCTGTTGTTATGTTACAGAAGAATAAGGAAGGTCATGACCATCCTGCATGTTTTTTCAGAAAGTCATTGCAGGGGTCAGAATTGAAATATGATATAATAGAAAAACAAGGATTTGCATTGGTAAAATCCACAAAGTCTTTTAGGCCATATCTTGTTGGAGCTAAGGTGATTTCTTATGTCCCTCATGCAACTGTTAAAGATATATTGACATGGTCAGAAGTAATTTGAAAGAGATGCAGGTGGATTAATAAAATTCAAGAATTTGATATGGAAATACAAATCACCAAATTTGTAAGAGGTCGAGGTTTGGCCAGGTTAATGGAAAAAAAAAATATTGAAGAAAATCAAATTTGCAATATAGAAGTGGAAAAAAATGCAATTGCAAGTATTGAGCATACTTCTTGGTATACAGAAATCATGTATTACCTCATATACATGAAGTGCCTAGAAGGATTAAGTGATAATCAGAGAAGAAATTTGAAGCCACAAGCATCTAAATATGTGTTCATGGAAGGTGATTTGTTTTGGAAGAACAGGGACGGGATGTTGCTGTTATGTCTAGATGAGTCACAAGCTAAGCTTTTCTTAAGAGAGATGCATGAAGGGGTCTGTGGAGGCCATTATTCTACAAAGACAACTACACACAAGATTCTTAGGGTAGGTTATTACTAGCCAAAAGTCTTTAATGATTCTTTTTCATACGTAAGAAGATGTGAAGCATGCCAGAAGTTCTCGAGGAAAATGAAGTACGAGGGAGCTTTACCACTTAGACCTTTACAGGTTGAAGCCCCTTTTCATCAGTGGGGAATTGATTTTATTGGGGAGGTACAAGAGAAATCAAGTGGAGGACATAAGTGGATACTGGTAGCCATTGATTACTTCACCAAATGGTTAGAGGCAGTCCCAACCAAGCAAGCAACAAGTAAGGTTGTAATCAATTTTTTAATGGATAACATTATTACCAGATTCAATACACCATTAAGATTGATTACAGATAATGGGATGTGTTTTAGATCTGATGAGTTCAAAGAGTTTTGTAGTATGCATGGTATCATTGTCTCTTATGCAGCTCCTTACCATCCACAAGCTAATGGTTAGGAAGAGTCCAGCAACAAGAGTCTTTTGAAAATCATAAAGAGAATGCTAGGTTGGAATAAAAAAGCTTTGGATTCAAAATTGAAGATGATTGTGTGGGCTAATAAGATAACTGTGAAAAAGGAAATTGGAAAATCCCCATTTGAATTGGTATATGGAACACAAACTAGGATGCCTTTAAAAAATTTGTTACTGGTTTACAAATTTATTCATCAGGAAGATATAGATATTCCAGAACCAATGGAGGAAAGAATGGAGTAGTTGGAAGAGCTTGATGAGATAAGAAGAGTAGCTTAAAACTAGAATGTGAAGTTGTAGGAACAAATGAAGTTTTTATTTGATAAAAAAGAAAAAGATAGAAAATTGGAAGAAAATAATCTAGTGCTAATGTGGAATGCAAGGTGTTAGGAAAATGGAAAACATGGTAAATTTGAAGCCTTGTGGCTGGGACCCTTTTTTTTTATTGGAAAGAAAGGAGAAGATTCCTATTACTTACAAAACATGACTGGTGAAGAACAGGAGTTTCCTATAAATGGGGAATTTTTGAAGCACTTTTTATCATCAAAAAGGAATGTGGAGGATTAAGGGTTGTTAGTGCATAGACAACTCTTGACAATCCTCTCAAAAAAATTTCCATGCACAGTAGTTTAGGAAATAAAAGGAACAAGAATTGCCAGTACATGGAAAATCCTGAAATTCCTTCATTAAAAATAAATATTTCCATGTATAGTAGTATAGGATCATGTTCATTTCCACTTCCATTCATTCCATCCTACTTGCTAGTCCATAACCTTCAAAATTTGGTCTGCTCATCTAGAGATCTGGATCCTTGTAATGATCTCACAACCATTCATCCCCAGATGGAGCCACTATTACAACTATAAAATTTTGAAATTTTCATAGTTTTTTATACTCATTAGTTACCTAAGATGTCAATACCATAAGCATAAGAATCCACTCTACATAACATATTTTACCATGTTCTAGTTAATTTTTATCATTTAGTCCTATAGAATCCACCTAACCCTGAGAATTTGAATGTATAAGTCATATCGACATAAGATGATGTAGGTTTCATCGATCCAAAAAGTTATTTTATACTAACGCATGTCTTTTTCAATATATCAGCAAGAGATCAGGAATGTCTTAATGATATGATTTCATATGAGGATTCATATTGGCATGATGGAGTTCGCAGTCTCAACACAAAAGGATCCTATCAGAAAGACCACAGTCATCAGGGTGAGTAATATCGAGCACATATGTGTCTTACCACTCAGAGCACAATGAAAGATGTTGCCTAGACTAAAGCCATTAGAGTAATGTCCTGCAACATTCATCTGGTCTTGCCAACAAAACAGAGGGGGATTCCATCGATGTTATCGGGACGAGTTCATGAAGTCCTGCCGACCCCCTATGTCACAATGATAGGATTGCATTGGTAGAATTATTGTCGATATGTCTAGAGGGAATGATCATTAGTGAGACAGACTTCATCAGAGAAAGATAGGAGAGTCATACTGAGTGTTGTTTCATCGGTAAGAAATTCATTGTCTCAGCAATAAAAAAATAGACCAAAGGAAATATCTGGGCAAGAAATGAAGTGGAGGAATGTCTACCTGACTTAAAAAGTCACAATGACATGTTTGCATTGGTGGGAGTTATAGCAATACTTAAGAACGAAGGGATAAAACCATCGGGAAGACTCAAAATGTCGATGAAACTACGGGATACCTTATTGATATTTGATCTGTGGTAGTTGAAGAGACATAGAGTGTCGGGAAAACTACAAGATGTCATAGTGGATGTCTAGCGAATGTTGGTAAAAGTTCAAACAAATGGATCGCCTAAGATTTGAATAGGAAAGGATGTGTCCTTTCATGTTGCTGATGTATAAATACCCATTTTTGACAGCAAGTAAAGAGAGAGAGTGAATAGGAAAAGGGTATAGTAGATTGCAATGTCTTACAATTATGAGACTATGATGCATGCTTGAAACTATGAAGATATCAATAAGAATCCATTGATGTGGTGACATATTTTTGGTATCGGTTGTTTGTTGTTGGAATTGATAGTATTGTTGAAGTTGTCTCCAAGGTTGATGTTTGCTGGTTATTTAAATCAATATAACAAGTGTATATTCAATTTATCAGTGCACACTTGTTGTATCTGTATGGTTTTATTAATTGGTTCTTTCAAGGAAAGATTAAATCCTTTTAGTCAATCATAGTAATTAGGGAACTTCATTTGGATCATTAAGAAGAACTTGGTAATTATATTCTTGCATGTTTATACAAGTTGTAAACTCAAATTTATATGCCAAACAATTAGTGTATCTTCCATAAAGAAGTTACTCATTTCAGATTTCTCATTTGATTCCGTATAACCAATAAGGCACTAGTCTCTACTTTTTCATCATTTAGTTTCACTCATTTTACATCTATTAAACTAAACATATTAGTTTTAGTCTTGATATTGCTATACAATCTATACCAAAATAAAATTTATTTATCCACTCCCATTTTCCATTGTGGATGAATTATTGTAGGAAATAAATGCAAGCCAAGTCTGCCTCATTCATATAGGTATACCCACCTAGGTCTAGTAGCACCTAAAGAGAAGAAGGCCTAAACCATTTGGCCTTGTCTGTTACCCTAAAACATACTAAGAGTTTGGAAAGCTCTTGAGGTATTTTACCTATGTTTTTGAGAGCTAACAAGGTGAAGAGATAATACTACAAGGAATAAAATTCAGAGATGAATACCTATTACTTCCCTCAATTCAAGAGGGCTTTGAATTTCTTTTGGTTGGGAGTATGGTGCAGGAGCACCTAATGGACTTTATGCCTCCATGAGGCAATTTTGCAAATTTTGATTTTTGGGTTGAATCTCTTTGTAATAAGGTCATATTTGGACCATTTATAATGTGTTTAAGTCTTTGGTAGGTGTCTACGAGGTTCAAGGAGTCCATTTTGCAAATTTTGTAAAAGATTCTCTAAAAAGTGCAAAAGTGTCATATTGTCAAATTGGAAAATATGCAAGAAGTGGAATGTGAAGATTCAAAGGAATATAGTAGTTGATGAGTTAGCTGTAGAAAATTGGAATGAATTGGAAAAGACATAAAAAGTCTTTATTCATCATTGTAAAAGGTAGGAGTTAGTTTTGATATGAAATGAAATAATAGAGGCACTATTTTCTTGCAAAATTCCCATATTTTTCTCTGCTGTTGACCATTGCATGTCCCTGTACGAATAGATAAAGGTACAAAATAAATTGGATACATTAGGGTATTGAATCTAGTTTCTAATTATTTTTTGTTTCACTTCATTTTATTTAGTATAAATAAAGATATTGGATTTTTTGTAAAAACGGTTAAAATTCTAGTTTAGGGTCACAACAGACCTTCAAAATTGCATATCTTCATTTATAACCATTGAAACTCCCTAAAAGATTGTAGAATGGAATATTTGTATGTATTCTAAATGATACAAACCTTACAGGGTCCAAGAAGGATATTTTGTGCCTTTGGGATGATGCCCTAGGCTATTTTTGCATTGTTTTGGCATGAAAAGGATCCATAGAGGTTAGGGTTTATAGAAAGAGCATTAGTAAAGCATGGGAGTCAATTAAATGAGAATGTGCAGACCTTAGTTGATTCAGTTAAAATTTTATTGAATATATTTGAGGCTTGGGAGTGTTAGAATTGATAACCCACCTTGTGTAGGAGCCTAATTTGTCCTATTTAGAACTGTAACAGTCCAATTTTGATGCAAACTTCTCAAAACAACCCATAACCAATTTTTGATGTGTTTTAAAGTGGAAAAATGGGTACTCCAATCTTTTTTTATAGTTGGGATATCTAGTATAAATAAAAATTTGCATGTGACTGTTCCTTTAGGGAATGCTACTAGATATGAGACAACTTGTATGAAAAAGGTGCATAGTTGGAGTTCCCTGATTTCATGAGTGAGTTAATTATGTTTGTGGGGTCATATGTAACCTATGGAAGGTGATAATTATGTTGATTAAGCCCTAAATCCATGGAATCAATTTGGTGTGTTGTAACCTTGTGGGAAATCAAGAGTCATTGAAGGATTTTATGAACAAGCAAAGAATGTATTTTGAACATGTTGGAAACTAGTGATTTTTTTTTTTACCTTTGCATCATTAACTCAAAATTTATGGATGTTTGAAGAGCCAAAAATTATTTAATTTTTTTCCTTTTTTCCTATTTTCTGAATCATTCCAAATTAAAAACTTGTATGCACATAGAAGCTAATCAATATCAAAGCTAATTTGAAAGTTACTGACTGGTATAAAATATTTTGTAGCTGGTTTTTTGTTTAGTTGGACAAAACTGCATGTTGCACCATTTAAGGGTGCATAAAAACCTACCCGGTGTCCAAATAAACCTCCCTTTCTTTAAAATCTTGCATCATTCTATACCTAGCTGTGAAGCAATCTAGTGAAGTATAGAGTGGTTTGCTTTGATTTGATTAATTCTTGGTGCATGTGTGGATAATAACTAGGAGAAATTTTACTTTTCAAGTATTTTTGATGCTCTATTTAGAATAGATGTTAAATTTTAGAAAATGTTTCAAAAAAGAGATAAATGAATGAATGAAAATTTTATTGTAAATCTTTTGTTTTCATAAAATTATTAAATGCTTAAAAATAAATTTACTTAAGTGATAGAAAAGTTGTTTACAATTCATGAAATGTTATTTCAAATCTATCAAATTCATGAAAAGTTGTTTAGAGAATATATTTTATCAATTCTTATGATTCCTTTGAGAATATGAAATTACCATTTACCCCTCGTGATTAACAACATTATCATAATGAACCCTGATGTGAACCTAGTATGGTCAAGACCTGCCATAAACGAGCATTAGGATTAAGGTGAGTCAGCCTAAGATTTAGGTTGTCTTGGTTCATTCTTTCAAGTAAAGATAGGTTCCCACAGTCTTTCTGTGAGGATTTATCTACATTGTTGGTGTGCGACTAACATCGTGATCAACACAAACCCCTTATGTTTCTCCAAAAATAAAACTTCAAAATATATGTATTCTTCAAATCTATCAACAACAACAATGAAGAGTAAAAAATGAAATCCAAAAACCCTTCTCATCCAAAACATCATCTCAAAGTGAGAAGTTAACTTGATATGATAAAAATTCCTCCATCCTTCAATGCCAAAAACCTCCAATGTGATCTTGTTACACTTTATCCATTGGATGTCTTGGATGAGTCTTTGGAGGCCTCATTAGGTCTAGCAAAGATAGTCTCAAAATTCAAAGAATAACTGTTTGAATATCCATTGGCAACATTGATAAACTAATCTACAAGATACTGAGCAATTGTTTCAATATTTTAAAATACAATTTCCCAAGCATTGGTACTAATAATATAAATTACTTTATTGGCATAACTCAAAATATATAAATTGCTTGATGTCTTACAATGCTCATAAAACTAATTCGAGTTGCATCTTCTCTTGCAAGAAAACTTACCTCCATGTTACAAAATAATAAGTAATGCATGAAAATTTCCAATAATCTGAGCATATGTTTCAAATGACTAATTGTCCCTCAACTATCACTTCAAGTAACCATGTGAATATTTGTAGTGCTTGAATCATTAAAAAATATCTTATAACTAAACCTTCAAGAAAGATGACTATATACCATCAAAACCACTTTTTTCAAACAATTATTGTATATTTCCATAGTCATACCAAAGCAAGAGATACAAGGGGTAGGAGCACACTGAGAAGTAATGTTACTATTATTGATCTCGACTTAAAAATCAATCCATAGAAGCAATTTAGAATCCGTTCCCAAATAATTCAGGGACCCCAGTCACTACGTGAATGAAAAATATCCAAGGATTTATTTCCTATCATTCTTGAAATCCCTCCTATCTAGCATATCACTATTTTATTATATATCACTAATTCAAATAGGTTTGAGTGATCAAATAGGAAAAATTTCATACCGTCTCACACTAATCTAATCTTACAAGAAATAAGTTTTTGTAGAAAAAAAATCTATCTGTGTAGAATGTAGAGACTATATATTTATATATATTAATTGTTGTAATATCACTAAGTAAAATAATAATCTTCCACATTCCAATAGATAAATTCCAAAATGGTTAATATAACAAATTAGGAAATGAAGACATATTTCCCAAACCTTTATTCTTATATACTTTTGCATTCAATCCTCAGGAATCTTGATCAACCTCCCTGACAATTCTTGCAAGTGTTTACATTAAATTTTTCTGCCACATTATCATTTCTAAAAAACCTTATTTCATACAATGGATTCTTCCATCACCTTTTCCCAACTACTAATGATTGCCTCAAAATAGTAGATTAAATATGCAATGAATTTAATCATTTTTCATTCCCCAAGTTGTGCTCTTTCATCAACTACTTGGCTTCATTCAGGTAGGATAAAATGATTCACACCAATCTACATTATTTATAGACATAAATTTTAGTGATTTTTTCATTCACATAACCTACATCAACTTGATGATTTCTCTAGGCACACAAAAAATAGACACAATTTGCACAATAATTTTGACATAGATTCCTTTTCACCCTTAGCTCTTGAACTTGTTCCATATTTCAATTTCATGATTCCTATCCATGTGCACAAACTAATTTATATCAAACATGAAAAAAACTTTCTCATAGTCATCTCTAATGCTATATGGAGGAAAATGTACTTTATTGATTCATTATTCTATATGAAAGGATACATACAGTAGAATTGCAAGATATCATAGGATGTGGTTGTATCAACTATCATAACCACATTAAATACTAACTACACAATGCAATAACCATTATGCTAACATATCCTCACTCACTACTTTAATAATGATAAAAATATCATACTTAAATACTTCCATAGAATTGGTGCTAAACTTCCATCCTCCCCACCTCTATCCAATCACAATCTATCTCATATTTCTTATCCTTCCACTGCCTTTGACAATGGAAACTAAGCCTCTATCCAAAATTCCCCTCCAACCCTATCCACATCTCAAATATCCATCTTTAAATCCTTTTTAGGATCCTAATCCTCATCCTTAATTTACTAATTCATAGAAGCCTCCACTTCTTACTCCACTTGTTCATCCCCCACATTCTTATGATTCACATCACCCCAATATTAAAAATCCATTTCATTTCATTTATTTCAAGATTACCTCTAAGGACTATTAGTAAAGGTGGGTAAATCCCCATACAAAATCAAATATGTGAAATATTCCCACATCACGCATCTATGTTCATCCCCTCCAACTTAAGATAATCCCTAGTCCTATAAACCTCATGAATATCCTATCCCTCCATCTATTGAATTGGAAAATTCTATCCAACCTTCCTCCCCCATCACACCATCCACATCAAATAAGCAATGGAAATACCTTAATCCAAAGCATGCTAGCATAGATTCTACTCAACATCAATATTTAAACATTCCTTTCATCCCATCCAATGATTAACTTCCTCCATGTCTAGATCAAAGCGTCCCTTCATGCCATCCCGTCCCTCCCACTCTATTTTATGATCCATTTCTATCTCCTAATCAACATAAAAAATACCATTCACTTCATCACATGATCCCTCTCTGAGTCAAAATCAAAGCATACCTTCATCCCCATGTCATAATCATAAACCTCCATAAGATCCCATCACTCTTATCCAAACCATCCATGAAACCCATACCTATCAAGTGGGTTCTTCCACCTTCACCCAATCTGATTTACTTCAAGAACATATAACTCCATCCATTTCATATTCCCCTCAAAATGGACTCATGCCTTGCTTCAAAAAAATAAAATTATCCCATTGCCAAAAGGACTTGTCAAAATATAAACTATCAATCCAAAGGGTTGGGCCTTCATTTTGGAATCCTATATCCTAGAATCCATGACTTCTTCTTCATAACTCCATCACCCTTCAAGGTGTGTGCCAATATTGATCTTTCCAATATTTCCATCTACTCATCCACAAGTTTTCTATCAACCTATCCATTATCAAACACATATTTTAAATCTTTCCATCCCTCTCATATGATTCTTTGCATAAATTCATATCCCTCTCCATATTCTCATCCATTTGATACCCCTTTCCATTATTATACCAACATTCTATGAATATACCTCCAATTTGTATGGTCAATTATAGCACACTATCGAGCGATACCATCCATTGAACTATATTCTTTATTGCTCCCTCCATATCCGTATAATCTATCAAAAATATTCCAAATCCACCTATCATCATCCTTATCCATCATCTATATTCTAAATATATAGAAGGAGAGAAAAAGAGAAAAAGTGAAAAAAATAAAGAGAAATAATTCATACAATGGTGAAATCCACTTCTTGTGGTGCCTTGGGAAAGTTTGATGATGAAAGCCTAGCAAAAAAGAATCATGTGTAGCCTCCACATCCTCTTTAACTCTACCCTTGCAAGAAATATTCATCCATTCAAATCCTATCCACACCTTTCAATACCCTGTCTGTCATCCTATTCAATTTCATCCTCCCATTTCCTCCTTTGATCTTGAAAAGGCTAAGGATCTTCACAAAATTCATGTATCATACCTACCACATATTATCCCATATTCCAATATCCTTCATCTCATATATCTTTTCCCATTTCCTTCCTCCCATCCTCTCCAAATCCTTCCACCCTTCCCATATTTGATCTTGATAAGGAACACCCATGCTATCCTTCCTATCTCATATTTTTGACATCCTATAATATCTTTAATTCCATATCCATTATATTTCCCACATCCTCCTATCCTATACAACTCCATCCTCTCTTTCCTCCTTTTATCTTGATAAAAAATAGGGGAAAAATATTCATGCATTATTTATAAGATGCAATCCTTACTCTCATTTCCATCCATGTCTGTCTCATGAATTATCCTTCCACCGCATGCATCTTTTCCCATCATCTTCCATCAATTATTACACTACCTCTAGTGTGGGGAATCTTACTCCTTAGTAAAATAGTCCTTGGATCTCTGCACCTCTTATCCTCTTATCTCCCATCACCTTTCATCCATCCAATTAACCCCCTATATCCATCCAATAAATTCATCCACCCTTCCATCCCTTTCTCAAATATTTGTTATACCTTTTCATTGGTTCACATCCATTCCCCTTATCATTCCTCTATCCTAATCATCCTAAGCTCTATCCAATCTTATCCTACCTAATCCATTTATCCTCCAACTATCCCACCCATTACATTTATCATCCATCTATCCTACCAATATAAAAATACAAATCCAATCCATCCAATGCAATCAATCCTAATCCATGAAATCCAACTTGTAATCAAGCACACCATCCAAAATCAATCCATCATTTTGATATAAATCAACAGATATATATTGATCCACTTTAATCCAACTATTACCATAGGGATGTAACCTTCCCTATCCATATTTTGTGCTTATCTTTAACAATGCAATCCTTGAGTAAAATGCATTCTTTTTATAGTTATATTTTCTATCCTTATCCTTATCATCATCATCAATCATCAATCAATCAATTAGATCAATTAGTTTTCACCTTGAATTGGATCATCACCTTGGTTTTTTTTGGATATTGTGCATGCTTGCTTATTTCTTGTTTGTATTATCATTCATTATTGTGCATTATTAACTTTTTATTCTTTTGAATTATCTTTTGATCATTATATTTACCTCTTAACTAAACCTACTTATGACCACCTTGATATATCTATTTCATGTTGTGTCTAAATTGGTGTATAATGGGGCATCATATTGTTTGCCATTCTTGTCATCGTTAGACTGTCATGTCCATAGAAATGTTACCTTGTCATCCTAGTTATTCATACCTTGGTGCATTATTGTCTTTGCTATATCAAATATTAGGATTTTTCAATACATACTAGCATAACGTATCAATTATCATCAAATTCACCTTCTTTTTCATATCCTTCATCCTCTTTCATATTCCAATTTATCTACTTTATGATACTAATCCCTCATTGATCCTATATATTTGAGATCACAACCATGTTATCCTAACCCATATGTCATCTTGAAGGAGGAATCCCATCATCTAGTAATCCTAACCTTTCCTTCATAATTTTCCATCCTCCCATTGACTGGGGCATCACCTTTGATCCTTAGCCTCTCTTAAATATTTGATCCTTATTCTCTCTTGCTCACTATTTTTTAAAATTATTTGATACAATGCCACTTTTTGATGTCATATCAAAGAGGGGGAAAATTTAGACACCTAAAATATTATATATGTCTATATTTTCCACTGTTTTATATGAAGTCACAAAATGTTGTTGTATAAAAGAAGTTTAAAAAATAGTAGATGGGAGAGAATAAGGAACAAAGATAAGAGAGAATAAGGATCAAAGGAGATTTCCCATTCAATGAGAGGATTAATAATTATGAAGAAGGGAAGATTAGTATGAGAATATTATGGGATTCCCCCTGAAGAGGGCATGTGAGCTAAGAGAAAATAATTTTTCTCTCAAAATTGATGGGATCAGGGTGCTGCCACAATAGTGGTTTACACTTTGTGGGAGACCATGATTTTTTTCTGAAATCGCATATTTTTAGAAAATATAATGATTTAAGCCTTGAAAATTCCCATTTAAAGGATTCCAATTGAATATGGTTTGATCAAACTACCTTAGACCAATCCCCCTTGGATAGAACCCCACTAGTTTTAAACCATACCTATAACGGAGTCTCCTTTACACCTATCAAAATGCGAATAAAAAAAAACTTTTGATTTACCTTTTGGGGGATCAAATGAATTCATTTAATTTTTTATTTTTTTTAAGTATGTATTCCTTATTATAAGCTTCCAAAAAATTATAATTATAATTAAATTAAATTTGATTACTATATATATTTTTTATTTCTTGTGAATGTAGGTTTTTCACCCAAGATCAAGCTCCCTATTATGCACATGTGGAAAAATAGAAGATTATCAAAAAAAATTTGAAAAATACGAGTGCACTAGATATTGGAGTCCTTGATCCAATGAAAATAAATAAATTGAATTTCGATACATACAAAAAAAGTTATGCATTATACGGTCGCGCTATGTCTAAATTGTAAACAACTTCAAAACTTGATTAAAGAAAATTATTCAATAAAAAACTATCTAACCAAGTGGAAGCATAGGTATTGAAGTTAAAAATCTAATTTTTAAAGAATTATAATTTTATCCTTCATGGAAAAAAAGTTAAGCGTTATATGGTGAGCATCACTTTTTAAAAATGTTGTTTTCTGAGAAAAACTAGTTTTTGAGGGATATGGAAAAAGAAGTGTAATCTGATTCCAAAAATTTTGAAAAAAATATATTTAGAATCTACAAAAAAAATTCCATGAAACTCTAGTTTGCATCATCTTCAAATTCCTCATGGTTTAGCCGCTATAGGTGCCTGAAAGTGAAGATTTAGTTAAAAATAATAATTCTAGTGTCCAGTTTGGCCAAAAATTGTAAACCACTATTGTGTGACCACCCATCAATGAGGGAATATGATCAAGAAGTAGATGAATTAGAATATGAGAGAGGATGAAGGATATGAAAAGGAATAGGAATTTGATGATGGTTGATAGGTTATGCAAGTATGTATTGAGAAATCCTAAGATTTGATATAAATAGGGAAATATTGCACCAAGGTATGAAAAACTAGGTTGACAAGGAAACCTTTGTATGGAATTAACATTCAAATAATGAAAAGCATGACAAAAAAGATGATTCCATGATATAAACCAATTTTGACATGCCAATATATGCATACATCAAGACAGTTGTAAGTAGGTGTAGTCAGAAGGTAAAAGATAATGATCAAAAGATAGTTACCAAAACACAACCAATAAGAAAGCACTCTTTCTTGTTTCTTGTGTATATTATCATCCCAAAGGTAAGTATTTCCCTACAACTCAAAATTTATTTGACCTTGGTTATAGTATTTAGAGAATAACAATTAGAAAACACAAAGAAAGAAATAGACCTTGCTCCTATTAATACCATTCAAAGATAAATCTTGATGTAAAAATTTTGAGGAAACCTTGAGTAGGCATATTATGCATCGAAAGATAAATAGGAAGAAAGATAAAAAAGGAAAAAAAAAAATCTCAACTAATACTCATTAAAATTACATCAAGCCAAGGTGTGGAAATGACACTGATGGATTTGGATTATTTTTGGTTGAGGGAAGGAAACATCATATTTAAGACAAGCTATGGATAATAGGGAAATTTTAATTATGAAAAAGGATATGATGAGTATATGTTATCAAGGATAATGTAGATTTATAAGGTTTTATATTTAAATTGCATGTTTTAAGTGTATTATTTGAAGGTTTGAAAGCACATGTAATGGTGGTTATTGATAATATGATAGTTGATTGTGCCATAGAAAAATGAACCCTTTGGTTGATATGGATTAATTAATGATTAAATGGATTTGAAAAGGTCTTAATCTAGTGTTGTGAAGTATTTTATGTATCCAAATTATGTATTAGATACTTATAAAGTAAATAAACTACATTTAATGATGTCTTGTGAAGGTGTTGTGAAGTTTTGTAACACATTTCTACACTCTTCTAGACTCTTTTTATTATAATTCATTTAAATAAATCATTTTTATTCATTACCAAGTCCTATTTTAAAGTGTTGTAACAAACTTTCACACTTTTCTAGGAACATCTCCTTATTTACACCTTTATTATGACTTATGTTACCCCTTTATGCCCTCATATGTCTTAATTAAGTGTATTTTTGAATGTGAACCCAACAGACAATATTAAATGCAAGTTAAATCCTGTCACCCACTTTTGAGTCCTAGGTGGGACTCATTCACCATGGGTGGTGAATGGGTCCTTCCTAGCTCTAATTTTAAAATATTTCAAAATATTTTTGAGTTTTTTTAATTTAAAAAACACTTGATGCCGACTTGTGATGAGGTATGAAGACTTACTAAGGCACAATTTAGTATAAATTAGTGTTTTTCCCTTCATTTTGATAGGAGATATCTTCTTATCATCTTCAATCTATAATTCAATCCATTATTCAATCAATCAAGCAAGTTAGGGCTTTCAATTTGCAAGTCATTATTTTAGCTTCCTAAGACTTTCAAGGGAAGATTTTACGTGTGGGTATGTGCAGGATCATGATGGGCCAAAAAGTGGCAATATGATGGGTATGTGGCTGACAACTATTTTTTTACCCAAAATTGATAAAACGAAATGGGTTTTTAAAGTGGATTCTCAGCTTTCTAGAGATATAAATTATGCTTTACTTTGAATTTAATAAGTAATTATTATTCATTTTCTATTCAAATTACGACTAAATTCCTAATTGATAAGCTGATTGAAAAACATCTATAGCTTTGAAATGGTCTTACATTGTTTGAATCCAAAACATCCATCACATTCTATGCTTTGCATACTATAGGATTAAAGAAAATGAATTTCATGAAGTTTTGACAAAGTTAAGGTGGTCAGACATACGAGTTTTTAAATTTTTTAAAAAGTTGTAATAAAAAAATCATAATTAGTTATTTACTTGGAAAAAAATTACAAAAAAATATGGATCACATTAGGGCATGAGTCCTCTACTTATATCTAAAATATTATAAAAAAATATTATCATTTTATTGTGGTTAGGGTGGTTAGACAAACACCTACTTCTTATTTTTCCTTGAAATTTAAGTACTACTACATTGAAATTTAATTTTCACCAAATAGATTTTTCTTTTTAAACAAACCTAGTAGTTTAGAAACTACATTCAATTTGCTATGATTCTATTGTTACATATTTTTGAAATAATATAGATAACTTATTTTTTTTTACGCTAAGTTGCCTAACATTGATTTTTCTGAATTTTTTGCCACTTAAGGGCCTTATTTTTCCATGATGATCCTGCACATACCCGTGTTATGTTGTAGAATTTCAAAAAAATTCATCATGGAAAGGTAATTTACAATGGGTATGTGCAGGAACATGATGGGCCAAACAGGCCCTTAAGTGGCAATGAAAATTCAAAAAAATTAGAGTTAGGCAACTTGACGTAAAAATTTGAATAAGTTATCTATATTATTCCAAAAACATGTAAGAATAGATTATGTGGGAAATTGAATGTAGTTTCTAAACTACTAGGTTTATTTTTTTTTAAACAAAATCTATTTGGTGAAAATTTGAAATTTCAATGCAGTATTACTTAAATTTCAGGAAAAAAATAAGAAGTAGGTGTCT